>CM072098.1:23701099-24901099 GCA_036850905.1 Luffa acutangula
TTTTTGTTTTTTTTTTTTAGGATTGAACTCCATTTGACTCCAAATGCTGAATGAAGTTTCAAACACATACTTCCTACAAATAAAACATAAAAATGCATAAATTTGGACAAATAATTGTAAAAGACTAACTTAATTAATCAGAGAAAAATAGCTAGCTATGCTCGCTATCACTACAGTCGTTAATAAGCAGGTAGAGCCAAAAAGGGAAGTCAAAGCCCAAAAACAATGCCCTTTTACCCGCAAAGAGGAATCCTCCTGAGCCTCTACAAAAACGGATTTACAAGCAAAATTGGTGATACAGTGGACAACTGTGTTTGTTGATCTACTAGAATGGTTAAAGAAAATTTTGTTCGATTGAGAAGAGAGATTGAGAATTGCATCAGTTATGAGCTTCATCTTCGAAAGATCCTTGTTCGAGCCTATAACTTTTATTCATTTTTAATTTTTCTTTTGTAAAAAGATCAGCTTTTAACTTTTCTTTTTCATTTTTAGTTTTCAAGCATTTTTTTTAAAATATTAAGTTTATTTTATTTTGTGATCTTGTTTTTGGATTTGGGGAGGGGTACTTGTGTAGAAATGAAGATTGGAAGGATCTTGTTTGGATGAATGTGAGCTCTCGATTTTCAATAAGAATGAAGGTGGGTATAGTGACAGATAAATAAAATTAAAATTGTAATTTTAAAAAAATTAGCAAAAGCAAGTTGATTTTTAGTTTGCATTAGAATTTGTCCCTCCAAAGGGCTCACACATTTGATTTTTTTTTTCTTTAACATTTTTATGGAATCCGTCCCTCCAAAAGGCGGATTCCTGTTTTCTTTCTTTTACTTTTTTTTATTTTTTTTTCAACTTCTCCTTGTTCATATTAAGTTTTTTTATTTTATTATAATTTTTTCACTTTCAATTTATGTTTTAGGGTTTACTTTTTACTTTTGGTTTTCATTTTTTTTTCTAAACCTTATAATTTCACTTATATAGTTTTCTGTTTTAATTATATTATTCTATTTTTTTAGTTTTAAATTTTTTTTAAAAAAAACACATTAACATTTAAAAAATACCTATTTCAAAATTTTATTTTCTTTAAAAGGTGTTAAGTATTTTTTTTTCTTTTCTAAAAGTTGATTTACCTAAATAATCAAAAACAAACATATTGAGTCTAACTTAACTTTCAAAGTTCGTCTTTTTCAAAAAAAAAAAAAATCAAAATTCGTAATAAATATATATATATATGATTATAATACATAAAATTCTAGAAACTTTTCTTTTCAAAAGTCGGTTTTTTTTTTTTTTTTTTTTTGATAAATCCAAAAGTTGATTTTACAACTTATAAAATTACTAAATAATTTTATACCAAATTCAATTACACATATTTTGATCCTTATATTTTTTTAATTCGATATTTTGATCTTTATACTTTAAAAAATTGACTATTTTGATCTTTATTCACAAAATTCTAAACACATTTTATATCTAACAAACTATAAAAGCAATTTTAAGATTGATTTTACTTCAACAACATGTGGGGTGAGAATTTGAATCTTTGATCATTCAATCGAGTATATTTTAATCATTTGAACTATGTTTAAGGGACCGTTTGGAATACATTTTAATTTAAATGTTTTTCAAGAATGTATTTTTTAAAAAACATTTTGTACAAAAATTGTTTATAATTTAAACACTCATGTGTTTGGTTGCATTTCCTCTCAAATGTTTTTATATACAAATTATTGTTTACTTAAGAAGTCTTTTTTAAAAGTTGGTTTCAAGTGTTTCTCTTAAAATGGTTAGTTTATCAATCTCATTTTCTAATAAGTCATTTTTAGTGGTTGCCAAACACTATAATTTTTTTCAAAATGATTTATTTTCAAAATTAAACACTTAAAAAGTTAAACAAAACACACCTTAAGTTGTCATACTTTAAGAAATTTAATGAGTTAGATGTTATGTTGAAACTGTCGTTGAGAAAATGAGATTAAAAATTCAACACGAGTATAGCTCAACGGTTAAGACACCTAGTCATTCTCTCGAGGTATGAAAGTGAAAGTTTTCATTCTCATATTTGTTATATTAAAAATTGAGATTAAAAAAATCAATTGGCTAATTTAGTAATTTTCTTAAATGTATTAAAAAATAATTTTTAAATATAAAAAAAATAAGAATAAACGTTATAAAGCATGACCAAGATAGACAAGAGGTAAAAGAACAAAAATAAATATTTTTTTTTCAAAAAAGAACAAAAATAAATATTTAGAAAAAGATATTGGATAAAAGTTGAAAGAATAGAACCAAAATAAAATTAAAACAAAACTTTTTTCCAAAAATACATAAAACTTAAAAATATAATTTTTTATTACTAAGATTTGAGAAAAAGATAAAGTGAAAATGAAATTAAAAATAACAAAGTAAAATAAAACAAAAATAAAAAATAGAAGTTAATAATATGAAATTTTCTAAAAGAAATTAAAAGAGAAAATGCAGAAAAGAAAATAGGAATCCGCCCGTTGGAGAGGCGGATTAAAAGATTAAAAAAGAAGAAGAAAGAAATGTATGAATTTGTCCCCTCAAGAGGTGAATTCTAATTTTACTAATTTTTTAAAATACAATTTTAATATAATTTACCCGTTTGGTGAGTGAATAGTATACATGGTATTTGATTGGCTGATTGACAAAAATCTAAATTCTGAGAATTAAATCTCTCATTCCACAGGTTGTCAAAAAAATAAAAATAAAAATAAAAAGAGAAAGAAAATTTGAGAATTAAATATTCATGATTTTAAATGTCAATTTTGTGAAAAGTCAGTATAATAATGCATAATTTCTTATTTCCAATACTTTATTTTAAATTATTTGTTTTGAGATTTTGTAGGTTATTTAAGTTTATATTTTGAGATATTGTTTCTCTATTTGATATGCCATATTAAAATTCAGTTTTTTTTTCTTATTTGATTTTCTTTGAATTATTATTCCTCAATTTTAGATTCGGTATGAAGGGTATTTTAGTCAGATTTATAACAGTAGATACACTCTCGGTTTATTATTTGGCTACTTGTACCATAAAAAAGTAGTTTAACCATTTATCAAAACGTGTAATTAAATTTGGTCATCTAGGTTATCTTCCTTTTTAAAATTGGGTGATGCTTATTAGAAACTCATGCTCGTGGTAGGTATGTCAAATTTTCCCCGAAGAAATGATCTTCCAAATTTAGTGGAGACCGTCTTTTAGTTGGGACCAAAGGAGAAAAAGTTTCCATATGTGTTTATATTGAGGATAGGAGTCAACCAAGTCATGTCACCGGTCAAGAACCAGTCAGCAGTGCCAAGTCACCAAAATTCCAGAATATTCATCCAACGGATTCTGTGAAGAAATGATTGAAGAATGATTCTGTATTGATCAATTTGTTTGGACAGCTGTCAATTCTTTTCATTATTTTATTCATTTATTGTCTGTCCTAAAAGGGTATGTATCGTGTATAAATCGAGCCTTCCAGTGTATGAAATACCTGGGGAGAAATACAAAGAAAAGAGTATTTACTCTCAATTCAGTCGTCTAGAAATTTTGAGAAATTCTAAGTTGGTATCAGAGCCTCTAATATGACCAACGTCGTATCAGCTGGAAGCTCAAATGTGTCCGCCGGAGCTGCCCCGTTCAGCACTCCTCCACTGAATCAATTGCTGAACCAAGTGACCAGTATCAAACTCGACAGAGGAAACTTTCTTCTATGGAAGAATTTAGCTCTCCCTATTCTCATATGCTACAAATTGGAGGGTCATCTAACTGGGGCCACTCCGTGTCCACCAAAGGAAGTTGCTCATATTGCAAGAGTAGTAGCTGGAGGAACAACTGAAGCATCAAGCTTAGAGACTATTGTTGGCGAAGGATCAAGCTCAACTGCCGTCACCGGAACAATCAACCCTCAGTATGAAGCATGGGTTGTAGTCGATCAATTACTCCTGGGATGGCTCTACAACTCAATGTCACCTGAAGTTGCAACCCAAGTTATGGGAGTCGAAGATGCCAAAACACTTTGGGAAGCCATCCAAGATCTATTCGGTGTCCAATCCAGAGCCGAAGAAGATTTTCTCCGCCAAGTATTCCAACAATCTCGCAAAAATAGTCTTAAAATGTCTGACTATTTACGTGTAATGAGGAGCCACACAGACAATCTAGGGCAAGTTGGAAGCCCTGTAAGTACCAGAAATCTCGTTTCGCAAGTGTTGTTAGGGCTCGATGAAGAATACAACCCTGTGGTTGCGATGATACAAGGAAGAATGGATATCACGTGGTCTGAAATGCAGGCCGAACTTCTGGTTTTCGAGAAACGGCTGGAACTGCAAAACACTCAAAAAAGCACTGGGTCATTCAGTCACCCTTCCTCTGTTAACATGGTCAACAGTCGATTCTCGAACAATCAACGACCTCAACAAGGTAATCAAGGTAATTTTAATAATCGACAGAACTATAATGGTGGAGGCAGAGGCTACAGTAATGTGTGTGGCAAACCTGGGCACTCAACACTTGTATGTTACCATCGCTTTGACAAGGAGTTCTCACCCGTTCAAAACAGAAACAATAATGGAGGACCAACTCATATCCCAAACACTCCGGTTTCAGCTCAGACACCTACAACCTTTATGGCTAATCAAACAACGAATCCATTTGTGGCTTCACCGGAGACTATAGTAGACCCCAATTGGTATGCTGACAGTGGAGCCTCGAATCACGTGACAGGGGAATACAACAATGTTGGCAATCCAACTGATTATGCAGGTAATGAAAAAGTAATGGTAGGAAATGGTGAAAAGCTTAATATATCTTGTGTTGGCAATTCCTCTCTGACTAATGGTGTTACAGTTCTTAAACTAAAGGATATATTATGTGTGCCTAAGATTTCTAAGAATCTTGTGAGTGTTTCGAAACTAGCTCAAGATAATGAAGTATTTGTTGAATTTCATGATAACTTCTGTCTTATTAAGGACAAGGATTCGGGCAAAGTTGTGCTGAAAGGGGTGCTTAGAGACGGGCTATATCAACTGGAGGATGTGAAGGCTGCTGCAATTTTGGACAACTCAAGAAATAGCTTACCACCTGGGAGAAGGAATCACCCTGCTTTTGTTTTATCGAATAAAAATATCAGTATCAAAGTTGTAGTGTCTAAGACAATTTGGCATAGACGTCTTGGACACCCTAATACTAAAGTTTTCAATTCCTTAGTTAAATCGTGTAATCTTCCAGTTAAGTTGAATGAAGATCAGTTGTTTTGTGCATCATGTCAGTATGGCAAATTACATGCCCTCCCCTATACTCGTTCTGTGTCGGGAGCATCTATTCCATTTGAGCTAGTTCATACCGACCTTTGGGGTCCTGCACCTGTCTTATCTACTGAAGGATATCGGTATTATTTGATCTTTGTTGACGATTTTAGTCGGTACACCTGGATTTATCCATTAAAACTTAAGAATGATACATTGGCAGCTTTCAGTCATTTCATCAAAGTTGTAGACACTCAGTTTAGTAGCAAGATTAAGGCACTTCAGTCTGATAATGGTACTGAATATAACAAAGTTCATAGACAATGTAGTGAGTTAGGAATTCAGTCCAGATTTACTTGTCCTTATACCTCGGCACAAAACGGAAGGGCTGAAAGAAAACACCAGCATGTGGTAGAGACTGGCCTAACACTACTGGCACAAGCTTCAATGCCTCTTATACACTGGTGGGATGCCTTTATAACAGTCGTTCAGCTGATTAACTGTCTTCCAACAAATGTCCTTCACGACAAAACTCCACTAGAGGTACTGATGCACAAAAAGGTTGATTATACTACCTTAAGGACTTTCGGATGTGCTTGTTTTCCATGGTTAAGGCCTTATCAAAGTCATAAATTCAGCTATCATAGTGAGAAATGTGTATACCTAGGCCCAAGTCCATCTCATAAGGGGTATTGATGCCTTAGAAACACAGGTAAAGTGTACATTTCACGGCATGTGCGTTTTGATGAGACTAATTTTCCATTTGCAACAGGGTTCTCTGTAGCTACACCTGATGTATCCAACACACCAAGGCCAACATCTGTTACCCCCTTACCAACCTGGTTCCCAATGTCTACAACTCATATAACCCCACCCTCAACCTCAATACAAAGTCCAATAACCTCACCAAATGGGCCAACTGTTTGTTGGGTTTTATGCCCTAAAACTCGTAGATAGTAAATGTATATTTGACCGAACATTAATAAAGTGATGTATTATTCAATGTTTGTATTATATCTTGTCTTATTAACCTTAATCCAATAAACTAAACATCCAAGGCTAATAGAATGAGGCTTGGACTAGTATGTAGGGAAATACGGGGATCAATGTTCAAGTTTTAGCCTAAAGGGTCTGTAGTATAGGGATAAGGCTGGGTACCTTATCCTGATGACACTATGGATACGGCCCGCTTTGTATATTGATACAAACGTAGTGATCCAACGCGTTCATGTGGTTGACATGCGAGTGGGGGTATCCTGTGCAATGAGTTTGCACAAAGACCGGACCGCGAAATAGTTAACCACTAACTGTAACACCGTTAGTTAGCTTGGTTTCTATTTCACTAGGATGACCTAGGCAACTTGGCCTTAATCCTGAGTGGATTATGGACTCCTGTCCATGAGGGATTGTCCTTTGATTTGTACGGGTGAGAGTGGCCTGTTCGCCGACTCAATAAGCCTACCATTTTGGGGACAAGACCGAGTGGGGAGCTGGGAACGTAGTCTTACAAGATGGAATTCACTCCTTCCCGATATTAGGGTAAGTAGAGGTGTGTTCCCTTAAGTGGTGTCTCCGGGTCTTGAACAATGGGCCCTACCCTCTTTATGGCACGAGAGGGATTTCTGTTTGCTGGTTGGACCACAAACAGGTTGTTCATTAGAGGAGCACTGGTACTTAAGGACCAAGAGGTAGCCTAGGGGTAAAACGGTAATTTGACCTAGCTGGGATACGAGCACACGTGAAGGGCTAACTTGCTGTTGACGATCGATATCCGTGGACACAGAAATATATCTGCAGTGAGAAGAGTGCAGCTGTGGTTCTATAGTGGAGTGAACCACAGTTAACGAACATTGATTAATTTGGTTAATGAGTTTAGCCAATTAATCTCACATCGTTGGAGCTTCTGATCTGTAGGTCCATTAGGTCCCACCGGTAGCTCTATAAGGGCGTTGAGGTAAATTTCTAAGGGAGAATTGAATATTCGAAGAGGTTTGAATAGTAAAATAAAATATGAATTTGATTCATATTATAAAACTATAGGTTATAATTAATGCACATTAGATGTACATTAATACTATAGTTTATTTTTTAGAGGAATATAATTAAATATGAGATATTTAATTATGATATTAATTAATTAGAGTATTAATTAATTATTGTTTTAATTCAGTTCAATTAAATTTGATTTAATTGAATTAGATTAAAACTTTAGGTTATGTGGGAATGATATGTAAATATATGATTTATATTAATTATAATAATTAGTTAGTTTAATTGTTAAATTAATTATATTATTAAAAATTGGTTAATAATTTTGAATTATTAATTAATTTTTTTATCAGTTAGTTGAACTGATAAGGGTTTTCGTGTGAAGGGGAGTTAAATTAGGGAGTGGGAAGTTTTATCGGTAGAATAACCACTCCCCAATATAATCCCATTTGTTGAGTTGGTTACGCAAGGTTTTTACCAGTCCACACACGCCATTCCCTCTCTCTCTCATTCTCCAGGTCTCTCTGCAATTTCTCTCAAGAATACAGAGAAGAAAAATACTCCTAACCCTTAGAAAATTTCGCTCCCACAAGCACCTATCGCATATCCTTCAAGAGAATACCGGTGCAACCATTTTGGTGGTGTTCGTGACTAATTTCTAGCGAAGAAAAGGGTCTTTTGCTGCTGTTTTTGGGTGGAGAACCAAGGGTTTTTGGTGATACGTGTCAAGAACATCTTCAAAGGTATAGTGTTCTTGATCTTGGATCAATAGGATCCAATTTAGATTAGATCTAAATAGAAACTAGCATGTTTTATAATTAAAATTCAGTAGTTTTATTTTGATTTTACTGCTGTATTTTTATTTGCCAAACGTATTGGTATTTTATTCCGAATTAAAAACTGAGTAAAGGTTCTGTAAGTTTTCGCTGCGCAAGGACTTTTATCCCTGCACTGTTACTACCCCCCTCACAGATGAACCCTTGCCCATGTCTCCAAGTCCTAGATCACAACCTTTTCCAATGCTCTCACCACAAAACCACTCTCCTTCCCCTCAGATAACCACACCACCCTCTCAGTCATCGTCTCTGAGTCGCCTCCTGAATCCTCAGCTGCCTCCCCTACTACTGATGCTCCTCCACTAGTACAGCAGTCTATGCATCCAATGGTGACAAGAGGGAAAACACGCATATTTAAGCCCAAAATTTGGGTGCACAGGTCTGTAGTTGATTATACTCTAACAGAACCAACACGGGTGCAAGATGCTTTAGCCATTCCAGAGTAGAAAGAAGCTATGGACTTAGAATTTGGTGCCTTAATGCGTAACAAGACATGGCATCTTGTTCCTCCTTCTTCAGATTACAACATAGTTGGGAACAAGTGGATCTTCTGGATTAAAAGAAATGTCGATGGCTCAGTACAAGGCTACAAGGCCCGTCTGGTAGCTAAAGGATTTCACCAGAGCCCTGGGATCGATTTCTTTGAAACTTTCAGTCCGGTGGTCAAAGCGTCAACAATCAGAGTTATTTTAAACCTTGCAGTCTCAAGAGGTTGGAGTCTCAGACAACTTGATTTTAATAACGCCTTCTTGAATGGGTCGCTTGATGAGGATGTCTATATGCAACAACCACCTGGCTATGTTGACAAATGTTATTCCGAATATGTTTGCAAGCTTGACAAAACGATATACGGCCTAAAACAAGCGCTTAGGGCCTGGAACAACACTCTGAAGTCTACACTGCTGTCGTGGGGATTTGTTATGTCCAGGTCTGATACTTCCCTTTTCATCTATAAATGTGGCTCAGACATGTTTCTTCTATTAGTTTATGTTGATGATGTTATTGTGACTGGTAGCAACTCTGTTTTGATGAAGAACTTTGTCACTGTGTTGGACTCTAAGTTTGCACTCAAAGATCTGGGGCTATTGAATTATTTTCTTGGGATACAAGTTCACTATCTGCCGTCAGGTATCTTGCTGAATCAGGAAAAATATGTTGACGATTTGTTACACAAACTAGACCTTGATAATCTAAAACCTGCTGCCTCCCCGTGTGTTCCTGGTAAGCGTCTATCTATCACTGATGGTACTCCAATGACTGATCCTTTTCTTTATCGAAGCACAATTGGAGCCCTACAGTACCTGACCAATACTCGACCAGACATCGCTTTTGTGGTAAACTACTTGAGCCAATTTTTAAAACAGCCTACCAATGATCACTAGGTGGCTGAAAAACGGGTGCTAAGGTATATCAGTGGCACTCGTTCTCTTGGTATCCTAGTTCAACCAGGGGGTTCTCTGAATATCACAGTTTACTCAGATGCTGATTGGGCATCCAATGTGGATGACCGGAAATCTGTGGCAGCTTATTGTGTTTTTCTTGGCCAGAGTATAGTGTCGTGGTCCTTTAAGAAGCAAACCGCTGTTGCCAGATCAAGTACAGAGTCGGAATATCGTGCATTGGCTCATGCTACAGCTGAAATAATGTGGCTCAAGGAGTTGATGTCTGAAATTTGTTGTCTTCCCAAAATAAAACCCATAATCTGGTGCGATAATCAGAGTGCAGCAGCTCTAGCTACCAATCCTGTCTTTCACGCCCGCACCAAACATATAGAACTAGATGTTCACTTCATCAGAGATCAGATTGCAAAAGACTGCCTCGAAATACGATATGTTCCCTCTTCAGAACAAGTTGCAGATTGTCTTACCAAACCCCTTATACAGTCTCAGTTTTACCTATTGCGCTCCAAACTCGGGGTCATGCATCCTCCCTCTCGTTTGAGGGGGAATATTGAGGATAGGAGTCAACCAAGCCATGTCACCGGTCAAGAACCAGTCAGCAGTGCCAAGTCACCAAAATTCCAGAATGTTCCTCCAACGGATTCTGTGAAGAAATGATTGAAGAATGATTCTGTATTGATCAATTTGTTTGGAAAGCTGTCCATTCTTTTCATTATTTTATTCATTTATTGTCTGCCCTAAAAGGGTATGTATCGTGTATAAATCGATCCTTCCAGTGTATGAAATACCTGAGGAGAAATACAAAGAAAAGAGTATTTACTCTCAATTCAGTCGTCTAGAAATTTTGAGAAATTCTAAGTGTTTAACTTTGATGTGGGGACGGGGAAGGATTATGGTCCCATCTTCATCTTTGTCCTCGTTTTCATCTTTGTCCTCACCTTCATCCTCTTTTCCCACTCAAATATATTTATCTTTTATTATTATTTTATTTATAAATATATACAGTTTATATATATACATATGGCAGAATTAAAAGTTATTCTTAAACTTAAACTTATAAATATTACTTCCACTCATACATTTATTTATTTAATTTTCTAAACTTTACAAATCTTTTCAAACTTCAAGTCTAATTTTTTTTTTTAAATTGTTTATTGAAAAGCAGTTTTTAAAAATATATTTTTATGAACCTGACTAAGAACTCAAATATTTTCTTTTGAAAGATAAAACTCATACTAAAGAAACTGTGAGAAAAAAAAATACAAAATTTTAAAAAATAGAAAATAAAAAATCAAATATAAGTACCAGGGACTTTAATTTTCACTTTTCCTCATTTCTTTAGCATTTGCCACTTTTTCCCTACGTGTGAAACTGTAAATATATATTCTACTTTTCCTTATGGTCTAAATTTTATTTTTTAAAAATTGTAAATTGGAAAAAAGTTCTTATGAAAAACTCAACTTGTGGGAAATCTCTAGCTTCTTCAATTTTTGTGAAATTTAATAGGAAATTTTCGTTGGAATGAAGAATGATTTTGGGGGCAATATTTTTTTTTAAATTTTAATTTACAACTTATGGATATTATCATACTGACATACTTATATATTAATGTATTAAACTTATGGATATTATCATATTGACATACTTATATATTTTTTTAAAATTTCAAATTCCAATCTCTATATTTTAATTCTTAAACTTTTGGATATTATCATACTGACATACTTATGTATTAATGTCACAAAAATGGGTCAAATAATAATTGAAAAAACATTTCTTTTTTTAAAAAAAAATCGAAGATCCAAAAGATTATTATGTTTTAAATAGAAATAGAGAATTCTAAAGTTTGTTGCACGGCTTCCAAAAAGATAAATCTCATTATTTTCAATAATAAAAACAAAAATAGACGACAAAATTTAATTAGCACATGGTCCCTATCTGTACAAGCAGAAAGCCAAAACATTTCCTTCAATGTAGGACAGTTTCCTCTCATACTTGATATTTCAATTTTCAGAACTTCATGCACATGGTTGCTGCTGCATTTATTCATTGGATTTTACGTACAATAATTGTTCTGAATCAGTCTGACGGTTCCCACTCATGCATTTTGGACGGTCGATTTTCGCAACTTTAAATCATTTTATTTCATTGGTAAGACAATCATTTTATTTCAATGGACGGACAAACAAAATCATCGGTAACGTATATATGTATTTTATAATTTCAAAATCTTTTCGAATTCCAATGCTACCAATACTCCTTTTCACAACAAGTTTTATAAAAAATTGTAAATATAGAAAAAATTTTAAATCGTTTTTTTTTTAATTCTCATTTTGCCCTATTTTGATTTCTATCAGTGATAGCTTTCTATCATTGATAGAATCTATCACTAATAGAAATTTATCGCTAATAGAAATCAAGAGTGTATTTGATAAAAACCAATAGTGTGTTTGATTACGTGATAATTTTGAACATATCATTTTTTTTTAGGTTTCCCCTTCTTTAAATTTCAATTTCTTATTTGTGTCTCTAAAAAAAAAACTTCCATTTTGTGTTTTTCTTTTGTTCTATCATTGATAGAAATCTATCTGTGACAGAAAACCTTCTATCACTAATAGAAAACAATAGAAACTTCCAAACAAAATGCAGAAATCTTATATCGATTCTATCAATGATAGAAAAATAGAAATCTGTCCGTGATAGGTTTCTATCATTGATAGAAATCTATCTTTCTATTACTGATAGATAGAAACCCATTGTGGTACTTTGATATTTTTATTACATTTTTTTTTTCAGGTTTATCCTATTAGAATGTACAGTATAAAGTAATTGATGGATATAACTATTTCTATCATTGATAGAAGTCTTTAGATCTATATTGTTGGTGCAGAAAATGCAAGAGAATCTGAAGGATGTGAGCCAAAATCTCTAAAATTTAATTGATTATTTATTAAAAGATAATTAGAATATATGGTAAATTAGTGAGTTGAATCCATCGGTGATAGAAATCTATCATTTCTATCACTGATAGAAATCTATAAGTGATACGTTTCTATCAATGATAGAAACGTGGTAGAAAGTTAGATTTCTATCACTGATAGAAAACTATTTAGTGATAGATTCTATCAGTGATATAATTCTATCACTGATAGATTCTATCAGTGATATAATTCTATCACTGATAGATTCTATCAGTGGTAGGAAGGGTAATTTAGTAATTTAGACCCTATGAGTATAATATTTTGTCATTTTTGCAATTTTTTTTGCAGGTTGCCATTTTTGTTAATATTTTGGTCAATTTTATTACATATGCAACCAATCCTTTTCTTAATTCTTCTTGTTTAGAAAGTCCTCAAGTTTGAGTCCATTTGTTGAATGAACTTTTAAAAGTCTCCAAGAAGTTTGACATTTTCAGAAAATTTTATTTTTTAAAAAAAAAATTAATTGATTTATTAGATTTAAATTTAAATTTTATATATGGATTTTTAAGAAATTCGAAAATTCATAGACTAAATTTATAATTTTAAAAGTTTAGAGACCATATACATTAAAATTTAAAATTCAAGGATTAATTTTAAAATTTAATCTAATTTTAATCTATATAATTTATTTCATAAAATATTTTATTTATTTATTTATAGATAGAGATGTATATTTGAATCTCTAATCGATATAGATTATTACATTATCTTAACTAGTTGACTTATTATATACAACATTTTAATCTATATTGCTTTATAATGTATATACTGAGAGGCCTATCTAGTTTAATAGTAAGATTAAATAATAACAAACAATGTTATAAACATAAAATTTGATGTTCTATATTAATGTTGATTGAATATATGTAATTTAGGACCAGTTTCTTACATTGTCTTTCTTTTGAAAATTATTTACTGCATAGACTTCATTAGAAAAATTCTCTACATAAAGGTTAAAATTGGAAATTTAAAAAACAAAGAACATAATTAAAAGAAAAAACTATACATATTAGAGATGAAATTCTATATTTGACTTATAATGTTTGTTGATACCGGATTTCGTATCGTCGAGACACTACAACAAATTTGGGTTATTATGACATTGAAAAATTGTCACATGCACATTTTGACATTTTTTTTGCGTCCTAGAATCGCTCCATCAAGGAAAATGTATACATGACACTATAAAAAAACTGTCATAATTAATTTTTTTATGACACTTAACAATGGTCAAGACAAACATATTAATGACATTTATTAATTGTCACAGTCAATTTTTTTTTATGACAATTGAACATTGTCAATAAATAACTCCTAAAAATCACATTTCTGTCAAGATATATATATTAATGACATTATATAGACGTCACAAAAAGTTTGTTAATGACAGTATTTTAGTGTCAAACAAATATTTTCTTTGATAGTTATCTATTGTCAACAAAAAAAACATGTCATGACAGTTTTGAACATCATAAAAATACTTCTAGTGACTTCTATATATTCTGTCAATTCACAACAATTATATTGTTTGTTACTTGTCAATACACATATTTCCAAAATATATTACTCCAATTTTTTACACAAAATATTTACATATATAATAACTTTTATACATCATTGGACCCAATTTGGTCAAATGTTTACATACAAACTAAGTGTGATAGAATTTGTACACCACAACAATCCCTACACTAGACTTCAGCTATAAGAGAACATTTGTATTGGAGGGAAACAATCATGTGCTTGCAACAACAGGGAACTGAGTATCAGTGTGGTGATAAGCCACATACACTTTGACGCTCAAGTTAGAACAGGGTTCAGAGGGTGCTTAAAGATCTTAGCCTGTAGTAAAAAAAAAAAAAAAAAAGAATAATAACCCCGCACAACGGAAGATGATCAGAGGACCAAACTCAATTTTAATCACGTTTCAGAAAAACCAATACGATGACAAAATATTTACAGCAACATTAAACATGAAATATCTACTATAAACTAAAGGTCTAAGCATGCAAATTTCAAAATCTCATTCTAAACTTTAATGGAGAAGAAAAGATTAAAAGCCTTACTTGCGTTGACGACTCAAGAGGACTTCACTGATTCTCCAACTAGGAAGATCACGTACTTTTCTCCTCTGAAATTTACAGCAACCTCTTCGCTGGATTTTCTCTCTTGAATTCTCCACGAACACCACCAAAAGACTGCACCAGTATTCTCCTAGGGATTTTGAGGGGGAAAAGACTAGTGGGAGTCTTTTGATTGATTTTGTAAGGGAAGAACTTTTGGGAGAGCTCTCTGTATGTTTTTCCTCTCTGAGAGCTTTTCTTAGAAAATCACAGAATGAGAGATTACCCTTTCTTGATGCACTACACGTCTGAATAGAGGGAAGGACTCTAACTTCCCAGACGTTTTGTAGTCAGTTAAGGAAGTGGGAAGCCCTCAACGTGGAACCAATCCACGTATCAGATAACCAACGTTTTTAATTTAATTTAAGATTAAATTAATTTAAAATTTTGATTAATTAAAATAACCATTATTCAATTAATTAAAATGATAACCAATCAAATCTATTTTAATTGAATATTCCTGTAACGCCCATAATTTTAGGAAATTCAAATTCATTTAGTTTGGGAGTTTATCTTGGTTGAGAGGGAAAATTTTTAAATTTTGGAAATTTGGTGAATTTTAAAATGTGAGCTGGAGTGGCATTTTCATAGTTAATGGGAAATTGGAGCCAAGCCCAAGCCCAAACCCATTGTTTTCTTTTCTTTATTAAAACCCACGCAGCCCTAGGTGAAAAAAAAAAAAAATTCATCATCTTTCTTCTCTTCTCCACGGGCAGCCGCTCAAGGGGGGGTTCAACATCATCTTCTTCGTCAAGCAGGTTCCGGCGAGCGGGTCTTCTTCTCCGGCGAGAGCGAGCGACGAACGGCGGCGTCTTCGCAGCAGTGTGTCGCGGCTGGGGGTCTTCCACGCGGTCCCTCTCTCTGCAGGTGTTTTGACGCGGTTTCGAGCAGCCTTCTTCACGCATCTTCAGTGGCGTTCACGGGTCGACGGCGGCGGCGTTCAGCTACTCCGGCGAGCAACCCCGTCCGCGAACTGGTGCAGCAGCCTTCTTGCGGCGGCGCGTCCTCCAGCAACCTCTCGACAGTCCGTGCAGTGTCTCGTTCGTGGGTTTTCCTTTGGAGGTTCAGCGGTGTCACAGCAAACCGTGGGTGCCAGTTCACGAGCTTCATTCGTGATTAACGACGTTATTGCAGCGGCGAGAGTTCGATCTAGTTATTTGGCCACCAACGCACGCTCGTTCGAGAGTTTGAGTTCGTTATTAAACCTTCTACTTTGCTATCCAGCGAAGCGACTCCTAATTTGTCGTTACCCATTCATTCTCGAGTTCATAATTGTGGAATTTCGCCAATGGTAAGTGAACTTACTATTGAACCCTTTTTAATTGGGTGCACATACTTGAATTTCTAAAATACTCGATTTTTATGAGTTGTTCTTGGAAATTTGTTATTATTTACTAAAAGCATGAAAGTTGAGCATATTTTAATTATGCATGAGTTTAAGAAAAGTCATTGAAAGCATGAAAATTATTATTATTATTCGTATTTGTTAATGTTTAAAATAGTTGAGTTGGTGGTCTCTTGAAATTCCATTAAAGGAATTAGTTTAAATTATTTATAAGTGTAATTCAACGTACATGAAATTGATGTACGCTCAGAGATGCCTACGCAGGGCTTAGGGACATGAAATTGATGTACCTAAGTCGAGGGTTGTGAAATTGACGCTCTCGAGGTTTCGTGAAATTGACGGCCTCTGTAGGAGACATATGAAATTGATGTGTCTAGAATGTGTATGAAAGTGATGCATATTCTCTCTCATTAGAAATACACATGAAATTGATGTGTCTAGGATATGCATGAAATTGATGTATATCCTAAGCTTAAATTAAAGTTTAAAGCCACCAAAATTATATTGATTGTTGATTTTAAAAATGTTTTTAAAGCGCGACCCAATCTCAATAGTAGGGTCACTTACTGAGTATTTAAAATACTCAATCTTTTCAAAAATGTTTTCTTTTCAGGTAAGGACAAGGGCAGATGAAAGGCGATTGATGAGAAATCGATAGATGGCCATGGGAGGACTCAAGTTCATTATCTATTTTATTCCGCGTTAAGAACCATGTTTTACTTTTGTAAATTGTTTTAAGAAGATTTTTAGAGGCCTTGTACATTTATGTTTTAGAAATTACCTAAGCTCATTTAAAATCTTTGAAATATGGGATCCCGACTAAAAGTTTTGCTTTAAAGATTTGTGTAAATTAGTGTGTTTGATCCAAATTATTTTCATTTAAAAATGCCTCCAAAGCATGCATTGTCGTAACGGTCCCTTTAAGACTTATTAAGAAGTCGGGTCGTTACAGTTGGTATCAGAGCCCAGTTAATGGTTCTGTAGACTGCTTACATCGTAAGCTTATGTGTCCCCATGGCTAAACAACAAGATTCTCATCATCGCCAGGTATGCCCTTGTAAATTAAAAGACTATGTTTTACATGATTATATGTTTATGTAAATATTTTTCATGAGATGTGTTTCTACCGATGCCTTCTAATTTTCGACTAGATTATGAAATAGACCCAGTTTGGAAGAAAGTTAGAGAGGAAAGTAAGTGGTGTTACTGGGAAGCTTTGATATCTTTGCAAGACAAGAGCAATCGATAGTTGAGACTCCGAGTGCATGTGTTTAGCTCGATCCTTATTGTTTTGGTTGAAATTCAGAAGCCTTTAGGATTGTTGAAGAAAATTTTGTGACTAATTGGAGTTAAGAACATTGGTGAGTATTTTGGGTTGTAAGGAATTGTACGCAACTTTGGTTATGAAATTCAACTTTAGTACAAGAAGTTCCTCTCATAGTAAAAAGGGTTAGGCAAGAACAAGCAAGATAGTGAAAGAGTGCTTGATGAAGTTTTTGCCTTAAATATTACCCAGAGCTAGAAGCTTTAAAATGAAGTTGGCTATTTTCAGTGATTGTCAGAGAACAATTGAAGTAAAACTTCGAGGTTTTACTAGTGAAGTGTTAGATTGTTGATCTTGTAAGCAAGTTTGGTTGGATGTTCTTTTTCTTCTTTTGTTTAGCTTTGGCTTATGAATGGTGCGAGATTTGACTCGCTTTATTTGTGATGTTGGAGCTTGAGGCGTTGTGAGTTGTAGTTGGGTAATTTTGCGTATAGAAGTGTGTTTCTCTTGTTTATCAGGTTAAGAAAATTTTTGGGTTAACCATTTTTATGTCGTTATGCTGCCGAAATTTTCGGAGCATTCGGTTAATATTAAGATAAAGTTTAAGTAATGTCGTTAAGTTGGGTATAGAACTTGGGACATTACAGTTACCCAGTGTAGCACATTCCTTTTGATGATGCATGCTCACTTTGCAAATGAGTGGGGTTTGTTGTTTTTAAAGGAGATGAGGATTAAATATCTAGAGCTCTTCTCAAACCAACAACTTTCGAGGACGAAAGTTCTTAAGGAGGGAAGATTGTAACGCCCATAATTTTAGGAAATTCAAATTCATTTAGTTTGGGAGTTTATCTTGGTTGAGAGGGAAAATTTTTAAATTTTGGAAATTTGGTGAATTTTAAAATGTGAGCTGGAGTGGCATTTTCATAGTTAATGGGAAATTGGAGCCAAGCCCAAGCCCAAACCCATTGTTTTCTTTTCTTTATTAAAACCCACGCAGCCCTAGGTGAAAAAAAAAAAAATTCATCATCTTTCTTCTCTTCTCCACGGGCAGCCGCTCAAGGGGGGGTTCAACATCATCTTCTTCGTCAAGCAGGTTCCGGCGAGCGGGTCTTCTTCTCCGGCGAGAGCGAGCGGCGAACGGCGGCGTCTTCGCAGCAGTGTGTCGCGGCTGGGGGTCTTCCACGCGGTCCCTCTCTCTGCAGGTGTTTTGACGCGGTTTCGAGCAGCCTTCTTCACGCATCTTCAGCGGCGTTCACGGGTCGACGGCGGCGGCGTTCAGCTACTCCGGCGAGCAACCCCGTCCGCGAACTGGTGCAGCAGCCTTCTTGCGGCGGCGCGTCCTCCAGCAACCTCTCGACAGTCCGTGCAGTGTCTCGTTCGTGGGTTTTCCTTTGGAGGTTCAGCGGTGTCACAGCAAACCGTGGGTGCCAGTTCACGAGCTTCATTCGTGATTAACGACGTTATTGCAGCGGCGAGAGTTCGATCTAGTTATTTGGCCACCAACGCACGCTCGTTCGAGAGTTTGAGTTCGTTATTAAACCTTCTACTTTGCTATCCAGCGAAGCGACTCCTAATTTGTCGTTACCCATTCATTCTCGAGTTCATAATTGTGGAATTTCGCCAATGGTAAGTGAACTTACTATTGAACCCTTTTTAATTGGGTGCACATACTTGAATTTCTAAAATACTCGATTTTTATGAGTTGTTCTTGGAAATTTGTTATTATTTACTAAAAGCATGAAAGTTGAGCATATTTTAATTATGCATGAGTTTAAGAAAAGTCATTGAAAGCATGAAAATTATTATTATTATTCGTATTTGTTAATGTTTAAAATAGTTGAGTTGGTGGTCTCTTGAAATTCCATTAAAGGAATTAGTTTAAATTATTTATAAGTGTAATTCAACGTACATGAAATTGATGTACGCTCAGAGATGCCTACGCAGGGCTTAGGGACATGAAATTGATGTACCTAAGTCGAGGGTTGTGAAATTGACGCTCTCGAGGTTTCGTGAAATTGACGGCCTCTGTAGGAGACATATGAAATTGATGTGTCTAGAATGTGTATGAAAGTGATGCATATTCTCTCTCATTAGAAATACACATGAAATTGATGTGTCTAGGATATGCATGAAATTGATGTATATCCTAAGCTTAAATTAAAGTTTAAAGCCACCAAAATTATATTGATTGTTGATTTTAAAAATGTTTTTAAAGCGCGACCCAATCTCAATAGTAGGGTCACTTACTGAGTATTTAAAATACTCAATCTTTTCAAAAATGTTTTCTTTTCAGGTAAGGACAAGGGCAGATGAAAGGCGATTGATGAGAAATCGATAGATGGCCATGGGAGGACTCAAGTTCATTATCTATTTTATTCCGCGTTAAGAACCATGTTTTACTTTTGTAAATTGTTTTAAGAAGATTTTTAGAGGCCTTGTACATTTATGTTTTAGAAATTACCTAAGCTCATTTAAAATCTTTGAAATATGGGATCCCGACTAAAAGTTTTGCTTTAAAGATTTGTGTAAATTAGTGTGTTTGATCCAAATTATTTTCATTTAAAAATGCCTCCAAAGCATGCATTGTCGTAACGGTCCCTTTAAGACTTATTAAGAAGTCGGGTCGTTACAATTCCATTTAAATCACATTTAAATGTGCATATCCCACATAACCTATAGTTTTAATTCGATTCATTTAATTAAATTAAATTTAATTATTCTAAAAAAAATCAAATTTAATTAAATTAAATCAAATTAAATAATTAATTAATTCTCCATTTAATTAATCATTATATCAAACATCACATATTTAATTTAATCCCATAATCGAATCATATTCAATTATACTTCTCTCATATAACCTATAGTTTTAATGTGCATCTAATGCGCATTAATTTTAACCTATAGTTTTAATATGAATCCAATTCATCTTAAATTTAATATTTGAACTCCTTCAAATATTTAATTCTCCCATGAATTAATTTTGAATCAATATTCAAAATAAATTTATATTATAAAGTTTAATAAAACAAAAACTTTATATTATAATGTATCTCCATACATTATATTATTTCCCTTAGTAATTCACCTCAATACCCTTTATGAGTTACCCGTGGGACCTAATGGACCTACTGATCAAAAGCTCAAACAATATGATATTAATTGGCTAAACTCATTAACCAAGTCAATCAATATTCGTTAACTATAGGTACAGTCCACTATAGACCCATAGTTACACTCTTCTCACTGCAAATATATTTTTATGTCCACAGATATTAACCAATAATAGCAAGTTAGTCCTTCACGAGTGTTTGTAACTCCAACTGGGTCAAATTTTTGTTTTACCCCAGGGTTACCTCTACATCCTTAAGTACCAGTGCTCCTCTAGTGAACAACCTGTTTGAGGTCCGACCATCAAACATAAATCTCTCTCGTGCCATGGAGAGGACAGGACCCTTTGTTCAAGACCCGGAGACACCACTTAAGGGAAAACTCATCTAGTTACCCTTAAGTCGGAAAAGAGTGAATTCCATCTTGTGTGATTATGTTTCTAGCTCCCCACTCGGTCTTGACCCCAAAATGTTAGGCTTATTGAGTCGACGTGCAGACCACTCTCACCTATGCAAATCAAAGGACAATCATGTTGGGTTTTATGCCCTAAAACTCGTAGATAGTGAACGTAAACAAATTGTATACTTGTTTCAATAATGTGTTATTAAGTTTCTACAATAAAGTGTTGTTGTTAAGTATTGCAAAATATAACCCAAATCCAATAAACTAAGATCCAAGGTTGTTTGTATGTAACTTGAACTATTATATGGGGACATACGAGGATCACTGTTCAAGAAACAACCTAAGAGGTCTATAGTATAGGGATAAAGCTGGGTATCTTATCCTGGTGACACTATGAATACGACCCACTTTGTATTTGATATAAACGCAACGATCCAACACGTTCGTGTAGGGGACATGTGATAACGAGCATAGCTAGCTATTTTCCCTAATTAATTTAGCTAGTCTTTTATATTTAAATGGCCAAAATTATGCATATTCATGTTTTATTTGTAGGAAATGTATTTTAGAGCTTAATTGAGAAATTGGAGCTAAATGGATGTTCGGGATGCGAAAAGAGGCAAAAGGAACGAAGAGAATTGAAGTTGGAAGCACACAAAATAGGGCTTGCCGAGGACCAGCATCGAGACCCTTCCCATAGGGCGTCTCGACGCTCTAATTTTCCTTTTCTAATCTGGGCGGTAATAGACACAGCGTTGTGACGGTGTGCCAATAGCGTCTCGACGCTATCTGATGTGGACTTTTCCTACCGCAAGCGCATGGGTCAAGTAATAATATAGTGAAAGTAAATTCGAATGTCGTCCTCTGGATTGGATTTTTAAGCAAATCAAGTATTGTGAATTATCTCGCTCAATTTTATTTAGGGATCAAAAAGTGATGATTGAATAATAAGAAAACTAAATCAAAACACGTAAAAAGTGTGGAATTTCAATTGGGAAAACTACTTAGGGAATTGATTTCGCCGATTTAGTTTAGGATTGATTTTAAGGAATAAGTTATTATGCACAATGAAATTATGAGCCAAAGACCCTTTAATCACAACTACCTCTCCCGAGTATAATTGATTCTCATGCAAATTAACCAACTTGATATCCCTATCTAAGTTTATTAATCATGCAAGGCAATGAGATCTTTTAACCAATTCTAAAGTTAATCTAAAATCGTCACGAATTAGAAACTAAACTTTAGTCATACAATCTTGAGTAAGTCTAAATCAAATCCCCTCTTCCGAGCTAGATTCGAAACTTAAATCATTCAACTAATGGCCAATTAATTGAAAACATTAAATCAAGATTACAAACATAATAACATTGCACAACTTAAACCATAAATCAATCCATAAACACAATCAACTACATCAATCCCTAAGCTTACAAGTTTAGCTACTCATGATTAAAATTACAAGCTCAACTAAACATGTAAAAGCCATAAAAATCTAACTAAAGTGAGGGAAAGAAGAATTAAACTCGTTGTAGGCCGAGACCGAACGTCCCCGTCACGATCCCCACGAACAATGGGTTGATTTCCGAATTTTCCCCTTTGCTTCAGCCTTGAATTCCTCTCTTTTTGCTCTGTTTACGGTCCCAAGAAGTCCCAAAATTCATCCCCCAAAAACCTAGCCGAAAGGATGCTTATATTGCAGATTTTTGCCGTAGCGTCGAGACGCTGCCTCTAAACACGCGTGATCTGGAAAGGAAATTACACAGTGTCGAGACGCTAAGGTCGCAACGTCTCGACGCTGCGACGATTTTGCGCCTATCCGAATAAGGAATGCTAGCGTCGAGACGCATAAGAGCTAGCGTCGAGACGCTAGTCACCATTTGACCGAATTTTGACTTTTTTCCTTTTTAATTCTTTTTCCTTCCTTTGCATCTTTTCGCGTCCCGAGCACCCGATTAACTCCAATATTGCGCTATAGCTCCAATCAACCATTTCCTACAAAATAAACAATAAAGTGCAATAAAATGGCCAATAATCATCAAAGACTAGCTAAATTCAATAAGTAAAGATAGCTAGCTATGCTCGCTATCACTCTCGAGGATTTTCAATCCAGAATCTGTGTATCGCGACACTAGGCCAAAATTTTCCCTATTTATAGATTACGATTAGGTAAGATTTGGGGGACTTCTTTTGATGACCATTTGGCCAAAAACTCGACTAGAGAGCTGCTGTGAAGGTTGAGGCAAAAGGAGAAAAGCGGGATTGAAGGCTTTGTTCGTGGAGATCGTGACGGGGACGTGCGGTTGATAGCGAGCAGAAATGTCGCTATTTTAGTCTCAAATTATTAAGCTTTTTGGTGCTTTAATCGTGATTTTAATGAATATATTTAATGAATTTTGTTATTTTGTCTTTAGGAGCATAAATGGTGATTTTGGGAGAAAAAGAGCCAAAATTGATGGAATTATAGCCCAAATCAAAGTATGAAGCCCAAAGAAGACATCCATGAGGAAAAGTCCAAGAGAAATGAAGAAGAAGGCCCAAAAATCAGCCCAAAAAGAAGCTGATTTTTCTGGAAAATCTGGACAGCGTCTCGACGCTTAGCAAGGCAGCGTCGCAACGCTGCCCTTTCTTGTTGCCCAAGCCGCGTGCGCAGCAGCGCCGCGACGCTTGGCAAGGCAGCGTCGCGACGCTACCCCTTTTCCAGGCCTATAAATAGGAGCCCTTGGTGCCTCATTTGGAATCATCAATCAAATCATCATTCACTCAATCATCACTCATTCCTTTCTTTCCTTTCATAAGACTCATTTTTTGGAGCCCCTCTCAAGGCTTTTGAGCCTTTTTGAGAGGGTTCTTCTAGTGGGAATTTTTGGGGAATTTTGGGGAGCAATTCTAGAGGCTCGAGGAGTAGTCAGCGGGGGCTCCAAGCGTCAGCAAGGGGTTTTTCGACGGTCAATTCCTTTTCCTTTATGCCTTTTAATATGCTTTCCCTTGTAATTATTGTAGATATTATGTGTAGCTAAACCCCAATTTGGGGTCTTGAAATGAAATGATAGTTGCAATATTGTTATAATTTCTTGTCTCTTGCCCATGTCCTAATTATTTGTATGGATGTGCTTAATGCTTTACTCAATCTGGCCAATTGTGTAATGATTCGATTCTTAATGGAAACTCGACGGAGAGAAATTAGGATAGATCATAATCCATGCAACTAGTTTAATTGCCCGTTGTGACACCGGGATTAGTTGATTAAACATAGATTCCTAAAATGAATCAGGGCGTAATAATTAATGATTTTTAATAGCGCTAAGGACACTTAGGTTGTTAAAATGAATTAATTACAATTAGGGGAAACCGACAGGAGAACCTATGTGATTAACGGAGATTCTAGGTTTATAATTAGTTGGGCAATGAGATAGGATAATTATAGCAATTATTTAGCTAATCATTGATTTTCAAGACCCCTCTTCCCATTTCAAGAAAAACTCTTTCTCCACATTTTATTTCTGATTGATCAAATTTGTTTTAATTAAGTCTTTTTAAATTCAAATTCTTTTTATCACATAAGCGTAGTTCCTAAATATTATTTCACCTAAGTATTTTCAGTGCTCAAGAGAATTTTAATTAATTGCTTAAGTTTCGTTTCGCCTCCCTGAGGATTCGATACTCGGAATACTTTCCGTTTTATATTACTTGTGGCCCGTGCGCTTGCGGATATCGACCAACAGCGGTCTCAGTCTACTTAGTGTTTAATTCTCTTCTCCCTTTACTTTAGTAATTTTAATGATTGATTTGTACTTAGTGTTGGGTTTTATGCCCTAAAACTTGTAGATAGTAAATGAAACAAATTAATCGATCTCAATAAAACGCTATTTGAGTAATTCAGTAATTTGGTTATTGAATAATCGAGTTTGCATTAATAAAGCCTAAATTCAATAAACTAAGATCCAAAGTTGTTTAAATGAAACTTGGAATAGTATGTGGGGACATACGGGGATCGGTGTCCAAGTAACAACCTAAAAGGTCTATAGTATAGGGATAAGGCTGGGTACCTTATCCTGGTGACACTATGTGATACTATCCACCTTGTATTCGATACAAATGCAATGATCCAAAGCATCCATGTAGGAGACATGCGGGTGGGGGTATCCTATGCAATGAGTTTGTATATGACCGGATCGCGAAATAGTAACCACTAGATGTAACGCCGTTACCTAGTCTAGGTTTCTATTTCAATAGGATGACCTAGGTAACTCAATCTCAATCCTGAGTCTGTTATGAACCCCTTTCAAGAGGGATTGTCCTTAGATTTGTATGGGTGAGAGTGGCCAATTCGCCGACTCAATAAGCCTACCATTTTAGGGGCAAGACCGAATGGGGGCTGGGAACATAACAGTGCAAGATGGAATTCACTCCTTCCCCTATTGGGGTAAGTAGATGTGTGTTCCCTTAAGGGCTGATTTCGGGGCTTGAACAAAGGCGCGTCGTCCTCTCCTAGCCCGAGAGGAACTCCTGTTTAGTGGTTGGACCCTAAACAACTTGTTCATTAGAGGAATCAGTGGTACTTAAGGAACCAGAGGTAACCTAGGGGTAAAACGGTAATTTGACCCACCTGGTGTTACGAACACACGTGAAGGATTGACTTACTGCTTGGTCGATATCCGTGGACACAAATATTCTACAGTGAGAAGAGTGCAGTTGTGGGTCTTTAGTGGAGTGACCCACAGTTAACAAATGTTGACTAAACTTGGTCAATGAGTTTAGCCAATTAGTCTCGTATCGTTGGAGCTTCTGATCTGTAGGTCCATTAGGTCCCACTGGTAGCTCGTAAAGAGACTTGAGGCAATTAAGTATAAATTGTATATTGAAAGTGTTCAATTTATTTGGGGAATCGTATAATGTATATTGATGCATTATAATATAAAGTTTATGAAACTTTATAATATATTTTTTGAATTAATTTCAAAAATTAATTCTTGAGAGAAAATATTTGAAAGAGTTCAAATAAATTTAATATGAATTGGATTCATATTAATTTTAATCTTAATAAAATCCCTAAGATTACATATATGATATTTAATTGGGTAAATTAATTAATTATGGAATTAATTAATTATTTATTAAAATTAGAGACCTTTTCCTATTAGGAAAGAAAATATTTGAAAGAGTTCAAATAAATTTAATATGAATTGGATTCATATTAATTTTAATTTTAATAAAATCCCTAAGATTAAATATATGATATTTAATTAGGAAAATTAATTAATTATGGAAGTAATTAATTATTTATGGACTCCTGTTCATGAGGGATTGCCCTTTGATTTGTATGGGTGAGGGTGGCCAGTATGTTGACTTAATAAGCCTACCATTTTGGGGACAAGATCAAGTGGGGAGCTTGGAACATAATTGTTAACTGCAAAGTGCACGTGCCGCAAGTAATAATAAAACGAAAAGTATTCCGAGTATCTGATAGCGGGCAGAAATGTCGCTATTTTAGTCCTAAATTATTGAAGAAATCTAAAATAATTTGTTATTTGGTCATTAGGAGCAAATTATGGATTTTTGGTGGAAAAATGTCCTAAAATGAGCTTTCTAAGCCCAAATTTCAATACATGGGTCAAGGGGGGAGCCCAAGAAGTCAACCATGCAAAGAAGATCCAAGAAGAAATGAAGAAAGGCCCAAGACCAAGCCCAAATCCGCGCCAGACTGTTTTGGAAATCGCATAGCGTCGAGACGCTGTCCCATTTCTTGGCCAGCAAGTTGAGTGACGTCACAGCGTCGCAACGCTGTGCCGATAGCGTCACGACGCTGTCCTATTTCTGGGCCTATATAAGGACCTCCTTGGTGCCCATTTTATTCATCAATCATTCCTTCATTCCTTCATTCCTTTCCTTCCAAGGCTCCTTTGGAGCCTTCTCTCAAGGATTTTTAGCCTTTTTGAGAGTTCTTAGTGGGAAAATTTGGGGGAGCTTTGGGGAGCACTCTAGGAGGCTCAAGGTGTGCTCGGAGGGATTCCAAGCGCTAGTGATGGGGTCTTCGACGGTCATTTCTTTTCCTTTTATTTTGCTCAATTTTATGCTTTCCATTGTATATCTTGTGAATATTTTAGCCATGTGTAGCTAAACCCCAATTTGGGGTCTTGAAATGAAATTCTATAGTTAAATGTTATTATTAATTGCCTATCTCTTGGCCTCTTTTACTGATTATTTGTATGGATGTTCGTAATGTTGTATGCAATCTGACCAATTGTATATTGATCCAATTCTTAATGGAAACTCGACGAAGAGAAATTAGGATTGATCATAATCCATGCAACTAGTTTAATTGTCCATCGTGACAACGAGATTAGTTGATTAAACTTAGATTCCTAAAATGAATCAGAGCGTAATAATTAACGAATTTTAATGGAGCTAAGGACACTTAGGTTGTTAAAATGGATTAATTATAATTAGGGGAAACCGACAGGAGAACCTATGTGATTAACGGAGATTCTATGATTATAATTAGTTAGGCAACGAGATAGGATAATTGTAATAATTGTTTAGCTATTAATTGATTTTCAAGACCCCACTTCCCATTCAAAACTCTTTCTCCATATTTTATTTTTCTCTGATCGATCAAATTTTACTCTTTAACTGCTTTAATTTTAAATTCATTTTAATCTTATGTTTTGGTCCCTAAATATTATTTCCCCCAAGTATTTTTAGTGTTCAAGAATTTATTGCTTTGCTTAATTTTTGCTTCGCCTCCCTGTGGATTCGGTACTCGGAATATTTCCGTTTTATTATTACTTGGGCTCGTGCACTTTGCGGTCATCAATATCGAATCCACAGGGAGGAAGAACGGTAATTAAGCAAAGTAATTAATTGATCACTAACAATACTAGTGTCGAATATTATTTTGGAACATACTCATGATGCTAAAACAAATTAAGAATTAAAGCAATTAAAAAAATTAAACTATCAATGAAAATGAAAATATGGAGAAAGATTCGAGTGAGAAACGAGGTCTTGAAAATCAGAATATAGCTCATTAATTATTCTAATTGTCCTATCTCATTGCCCGACTAATTATAATCCTAGAATCTTCGTCTATCACATAAGTTCTCCTTTCGGTCTCCCCTAATTGTAATTAACTCATATTAATAACCTTAGTGTTCTTAGCGCTATTAAATTCGTTAATTAATACGCTCTGATTCATTATCGGAATCGAAGTCTAACCAACTAATCTCCCTATCACTACGAGCAGTTAAACTCAGTTGCATGGATTATGATCTATCCTAATTTCTCTCCGTCGAGTTTCAATTAGGAATCAATTCAATATATAATTGGCCAAATCATATAAAACATTACGAACATTCATACAAATAACTAGCAAATGGACAAGAGATAGACAATTATAATAACAATTATCTATAAACTTTCATTCCAAGACCCTCAAATAGGTTTAGCTATACATGGTAAAATATTCTCACATGTACAAGATATAAAGCATAAATTGGAGCAAAATAAGAGTAAGGAAAGTGATCGTCGAGAACCCTGTTGCTTGCGCTTGGAGTCCCTTCGAACCACGCTCCAAGACTCCTAAATTGCTCGCTACAAAGCTTCCCACGAAAATCTCACACTCGACCCTCAAAAAGGCTTAAAAGCCTTGAAAAGAATGCTAAAAGGAGAGAAAAGGAAAGAATGGTGGATGATTGATGCCAAGATGGGGAGCCAAGGGGATCCTTTTATAGGCCCGGAAATGAGACAGTGTCGTGACGCTATCGGCACAGCGTCGTGACTGATAGCGAGCATAGCTAGCTAGTTTTCCCTAATCAATTTAGCTAGTCTTTTATGATTTATTGGCCACTTATTGTGCTTTAATGTTTATTTGGTAGGCAATTGTTGATTGGAGCTAAAACGTGATATTGGAGTCAATTGGGTGTTCGGGACGTGAAAAGATACAAAAGAACCAAAGAGAATCAACGAAGAAAAAGTCAAATTGGGGTCAAATGCAGACCAGCGTCGAGACTCTACTCCTTGAGCGTCTCGACGCTGCCTTTC
The DNA here is from genome assembly GCA_036850905.1 of Luffa acutangula. Classification (NCBI taxonomy): domain Eukaryota; kingdom Viridiplantae; phylum Streptophyta; class Magnoliopsida; order Cucurbitales; family Cucurbitaceae; genus Luffa; species Luffa acutangula. The sequence continues at coordinate 23,729,841 of CM072098.1, forward strand.
CTTTTCTGAATACTCGTGTTTTAGAGGCAGTGTCGAGACGCTGTCTGACAGCGTCTCGGCGCTACGACGAAAAAATAGAATATAAGTTATTTGCGACTAGGTCTGAAGGGGAGATCTTTTTGGAACGTTTTGGGAGCCGTAAATGAAGGTGTCCATATAACACATGCGGAAGCAATTGAAGATCGAAAGCACTTAAGACATTCAATTTTACTCCTAAAGCATGCATGTTCTAGAAAGGGTAGAAAAGAGAGTAAATGAGTACCAACCTCTTTGATGCTCACTTGTAAGGAACTCCTTGTGATATTATCTTTCTCCAACTTCTCTTGGACAACCTTTAGTGTCTTCCCTACTATTCTCTTGAGCCTAGAAAGACTTGTGGGAGTCTATAGAAGAAAGAAATAGGAAGGGAATGCTTGATGGTACAAGCTTTTGGAAGGAGATGAAATGAGAGAGAATTTGAGGGAGAAAATTTGCAGCATAACACTAAATGAAAGCTTTTTTTTTTCTCATGAATCTAATTCAAGCCCCTTTTATAGACCTCTCCCATGCAAAGACAAGCTTCATGACACTTAGCCACATGGTCAAGATGCAACTCAAAGTGGATTCTAGGTGTCTACTTCACAACACATGCATCTAATGCATATTTGTGTTGTTTTCCACTATGTATCATAATGCAAGAGTGGAAAAACCACTAAATCCACTATGAATTGAATCCTAATTGTGAATTTTCAGCTTTCAATTCATTTCAAATTCAATTCATAATTGAAATTGATTTCTAGGCAATTAATTGAGACATTTCCAAGTAATTTTGATATGATTGATCCAATCAATCTTTATCACCTAATGCCATGAATTATGTATGATTCCTAATACATATATATGGTATTTAAAACACTTTTAAATACCTCATCTCTCAATTCCTAATTTAATTCATAATTAAATCATTGTGTCGAACACGTTTTACGATAAAATTCTATTTTCCGTTTTTGAACGATTCAAAGTTTCCTATCAAAATATTCTAAGCTTTATTCCGATATGAGCTAGTAGGGGGACCTAATGGACCTATAGATCATGGGCTCCAACGATTCGAGGCTAACCGACTAATCTCATTATCAAAGTTATCCAACATTCGTTAACTATCGGGACACTCCACTATAGCCCGATAGTTGCACTCCCCTCACTATAGATATATTTCCATCCACTTGATTTAACCATGTTTAGTAAGTCGTTCCTTCACAGGTTGTTCGTAGCTATAGCTAGGTCAAATAACCTTTACACCCCTATAGTACTTCTTGTTCCTTAAGTTCCACTAATCCTCTAATGAACAATCGGTTTGCGGTCCAACCATCAAACCTAAGTTCCTCTCGATCCAACGAGAGGGTGGGGCCCCTTGCTCAAGTCCTGGAGTTAGTACTTAAGAGAACAACCTCTCTACTATCCCTGAAATGGGTAGGAGTGAATTCCGTCTTGCGAAACTATGTCCCCAGCTATCTATTCGATCTTATCCCCAAAATGGTAGGCTTGTCAAGTCGGCGATGCTGGCCACTCTCACCCATGCAGATCAAAGGATAATCTCGCATAAATAGGAGTTCATAGATAGCTCAAGATTAAGAACGAGTTACCTAGGTCATCTATGAAAAATAGTCAGTTTGTTCAGTAAACGACGTTATAAAGAGAAAGTGACTTCTTTCGTGGTCCAGTCTTATGCAAACTCATTGCATAGGACGCCCCCACTCGCATGTCACCACATGAACGATTTAGGATCTCATCGTTTGTACTTAATACAAAGTGGGTCGCGTCCATTGTGTCTCCAGGATAAGGTACCCAACCTTATCCTTATACTATAGACTATTTTGACTATAAACTTGAACTTGATCCTATGATATGTCCCTACATATAGTTCAAGTATTCATTTTATAGCCAATGATCTTAGTTTATTGGATTTAGGTTAATCATTCGCAATTTACATATTCAATAACATCTTTTACTGAATAACCTCAATAACGTCTTTATTGGAAATAGTATAATTTTTTCTTATTTGCTAGTTTCCTTATTTGTTTATACTATATTTGTCTTTGCATTCTTCTTTTGTTTATCTTTTTCCTTTAGTAGATTGTAATTTCCTATTTTAGATTCTTTTATTTCCTTTTCTAGTTTTCTTTCCTAATTTGTTTTCTTTCCTTTTCTTGTCTTTTTCCTTTTTAGGTTAGGTCAGATTGTGCATGCAAAGGGTTAGGGAACTGGCCTTAGTTCCCTTAGATCCAGAAATAGAAAGAACATACAATAGACTTCAAAGGGAAAATCAAGAAAATATCCAAATGGCCAATCCCAATCTTGAGGAGCCTAATCAGGGACTATTTTCAACCGGTCTTTCAGGAGCAACAGTCAGGGATTGTCTATGCCCCGTTCAATGCTAACAATTTTGAGCTGAAAACGGGTCTCATTCAAATGGCTCGAGATTGTGCTTACAGAGGATCACCCATGGAGGATCCAAATTCTCACCTGAAATCCTTCCTAGACATCTGTGGGACGGTAAAATTAAATGGTGTGTCTGAAGATGCCATTCGCTTACGTTTATTTCCTTTTTCTTTGCGGGATAAAGGGATGGACTAGTTACAATCTATTCCACCTGGGAGCATTACCACTTGGGATGCTTTGGTCCAGGCATTCCTAAAGAAGTTCTTCCCTCCTGCTAAGACGGTCAAGTTGAGGACCAAAATTGGGACATTCCAGCAACAATTCGATGAGCAGCTGTTCGAGGCTTGGGAGAGATTTAAAGAGCTGCTAAGGAAGTGCCCTCAGCATGGCTACCCCGATTGGCTTCAGGTTCAATTATTTTATAATGGCTTAACTCCTAGCACAAAAACTATCGTTGATGCAGCTGCAGGTGGGACTCTGTTGTCCAAAACTGTTGAGAGTGCTAGGACTTTGTTAGAGGATATGGCCACCAACAACTATCAGTGGCCATCTGAGCGGTCGGGACCGAAAAAGATTGCAGCTGGGGTGTTCGAGATTGACAACGTAAGTGCACTACAAGCCCAGATGTCTTCCTTGGCTAATGCATTTTTAAAATTCTCAGGTATAGGGAGTGCTCAATCGATTGAGTATGCAGCTGCTCTTGCATTCCAAACTCTGGAGGAGAATCTCGAGCAAGTTCAGTATGTTTCTAATTTTAACTCTAGGGGGTACAATAATAATTCTACACCTACACATTATCACCCTAGCAATAGAAATCATGAGATTTTTTCCTATGCTAATAATAAGAATGTGTTGAATCATCCTAGCTTCACTCCTAAAAAAGAAAGTAAACAATCTTTAGAAGATCTTGTTGGAGCTTTTATTGCCGAATCAAGTAACAGGTCAAATAAGCTCGAGGAAGTCGTGATTGCCATAAACAACACTGTCAATCGCCATTCTGCAGCCATCAAGAACATAGAGACTCAGTTGGGACAACTGGTAAGTGTTGTCAACACCATGAATAAAGGTAAAACTCCAGCTGAGCAAGATAAACCATCATTGGAGTACTCAAGACCGTCTTTGTGCATCACAAAGAGGATACTCAATTAGCTGAGGAGGATGAGACTACTGAACCCGAGGAACTCACTGGAGAAGTTGAAGAAGGTACCACCTTAAACGAAGCTGAAAAGCTTAATCCTAAGCCTTCTATCCCTTCTCCTACTGTTTTAGTTCCTAAATCAAAGAAAAAGAAAAATTCTAAGGTTAAGTTTGACAAGTTTTTAGATGCTTTTATGGGTTTGCATGTTAATATTCATTTTTCAGATGCCTTGGAGCAGATGCCTCACTACAGAAAATTCATGAAAGAATGGCTCAACAAGAAGAAAAAGGAAAAGCAGTTGGAGACTGTATATCTTGCATCGACGTGCAGTGCTCGTGTCCAACAGAGAGTACCAGAAAAATTGTCTGACCCAGGGAGTTTTACTATTCCTTGTAATTTTGGTACTTTTTCATGTAGAGCACTATGTGATCTAGGGGCTAGCATAAATATAATTCCTCTATCATTGTGTAAAAAGCTTAACATAGGTGATCAAATTAGGTAGATTTTTTCTTCCAGTTGATTTCTTTGTGCTAGATATTAAAGAGAATCCTGCCATGCCTATCATATTAGGGAGACCCTTCCTTGCTACAGGGAGAGTTATAATTGATATTGAGCGCAGGGAGCTGATCATCAGAGTTCAGCAGGAGAAGGAGACTCTGAAAGCTTTTGAGGACCCTAAGAACACATCAGGAACCATGTTGGTGGGCTATAGGAGAGGTGCTAGGAAGAGAACCAGTGATGGGACATCTGACATAAGACCACCTTGATGCCTATTCGGTCAACACGTCGAGCTAATGACGTTAAACAAGCGCTTATGGGAAGCAACCCAAGTAAGTTTAGCTGTGTCTTTCTTGTGAGTTTTATATATTGTTTGTGTCTGTTTTGTAGGTATTGGTTTCAGTCTCTCCTTTGCTTTCAAGCTTTCAAGCTTTCAGTCAAGAAGTCATCATCATTCCAGGGCAGTATTGCTCACTCCTTTCATTCTTTTATTGTTCTCAAGCTTGATTATGCCTTAGTTTCTGTATACATTGAGGACAATGCATGTTTTAAGTTTGGGGTGGATTAGCATGTTTGTGGAGCCCTTGAGCATCTGAGTTCGGGCTATAATTTTGAGCTTTCTTTGAATTGAGCATATGGTGATTTTCTGGATGTTATTTTTGCATGGCTATGATGTCCTAGGATAGGCTTTCTTGTCAATTTTCAAGCTTGCGATGAGTTGTAAGCATGAGTGCCCAAAAAGGGAGACTTTTAAAACTTTTTCTAGGAGATGGCTTGGATGAGTAGAGTATTTGTCTTGGCTAGATTTGGATTTGAATGCTTAGGAGCGAATTATTGGGTTCATATGCTTGTTGTCACCTCGATAGGTGTTGGGTAGAGCTAAAGAGTTAATTTTTTGCAAATTAGCATGTTTGATCTTGCTTAGGAGAAAAGAAACGAATATATGCTTATCATGTTCATAAAGAAAAAATCACTCTTGTTGTTACTGTTGAGAAAAAAAAATTATTATGCCATGGCCTGTGCACAGTTTGCAATGTTTAATAAAGTTTAGGCAAAAAGAGCTACCCTTGTTGTGATCAGTTAGGCCAACCAAAGAAAACTCAGGTTAAGGGTCCCTGCAACAGGTGTGTGAAAGCTAGTGCCACATATAAATGCTTAATTTAATTGTCAATTATAAGCACCTAAGTATGAAGGAAATAAAACTAATTTGTTCCCTTAACTCGTTAGTGAAACCTTAGTGCCAGTGTAGAGGGAAGATGAGCTGAGCGTCGTGACTGATAGCGAGCATAGCTAGCTAGTTTTCCCTAATCAATTTAGCTAGTCTTTTATGATTTATTGGCCATTTATTGTGCTTTAATGTTTATTTGGTAGGCAATTGTTGATTGGAGCTAAAACGTGATATTGGAGTCAATCGGGTGTTCGGGACGTGAAAAGATACAAAAGAACCAAAGAGAATCAACGAAGAAAAAGTCAAATTGGGGTCTAATGCAGACCAGCGTCGAGACTCTGCTCCTTGAGCGTCTCGACGCTGCCTTTCCATTTCTGAATACGCGCGTTTTAGAGGCAGCGTGACAGTGTCTCGACGCTACGACGAAAAAAATAGAATATAAGTTATTTGCGGCTAGGTCTGAAGGGGAGATCTTTTTGGAACGTTTTGGGAGCCGTAAACAGAGCAAAACAGAGGATTTTGGGGTTGAAGCAAAGGGAGCAAGGTGGAAATCAACCCATTGTTCGTGGGGATCGTGACGGGAACGTTCGGTCTCGGCCTACATTGAGTTTACTTCTTCTTTCCCTCAACTTAGTTAGTGTTTATGGCTATTTTAGACTATTGCTATATCATAACTTATTGTATGAGTAGCTAGGCTTTAACTCTTAGGGATTGATGTAGCCGTTGGGCACGTTATGGATTAATTTACGGTTTTTATGCTATTGATGTCATTTATTCATATTTGTGTCCTTAATGCTTTCAATTTACCGGCCATAAATTGATTGATGTTTATGCTTGAATCTAACTCGGGAGAGAGGATTTAAATTAGAAATCAATATGCATAACTAGGATTTAGCTAGAAATCGGGAGATTATGGTTAATTCTAGAAATTGTAAAAATGGTTATCCGTATTGCCTTGTATGTTTATTGGATTTAGATAGGGATATCAGGTTCAATTACATATGGGAGAATCATGTATGCTCGGGAGAGATATGTGTGATTTTAGTTTACCAAGATTTATGAATCATGGCATGTGTAAATCCGTTAATTAATCCATAATCCCAATTGGTGAAATCAATTCCCTAAGACCATTGTTTCCATTGGATTTTCATTGTTTGCATTACTTTGTGTTTGATTCAATTAAATTGTCACTCAATTCGGTTCCCTAAATAAAATTGGTCAAAAGTATTTTCGGTAATTAAAATTTGACTAGACACCAATCCAGATGACGACATTCGAATTTCACATTTACTATATTATTACTTGACCCGTACACTTGCGGTTAGCAAATTGCACATCAGTGACGCTGCGATGTCACTCGACTTGCTCGACAAGAAATGGGACAGTGTCGGGGCGCTACGACGATTCCAGAACATTCACTCCGCGGGCTGGGCTTGATTCTTGGGCTTCCTTCATTCTTTTTGGATCAACGCTTAAAATGATGACTTTTGGACTTCCTCCTTGACCCAACCTTGGAAATATGACTTGAATTACTCATTTTTGGGCTTTTTTACTTCATATTTCCACAAATTGCTCCTAGCGACAAAATAATTGAATTAATTAAATATTCCATATAAAAACACGATAAAAGCATACAAAAGCCTATTAATTATGGACTAAAATAGGGCATTTCTGCCCGCTATCACACTCCCAAACTTAAGCTTTTGCTAGTCCCGAGCAAAATAAATTCTAAGGATGCATGAAATAGAATCACTCAAGCTTCAATGATTTTAGAACTCTTAAGCAAATATAGAAAACATGCAAGTGGAATAAGCAAACACCACATACTCATGAAGAATTCTGAAAGAATTTGTACTTAAGATTAACGAATAGCATGCTCAAGACTTATCTAATGGCTCTTTTACTAACCTAGATTAGTCTTATGGCTTGCTCAATTTGTTTTTCCCCTACATTGGCTAAGAGTACCTAATAGGTCGGAGTTCTACTATCATGCAAACAAAGAAACTAGGGTGCCTGGTTTTTTTCTTTATCAGGGGGAAGCCAAACTCACAAATATTTTTCTCTTTTTCTTTGCCCCCCCCCCCCCAACTTGCATTTTTATAAATCTAATGGCACTAGCTTTCACAATACGATGCAGGGACCCTTAACCCGAATTTTATTCTTGGTTGGCCTAACTGATCACACCGTTGGTAGCTCTTTTTACCCCTAGTCTTTTTTCTTTTATGCAAGCAAAAGTTTTCTTTTCAACAAATATTTCTTTTCTCTCTCTCTTTTCTTTTGTTGCTTTCTTTCTAGTAGGCATAGCATTTTTTTCACCTAGTTCTTAAAACAGTCAAGCATGAACTCCTAGTGTTAGAAACTATGCCTATTGGAGTGACAACAAACTTATAAAAACCATAATAAAAATCTAGATTTTAAAAGATCTTCACAAGATAAGTCTATTGCATGCTTTAGACATTAAAACTAAGTAACAAATTTTTAAAATTTCACACTTTCTGCTATGCTCCCAAATTCCACAACATATAAACCATATCCCCCAAAATTTCTAAAATCAAATCCTCGGCTATCATTGCTATCTACTCATGCATCCAAAAGAATTTAATCATGCTCAACATAACGAAAGCCTCCCCCCCCCCAAACGTAAACTAAACATTGTCCCCAATGTTTAAAAACATTAAAGCATAAAGAGGGATACTGAGACTTCCCTGAGTCAAGAGCAAATCAACCTCCTCCTTTGGGTCGAGAAAATTGGATTTTTGGAACTTTGGGACTTGTTAAGTTGATCCTACAAAACAAAATTGGATCACGAAGCAAGGAATATATTTACCGCAAAAACAACTAAATTTTAATTCTTGGGTTGCCTCCCAAGCAGCGCTTTCTTTAACGTCTTTAGTTGGATGAGGCTCGACACGCTTACAGAGGCTCGAAATAAAAATTATCGTCATCCTCTGGGCTCTGAATGAAATTCTTTATCGACCTGTCCAGCACAAACAGGGGAGAAAACATACCTTCCCCTCGCTCGTCACCACTAAAGTAATTTTTGTAAAAACAATCCATAAAAAATTCTTCAGAATTAAACATTTTTTTCCAAATCTCTATTAACAAAGAAATTATTTATAGAGTCATCTTGCGTCATAATGTCAACTGGTCTCGGATCTAAAGGCGGTCTATCCATTAAACCTATCCATTCATCATATGATATCTCTATATGCTCATGCTCCTGAGACACAATATTCATAAAATAGTCAACAAGGCTATCATATGACTCCTCATCATCATCAGAATCAAAGAATTCAAGAATATCAGGGTCAGATTCAATACTATCAACACTATCAGGACTCGAATCAAAACTATCAACAGTTTCAGGATCCCATTCAATGTAATCAGCAATGTCAGGATTAGACTCAATGTTTTCATCTATCAAATAATCCTCTAAATTCAATGCAGGTAAGTCATGTATTGCAGGCATTTCAATGTCATTCATTAATTCATTCTCAAATAAAGGATCATCAAAGAATGCATTAAGATTTAAATCCAAATCATCCATAGGTATTTCCCCTAGCCCTAAGCCTAGATTAAAGTCTTGTTCTTCATCATCATCAGTCAATAATTCTGAACCAATAAAAAATCAGGTATGCAAACTACACACAGACTCATCATGTCCAAAAATACTGAAAACAACTTTTTCATCATCAACATTCAAGGTTAACTTACCAGTGTGAACAATGATCTCGGCTTTACCTGTGGCTAGGAAAGGTCTTCCTAGGATAATGGGCACTTCTTTATCCTCTTGCATATCTAGCACCACGAAGTCGATTGGGAAGATAAACTTATTGACTTTCACCAATAAATCCTCCACAACACCCATTGGCTGGGTAATTGATCTATCAGCAAGTTGGAGGGTAATATCAGTATCCTTCAAACCTAAAAGTCTGATCTTCCTATATAAAGAGTAGGACATTAGATTTATTCTTACTCCTAAATCACATAGAGCACTGTCAAAAGACACATTTCCTATAACACAGGGAATAGTAAAACTCCTTGGGTCTTTTTGTTTCAATGGCATCTTTCCTGTAACAATGGTGCTGTTATTCTCAGATAACCTAAACACTTCTTTCTTAGACAAAATTTTCTTCCTAGATATCATTTCTTTCATGAACTTTCCATAATTAGGCATGTTATAGAGAGCATCAACTAAAGGAATATTCACAGAAAACATTTTAAACATCTCTAAGAATTTTTGAAATTGCTCATCTAACTTAACATCCTTAAATCTCCGAGGAAAGGGTAACTCCCTGTAATCGAAGTTAGGACATTCGCCCCTCCTTTTGGGCGGGCTAATGTGCGACCCTCTATCGTGGTGGTTGCAAGGGACTACTCCTTCATCGTCCTTCTTCTCTTTCAGCTTTTCATCCTGACTTTTCTTTTCTCTTCCTGCAAAATGGTTAGAACAATCAAAATTTAAATTACAAGAGTTAGGAGGACTTTGGGACCTTTCTGTGGAGGCTTTTTGTGCCTCAGCCCATTCCTCTTCATCCTTGCTTAACTTTTCTTCCTTCTTCAGCTTCTTCTCTTCATCTGAGCAATCCTCAAGTTTTCTCCCACTTCTGAGTGTCACTATCTTGCACTGCTCTCTCGGATTTGTCTCAGTATCGCTTGGTAACTTCCCTTTCTGAAGGGAGTTTACTGTAGAAGCGATATGTCCTATCTGCACCTTCATGTTCTTGAGAGCCACATCGTGGTTATTCACTGTCGTCACTAGAGTGTTCACAAATGACTGGAGACTTACGTTCAACACTTTTTGCTCTTTGATAAAGAGGGCCACCATTTCCTCAAGATTGCTTTTCTTTTCTGGTGCACTTGATGTAGCAAACCCCAGTGGTGGTTGTAACATATTCTTAGTATTGGAGTATGAGAAGTTCTCGTGGTTGCGCAGATTTATGTGGTAGAAGTTCGACAATCCTTGGGTAAATGCTCGATTTCCAACATATTGAACTTCTTCGACATCTTGACTCTCTTTCTTCGAATATCCCTCTGCCAAGGTGGAGATAGACTTGACCACCTCGGAAGAAGTCAGTTTTTTCAGCGCGTTCGTCAGCAATGCCATCTACGCTTTTAAAGAACTTGACTCATCGATCTCGTATATGCCAGCCTTCTTGGACATTGTTCCCCTCTCTATAGGCCATTGATAACTGGTTGCCGCCATTTCCTCCAAAAGATCCTTTGCCTCAGTCACCATCTTGGATAGAAAACATCCACCGGCAGGTGTATCAAGAACTGTCTTGGTAGAAGAATTCGACCCACTGTAGAACAACTGCACTTGTAGCCAATCGGGATAGCCATGCTGTGGGCATCTCCTAAGTATTTCTTTGTATCTTTCCTACGCCTCATATATCTGCTCCTCATCTAGTTGTCTGAATGTTCCAATCTCCATACGGAGCTTTGTGGTCTTCGTAGGCGGGAAAAAATTTGTAAGGGATGCTTGAGCAAGCTCGTCCCAAGTACTAATGCTTCCCGGTTCAACTGACTCTAGCCAATCTTTCGCTTTGTCTTGGAGGGAAAATGGAAATAACCTCAATCTGATTGCATCGGTCGAAACTCCGTTCATTTTTATTGTCCCGCAAATCTCTAGGAATGATCGGAGATGGAAATGTGGATCCTCTGAAGGATGTCCCTTGAAAGAATTATCCCTCGCCATCTGGATCAACCCACTCTTTAATTCGAAGTTGTTCGCTTGAATCGGGGCATATACAATGCTGGAATTCTCAATCGGGAGAACTGGTTGCAGAAAATCTCTGATTGCTTTGGGAGCGTAATCCTGTTGTTGGGCCATTGTTTTCATCAATCTTCTTTCTCTATGAATTGCTTTAATAGTCCTGTCTATTTCAAGATCTAAAGGAAACAAATAAACCACCTTATCTCTTCGCATTCACTAACTCCCAAGCTAATCAGAATTTAAAAGAAAAAAAAACAAAAATATTCACAAAAAGAATAAAAGAAAAATATTCACAACCTAAATTAATATTCTGCCTGTTCTTTTTAATGTAAAAAAAATATTTTGCTTAAAAAAAAACCCATCTTCCTCGGCAACAGTGCCAAAAACTTGTTGACCGCAAAGTTCACGGGTCGCAAGTAATAATAAAACGGAAAATATTCCGAGTATCGAATCCACAAGGAGGAGGAACGGTAATTAAGCAAAGTAATTAATTGATCACAAAAAATACTAGTGCCGAATATTATTTAGGAGCCTACTCATGATGCTAAAACAAATTAAGAATTAAAGCAATCAAAGAAATTTAAACGATGAATCAAAAATAAAAATATGGAGAAAGAATCGAGTGAGAAACGGGGTCTTAAAAATCAGAATATAGATAATTAATTATTCTAATTATCCTATCTCATTGCCTGACTAATTATAATCATAGAATCTGTGATAGATTATAATCATAGAATCTTTGTCTATCACATAGGTTCTCCTTTCACTCTCCCCTAATTGTAATTAACTCATATTAATAACCTAAGTGTCCTTAGCACAATTAAATTCGTTAATTAATACGCTCTGATTCATTATCGAAATCAAAGTCTAACCAACTAATCTCGCTGTCACTACGAGCAGTTAAACTCAGTTGCATGGTTTATGATCTATCCTAATTTCTGTCCGTTGAGTTTCCATTAGGAATCAATTCAATATATAGTTGGCCAGATCATTTAAAGCATTACGAACATCCATACAAATAACTAACAAATGGACAAGAGATAGGCAATTATAATAACAATTATCTATAAACTTTCATTCCAAGACCCCCGAATGGGTCTAGCTATACATGGTAAAAAATTCCCACATGTACAAGATATAAAGCATAAATTGGAGCAAAATAAGAGTAAGGAAAGTGACCATTGAGAACCTCGTTGCTTGCGCTTGGAGTCCCTTCAAACCACGTTTCGAGCCTCCTAAATTGCTCGCTACAAAGCTTCCCACAAAAATCTGTCACTCGACCCTCCAAAAGGCTTAAAAGCCTTGAAAAGAATGTGAAAAGGAGAGAAAAGGAAAGAATGGTGGATGATTGATGCAAAAATTGGGAGCCAAGGGACGCCTTTTATAGGCCCGAAAATGAGACAGCGTCGCGGCGCTATCAGCACAGTGTCGCAACACTGTGACGTCACTCGACTTACTCGGCAAGAAATGGGACAGAGTCGCGACGCTGTCCACCAAGCGTTGCGACGCTGCGACAATTCCAGAACATTCACTCTGTGGGCTGGGCTTGATTCATGGGCTTCCTTCATTCTTTTTGGATCAACACTTAAAATGATGACTTTTTGGCTTCCAACTTGACCCAACCTTGGAAATATGGCTTGAATTACTCATTTTTGGGCTTTTTTACTTCATTTTTCCACAAATTGCTCCTAGGGACAAAATAGTGGAATTAATTAAATATTCTATATAAAAACACAATACAAGCATACAAAAGCCTATTAATTTAGGACTAAAATAGCGACATTTCTGCCCGCTATCAATAATCACACAAGATGGAATTCACTCATTTCCGACTTTTTATGAAGTAGATGATTGTTCCCTTAAGTGGTGTCTCTGGGTTTTTAACAAAGGGCCCTACCCTCACTAGCCTGAGAGGGGTTTCTGTTTGATGGTTGGACCACAAAAAGGTTGTTCATTAGAGGAGCACTGGTACTTAAGGAGGGGTTTCTGTTTGATGGTTGGACCACAAAAAGGTTGTTCATTAGAGGAGCACTGGTACTTAAGGAGGTAGAGGTAACTTAGGGGTAAAATGGTAATTTGACCCAGCGAGGAGGTGAAAAGACCAAACTATGCTAAAGTGAGCCTGAAGAACGACACCAAAAGTCGAAGATTGAAGTCCTGCACTGAGAAGAAACGAGAAAAGACCGAGAAAATAAACAGCAAGGCAAGGATCAGGGATGGCATCGACACACTGCCCATGGCGTCTCGACTCTGATGCGATTTTCATCTGGAATGTAAAGTTCGCAGCGTCGAGACGCAGTCCTTGGTGTCTCGACGCCGTCGAGTTTTCTATAAATATGTAGCCTTGGTTTAGTCCGCCGTTAGGTTAGACATTCGGTCCTTTTACGATTTCATTTGCCTCTTTTACATTTCAGCACTGTTGTAGACCTTTTTAGGTCATATCTTATGGATTCTTTCTTGTTTATTCATGCTTTTACTACATCTATGAGTAGCTAATCATATTTAGATCGTTGGATTGGGTTTATGCTTTGATTTCTAATGAGATTGGCTGAGTTTTCTGGAATTTATTTATTGTTCTTGCTGTCCTTTCATTTGGTTTTTCATGTTATCCCGTTAAAACCAATACATGAGGCTAATCTATTAGAATTGACGACCCTGTGTGATTACCCCTTGTGTATTCAATCAGTTATTTTTAGATAGTCACTAGGTTGAGGCAAGCCACTCTCTACGCTAGATGACCCTTGATAGGCCTAGGATGCATTTTAAAGGTTGTAGGAATTAGATTTGAATTCTATTCAAATTTAATTTATACAATACCAGACCCACGATCCCAAAGCGGCAAGTTTAATAGGTGATTGAGAAATTGCTTAATCCAAAGAGTAATTGCAGTGGGTGGCAAATTAATTATCTATAATAGCAAATTTAGCACCAAGTAAAAAGAATTGCAAATATGGGAAAAAAATTAGAATATTCCCATTTTACCCTTCACTTCCTCTCCCTTCCCATTTACCATTTCTTATGTATAGGATTTCTTCTTCTTCTTCTTCTTATTTTTTTTTTTTTTTGCTTTCTTCTTCTTTTTGTTTTTTTTTTCATTTATGAGCTGTTATGATTTCTTTTTTTTTCTTTTTTTTTTTTTTTTTATAATGAGCTATTACGATTTTTTTTTGTTTCATTTATGAAGGTGGAGTTCTTGTGTGATTAATATGATTTTTTTCTCTCTTCTGGGCAGTATTGTTATGATTGTTTCTTCTTCTTTAAATTTTATATGTATAATATATATTTTTGATAATATGTGGGGATACAACTTTATGCCAATTGGGCTAAGCTCTTGTTGGCCTTCTTTTTAATTCAAGAATGCCAAGAATACAAAAATAGCAATTTTGGTGAGTGTTTGTATAGGTATATCAAAGTATATCACTGATATACTCCGGTTAATCGTAGTCTATCACTAGTCGAAGTCTATCAGGGCTATAATTGATAGATAATGAAATACAAAGAATACAAGAATAGCAATTTTATGGTGGTGGTCACGGAGCTTGTGTGCTAGGCTTTAAAAATTATATTGTTGATTAAGAGTCGCTTGTTTGTAATGATTATTTTTGGATTTTATGTTCCAATTACCACAAGAGACTTAAAATTTTTGTTCAATTTATGATTGTAGTATAATAATTTTGGATGAGTTTCTAATTACCGAGATGAATTGCAATTGGAAAGTACTTTACTGATAGATTTCAATTAAATTGATTTCTATCAATAAAAATCATTGGTAGACTTCAATTAATTGATAATTAACTGATTTCTATCATGGATAGAAACTGATAGACTTCAATTAATTGATTTCTATCCTTGATAGAAAATGATAGATTTGAATTAAACTAATTTCTATCAGTGATACAAGTCAATAAACTTCAATTAAATTTATTTCTGATAGAAACTGATAAATTTCAATTAAATTGGTTTCTATCGGTGATAGAAACTAATAGTCTTGAATTGAATTGATTTCTATCAGTGATAGAAACTGATAACCTCGAATTAAACGATTTTCTATTAGTGATTATCACTGATAGACTTAAATTAAACTGATGGATAGAAATTGATAGCCTTGAATTAAACTGAACTAATAGCCTTGAATTAAATTGTTTCCTATCAGTGGCTATCACTGATAGGCTTGAATTAAACACGATAAAAACTTATAGATTATAATTATCAGAGTCTATCGGTGACACACACTAATAGACTTCGATTAATCAAAGTCTATCAGTGTCTATCACTAGTAGACTCCGATTAATTGAACCTTATCATCAAAGTCTATCAGTAATTATCACTGATAGACTCCGATTAATCGAAGTCTATCAGTGACTATCAATAATAGGGACTGATAGACTATTGGAGATACTAAGGGTATTTTCGTAATTTAACGTATTTTTTGCTATTTCCGCAAATAATTTTATTTTTTTTTGCTAATTTTGCTATATTTTTGCCGGTTTTTGCTATCTGTGCAAGGCCCCCTAATCTAAAACTAGTTAGATATAATTAGTAACCGGTGCAGAGGTTTCAAATGGTTGTTGTTTTATGTATGAAGGGTGGCGAGCGATAAAGAATATATTAATTAATCTTGTTAATTGCAAAATTCACGATTAGCAAGATAATTAGCATAGGTTATTGTAGGGGGGGGTCCTCCGAGTAACCCAGAAGCCGACCGGACTAATGAAATTAGTTTAGAACAATCATTTAAGAAAACTAGGAAGCCAATCGAAATAGAATCAAGCATAAGAAATCCCAATCCAACAATCCCTTTTTATGTTATTGAATTTCATCTTAATTCTCTTCTGTCTGCTTATTTCTATCTCCTTTATTTTTTTTGCATTTATTTTCTTTGTTACGCTCTGCTTTCCAAAATCCCCATGTTTTCGTAAGCATGAAATTCTACACTTGCTAGACCCCCTTCCCTATGTTCGACCCCGACCACTATTTCTACAAAATAGTTGTAGTGTTGTGGATTATAAATTTATTTGACGATAGAGCCCCGCGACACGCTTCCGTCAAATTCTCGTCGTTGCCGGGGAATGACGTTTTCTAGTACTTTTAGGATTTTGTGTTTTTAATCCTTGTTTGCATGTTTTATGAACACACGTTCTTCACAGGAAAAAGATCTTAGATTTGAACCCGAAATTTCTTGAGCAGAGACGAGATTTAGAAGGCAAGCAAGAGGAAGAAAAGTTAATAACCTCAGCGAGGTTGAAGCACCAACAATGGCTGAGAGGACATTGAGGCAGCTGGCAGCGCCAGATCTGAACTAGCAGCCACTCTGTATTACCTACCTCGAGACGACAGGTAACTTTAAATTAAAATTGGGTTTAATACACTTACTCCCTATTTTTCGTGGTAGTGCAGGAGATGACCCGTACAAACATTTGCAGGAATTTCACATTGTATGTTTTGGTATGAGACATCATGGAGTGACAGAGGAAGCGCTGAACCTGAGGGCATTCCCCTTTTCGCTTAAGGATTCAGCGAAAGATTGGCTCTATTACCTTCCCTCCGGCTCTATTAGTACGTGGAATGAGAAGAAGAAGCAATTCCTGCAGAAGTTCTTCCCTGCCAGTAGAGTTGCCAACATCAGGAAAGAGATCAATGAGATTTCGTAGATCACTGGGGAGACACTCCACGAATATTGGGAGAGATTCAAGCGTTTGTGCTCCAGTTTTCTACATCCCCAATCTCGGATCAGTTATTGATCCAGTATTTTTACGAAGGGTTACTACCGATGGATCGAAGTATGGTGGATGCAGCCAGTGGAGGAGCATTAGTCAACAAGACACCTGCTGAGGCTAGACGATTGATTTCAATCATGGCTGAAAATTCTCAACAATTCGGGACGAGAGGACCACCTACAGTTGTGCAAGCTGCCACAAAAAGTGAGGTAAGCGAAATGCGGACTAAAATGAGTGAATTAACTAAACTTGTTTGGTCTTTGTGTTCAGGACAGGTGCAGGCGAAAGCTTGTGGACTCTGCTCGATGACTACCCACACTACCGATGCCTGCCCTCAGATATAAGACAATGGAGAGGTAAATGACATTGGCAAATTCAATGGGAATCAAAGGCAATACAACCCATACAACAACACTTACAATCAAGGATGGAGAGACCATCCAAATTTTAGTTATGGGAATCAACAGAAGCCACTGATGTTCAAGCAGAATCAAGCTTCCACCTCAACTTCTGGGACATCCTTCGATGAGGACTTCAACAAACTTATTGACAACTCTTTACAATTCCAGCAAGAGACCAGGAACGCCGTTTAGAATTTGGGAAACCAAATCACTCAGCTGGCAACCCATGTCAGTAAAATGAACAATATAAGCTCTGGCAAGCTACCTGCCCAACCTGAGGTAAATCCTAAGGCAAACGTGAATGTAGTGTGGAGTGGAGTGGCCACACCTGACTGCCCCCTTGGATTCCCCATTGTCTCTGGTAAGTTTTCTATTTCTTCTGGCAATTTTCTTCTTTAAATTTAAATGATAAAGACATTTTTCTTACTTCACTTGTGAACTTCACTGACCCTGTTACTTCAAGTACGTAGGATAATTTAGATGTTTTTAGAAGAGTTAAGGTGAACATTCCATTGCTTGAGGCAATCCTGAAAATCCCAACCTACGTTGAGTTCTTAAAGACTTTGTATGAAGGTAAGGAAAAGTCCTTAGGAAAAGAAGAGGTTAGTGAAAAGGTAAGTGCATTACTTTATGAGAACTTACTGATAAAGGTCAGAAATATACCTATTTTACCCTTATATTTAGCTTAATTCCTTGTCAAAAGTTGCATGTTTAGATCAGTTTTACTATTCCCGAGCTCAAAATATGTTAAAGTTGATGAATTAGGGAGTTGAGAGTCACATTTGTCAAATTATGCTTAATTGTGCTTAAAAAGACTCAATTTGATATGAATTTGACCCAATTTGGTGTTGTGTAGGAAAACAAAGGAAAGCTGGAAATCACCCAGAAATGGGACCGCATTTCTGGGAAGGCTAAAATCAAATGCGACCGCATTTCTGGAAAAACAGAGGCCGTTTCGAGTCCATTGCGGGTCGTTTTGAACGAGACTTTTGCGTACTTAAACGATCGTTTTGATCCTGAAAAATGATTGGGCTACCTACCACCACCTATTTCGTGGCTCCTCAACCACTCCCCACACTATATAAGCTCGTGATTCGAAGTCAAAGCCAAGAAGAACTCACTGGGAAGAAGAGGGTGGTGACAGAACCCTAGTAGAAGCCATGAGTAGGGATGCTCGAGGTGCTTCTTAGATGACTAAATTCTAACCTTAGTTAAGCAGGGATAAAAATCCTTGCGCAATGGAATAATGATCATACCACACCGATTCTTTTTATTCTAATCGAAATACCGTTACGGATTGCAAAAAATTACAGCGAAGTAAACACGTTTAACTGCTGGAATTTTATTATAAAACATGCATAGAAACTATATATAACCTAGATCTAATCTAGATGCATTCCTTATTAAACAAGAGATCAAGAAACACTTTACCATAAGGAGTGTTCTTGATAGTATCACCGAAATTCCCTTGAATCCACGAAAAAAGAGCAACAAAATTTCCTTTTCTTTGCTGTAAATTTTTCACAAACACCACAAACTTCCTTTTCCTTCATATTCTTGAAGGATATGTGTTAGGTGCTTGTGGGAGCGATATCTCTAAGGGATTTGGTGAATTTTTGTCTCTGTATTCTTTGGAAGAGAATTGTAGAGAGTTCTTGGAATTGAGAGAGAGTGTTCTGTGTGAGAGTGAGAGAACTCTTCAACTTAATGAGAGATTACCCGTAAAATTGCCCAACTCCCTCCTAAAAACCCTCTCATTCACGCAACACTGAGAAAAAGATGGAGGACACGTTCCCATCAGTTAACCTATCTGATGAGAAAAGATTTAATTAATATTTAATAATATTAATTAATCTTTTAATTAAATTAACTATTAATTTAATTTAATGTCATTTGTATAAACCTATTTATACAAAACAAACTCCATTTAACCTATAGTTTTAATATAAGTTAATTAAATAAAATTTAATTAAATTAAATTAAAACCAAAATATTAATTAATTTACCAACTAATTAATATTACAATTAAATATCATATATTTAATTATTTTTCTCTCAAATTAACTATGGAATTAATATACATCATATGTGCATTAATTATAACATATAGTTTTTAATATGAATCGAATTCATATTGAACTTAATATTCAAACTCCTTTGAATATTGAATTCACCCTTAGAAATTTACCTCAACGCCCTTATAGAGCTACCGGTGGGACCTAATGGTCCTACAGGTCAGAAGCTCCAACGATATGAGATTAATTGGCTAAACTCATTAACCAAATTAATCAATATTCGTTAACTGTGGTCACTCCACTAAAGAACCACAGCTGAACTCTTTTCACTGTAGATATAATTCTGTGTCCACGGATATCGACCATCAACAGCAAGTTAGCCCTTCACGTGTGTTCGTACCCCAGCTAGGTAAAATTACCGTTTTACCCCTGGTCTACCTCTTTGTCCTTAAGTACCAGTGCTCCTATAATGAACAACCTGTTTGAGGTCCAACCGACAAACAGAAGTCCCTCTCGTGCCATAGAGAGGGTAGGGCCCATTGTTCAAGACCCGGAGACACCACTTAAGGGAACACACCTTTACTTACCCTAATGTTGGGAAGGAGTGAATTCCATCTTGTAAGACTATGTTCCCAGCTCCCCACTTGGTCTTGTCCCCAAAATGATAAGCTTATTGAGTCGGCGTGCAAACCACTCTCACCCGTACAAATAAAAGGACAATCCCTTATGGACAGGAGTCCATAATCCACTCAGGATTAAGGCCAAGTTGCCTAGGTCATCCTAGTGAAATAGAAACCGAGCTAACTAACTTTGTTACAGTTAGTGGTTTACTATTTCGCGGTCCGGTCTTTGTGCAAACTTGATAACTCTCCAAGAGGGAGTTATTTAGGCCTTATTTCTATAGGGATTTGTGGGTCTTTTGTGCTAAATAGGGTTGCTTTTAGATAGATATTATATATTTTAACCCATTTGGAAGAATGGATGCTTTGGAAGTTATTTTGTGTAATGGTTGCGAGAGCATTTCGTGAAGGAGTGAAGAACACTCGAGCGGAAGCGTTAGTGGATCATAGGCACCGATTTTCATTAATTTCTTTGATTAAAGCATGCTAAAAAATAAACGAAAAACAGAGGAAACCGAGACTTTTCTTTCAAGCTTCAAATTCGTTGATCTCTTCAATTGTTTCTCCACACGAACTCGACATGGACTACCGTTAGAGTCTTCCCCGCTATCCTCTGGCCTTAGAACGGGCTTGTGGGAACCCGAGCATTATGAATTTGGGAGAAAGATAAATGGGTTTTTATAAACTTATACATGCTGTTTTTTAAGAGAAAGTTCAAGACCTTTTGCTTTTGGTTTTTCACCAATTCAGCCACCAAAAACCACCTCATTCTTCTCTTTTATAACACTTATAAGGAGGTTGTCATGTAAATTGAAATTGCCATAAAAATGACAGCAATAATGTTGGAGAAAGGTCATGTTTGTAGGTGTCAATCCATGGTAATTAACCTCTTCAATTTTTGAATTTCAATAATTCAAAATCATGAATTTCATAATTGAGTTTTTAATAAATGAATTTCCAAAATTCATTTCACAATAATTAATTTTTAACTCAATTTAAATAAATATTAATTTAATATCAAATATTATATTAATTTTATGCATCAATTCCATTTTTCCTCACAACTTTTCTTTTGTACATGAATCTCTCGATCTTGAATCCCTATTCACGTTGGTAATATTTAAATCATATTTAAATAATTACAACTTTCTCAAATTATAGTTTAATTCGCATTTAAACCTTTGAGTTAAATTATATCGAATATAATTAACAATATCTCCCTAAAGTGAATTTGAACGTTTTCAAATTCATCCATCACTCTGTTCTAAGGTTAATCCGTTTGAGCTAGCAGGGGGACCTAATGGACCTACAGATCATGGGCTCCAACGATCCGAGATTAACCGGTTGAACTCTTTCAATCCTACTCAACCAACATTCGTTATGGGCCACTCTCACCTATGCAACTTTTCTACTATCCCTAAAGACGGGTAGGAGTGAATTCCATTTTGCAGGACTATGTCCCCAGCTATCTATCCGGTCTTATCCCCAAAGTGGCAGGTTTATTGAGCGGCGCTTATGGGCCACTCTCACCTATGCAAATAAAAGGATAATCCCGAATAAACAGGAGTTCATAGTTAGCTCATGATTAAGATCGAGTTACCTAGGTCATCATTTTGAAATAGTCAGTTTCACAGTAAACGACGTTATAAAGTGAAAGTGGCTTATTTCGAGGTCCGGTCTTATACAAACTCAGTTGCATGTCTCTACATGAACGATACAGGATCACATCGTTTGTAATAAAGTGGGCTGCATCACATAGTTTTTCCAAGGATAAGGTACCTAGTCTTATCCCTATACTATCGACCGTTTTAGGCTATGTACTTGAACCTGATCCATATTTATGTCACTACATAAAGTTCAAGCATTCATATCATAGCCAAGGATTCTAGTTTTATTGGATTTTGGTTAATAAAAAAACATTTAAACTAATCTTTCAACAACCATAATAAAACTATTCTAATAAGTTTTTGTTACATTTACTATCCACGAGTTTTAGGACATAAACCCCAACATTTCGCAGAGCAATATTTTGCGAGATTTTTGCAGGAGCATTTCGCAGAGCAATATTTTGAGCTCCCACTGGTTGTTTTGATTTTTTCACTGATTTGGTTTGACTTTAATTTGAATTATTTTGAATTAGATTTGGTTTATTTAAATTTCATCTGATTTATTATTTTTCGTAAATTTTATTTTAAGTATTTATATTTTATTATTCGCTAGTTATTTTAAATTAATCTGATTAGTTTGGATTACATTTTAGGTTGTATTTGTGTTATTTTAAATTTCTGATTAGATTAGGGTTTAATAAAGATTTGTTTCTTATTTATTCGACTGAAGATAAATATAAAACAATTATTTAAATTTTTCTGGTTTGATTTGATTTTTATTTAAATTTGAAATCTTTGATATACAAGATCTTCCAAGAAGAAAATCTTTGTGATAATAAGTTTGTTTTTGTAATCTTTTGGCAAAATCAAATATTTCGTTCGAATGTGAAGTGATTAGTTGAGGATTAATTGATTTTACCATTTGAGAATTTAATTTTTCAGTGGGAAGGTGAATCGCGTGCCAACATCTGATGCTTCCACGTGTTCAGCATGAAGAATCTGACGGCCAACACAACACTTACGTGTCACGAGATTCAAATTTTTCCGTTCCTTTAAATTTGATTACATGCAAATAACGGTAATATCATTTAATTAGAAGCAAATATTTTCGGTTAACATTTCATTTTGCTGGAGCCCTATTTATTAGCAATCTTCCCTTTTCGCCTCTGTTTTCTATAAATCCTTTGAGTCTCTAATGGCGAAAACGAGAGCAAAAAAAGAGCGAGACAATGAGGAAGAGGAGGTGCCTGTTACCCCCGAAGCACAGAAAGCTAAGGCAAAGAAAAAGAAAACACCAGAAGAAAAAGAAACTAAGAGGAGAAGAAGACAACAGAGGGTTGAGGATTAAGAAATTGTGCAGAAGGTAGTAGAGGATGTTGCAGCCGAGGGAGTTGAGGAAGGAAATCCAAGGGAACCAGAAATACAAAACCCAGATACGGAGGAAGTTCAAGAAGAGAACACAGAAGAAGTTCAAGAATAACAGACCGAGGATGCGCAAGAAGGACAAACGGAGGTTGTGAAGGAAATAGGCAATGAGCAGGTAGAACAAGAGCATGAGGCTCGAGTGGAGGTTATCATGCCGGAAGTGCCACGACGTCGCCGCTAGAAGCAAAAAGCTGGCCATGTTAAGGTAGTCCGAACTGATACTCCTTCGGTGCCGACAAGTGATTCTGAGAAATAGAATGTAGAGAGAGAAGAACAGGAGAAAAAAGAGGCCGAAGACAAAGCAAGAGAGGAAGTAGAGAAAAAGGCTGAAGAAGAAATTTTGCCCAAACAAAGGGAAGACAAGGGCAAGGATATTGCTGAAGCATCGCCGAAACCAGAAGATAGCGAAGCAGAGGAGCCACGGTTATCGTACAATCGCTTCATCAACAATCTTGCCAGAGCAAAGTATGCTGAGCTGCTGAAGAGAGACTTCTTGTTTGAGAGAGGATTTAGTGGCGATCTTCCACATTTTCTGCGGGCCGACATTACGAACCACGGTTGAGAGTTATTATGTTCCAAGCCGAAATCTGTGAACGCGTAGGTAGTGCACGAGTTTTATGCAAACATTGACGAGGGAGGGGGTTTCCAAGTTATCGTTCGAGGTGTAGAAGTTGACTGGAGTCTTGGTGCCATTAACTCCCTGTATAACCTTCAGGATTTCCCCCACGCAGGATACAATGAGATGGATGTGGCGTCATCTAATGAGTAATTGAGCGATGCTGTTCGGGAAGTTGGTGTTGAAGGGGCGTAGTGGAGACTTTCGAAAACAAAGAAAAGGACATTCCAGTTAGCCTATCTTAAGAAGGAAGCAAATACATGGATGTGATTCATCAAACAAAGGTTGCTTCCAACAACTCATGTTCTTCTGGCTTTTGTGATTTTAAGGCCTCTCAGTATTGATGTGGGCAAGATTATTGCGAGTGAGATATCTGGATGTTGGCGGAAGAAGGTTGGGAAGTTGTTTTTCCCGAATACAATTACAATGCTTTGCAAGCGAGCAGGGGTTCCGGAGAATGCAGAAGAAATCATATTATTCGACAAGGGAATCATTGATACGCCTAACTTGGCACGGCTTCAGCGTACGCAAGAAGCACTTTAGGGTGGGCTTATTTATGGCATTCACAATATTTTAGAACAACTTGCATTGTCGGCCAGCAGGCAAGAGTTTGCCGAGAGGCAATCTCAAACTTTCTGCAACTATGTTAAACGTCGTGATGCCAACCTGAAGAAGGCGCTACAAGAAATTTTTTCCAAACCATATTCAACCCTTCCAGTATTCCCTGATGATTTGTTGAACCCCTGGATTCTGCCCCCACCAATGGGTAGAGAAGAAGAGGATGACGAAAATGAGCAGGGTCAGGAGGACTGACAGATGAAATGGCCCTGATCGAGCATGATTTTTGTTCTGAAATTTTTGTTTGCTCGCTCATTTTCTAACCTCATTTTCTTTGAATGTTTTCACTTTTTGTTTCTATGTTATTACTTTTCTAGGCCATCAAAAATGGGAAACGTGGAATTTCGGGATTTGCTAAGGTGATCCTGCAAAACAAAATTGGATCACGGAGCAAAGAAAATTATTTACCGCAAAAACAACTAACTACTTTAATCCTTGGGTTGCCTCCCAAGCAGCGCTTTCTTTAACGTCTTTAGCTAGACTAGGCTCGGCACGCTTACGGAGGCTCAAAATAAAAATTTTCATCATCCTCCGGGCCTTGCAAGAAATCACGCACCGAATTGCATACTACAAACAGGGGAGAAAAAAAACTTTCCCCTGGCCCATCTTCACTAAAGAGATTCTCATAATAACATTTCAGAAAATAATCAGCTGCATCAAATCTCTTTTCTAAATCTCTATTTTCAAAACAATTGTTAACAGAGTCATCAAGCGTTATTATGTCTACTGGTCTAGGATCTATAGATGGCCTATCAATCATGCCAGTCCATTCATCAGAAAAAATATCTACATGCTCATTAGATCCTTCAGACTCAGAATTAAAAAATGATTCAACTAAGCTATCATATGACTCATCATCAGAAGAATTAAAGAATTCAAGAATTTCAGGATCAGATTCTATACTATGCACAGATTTAAGTTCTTCTAGGTCAGATTCTATCCTATACACATCATTAGGACATGAAAAGAAAGTATTCACATTGTCAGGATTCATGCATTCAGGAATGTCAAGATCAGACTCAATAGATTCACTGTAATCATGGTCAGACTCAAAATTATCTATCGAGCAATCTTTTTTATGTCTTTTACGTTCATGCTCAATGTCAGGCAATTCAATATCATCATCAAAATTATTCAGTTCAGGTAATTCTAATTCATTTTCAAAGGAAGGTAAATCATCAACTGCAGATCTTTCATTTTCACAAGCAGGCAAGTCTAATTCATTTTCGAAGTCAGGCAGATCCAAGTCATTTTCAAACAGAGGATTATCCATATATGCATCATGATCAAAATTCACATTATCGACAAGCATTTCTCCTAAGCCTAGGCCAAGATTATAGTCTACCTCTTCATCGTCATCAGTCAAGTATTCAGGCCCAACAGAAAAACATGTATGCAAGCTACAAACAGATTCATCTTGGCCATCAATACTAAACACGACTTTTTCATCATCAATGTTCAAGGTAAGTTTACCTGTATGCACGCTAATCTCAGCCTTACCAGTGGCTAGGAAAGGTCTGCCTAAGATAATTGGCACCTCTTTGTCCTCCTTCATGTCCAGCACCACGAAATCTACAGGGAAGATGAATTTGTTGACTTTCACCAACACGTCCTCCACAACACCCATCGGGTGGGTAATCGATCTGTCAGCAAGCTGGAGAGTGACGTCGGTGTCTGTCATACCTGATAAACCAATCTTCCTGTATACAGAGTAGGGCATCAAATTTATACTTGCTCCTAAATCACATAAGGCCCTATCGAAGGATACTTCTCCTATGGTGCAGGGAACAGTAAAACTCCCTGGGTCTTTCTGCTTAGAGGGTATCCTACCAGAAATGATGGTACTGCTACTCTCAGATAAATTAAAAACGTCTTTTTTCAGACTTTTCTTTTTAGAAAGCATTTCTTTCATGAATTTTCCATAATTTGGCATATTATACAAAGCTTCTACCAATGGAATATTCACAGTCAACTTTTTAAACATTTCTAAAAATTTTTGAAATTGTTCATCTAATTTGACATTCTTAAATCTCTGAGGAAAAGGTAACTCCCTGTAATCAAAGGTTGGACATTCGCCCCTCCGCTTGGGCGGGCTAATATGCTATTAAAAATCATTAATTATTACGCTCTGATTCATTTTAGGAATCTATGTTTAATCAACTAATCCCGGTGTCACAACGGGCAATTAAACTAGTTGCATGGATTATGATCTATCCTAATTTCTCTCCGTCGAGTTTCCATTAAGAATCGAATCATTACACAATTGGCCAGATTGAGTAAAGCATTAAGCACATCCATACAAATAATTAGGACATGGGCAAGAGACAAGAAATTATAACAATATTGCAACTATCATTTCATTTCAAGACCCCAAATTGGGGTTTAGCTACACATAATATCTACAATAATTACAAGGGAAAGCATATTAAAAGGCATAAAGGAAAAGGAATTGACCGTCGAAAAACCCCTTGCTGACGCTTGGAGCCCCCGCTGACTACTCCTCGAGCCTCTAGAATTGCTCCCCAAAATTCCCCAAAAATTCCCACTAGAAGAACCCTCTCAAAAAGGCTCAAAAGCCTTGAGAGGGGCTCCAAAAAAGGAGTCTTTAGAAAGGAAAGAAAGGAATGAGTGATGATTGAGTGAGTGATGATTTGATTGATGATCCAAATGAGGCACCAAGGGCTCCTATTTATAGGCCTGGAAAAGGGGTAGCGTCGCGACGCTGCCTTGCCAAGCGTCGCGACGCTGCTGCGCACGCGGCTTGGGCAACAAGAAAGGGCAGCGTCGCGACGCTGCCTTGCTAAGCGTCGAGACGCTGTCCAGATTTTCCAGAAAAATCAGCTTCTTTTTGGGCTGATTTTTGGGCCTTCTTCTTCATTTCTCTTGGACTTTTCCTCATGGATGTCTTCTTTGGGCTTCATACTTTGATTTGGGCTATAATTCCATCAATTTTGGCTCTTTTTCTCCCAAAATCATCATTTATGCTCCTAAAGACAAAATAACAAAATTCGTTAAATATATTCATTAAAATCACGATTAAAGCACCAAAAAGCTTAATAATTTGAGACTAAAATAGCGACATTTCTGCTCGCTATCAATGAGGCGCACTAATCCTTGTTTTTCTCACATTACCCAAGGCAACCGCTCACATTCCTCCAAAACAATCATGATTTCCCACTCTAGTGGGATGCGAAAGGTTGTCAGTACCTAGGGACGCATGCCTTGCGTTAACTATAAGAAAGAAATGCCTCTGCTGGCTTCTTCTTCATTTCTGCGCCTCCTTCGTACCAGAAACCCTAAAACCATTTTTGAATCTTCTCCTCCCCTTTCCCGAAGAAGCCATGTCGGATTCACAAAACCTCTCCATCGCCGGTTATGCGGATGATGCCATCTCTTCACCGGAAGTCGAAGGACCAAACAGAGATGTGATCATTTCCTCGGATGAAGAAGATGGAGGCCAAAACCTCGCACAAATGGAAGAAGAAGAACCGGAAGTTGTGGATGGAGAACTTCCCCAAACCAGCTCAAACGCCCAACCCCCAGCCGCGCCTTCAACCTCCGGTGGCAATGAAGTACTCAACATCGCCCCACTAGATACATCCACCTTCTCCATCCAACCTATCACTTTACAGCCAGCTTCAAGCATTCCCACCCCTCGAAACCTCACTCCTTTTTCCTCTCCATTCCCATCGATTCCCCTCCTTCCAGCCGCAAACCCTCCCTCTACTGTAGCCCACACCATTGAGCCTTCACCTTCCTGTTTCCCATCTAACACCACTTCCTCACCTCCACACTTCTCAGAGCAGCAAGTCGCTGCATGGAACGACTTGCTGCAAGAACTCGGCGAAGAAGGCGATGAAATTCGCCAAAGAGAAGAACGAGAACGTGCTGCCGCAGAGTCTACCGCAGCAAATAGAGGCGAAGGACCGAGCAGTGCGGAAGCAGCAGCCATCGCAGCGCATAACCTGGCGACTATCGCAGTGGCTATGGAAATGTCAGACTCGGAGGATGAAATCCCCCTCACACGTCGCCGCAACATCCAACCCACAGGGGTCGTCATCAGAGAACCAAGCGAGGAACTTGCGGCGACCCAAGGCAAGAAACGGAAAGCACCTACCTCAGCCAAAGACAAGGGGAAACAGTCTGCGAGAATCCGGGAACTTACGCTCCTGCGTTGGTCCACGAGTTCTTCCACGCACAATGGCGAGATGAAATTGACGAAGTCATTGTACGCGGCCACGCCATCGCATTCTCCTCAGCACACATCAACAGCGTCTATGAGCTGCAGGACATTCCCAGCGTAGAAGGGAATAGGCTGCTGGACTGCTTGGATGAAGATTTCCTCAACGCAGTCCTTCTCGCGGTAGCCAGTCCTAGGGCCAAATGGGATGGGCATGGCGCAAAAAGGACCCTGAAATCACAGTTGCTGGATTTCGAGGCAACCCTTTGGATGCATTGGATCAAGAACCGCATCATGCCGACAACGCACGACGCAACCCTAAGCCTTCAACGCATGATCCTCGTCTACTGCATCATGAAGGGCACGCCAATTGACTTGGCCTCGTCACCTCTTTATATCGCGCATCAAACCTCCTTCTTGAAGCTGATGAAGAAGTAAGGACAATGCGGAAGGATTTTGACGAGCAATGGTGGACACGTGTAACGGGCACGCGAGACAGGAGTCTGCAAGGTGTCAACCGCAGACCTTTAGCCCCCACAGCGGAATCTATTGCACCAGCGCCTGAAAAGCAGAAGACGAAAAGGCGCAAGGTCACCGCAGGACGATACCCTCGCCAAACGGCGCAAGGCCATCAACAAAAATCCCCAGCGCAGGAAAACACTGTCTGCGACGAGCATCAAAATGCGCCACCGCCACCACCGCCTGCGCAACACTCACCTCCCTCCTTTGAAAATCGTGCTGAAGAAGTTGCTGTTGAAGAACCCCAGCCCAGTCCTCCTCGCGTCAATGACATCCCTGACCAAACTCCTGAAGCCGCAACATCAGGCGAAGGCGCATCTACCCGACCACTCGATGTAGACACAACCCTCATCTTCTCAGAGCTGCGGCAGATGTTCCAAGAAGTCACGGAACCCTTGCGTCTGCAACAAGAAAGGCTGTGTCAGCAACAGGCATCACTGCAAAGGCAACAAGAGGAGCTATCGCAAAGGGTCAATGCTTTGCTCATTTTCTTAACACATTGGACCAATTCTTTCCACTGCCTGCCTCTCGCACCGAACCTTTTCACGCAAAGACCAGTTGGCGCAGGGCCTTCTCAGATTCGACCACAAAATATTTCGCCGGTTCCAAGGTTCCCTAGACCGCCACCTCCACCACTGCAGGAATAAAATTATCTTTTTCTTCCTTTTGTTTTACCTTCATGTATGCGCCGTGTTTTTAATTCCATTATCGAATTACATAAATATATCTCACTGCATATTTCTTATCACTTTTCTCCACCTTAATAATGTCTCTTTATCTCCTAAAGTCTTTGCGTTAACTCCTTTTGTCTTAATCAACGCATCTGACTTCTAATTTTTCTTGTCCGCATTACATCACTTGATTTAACCTTTGTCTTAATTTTCCTCAGAACATAAGGCAAATTCCTTCGCAGTTTCAACCTTGCCGCAACTCCACTTCTATTTTGCTCTGTCCATACGCTCCAAAGTAAGTTTGGGGGACAATGGGGACATTGTCCATCTTAAATTTGGGGGAGTTGGCGCATAAGTATTAAAAATAAAGAACAAATGCGTTCCTCTAGGAATGCGGCATGTTTGTAGCCAGGGGCATTTATGACACCCATAGTTTGCCACTGCGCGAAGACAAACGCATCCTATGAGCGTTAAGGGCAGTAAAAAAATGTAATACCCGTAGTTGGATACCTTTCATCACAAATGTGGGTACGCCAAAACGAAAGTATATGTTTTGATGTCCATTTGAGAAGCAAAGAATGGTTGAGTTATGGCAAGGAAGAATCTAAGCACAAGGGACCTGCTTTAAGCAATGAAGAAAATTTGACAAAAGTCAAAACTACTGGAGTAATGCTTACAAGAAAAAGAAGTAGAAGGATGCCAAGATCGCAAGCAATAGAGAGTTAAGTAATTCTCGCAAAGTAGATAATAGGCATTGCTTGGGGACAAGCAATAGTTTAAGTTTGGGGGTTTGATTGCTTGCGAAATGCAAGCTATTTACCCTCTAAATTTAGGCTAAAAGAAGGCAAAAAGAACCTCCAATGCGTTATCTTAGCGCATAAAGAAAAGGGAAAGTGCAAGCTGCCTAAGGTACCCTATAACAACTATAGGGTAATAGATTGCATTTGTGAATTATCTAAGTTGGAGTCGAGTCACAGAAATGTGCATAAGGGTACTCACTTAGCCTTCTAACGATTCTTGGTAGCAAGGCCAAATAGAAGTTAAATCTGACCCAATGCATTGAATAGACTTAAGTTGAATAATTTATGATTAAAGTTAGTTGCCTTTGGGATGAAACTATATTGAACACCTCGTTTTATTTATCATTGTTATTTCATTACTTATTTGTTTTGTTTAATTTCCAAAAATCAATCATCAATTGTTTCTTTGGTTACCTATTTTAAGCAATCTTTGAACAGTTTCTTCTTCAAATCTGAGTATCCAATTTAGTCCTCGTGGGATCGATACCCTTGGAATACTTCTAAGGTTTTAATTACTACGTGAGATAGTGTATACTTGCACTAGCTTGGCTGAACTTATTCTTATTCATTATCTATCATCTTTACTAACATATTCATTTCAACCGAACAGGCACCAAGCTTTTGGCGCCATTGTCGGGGACCAAAATTGAAACCAGTTTTGTTATTGAGATTGTGATTCGATTGCGACTGCATTTCTGTCTCAAAGTGAATTTGACTTTTGATTGCTTGCGAAATGCAAGCCATTTACCCTCTAAATTTAGGCTAAAAGAAGGCAAAAAGAACCTCCAATGCGTTATCTTAGCGCATAAAGAAAAGGGAAAGTGCTTTGATGTAAGCGGCAGGATATATTCATGTATGCGATAAGAAATTATAAACACAGAGCGCTAACGCAACTAATCTGGACATTTTAAGTATCTTTTCAGCGCATGCACACTTTCCAAGATGATCAAAAGACAGAAAAAGATGGGTGAAAAGACAAGCGCTGGCGCAGCCAGAGCAAGTAGGCGATAAAGGAGATTAAAAAAAAAGGCGCAAGTAGCCTAATGATGATTAAGCACTGACACAACTAGCGCAAGTGGACTTGTAAGTTGACCGTTGGTGACTTGAAGAAGTTTGCTTCCCTCAGCTATAAATAGAAGTCACCTATTCAAAGGAAAAGGGCAAGGAGAGACGGTGGAAAAGAGAGAAGAAGAACCTTACAAAGGAGCTGCAAAATTTTGCAAATGGGAGTACACTTGTGTGTAATGTATCATTTCATGTTATTCTGTTTTGCTTTCATGAGCTAAATCTTCTCATCAAGGCTTCGCGCAAGCGCCTCATGCGGCGATAAGCATCACTTGTAAGCGCATATTTTTGATTTAATAGAAACATTGTTTGCTTTCTACTTAGTTGTGTTAATTCTTTCATTGCTAAGTCCCGCTTGGCCAGCTGGATGCGGTATCAGTATGATAAATCTGTAGGGATAAAAGCCCTATGTGCAGCGGAAAACCACAGAGACCTTTTCGAATAATAAAACGTCGATTGGGATACCAATACGACGACAAAATTAATGAATTTACAGCGACAATAATAGATAAAAAAACTGCTGTAAAAACAGATACAAGCATGCAATAAATCAAGAGAAATTTCTAGATCTAATCTAGAGATGAGTCCTAATGACCCTAGTTCATAAGGAACCTTACCCTTGAAGAAAACCTTGATTGTTTCGCCAAATTCTCTGAATTTCTCCCAAAAATGCAGCAGCAAATCAACCTTGGTCTTGCTGGAAAGTCACCACGAACACCACCACGAGGGTACACCGGTATTCTCTGATAGGATCTTGCGTTGGGTGCTGGTGGGAGCAAAAATTCTGAGGAATTTTTCTCTGGATCAATCGTTCTGAATTCTCTGAGAGAGGGTGCCAACTGAGAGAGAGCAATAGAGAGGGAGAGATGGGGCGTGAGAGGCGTGAGTGTGAGAGAGATCTCAGCAACTGCACTGACCACGTCTTTTAAAAATTATAATATCAGATAACTGATAAATCAGTTATCTGATATTTTAATTAATTATAATTTTAAAACATAATTTTAAATTACAATTAATTATATCTTAATTAATCTAAATTAATTAAAATAACATTAATTTAAATCCAATTTAAATTAATATCCCTCTTATCTTATAGTTTAATTAAATCAAATTTAATTAAACTAAATTAATTAATTAATTCGAAATTAATTAATAAAATAAAATAAAATTGAACATCACATATTCAATTACTATTTTCTCTCTCAAAACTATAGTATTAATATACATCCAATGCATATTAATTATAACCTATAGTTTTAATATGAACCACTTCATATTTTAGTATAATATTCAAACACCTTTGAATATTCAATCCATCCTTAGAATTTTACCTCAACGCCCTAAATGAGCTACCGGTGGGACCTAATGGACCTACAGATCAGAAGCTCCAACGATATGAGACTAGTTGGTTAAACTCATTAACCAAGTTAATCAATATTCGTTAACTGTGGTTCACTCCACTAAAGAACCACAGCTGCACTCTTCTCACTGCAGATATATTTCTGTGTCCACGGATATTGACCGTCAGCAGCAAGTTAGCCCTTCACGTGTGTTCGTACCCCAGCTAGGTCAAATTACCGTTTTACCCCTGGGCTACCTCTTGGTCCTTAAGTACCAGTGCTCCTCTAATGAACAACCTGTTTGTGGTCCAACCATCAAACAGAAAACCCTCTCGTGCCATAAAGAGGGTAGGGCCCTTTGTTCAAGACCTGGAGACACCACTTAAGGGAACACACCTCTACTTACCCTCATATCAGGAAGGAGTGAATTCCATCTTGTAAGACTACGTTCCCAGCTCCCCATTCGGTCTTGTCCCCAAAATGGTAGGCTTATTGAGTCGGCGAACTGGCCACTCTCACCCGTACAAATCAAAGGACAATCCCTCATGGACAGGAGTCCATAATCCACTCAGGATTAAGGCCAAGTTGCCTAGGTCATCCTAGTGAAATAGAAACCGAGCTAACCAACGGTGTTATAGTTAGTGGTTAACTATTTCGCGGTCCGGTCTTTGTGTAAACTCATTGCACAGGATACCCCCACTCGCATGTCAACCACATGAACGTGTTGGATCACTACGTTTGTATCAATATACAAAGCGGGCCGTATCCATAGTGTCACCAGGATAAGGTACCCAGCCTTATCCCTATACTACAGACCCTTTAGGCTAAAACTTGAACATTGATCCCCGCATGTCCCTACACACTAGTTCAAGTCTCATTCTATTAGCCATGGATGTTTAGTTTATTGGATTAGGGTTAGCAAGACAAGATATAATACAAACATTGAATAATACATCACTTTATTAACGTTCGGTCAAATGTACATTTACTATCTACGAGTTTTAGGGCATAAAACCCAACAAAATCCTTGACAGGTAATGCATATGGATCTCTCTAAGTAGAACAAGCTAGCGCATGTCATGTAGTCTTGGTAACATTTAATTATTACCACTAAAAGATATTGCATGTTTGAGCTTCGATTGCATTGTGACTAATGCAACCCCTTGTAAGTATTACGAGAACTGAACTTCACGCATAAAACTAGGCACAAAGTCATTTGCTAGTTCATTGCTAAAACGCATAAGGAGTACCGGAAGGAAAACTTAATGATTTCTTCTCTTACTTAGGCATTAATGGATCAATTAATAAAAAATTAGCGCTACAAGTCTCTTATGAACGCATGAGGTTGCTACCGCAATAGCCTTGATATTTTCGCATTTAATTCCTTTTCCTCAATTTATATTATTTTCTTTCCGCAATACATCCATTATTCAAACTACACCACTCAATTTTCTTTACTTACCTAGCATGTGGAAAATTTAAATCAGTGAATATAAAATTTTTGTTCCATTTCCCAGTGGATTCGACCCTGAACTCATCAGGTACTACTTGATTTGATCAGTTTATACTTGGATTGATTCAAATATGCGACTATTCTACCAACTATACTGATAGCCAATCAACTTTAATTTGGAATTTTTCTCTTCCAGGTTAAGGTTAGTGCATGAGCAAGGGGTGTGCACTCCTTGATCTTGATCTTGAGATAGAAAGAACCTTTCTTCGACGTAGGAAGGAGCAATGACGAAAGAGAAGGGAACAACAAGAGTTGAGCGCACAGGAACCTCTAGAAGAAGCTTCTTACATACAAGAGTTTTCGATGGAACAACCGGGAGTCGATCCTCAAGTTAACCCACATAACCATGAAAGGGAGCAAAATAGTGGGGGAATCCCACCAGTACCATCAGTTCCATTGGTGCCACAACAAGAAAATCCAATTTATATTGCTAAGACCGCAATAGAGAAATAAGGGACTATGCTTTACCCGTTTTTCAGACTCTAAATCCAATAATTTTGGAGCCACCAATAGACGCTCCACAATTTGAACTAAAACCAGTGATGTTCCAAATGTTGAATACCATGGGCCAGTTCTCGGGACTTCTAAATGAAGATCCATATAAACACATTAAACTTTTTTTGAGAGTTTGCAATTCCTTTAAAGTTACAGGAGTGCCTGAAGATACTTTGAAGCTAAAGCCTTTTCCATTTTCTTTGCAGGGAGATGCTGAAGCATGGTTGGACTCATTCCCTCCAAACCCCATCACTTCTTGGAACGATTTGGTTGAGAAATTTAAAAAAAAAAAGCTTTTTCCTTCTAATAGGAATGCCAAATATAGAGCTGAAATTATTGCATTTAGAAAATCTTACAATGAACCTCTGGATGCAGCTCGGAAGAGATTTCAAAGGTTGGTTCGGAAGTGTCCACATCACGGATTGCCCGCTTGCATCATCTTAGAGCATTTTTATAGCGGGTTGAATCTAGCTTTTAAGGCACTAGTCATTGCATCTGCAAACGGATCCTTCTTAAAGAAGTCTACAAATGAGGCACATGCTATCTTGGACACTATAGCCACAAACAATAGACATTGGGGAGAAACTAAGCCAACAACATTTTTGAAGAATCCAGCTAAAGTAGTAGAGACAGAGGCCAATTCTCCCATGCAAGCTCAAATCAAGGCTATCCCCAACATGATGATGGGCAAGACTATGAGCAATAAAACGAACATAGCCCCTGCCAATGCTATTTCTCATAACCGTCCACTAAATCTAGCGTTTGTCTTTTATGTAGGTCAACAAGGGAACTAGAACCAAAACAGATGGAATCCATACTCGACTACGTACAACCGAGGTTGGAGACAACATCCAAACTTCTCTTGGGGAGGAAAAACCAGCTCAAGTAATACAAATCAGTTCGGGAAACCTCTTACACAACAGCAGCCGCAAAAGATCTTCCAACCAGTCCAAGGGTAGAATCATGAGTCAAATCTAGAGACTCTTATGAAAGAGTACATGGCAAGAAACAATGCTGCTGTTCGAAATTTGGAAGTACAGATTGGAAAGATGTCTCATGAAATTAAAAACAGACCACAAGGGACGTTGTCCAGCAAAACTAAGAACCCTCATCGGGAAGGAAAAGAGCAGTGCAAGGCAGTCACCTTGAGAAGTGGACTAGAGTATGATGGTCCAAAATACCCCGTGAATCAAGATTTAAGGAAGATCACAGAATAAGCTCAAGAAAAGTTTTCAGAAAAGAAGTCAGAAATTACCTCAGAAGTTATACATAATAAAGAAAATAAAGAAAAGACCAAGGAGCATGAAGCCTTGGAAGAAAAAAATGAAAGTTCAAGTTTAGAGAAAAAATAGGGGAATGCGACCGCAAAACCTAAAAAGTTTGTTATAGATCTAGAATACAGACCACTACCTCCATACCCTCAAAGATTTAAATATTTTTTGCAGGATGCACAGTTGAAAAAGGTTTTAGATGTTTTAAAGCAGCTACATATCAATATTCCATTGGTAGAAGCACTTGAACAGATGCCTACTTAGGTGAAGTTCCTGAAGGACATTCTAGCAAAGAAGATTGGGAGAATATGAAGCAATTGCACTTACTGAATGTTCTAGTGCACTGGTCAAAAATGAAATCCCTCTCAAGCTAAAAGATCCAGGAAGTTTTACCATTCCATGCTCCATTGGATGAAGGAATGTAGGCAGGGCTTTATGTGATCTAGGAGCGAGTCTAAACCTGATGCCATACTTAGTTTTTCAACAGTTGGGGATAGGAGAAGCGAGACCAACAACTGTAACCTTACAGATAGCTGACATGTCACTAACACAACTTATTGGCAAAATTGAAGATGTGTTAGTCGAAGTTGATAAATTTGTATTCCCAGCAGATTTCATCATTCTGGATTGTGAAGCTGATAAGGAAGTGCAATCATTTTAGGACGACCATTCTTAGCAACTGGCAGGACCTTAATTGATGTGCAAAAAGGAGAGTTGACCATGAGGGTCAATGATCAGCAAGTCACTTTCAATGTTATGAATTCAATGAAATACCCAGGAGATCTTTAAGAGTGTTATATGATTAATGAGTTGATGAACTCTCCCGGTCTACTCTTCAAGAAATGAGGTAAGGAGAAACGTTGGAAGTTTACTTGGAGAACAATAGGAAAAAGGTGGGAAAAAGATTGAAGTAGCAGAAGAGATCAATCAACAACCCATGAATAGACAAAGAATCAAACCCTATTGGGGGAAGGACTTTGAAGATGAAGAAGGCCATGATTATGTGATTGATCTGGTATGATTACTATCCTTGAAAATTTATTTTTGTACATTTTGTGGATCTAGAATAAATAATAGAAATAAAAAAAATAAAATAGATAAGGACAACAAAATATATGGACAAGAGTAAAAACTCTGTCTAGGAAAATCCTATTCAGGAAAAGGAACTTAAGTTGACCGTAGGGAACACCTTTTCCTGGGGATTTACCTGGGAGTTTTAAAAGTCCAAGTTATTTTGTATCCATCTATTTTAAAGAAAAAGAAATAAATAATCATGTTTAAGCATGTGAAATTTCTAACATGTTTTTTATTGTTTCCACAAACAAAGGAAAGAAAGAAAAGCAAAGGGAAATGAAAAAGTTAGAAAAAAAAAAGTAAAAAAGGCAGAGTACTGAGGAAAATGCGATCAAATTTCTCCCCAGTGCATTTGGAAATGCGACCACATTTTCCAAAAGTCAGAGGGCTGTGACGTCATTTAAAATGACCATCACGTGACCTAATTGAGAAAACTATAAATAGCTGACTTTATGTTCTTTCCCTCTTCACCAATCACTTAGACTTTTAGTATTCAAGTCAAACATCAAACACTCCATCTTCACTCTCTTGAAACCGAAACCCAGAAGAAAGAACAATGAAGAACACATCGAAATCGTCTTCATCCTGCAAGATTACTCAATCTTAGAGTATTCTTCCTGCCCAAGGAGCTGAAGTAAGCGTTCGACGCCAAGAAAAGCAACGCGAAGCAACAATGCATGGCACGAGAAGGACAAAACCTATAGGTTTCTCGCCGGCGATCGTGGACCAAGGAACCAATGTCCAAACTCCTTCTTCCTCGACAATGTCGGCTACCTCGAGGGAGAATCCGAGTTCATCTCAACCAAGAAGGTCCACACGAACCGAATCCCTCCATAAAACCCAAAAACCCACGAGCCAACCATTGAGGAAACACACAAGGGAGTGGTTTAAGATGATTTGGGAGATGGGAGCCCAAAGGCGTGCAACTCTCGAAGAAGAAGCAAGAAGGCGTGATGAAGAAAAAGCCGTCCAAGCTAGAGAGAGCTCTCGACATGAAGAGTCTCTAAACCTTCTACTAACCCTTCTTCGTCTTGTAGGGACAAACATTTTGTTACTTACAGTGCAAGGAAGAAGAGTCCAAAGAAGGTTGCACCTGAACAACCTTTTTTTATCGAACCCCTCAAAGTAGCTAGAATGCCTCCGGATGTATTCGAGGACATGATCTGCCAAGCTGTGGCACAAGCATTCCTTATTGCTGAAGGATATAGGGCTGAGCAAGATGCATTGAGGGAGATAAGAGCTGAAAGAGAAATGGAAAATCAGAGCATGAGGGAAGAAGGTGAATTTGCAAGACAAAGGACTTGGAAGAAGAAAGAGAAGTTGAACGAAAGAAGGAAGAGGAAAAGAAAGAGGGCGAGAGGGCCATTGAAGCTGAAAAAGAAAGAAAACAAGATGAAGAACTCAGGAGAGAAGCCACTGAATTGGAACTCCTTGAGGAAGAAAAAGAAAAAAGATAAATTTTGAAAGAAGATGAGAAAAGAAGAAAAGAGGCTGAAGATTTCCTTGTAGCCTTTGAGCCATTGCACAAGACTAAAAGTGAGGTTGAATTGCTGCAAGGAAGAGAAGAAGAGGCCCTTGAGGGGCCAAGTGAAGAAAATCCAGAAAAAGAAGAAGAAAAAGAGGAAGTGAATGAAGGCCAGAATGCGACCACATTTGGGCTTCATTTTGAAGAAGACCAAGAAAATGCCAATGAAGAACAACCAGCTGATGAGGTTTTCGAACTTTTGTTTAAATATGATCCACCAGCAGCTGAAAGCACCTCTTTGGGAGAGAAGAGGGATGAAGAAGAGATTGAAAATAAGGAGGCCGAGACCTCTAGTGATTCAGAAACAGAATTTGACTCAGAGATCAAGGAATTGGATGACGACAAAATTCCTATTTTTGCGGCATTGAGGAAAAAGATAAGAAGAGAGATTAGGGCCGAAAGGAGGACAAAAAATAAGAATGACCGCATATTTGGCAAGAGGTCGAGGACTAGGTCCATGGACGCCTCTCCTGGAACTCCTCCAACCGTCTCACCTGCCAAGCCGAAGCCAAATCCCCTAAGGCTCTATCTCCAAAAAATCCATTCCCAGAAGTCTTTAAAGATGTCAATTTTCAGGAACGGATGGAGATCATGAGAAAAAGAGATTTCCTCAAGGAAAAGGGATTCTCTAACAGAGTTGGGACACTGCAAGAGGTCGTAACCAAAGCTATCTCACAGTACAAGTGGCAGGAGTTCTATGCTCCCCCTCAAGTTGTCGTGGTGCCTTTAGTTCAAGAATTTTACACCTGCGTCCAAGAGGTGGTGAGAGGCAAGATGGTCAGCTTCTCTTATGTTGACATCAATTGAGTGTACATAATCAAGGCACCCTTGCATCCAAGAGGGAACAATGCCATCAAGGACCCATCGGCCAAACAAATGAAAGAAGCGCTGAAATTAGTGGCCAACAAGGGTGTTCAATGGAGGGAGTCCCAAATGAAAGTGAAGACATTAGTGCCAAGTGACCTCAAGCCAGAATCGGTAGTGTAGCTTCACTTTATAAAGAACAGATTGATGTCAACAACCCATGATAGCACTATCTCAGTAGAGAGAGTTATGCTCCTCTACATTATTATAAAGGGTTTGAAAATCAACATTGGAAGCATTATCAGGGAGGAGATCCTTTCACGTGGAAGGAAGAAAGCAGGGGAGGTTTTCTTTAGGTCACTTATGAAGGGTTAAAATCCCTTTGGCAGCGGAAGCAAACAAGAACGATCTCATATTGAATTTCAATTATAGAAAAAACCGGTACGTTGGCAAATCAAAATTAGAAACAAATTCTAAATTAAACTAGATCAGATTAAGCATGTTGTAAATTAGATCTAAAACCTATTTAGATCTAGAAAAACTTACTTGATTCGATGAACAAATACTGCACTATGCTCCTTTGATCAAGACACGACCACAAGTGAACCTCGCTGACTTGAAGGGAAAAATTACAGCAAAGAAACTTGTTGTTATTGGGAGAAAACTAGAGAGGAAAAATGAAGAACTCTCTCTGTCTTTTTTTTTTTTTTTTTTTTTTTACGTGAAGTTGAGAGAATGATCAATCTCCTGGGAACTCCCTCTCCCCTGTACGATAAGTGGGGAGGGAGTTATTTCCCTACTAGATCTAGACCGTTAGATCTTAATCAAAACGATCTCAACCATTAACTAATTAAATAATAAATATTTAATTAATTAATTAATTATAATTAATTTAATCAAATCAATATTAATTAAATGAATTATAATATAAAGTTTTTAATTCAATTTGAATCATATTCAATTAAATTAAATTGGTCATTCAATAAATATTTAATTAATTTTATAATTGAATCATATTCAATTTAATCTCTCTCATTTAACCTATAGTTTTAATGTGCATCAAAATGTACATTAATATAAACTATAGTATTAATTTGATTAAATCATATTTAACCAAATTAAATTAATTAATTCCCAATTAATTAATTCATGAATTAATCAAATATCACATATTTAATTAAATTCATAATTCTCTCATTAATTAATTTCGAATCACATCCGAAATTAATTTTACTATAAAGTTTAATTCATTAATTAAACTTATACTATAATGTATCTCCATACATTATATTAATTGTATCAAAATACAATTAACTTATATTCCCTTTAATAATCAAGACTATATTATCTCAGAACCCGTTATGAGCTAGCAGGTGGACCTAATGGACCTACAGATCAGAAGCTCTAACGATACGAGATTGATCAACTAAACTCATTAACCGAGTCAATCAACATTCGTTAACTGTGGGTCACTCCACTAAAGACCCACAACTGCACTCTTCTCACTGTAGAATATTTATGTGTCCACGGATATCGACCAATGCAGTAAGTCAATCCTTCACGTGTGTTCGTAACACCAGCTGGGTCAAATTACCGGTTTACCCCTGGGTTATCTCTGGATCCTTACGTACCACTGATCCCTCTAACGAACAAGTTGTTTAGGGTCCAACCTCTAAACAAGAGTTCCTCTCGGGCCAGGAAATGACAGCGCGCCTTTGTTCAAGATCCGGAATCAGCCCTTAAGGGAACACACATCTACTTGCCCCAATAGGGGAAGGAGTGAATTCCATCATGTATTGTCATGTTCCCAGCCCCCACTCGGTCTTGTCCCCAAGAAGGTAGGCTTATTGAGTCGGCGTGCTGACCACTCTCACCCATACTAATCAAAGGACAATCCCTCGTGAGAAGGAGTTTATGACACACTCAGGATTAAGATTGAGTTACCTAGGTCATCCTATTGAAACAGTAACCTAACTAGTTAACGGTGTTACATCTAGTGGTTTGCTATTTCGTGGTCCGGTCTTATGCAAACTCATTGCATAGGATACCCCCGCTCGCATGCCTCCTACATGGACGTCTTGGATCAATACGTCTGTATCGAATACAAAGCGGACCGTATCACATAGTGTTACCAGGATAAGGTACCCAACCTTATCCCAGTACTATAGACCTTTTAGGCTGTTACTTGAACACTGATCCCCGTATGTCCCCACATACTAGTCCAAGTCTCATGTAAACAACCTTGGATATTAGTTTATTGGATTTGGGTCATATTGTGCAATTCTAAACTTAATATGACAATAACACTTTATTTCATAAACCTCAATAACACTTTATCGATACAAGTGTATAATTCGTTAATCATTCACTATCTACAAGTTTTAGGACATAAAACCCAACAAACTCTCACTTGTACTAAAAATCTAGTTTAGTGGGAATGTACAATAATCTATCCCAGCAGTGGGTGTATAAATACATGTGTATTACATAAAATGTATTTACAATGTACAAATACAAGAAACTAGGGCATCACTATACCCATTACATAATGGTATCACTATACCCATTACATTTCTCCCACTTGCCCTATATTACATCTTTGTACATAACTCGTAGACCTAGACCATCTAGATGACCCTCATACACTTTAGCCGAGAGAGCGTTCGTGAATGAATCAGCAATATATCCTTTAGACTCAATGTGCTTGCTTGTCTTGCAATAGGCTAGTTCATATTTGGAACACCTTCCAAATTGGGCTTGAACTTCCTAAGTCATACAGTCTCTATCTGTGCTTCATAAGCAACTACTTATCGGCCTATATGGTTGAGACTGCAGATAAGTCGTACTATAGCTCCTCCATTAAGAGTGAAGACAGACACTGATGTAGATTTCATCAAATCCTTATCAGTTAAAATATCTGTGTCAGTGTATCCTGTAAGGATCAAATCCTTAGCGTCATACACGAGCATATAAAACCTCGTTCTCCTAAGATACTGGAGGATGTATGTAACGACACTCCCGAGATCAAATCCTGAAATTGATTGATACTCACTGACAACCCTACTGCATAGGGCATATGTCTCATGTCCTCAACTTCTTGAGGTGTCTGAGGACACAGTTCCTTAGACAAAAGAATTCCATTCCTCAAAAGGTAGTAAACTCTTATTGGAATTCAACATCTTATATCTAACTAACATCTTGTAGACATAAGAAACTTGAGACAAGACTAGCTCAGCTTCTCCCAGATTTTCATTTGGAAATGAGCTGCTAGCCTCTTTTAATGTCAGTAAGATAACCTACATCATTCCCAATGATTAGGATATCAATCATATACAACACTAAGTGAGCTACTGAATTATTGATGATTACTTGTAAACACAAGACTCATCAATATTCTGATTGAAGCCAAAAATTTGATAACTGTATCAAATCTTAAATTCCAAGATCGAAATGCTTATGTCAATCCACGAATGGATCATTTATGCTTGCAAACCCTTTTGCTTTTGATCTTGCTCAATGGATCCTTCTAGTTGAGACCTTAAACGTCTTGTCTCCTCATGTAAATCCACTTGTAACCTATAGGTGTTACCCCATCAAGCAAATTTACAAGACCCCAGATGGAATTGAAATGCAAAGACTTCATTTCCAGGTCCATGGCTTTAAACCATTGATCCTTGTCAACATCATTCATCTCTTTTGTAAAAGACAATGAATCCTCTATGTCATCATAAATAATGACGACTTGAGCTTCAAATAAGCCTATGTAACGGTCAGGTTATAAAACAACCCTCCCACTACATCAAGGCATTCTCAACTCTTAAAATGGATGTGACTGACCAAATGCACTGGCCTTATCAACAACTTTTGTTGAATAACTAGTCTTATCAACAACTTTTGTTGATTAATCAACAACGCTTGTTAATGTTTCCATAGCTTTATTAGTTAATTCACTTAAACCGACCTTATTTTATGGCTTATGATTTCTCATATGTTCTTCTTCTGAGAATGAAGCATTTGTCGATACAAATTCTTTATTCTCTTATGGATTGAAGAAACATATTCTCCTCGTTTCCTTTGGGATTGCCTACAATTAGGCATAATTTTGAACGATATTCCAATTTATTTTGGATTAGTCACAAGCACAAGTGTTGGACACCCCAAAATGTAAAGGAACGTAAACAATCTTTACGTCCTATCCACAACATAAAAGGTGTTTCAGAAACACTTTTGATGGAACGTTGTTCAAAAAATACACGCTGCAGTCACACTACATGACCCCAAAACGAGTCAGGCAATTGAGCATGGCTATGGATTGAACCATATCCAATAGGGTTCTGTTACTCCTAAATAAGATTTAGGATGTGATTCCATGAACTATCAAATAGCCTTAGAATCTCAAGTCCCTATACTCAACACATTGATCAGATCAAAGTGGTTTTATTATCTCACCTAACAAGTTTTCAACTTCAGTCTTAAGTCCCTTCGAATATCTCAAGAGCTTCAGACTGAACTTGCATTAGGTAGAG
Organism: Luffa acutangula; assembly: GCA_036850905.1. NCBI lineage: Eukaryota > Viridiplantae > Streptophyta > Magnoliopsida > Cucurbitales > Cucurbitaceae > Luffa > Luffa acutangula. The sequence goes on from CM072098.1 coordinate 23,773,581, forward strand.
ATACTCATACCTTTGAATAATCATCTATAATAGAGATAAATTATGCATACCCTCCCACTGCTTTAACATACTAGACCACAAGGATCCAAATGTACAAGCTCCAAGGGTTCTTTGGCTCTTTTAGCTCTTTTCCAATAAAAGATCTATCAGTCATATTGCCCATAAGGCATGACTTAATTGGTATTAAAGAGTGTTCTTCTAACTAACTTAGAAGTATACTCTAGACTAGGCTCCCAATAATATTGAGATCAAAAATAGCCTAACGCCTTAAGAACCAAAGAAAGGTATTTCCTTTACGAGATATCCTTTGCCTTTATTTCTACAAGTATAAGCAATCTTAAACAACTCAGTGCTCATGAGTTGCTTTACTCTCAATTAGTCTTAAAACACATAAGTTATTTTCAGTAATGTTGAACTAATGTCAACTCCCTTTCTTAAAATAAAACTGCATTACCAGAGAAAGGTATAGTAACATTGTTCCAACATATGCGATATAAAAATCAAATTTCTGTTAATCTTCGGAAAATTCATACACATTATCCAATAATGTGTATTTTCTCCCACTGGATAAAATAACTTAATCTTCTCTCTGTCAAATCCGAGACACACTCTCCAGATCAAAATCTGAGAATCATCTCACCTATTTGCAACAGTTGCCATGAGCTTATTCCTTAAAAGGAAAAGAAAACGTGATAAGTGACACCTGAATTAAAAATTCAGGTTGTATCCTCATTTTCCACTATGCATGTTTCAATGATCAATAAATCATTGATATTGGCTAGGCAGTTAATCTAATTTTCATCATGAACAATTGAAGATGAACTAAACATTTGAGCCTGAGGACATTCCTCACTAAAGACTAATCTAAAATCATTTACCACAAGTTTCATTTAAGATAGTTGTCTCTTAAATCGTTATTAATAAAATGGTGTAAGACAATGCACATAAAGTTTTATATAATTGTTGAAGTAACAAATTACTTGTATTATTAACCACACTAACCCATTACAAATAATCCAATCAAATTCTGCAAAAAAAAAAAAAAAAAAAAAAAAAAAATTACAAGCAATCAAAGAAACCCTATAAAACTATTGATTTAGTTTTTGCAATGATACTTCAGAGGTTTAGAACAACAGCCACCGAAGGGTGGTCAGCTACTCCTCTGAATTGAGACAATCTCAACCAAATTCTAACACTAGAATAACTCATATTCCGTTAGCATTTAGTTACCGTTGTTCGATCAAGGATTAGTTAACAAATTAACTCCTCCCCGTAAGTGTAACCCTCTCACTTTCATGAAGGAGTGAAGAACACTCGAGAGGAAGCGTTGGCGGATCTTAGGCACCGATTTTCATTAATTACATGGATTAAAGCATGCTAAAAACAAGAACAAAAACAGAGCATTTGAAAACCAACCTTTGAACTTCAAATTCGTGGATCTCACCGGATGTTTCTTTACACGAACGACTCATGGACGACCACCGAGATCTTCCCCACTATTCTCCGGCCTTAGAACAGGCTTGTGGGAACCCAAGCATGATGAATTTGGGAGAGAAAGTTTGAGAGAGAAAAATGGGTTTTTTTTAGCAAACCTTCATCGCCTCTTTTGTGATTTATTCCCACGGTTTTAGAGAGAAAGAATACCCATGTTCAACTTTTCTTCAAAGCTTTTTCATACCTCTCAAAATCACAAGCTGGTTGTTATCTATACAAAGAGGATGATGGGATTTGGTGTGGCAATGGTGGTGTATGTGGCTTCTTCAAAATCCTTGCATGGACATGAGATAACCAAAATTACCCACCTAATTTCATAATTTCAAAAACCAAATTTGAAATTCTAAAAACCAAAAATTAATTACATTAATTAATTTTAATTATATAACTAACTAAACATTTTTATTTAGTTATAAGTTTCTAGTTTGATATCAAATATCAATTTAATTATTCGCACCAATCCCGATCTTATCTCTAAAAACCGATTAATTGAATATAAATCTCAATTCAAATTCAAACCGAAAATCTCAAACGTGAATCTCTCTATTCACGTGTGTTATATTTAAATCATATTTAAATAACTATATCTCTCTTAAAATATGGTTTAATTAATAATTAAACCGTTACATTAATATCGAATATAATTTAATGATATCTCCCTTAATCGAATTTTAACGTCTTTCAAATTCTTTCATCACTCTGTTCTAAGGTTAATCCGTTTGAGCTAGCAGGGGGACCTAATGGACCTACAGATCATGGGCTCCAATGATCCGAGATTAACCGGTTGAACTCTTTCAATCCTAGTTAACCAACATTCGTTAACTAACGGGACACTCCACTATAGCCCGTAGCTGAACTCCTCTCACTGTAGATATATTTTTGTCCACCCGATATAACCGTGATTAGTAAGTCAATCCTTCACAGGTTGTTCGTAACTATAGTAAGGTCAAAAGTCTGTTTTACCCCTATAACACTTCTTGTTCCTTAAGTCTCTAGTGAGTCCCTAATGAACAATTAGTTTGTGGTCCCACCACTAAAACTAAAACCTCTCGGGCCAATGAGAGGGCGGCGCGCCTTTGTTCATGTCTCGGAGTTAGCACTTAAGGGAACAACCTTTCTACTATCCCTAAAGACGGGTAGGAGTGAATTCCATCTTGTAGGACTATGTCCCCAACTATCTATCTGGTCTTATCCCCAAAGTGGAAGGTTTATTGAGCGGCGCTTATGGGCCACTCTCACCTATGCAAATCAAAGGATAATCCCGAATAAATAGGAGTTCATAGTTAGCTCAGGATTAAGATCGAGTTACCTAGGTCATCACTTTGAAATAGTCAGTTTCACAGTAAACGACGTTATAAAGTGAGAGGGACCTATTTCGAGGTTCGGTCTTATACAAACTTCTTTTGCATAGGACGCCCCCACTCACATGTCTCTACATGAACGATTTAGGATCACATCGTTTGTATTTTAACAAAGTGGGCCTTGTCACATAGTTTTTCCTAGGATAAGATACCCAGTCTTATCCCTATACTATAAACCATTTTAGGCTATGTACTTGAACCTGATCCACTTATATGTCACTACATAAAGTTCAAGCATTCATCTCATAGCCAAGGATTCTAGTTTTATTGGATTTAGGTTAATAAAAACATAGTTAAACAAATCTTTCGACAACCATAATAAAAACTATTCTAATAAGTTTTATATATAAATTTGTTACATTTACTATCCACGAGTTTTAGGACATAAACCCCATCAAACTCCCACTTGGACTAAAACTCTAGTGGGCTGTTCAACTCGTAGACCTGGACCATCTAGATTTTTCTCGAACACTCTTAGCCGTGAGGGCCTTCGTAAATGATTTAGCAATGTTTTATTCTTGAGGATTTCTTCGTGACAATCACATCCCCTCAACTCATAATCTCTTAGATGAGATGTACGTTTCTGTTCTATACACTCGCCTTATATTTGGAACAACTTTCCAAATGAACTTCCTAAGTCCTACAGACTCCTGAACTTGCTTTTCACAAGTAGCAACATTCTTGGCCTTCAAGATGAAGTCTGTGTTACATCCTTACTCGATGCTACGCCAACATATAGCTCCCTGTTAGGGGTGAATTCTGATGTCGATGTGGATTTCCATGAATCCTAATCGGTGTGCTAATCAGAATTAGTGTATCCTGTAAGGATCAAATCCTCAACACCATACACGAGCCTATAAGCCCTCGTTCTCCTAAGATACTTGAGGATATCTGAACTGGAGTCCAATGGTCTTACTCTTGACTAAATTGATATCTACTGACAATCCTTACTGCATACCTTATGCTAAGCCTGACAACTGATTGTCTAGGCTCGGGAATTTCGTCTCAAGTTTTCAACCTCTTGAGGCGACTCAGGACACTACTCCTGCGACAAATGAATTCCATATTTGAAAGGTAAATAACCTTTCTTGGAATTCTAATCTTATATCTAGCCAACACTTTTGTCCATATAAGATACTTGAGATAGAGTTAGCGATCTTTGTTCTTGTGATTCCAAATAGGTTGGATTCTAATAACATACTGAGCCTCTCCAAATACATTATTTGGAACTAGGCTGCTAGCTCACTTTTAAATGTCAGTATTGATAACCTAAATCATTCCTAATGAATAGGATATCAATCAATACTAAACTAAGAAAGCTACTACACTACTTATAATTCTTCTGCCGACACAAGACTTGCAATAGTATGATCAAAACCATAAGTTTTAATCATACATTAAATCTTATGTTCCAAGATCGAAACCTTAGTTCAATCCATAAATGGATTGGTTAAGGTGGCAAACCTTTTGCTCTAGATCTTGGACTATGAACTTCTTTTGGTTTATACCAAAATGAATTGAAATATACGTATTCCATTCCTAGGTTCATAGTTTTGACTTAATTTCCCTTTATTCATGTCATTCATTACCTCGTTAAAGGTCAATGAATTCTCGATATTGTCATCAGGCATGATAATCAGAGTTTTAGTTAAACTCACACAATTTTTTAATACGTTGTTTAACAACCCTCCCACTGCATTGAGGCTCTATCAACATTTGAGAAGGACATGACTAACTTAACGTGTAGCTTGATTAATAACCCTTTGATGAAGAATTATTCTTATTAACAACTCTTTGTTGATATATTTGTAGCTTTTACTTATAATTTACTTAACACTCTCATTCTCTGTGGTTGTGATTTCTAACGTGACCTTTGTTTAAGAAAGTAACATTTGTCTATACAAATACTTTCTTTTAAACAAAGAAGTATCCATAACTCATTCCTTTTTGGGACAACCTAAAATAGGCACCTTTTCGAATAAGGTTCTAGTTACTTCGGGTTTGTCTCATATGCAAGACATCCCTAAGTTCTGAAACAACATAAACATATTTTATGCTTTTTCAGAGTTCAAATGATGTTTCAAAAACATTCTTTTGAAAGAACCATATTCGTATTTTAAATTGCAGTCAACACTACATATCCCAAAACGAGCCTATGAACCATGTCTAACAAGACTCTATTTCTCCTTCCCGATACACCACTCTTCTATGATGTACTGGGTATCGAGAGTTAGGACATAATTCCAAGTTCTATCAAATAGTCCTGGAATCTCAAGTCCATATACTCTCTACTTTGATCGCATCGAAGTGTCGTTTTTATTTTACCTAATTTGGATCTTATCCTTAGCGTTATACTATCTGCACTTCAAGAGTTCGGATATATGACGTACTAGGTAAACATAGAGCACCTTGAATAATCATTAATGAAACAAATGAACTATTCATTCCTATTAGAGTATTAACATTCAGAATGTATTAGATCTAAGGTTTCTTTTGCACGATAATCTTTTTCGTGAAAAAGGTCATTAAGTCAGTCTACTTTTAAAGTATGACTTATAGGAAGGTAATGAGTCGTCTTCTAACCTGTTTAGTGTTGGGTTTTATCCCCTAAAACTCATAGATAGTGAATGTAACCGTTGACCGGATATTAATGAAATAATATTGATATATTTTTCCATTAATTGTTATTAGTTATTTTATATTTGTCTTTGCCTAATAATAACCCTAATCCAATAAACTAGACATTCAAGGCTGTAATATGAGTCTTGAACTATATGTAGCGACATATGGGATCATTGTTCAAGAAACAGCCTAAAGGGTCTATAGTATAGGCATAAGACTGGGTGCCTTATCCTGGTGACACTATGGATACGGCCCACTTTGTATTTGATACAAACGCCGCGATCCAACGCGTTCGTGTAGGAGACATGCGAGTGGGGGTATCCTATGCAATGAGTTTGCATAAGACCGGACCGCGAAATAGTAACCACTGGTTATAACACCGTTAACTAGTTGGTTTTCTATTTCACTAGGACGACCTAGACAACTTAGTCTTAATCCTGAGTTGATTATGGACTCCTGCTCATGAGAAATTGTCCTTTGATTTGTATGGGTGAAAGTGGCCAATACGCCGACTCAATAAGCCTACCACTTTGGGGACAAGACCGAATGAGGAGCTGGGAACATAATCGTACATGATGGAATTCACTCCTTCCCGACTTTAGGGAAGCAGATGAGTGTTCCCTTAAGTGGTTACTCCGAGTCTTGAACAAAGGGCCCTACCCTCTCCATGGCACGAGAGGGTTTTCTGTTTGATGGTTGGACCACAAACAGGTTGTTCATTAGAGGAGAATTGGTACTTAAGGAAATAGAGGTAACCTAGGGGTAAAACGATAATTTGACCCAGTTGGTGTTACGGACACTCGTGAAGGACTAACTAGTCGATATTGGTCTAGATCCGTGGACACAGAAAATATGTCTGCAGTGAGAAGAGTGCAACTGTGAGTCTATAGTGGAATGTACACACAGTTAACGGATATTGATTAATGTGGTTAATGAGTTTGACCAATTAATCTCACATCGTTGGAGCTTCTGATCTGCAGGTCCATTAGGTCCCACTGGTAGCTCGTAAAGTAATTTGAGGCAACTAAGTAATAAAAGTAAATTGAAAATGTTCAATTTATTAAGGGAAACAAATATAATATATATTGATATATTATTATGAGAGAAATTAATATTTGAAAAGTTCAAATATAAATTTATGGAAGTTTGAAAGAGTTCAAAATAATGAATTAATTAATTTAAGGCCTAAAATGTGTTTGGGCAAATTAATTAATTCTAGGTCGGGAATTAAATATGTGATATTTAATTGGTGGTTAATTAATTAAAGAATTCATTAACCGAGAATTAATCAATTATGGAAATAATTAATCACTTAAGGAAGTGATTAATCATTTAAGGAAATGATCTAATCACTTATGGAAGTAATTAGTCATTTGTGGAAAAGATTAATCAATTATGGAATTGATTAATCATGATTGATTAATTAAGGAATAAAGATTGAATCAATTATGGAAAAGATTGATTTAATTGAATATTTTATTCATGGCCTCTCTTCTATAAATAGAACACTAGACCTAATTGGTCATGACACTTAACACTTGACACTCTTGAAAGACAAGACCTAGAATTCTCTCTAGCCTCCCTCTTAGAGAAAGACTCCCACAAGTCTTTTGCCTCCTAGACTTAGAGACATACCGGTGTAACCTTTGTGGTGATTGTGTCAATCAAAGAAGAAATTTCCAGCGAAGAAAAGAAAAGGCGGCTGCTGCGTTTTCGTTCGTGGAGCGTCGTTGGCGAAGAACGGTCAAGTCTTCAACGAAGGTTTGTAACGGTTCTTCCTCTTTTCTTTAGAAAAGTTTTAAAAATAAATTTAGATTTATTTTAGCATGTTTAAACCAATTTTACAGCGGCTTTAAAGGTTGTTTAAAGTTTTTGTTTGAGTTTTAATGTTAATTAATATACGGCGTAAGGTCCAATCGATGCGCTTCCGCTGCGTGGGGACTTTTATTCCCTTCATTTAGAAGTTCATTTAAGACCAGTCTTCAATCCTATTGAAATTTAATTCGGTCTAACCTCAAGTGGAAAAGATAGGTGCCTTGAGAAACACGTCGCATTTTCTTTTGAGTCTCAGCGGTTTTAAATATCTCATAATTTAAAATTGCTATGGACTCAAATGATCTTTAAAACGTATACGTTATTCTTTGTGTTTGCAGAACAAATATCAGCATCCTTTTCGAAATGAATGGTTCATAAAAGGTAATATAATAGCCTTGTTCTTGAAAGCAAGATATTGAAATCAAATTTTCTTTTAATCTTAGGAACCATATACATTAAATAATATGTATCGTCCCTTGAAAGAATAACTTTATGTCTGTCACTGCCTTAGCCGAGATGAACTCTTCTATTTAAAGTCTAAGAGTTATCTTTAACTAGTTCGCAACTAGTGCTAGGAAATTATTTCTTGAAAAGAACATACGTGATTTAGTGGGTCCTGAACCGAATATCCAGGTTGAATCACTATTCCCACTAAGCACGTTTTCAAGACGAATAAAGCATATTTCTAGTCTTGAATCATGTTCTTTTGGCTAGGAAATTTTCTATGTTATATTTATCATGATCATTGCAAGAATGAAATGGATATAACATCTTGAGGACATATTACATTTTAAGACTGTTTATGTATCACTTACCACAATATAGTGTATAAGGTTTGTTTAGTAGTATGTTTCTATACCAATGACAAATTTTGGCGTATTAAGAGACATTTTATAGAACCTTTACTAATCGCTAAAAATAAACAAATAAACTTTAAATGGGTTGTCTAATGTATTTACCCTTTTACTAATCCAATCAATTTAGCAAAAGCAATTATGCGCCCTATTAATCATAATTCTTCTGCAACGATACTTCAAAGGTTCAGAGTAACTGCCACCGAGGGGTGGTCAGCTAGTCCTCCTCTGAACTGAGACATTCTCAACTAAACGTTAACACCATAATCGTTCATATCTTGTTTTTTCGTTTAGTTAACGTTGTTTGGTCAAGAATAAGCTAACCATTAGTTTTGTCTTGTAAGTGGGACCCTCCATTTTTTTAGATCTCAGAGAACGGTCCCAGTAATGCTACCGAATGGAAAGTCAATGCTGGGAATGGCCCTAAGAAATCCTTTATCCTTATGGGGTGTTTACTGTGCTACAATCCCTATGTTACAACCCTCCGAATGGTGTAGCAGCTCCAGGGCGTGCTTAGTAGGCGAACATAGAGACCTTGCATTGTAAACCAATGGAAGAGACCGTAGGATGCATTGACACGCTTCCTTCTCGCACTTACTATAAATACTTTTTCCATTCACCTTGATATTGATTTATGCAATCACCTTCCGAATGGAATGGTTACGTTAGTAAGTAACAAGAGGCTATGCATAAATCTCACGGTGTTAACTTTAGGGAGAAGCGTGAGAAGAAAAAGGTTTTGTTTTCATACAAATACTTTCTCCATTCACTTTGATGTTGATTTATGCAATCACCTTCCGAATGGAATGGTTACGTTAGTAAGTAACAAGAGGCTATGCATAAATCTCACAGTGTGAACTTTAGGTAGAACTTGAGACGAAAATGATTTTTCATAGACCTTTTTCCTCCCACTAAGTATTTTAAAATTTAGGGTCTTTTACTTAGGTAAATCCCGGCTAAACGAATTTATCTAAGTTAAAGCCTTATAAATAACTATTATAAATAAGGTCTTTATTCTAATGTCTAGGCGAATTAAACCATTTTAATTTCCTAGTGACATTGCATGCTAATAATGTCACACCCCCTCCCGGACCACCTGCTAGCTTAGCTCGAAAGACGACATGAAGCCAACAGACATCGTCACCTCTAACGATCCCTGTTGACCCTACTTGAACGTTGAACCTAATAAACATACTAATCATAGATATAAAACATTCTACATGAAACACAACACAGCGGAATCCACGAAAACCTTTTAACATACACGAGGTGCAGCCCTGACAAAACTTGGTTTGGAAGATAACCTGATATAGATATCACAACCAAAAACATCTATAACTAGGGTTTATACAACAACCACCTCTAGGACAATATTATCCAATCCTTGCAAAACATCTACAATATGAACAGACTCAATATACAACTCCACCCACGTACTGGAGCTTGATCTGGAACTTTCAGCAGATGTTGGCAGTGTATCAGGCACCGGGAGCTCGATCTCTACCTGAAAAGTTGAAAGCATTTTGAAAGAATGAGCTACGAAGCCCAGTGAGTGACTAACTTTAAAACTCTAAATCCGGAAGTCGAAACACGAGATAAACCTTTAAACGTATAAATATGCTCAAACAAAGCGTTTAACATAAACGTGTAATGAATATGGCTTTCTAAAATATCTCGCAAATTCGTCATAAAAAATCTAGCAAGGTATATGAAATACATCAAACGTTTTAACTAACATGACCGATCTACGTTGTGTAGGGCACGTCCAGTACAACCAACGTTTACTTATCATACGATGTAGTGGGGCCCGCCCAGCACTCCCATCGTCTTTGTCGTAGTGGGGCCCGCCCAGCACTCACGACAGCATCGTTGTCACGGAGTACACTCAACGTCGACAACGGAATATAACCTGTGTGCACACGGTACCATATAGCCTCAAGCTCAATATCCCAGTCATGTAGTCAATAGAAATCTCCGCGAAATCACATGAAAACATTTAAACATGCCTGCCTATCGTTATCTTCTGTAAAACTCAAGCTTACTCAGCTTGCTCGTGAAAAACTTTAAATCATTAAACAATATTTGCTAACACATGCTTTACTTTAAAAGATATCGTTTCAACTACTTTTCATAAAGCCATTAGCCACTTGCTCGTATATAAACCTTATTAGAAAATCTAAACTCAAAACTCATGCTTGAAACCGTTCACAAAAACCACGTATCATTCATAGAAAAGCATGTAAAACATATAATCATGAACAACCGTTTAAGAACATTTTCAAAATTTGTTTTGTCACTCACTGTCTTATCTAGTTCCCCGGTTTGTAGACTCGACCTATTTCCTCTTGGCCTGTCAAACTACCAAAACCGAGCATTAGAACCATAGATAGCTTTGTCTTTCCATGCTCATGAATTTTCTAAACAATTGGATTAAGAATCACATTGCATCCTACTTTCCAGATTTTCCAGATTCTATACCCTAACTTCCAACACCCATAACTTCCTCAATACTTAACCAAAATTAATGAAATACACATCATTCATTTTCGAACACTCTACAACTTACCGGAAGAAATGAAAACGAGATTCTCAACCAATTTGTCCAGAATTGCCCCGAACACAGACAATACAGAATTCGAGGTTCTCTACCACTCTTTATCTATCTCCTGCAATTAACCCTACTTAAAGTCATGTTTGGCTCACAAAAGCTTCATAAAAGTTGTAGGATATTGAATAAGCTTTCCAACCATACCAAATAGAGCTTCTGATTCGACTTGTGCACTCCAGAATACTCAAAACATCAGAGAACACCAGAGATCCTCCTGGTTTGCTCGAAAATCATGTGCTCTGTTTTCCATTCCAAAAACCATTAACTTATCATACGATTTAGCTCAAGCTTCCTTCATGAAATTTGTTGGGAAATGAACAAACGTTCAATAAAATCAAACCTCACCTCTTAGTTCTTTCTGTGTAGCTCAAACCGAACAAAAAACCAGAGGTTGACCGTTTGCACCCAGATTCTGCAATGGCTGGCTTTGCATGAACTTTTTCCTATCTTCTTCAACCTCAAACCACGAAATTCTTCTTCTTCTTCTTCATTCACTCTCTCCCCCAAGTGCTCTGAAAATTAGGATGGAAAATGATGGAGAAATGAAATGAAATTGGGCTTAAAAAGTGGTTGTCGGTGGTGCATTTCTTGCTGTCCATTCCCACTTCCTTTCTTTTCTTTTTTTTTTTTTTTCCTTTTTCCTTTTCCTTTTCCTTCCTTTCTTCTTTTAACTTAGTAATCCCAACAATAGATGACAAGAGAAAATGATCCTAGAGAAGTCTCGGGTTTACAAATAAGACCATAGTTAGTTCAACTCAGGTACCGGATTACCGGGAGAGTTCCCTTATAACCAAGGCTTTATATCCTACTTATCGAATTTTAATTCTATTAAAACACTAAGTAGGAATCTCTTCTAATCGTATTAGAAACAATTGATCTTCGGTCTAATCAATTTTAAACGTTTTAAAATAAATTCGTGCTACCTAAGATCCTATGTTAGAATGCAACTCTTTGTTATAGGTTTGACGGTTTCTATTCATTAACCTTATAACTATTTATCACTTTTAATGAATTAATCCTATAACATGCTTTTAATGGTGATGAAAGCATATAACAATCATAATTCAAGTTAAATAAATAAATCAACATTCAAAAAGCTTAAACGTTTTGAAATATCCTAAGTCTAGGTGATTTCCAACGGCATAACTATTACGCTATGATGTCTAGGTGATAAAACCTCACATCTCTCACGCATGCTCATAAAATCGGGTTAACCTAACTCAAGTACCGGCTCGATGCCCTGGTAGGAGGTGTTCCGTAAACCGTCAACTTAAATACCTCCAGCCTTAGACAACATCTTGTCGGGTGAGTTCTCTTGTAACCTTAGCTTTACAAGATATCGACCTATTCTATGCGAACCATTCGAAATTGGATTTCATTAACCCTAAGTGAGCATGCATTTATCTTTGTTATAGGTTTTAACGTCTATCTCGATTTTAATAATACTTTATAAAATAGACAAGCTATAACATTCATCTATGCTAAGGTGGTTTCATGCTGCATACTCGTTCGTTTTCGTTTATTAATATAACACTTATATAAAATATCCATAAACGAAAAATTAAAACAACCAACATGCATCTAACACGAAACCTAACATGCATTCCTTTTATTATAACCCTTATAACTAATTACTAATAAATGAACATGCTTTCCTATGGTGAGATTTTAAATCTATATGGCATACTTTATGCATAATCAATTCTAATTTAATTATAACATACATTCCTAATGCATAAATAATTAAACACACTAAAGCGGATCGGTTTTGGCATCCAAACAAATTAACTAAGCTAAATTATTACAATAATAATTAAATAAATAAGTAAACCGCCTTGGATAGCTCCTGAACCGGCCTCGAACACCTCGAACAATGTTGAACCACCCAAATAAGTCTTGAACCGGACCAAAGGGGTTGAAAAATTTCTTGAACCGGCTTGTACAGACCGAACCAGTCGAGAAGCGGTGAACCGGACCGAGAATTGAACCGAACCACCGCTTGAATGAAAACACGCGTTGGAATGAAAACGCATCAGCATCGAGATGCTTTATCAATAGCGTCCCGACGCTGTTCATACAGCAGCCAAGATTTCACTTCCCCTGTTCTTTCGGCCAGCGACCACTTCGTCTTCTTCGATCGATTACAGCCTAAATCCAACTCTATTGACTCCCAAATTTATACAGACTCTTGCCAAGACATTAATGCCCATAAACATGTAGGCAATTACAATTTTAATCAAGATTTAAAAGCTTAATTTGATGCCAAAACCGAAACATCTACATTAGCAACCAAAACAGATTCAATAATCGAAATTCACCCACCAAACTCGAATTAATGGAAATCAAGTGCCCAAACCACGCTCTGATACCAATTGAAGGAGTGAAGAACACTCGAGCAGAAGCGTTAGCGGATCTTAGGCACCGATTTTCATTAATTTCATGGATTAAACAATGCTAAAAACAAGAACAAAAACAGAGCATTTGAAAACCAACCTTTGAACTTCAAATTCGTGGATCTCACCGGATGTTTCTTTACACGAACGACTCATGGACGACCACCGAGATCTTCCCCGCTATTCTCCGACCTTAGAACGGGCTTGTGGGAACCCGAGCATGATGAATTTGGGAGAAAAAGTTTGAGAGAGAAAAATGGATTTTTTTTTTTAGCAAACCTTCATCGCCTCTTTTGTGATTTATTCCCACGGTTTTAGAGAGAAAGAATACCCATGTTCAACTTTTCTTCAAAGCTTTTTCATACCTCTCAAAATCAGAAGCTGGTTGTTATTTATACAAAGAGGATGATGGTATTTGGTGTGGCAATGGTGGTGTATGTGGCTTCTTCGAAATCCTTGCATTAACATGAGATAACCAAAATTACCCACCTAATTTCATAATTTCAAAAACCAATTTTGAAACTCTAAAAACCAAAAATTAATTACATTAATTAATTTTAATTATATAACTAATTAAACAATTTTAATTAGTTATAAGTTTCTAGTTTGATATCAAATATCAATTTAATTATTCGCACCAATCCCGATCTTATCTCTAAAAACCGATTAATTGAATATAAATCTCAATTCAAATTCAAACCGAAAATCTCAAACATGAATCCCTCTATTCACGTGTGTTATATTTAAATCATATTTAAATAACTATATCTCTCTTAAAATATGGTTTAATTAATAATTAAACCGTTACATTAATATCGAATATAATTTAATGATATCTCCCTTAATCGAATTTGAACGTCTTTCAAATTCTTTCATCACTCTGTTCTATGGTTAATCCGTTTGAGCTAGCAGGGGGACCTAATGGACCTACAGATCATGGGCTCCAACGTTCTGAGATTAAGCGGTTGAACTCTTTCAATCCTAGTTAACCAACATTCGTTAACTAACGGGACACTCAACTATAGCCCGTAGCTGAACTCCCCTCACTGTAGATATATTTTTGTCCACCCGATATAACCGTGATTAGTAAGTCAATCCTTCACAGGTTGTTCGTAACTATAGTAAGGTCAAAAGTCCGTTTTACCCCTATAACACTTCTTGTTCCTTAAGTCTGCAGTGAGTCCCTAATGAATAATTAGTTTGTGGTCCCACCACTAAAACTAAAACCTCTCGGGCCAATGAGAGGGCGGCGCGCCTATGTTCATGTCTCGGAGTCAACACTTAAGGGAACAACCTTTCTAGTATCCCTAAAGACGGGTAGGAGTGAATTCCATCTTGTAGGACTATGTCCCCAGCTATCTATCCGGTCTTATCCCCAAAGTGGCAGGTTTATTGAGCGGCGCTTATGGGCCACTCTCACCTATGCAAATCAAAGGATAATCCCGAATAAATAGGAGTTCATACTTAGCTCAGGATTAAGATCGAGTTACCTAGGTCATCACTTTGAAATAGTCAGTTTCACAGTAAACGACATTATAAAGTGAGAGTGACTTATTTTGAGGTCCGGTCTTATACAAACTTCTTTTGCATAGGACGCCCCCACTCACATGTCTCTACATGAACGATTTAGGATCACATCGTTTGTATTAAAACAAAGTGGGCCTTGTCACATAGTTTTTTCTAGGATAAGATACATAGTCTTATCCCTATACTATAGACCATTTTAGGCTATGTACTTGAACCTGATCCACTTATATGTCACTACATAAAGTTCAAGCATTCATCTTAAAGCCAAGGATTCTAGTTTTATTGGATTTGGGTTAATAAAAACATAGTTAAACAAATCTTTCGACAACCATAATAAAAACTATTATAATAAGTTTTATATATAAATTTGTTACATTTACTATCCACGAGTTTTAGGACATAAACCCCAACATTTCAGATCTCAGAGGCACGGACCAACAGGCTACCGTTAGGAAAGACAACTGTTGGTAATTAGCCTAAGCGATCCTATCCTATTCAGAAGTTCACGATGTTCAGAATCCTATGATCAGGCCTTCCGAAGGGATGGTTGCTCTAGGGCAACACGCAGGCAGATCATAGGAATCTCACGTTGTGACCTAGGGGTGGATACCGAAGGATACGTTGACACACGTCCTGCTTCCACTTACTATAGGCATTCTCCCCTTTCACCTTGGTATTGACTGATGCAAACACTTTCCGAAGGGAGGCCGCTCTAAGACAACACGAAGCCGAGCATGGATCTCATGGTGTGAACACAGGGGGACGTGAGAGTAAAAACTCGATATGAAAAATCTTGTTTTTATATTTTTCCTCCCACTGAAATGTCCTACTGTATTTTAGGGTTTTTAAACTTAGATAAACCTGACTAAGTCAATCTATCTAAGTCTATGCCTATTATAACTCTTATAAATAGGTCTTTACTCTAATGTCTACGTGTATTAAACCCTTTTAATTACCT
This sequence comes from Luffa acutangula, assembly GCA_036850905.1. Lineage (NCBI taxonomy): Eukaryota > Viridiplantae > Streptophyta > Magnoliopsida > Cucurbitales > Cucurbitaceae > Luffa > Luffa acutangula. The sequence goes on from CM072098.1 coordinate 23,789,213, forward strand.
AGTGACATTGCATGCTAACATTAGACTATGATTAATTCAACTAAGGTTCCGGGTCAGTTCCCAGGTAGGAGGTGTTCCGTAACCGTCAACTTAAGTACCCCTAGCCTAGACAAAACTTCACCGGGAGAGTTCCCTTATAACCATAGTAATGTTTTTCCTACTTAGTGCATTAAAACTATTTTAATCCTAAGTAAGAAAATAATTCTAATCCTAATAGAATTAAAACTAAGCTTAGGTCTAATTAATTTTAAACATTTAAAATTAATTCATTTTAAACTATGGTCGTATGTTTGCATGCAACTCTTTGTTATAAGTTGACAGTTTCTAATCAATTTTATAACTATTATAAAATTTTAATAATTAGCCCTATAACATGCTTCTATCGTGTTGGGAAAAATAACAATCAAATTCCAGTTATTAAACACCATCATAACGCTCATGACGCCGATAAAATCAATATAACGATTATATTAATCTAAGGTGGTGTCATGCTTCATGCAATTTAAATTTCATTTAATTAATATCGATTATATTAATTAATCATCAACGAAATTAAATTACATGAAGTTTGACATTAATATAATATAACATTTATATTAATCTAATTAATGTCATGCTCAATGCTATTCCATTTTCATTAAAATAATATAACACTTTATATTAAAAATATACATGAAAATCAAGCATTGATATTTATTTTCATTCATAATATAACTATTATATTAATACTCATGAAAATAAATCTAAGCATGCATGCTACATTAATAAAATATAACAATTTATATTTATCTAATTAATGTCATGCATCATGCTTTTCCAATTTCATATATTTAATATAACAATTATACTAGATAACTCATGAAATTTAAATTCATGCATAATTATCATATATTATAACATTTATAACATAAAAATGCATGAAAACATGCTTAACCTATGGTGGGATCTAGCTAAATGACATTCATAAAGCAATAAATAGCTGAAAACCCGGTATATTGGCCCCTAGGATAATTAAAATAAACAAAAATTACAATAATTTAAATTTAATTATCCTTCTGAGTCTTGAACCGCTCCAGAACCAGTCTGAACGAGTTTGAACCGCTTCAACCAGGCCCAAATCACTCGAACCGGACCAGAATCAATGTGAACCGGACCAAACAGGCTGAAATTGGTCGAACCGGATGAGCCAGGCAACGAACCGGACCAGTACTGACCGCACGCAAAATTTTAAAATAAAATTGCCACGATCAAGCTCGAAGACACGCCCTCAAGCTTCCCAATCACGCATGCCTACCAATTATGCCAATCACCCGAGTTCAAATCTATTTGAACGCACAAAATTAATATTTCATAACTGTCAAATAACCACCCCACGTTCTGCACGACGCGTTCAACGCTCCGCAAATCTTAAAACTTCCGTCAGCGTCGAGACGCTGAAGGCAAAGCGTCCCGACGCTGGCCCGATTTTTTCCAGCATTTGTTCTTCAGCGTCGCGACTCCGTTGATCAGGGTCGCGACGCTACGCCTCTGGACAGCGTACTGATTTACGTTTCCAGCAGCAATCTTTCACCAAATTGAACCCCGATTCGAGCACCGATCAACAAATTGATTCCTAATTTCTAGACACGGACTTACAAGACTCGATTTACTGAATTAATCGCCCAAAAATGCAGGGGCCTTACAATTTTGATCAAAACAAAACACAGTAAATCTAAGGCCAAATACCAAAACAATTTTTCAGCAAACCAACATTCATAATGCAGAATAAATCCCACCAAGAACCAACACAATTTTAATAAAATTGAAATCAATTAACGAGATGACTCTGATACCAATTATAGAAAAAACTGGTACGTTGGCAAATCAAAATTAGAAACAAATTCTAAATTAAACTAGATCAGATTAAGCATGCTGTAAATTAGATCTAAAACCTAGTTAGATCTAGAAAAACTTACTTGATTCGATGAACAAATACTGCACTATGCTCCTTTGATCAAGACAAGACCATAAGTGAACATCGGCTATCCTCTTGGGATATGAGAATAGGATTGTGGGATCGTCGCTGTCTTGAAGGGAAAAATTACAGCGAAGAAACTTGTTGTTCTTGAGAGAAAACTAGAGAGGAAAAATGAAGAACTCTCTCTGTCTTTTTTTTTTTTTTTTTTTTTTACGTGAAGTTGAGAGAATGATCTCCTAGGAACTCCCTCTCCCCTATACGATAAGTGGGGAAAGAGTTATTTCCCTACTAGATCTAGACCATTAGATCTTAATCAAAACGATCTCGACCATTAACTAATTAAATAATAAATATTTAATTAATTTAATCAAATCAATATTAATTAAATGAATTATAATATAAAGTTTTTAATTCAATTTGAATCATATTCAATTAAATTAAATTGGCCATTCAATTAATTCTAAATTAATTGATCCCGCATTAATTAAATATCAAATATTTAATTAATTTTATAATTGAATCATATTCAATTTAATCTCTCTCATTTAAACTATAGTTTTAATGTGCATCAAAATATACGTTAATATAAACTATAGTATTAATTTGATTAAATGATATTTAACCAAATTAAATTAATTAATTCCCAATTAATTAATTCATGAATTAATCAAATATCACATATTTTATTAAATTCATAATTCTCTCATTAATTAATTCTGAATCACATCCAAAATTAATTTTACTATAAAGTTTAATTAAAACTTATACTATAATGTATCTCCATACATTATATTAATTGTATCAAAATACAATTAACTTATATTCCCTTTAATAATCAAGACTATATTATCTCAGAACCCGTTATGAGCTAGCAGGTGGACCACCTACATATCAGAAGCTCCAACGATACGAGATTTGATCATCTAAACTCATTAACCGAGTCAATCAACATTCGTTAACTGTGGGTCACTCCACTAAAGACCCACAGCTGCACTCTTCTCACTGTTGGAAAAGTCAACGAACCACGAACCGGATGAATCAAGGCTGAACCGCGCGCTGCTGCTGAACCGTTGATCGAACCGTGTGAAACCAATTGAACCACGCCGAATCGGAAGGCGTTGACCGAACGAAAAAATAACTGCACACAAATGCATATCGATCCCACGACCTCACGAATGCTAGGATTGCGCACGTGCCAACTAGTCCAACCACCTGTGTTCGAAACTAAACAGCCGCAAATAATATTTATTTCATAACCGCTGTAACTGCACGTTCCCACGACACGTTCAACGTTCCGCGAATTCGACAACTTCCGCCAGCGTCTCGACGCTGTAGGCATAGCGTCTCGACGCTGCCCCGAATTTTCCAGCAACTGTTCTTGAGTGTCACGACTTCGTTGAGCAGGGTCGCGGCGCTACGCCTCTGCACAACGTCTGTTCTTCGTTTCCAGCAGTCGATTCCAATCGATTTTTCGCCCAAATTCATCCCGATCTTCATCAAAATGAATTCTAATCTAGACACGGACTTTACAAGACTCGATTTGCTGATTTAATTGTCCAAAAATGCAGGGGCCTTTACAATTTTGATCAAATCAAAACACAGTAAATCTAAGGCCAAATACCAAAACAATTTTTCAGCAAACCAACATTCATAATGCAGAATAAATCCCACCAAGAACCAACGCAATTTTCATAAAATTGAAATCAATTAACAACCTGGCTCTGATACCAATTGAAGGGTTAAAATCCCTTTGGCAGCGGAAGCAAACAAGACCAATCTCGAATTAAATTTCAATTTCAGAAAAACCAATACGTTGGCAACAAAATTAGAAACAATTTCTAAATTAAACTAGATTAAGCATGCTATAAATATATTCGAGATCAAGAACACTAACCGAATTTCGATGAACACAGCACAATGCTCCTAGATTCTTAATCTTGATCTTCCAATCGACACCACCAATAGTGAACACCCGCTATATCTCTTGGATCACTGAAATAGGGATGGTGGGATCCAAAATTCGGTCTTGGAAGGGAAATTTTCAGCAAGGAACCTTGCTGTGTTTTGAGAGACAAACTAGAGAGAAAATCCTGTCTATTTTTCGTGAGAATGAGAGAAAACAAAATGACAGATCCTTGGGAACTCCCTCTCCCCTGTACGATAAGTGGGGAGGGAGTTATTGCCCTACTGGATCGAGACCGTTAGATCTTAATCAAAACGATCTCGGCCATTAACTAATTAAATAATAAATAAATAAATAATTAATTAATTATAATTAATTTAATTAAATCAATATTAATTAAATGAATTATAATATAAAGTTTTTAATTCAATTTGAATCATATTCAATTAAATTAAATTGACCATTCAATCAATTCTCAATTAATTGAATCCCAACCTAATTAAATATCAAATATTTAATTAAATTTTATAATTGAATCAAATTCAATTTTATCTCTCATTTAACCTATAGTATTAATGCGCATCAAATGTACATTAATTATTAACTATAGTTTTAATTTGATTAAATCACATTTAACCAAATTAAAATTAAATTAATTAATTCCCCAATTAATTAATTCATGAATTAATCAAATATCACATATTTAATTAAATTCATAATTCTCTCATTAATTAATTTTGAATCATATCCAAAATTAATTTTATTATAAAGTTTAATTCATTAATTAAACTTATACTATAATGTATCTCCATACATTATATTAATTGCATCAAAATACAATTAACTTATATTCCCTTTAATAATCAAGACTATATAATCTCAGAACCCGTTATGAGCTAGCAGGTGGACCTAATGAACCTACAGATCAGAAGCTCCAACGATACGAGATTGATCAGTTAAACTCATTAACCGAGTCAATCAACATTCGTTAACTGTGGGTCACTCCACTAAAGACCAACAACTGCACTCTTCTCACTGTAGAATATTTCTGTGTCCACGGATATCGACCAATGCAGTAAGTCAATCCTTCACGTGTGTTCGTAACACCAGCTGGGTCAAATTACCGTTTTACCCCTGGGTTACCTCTGGATCCTTAAGTACCACTGATCCCTCTAATGAAAAATTTGTTTAGGGTCCAACCTCTAAACAAGAGTTCCTCTCGGGCCAGGAGAGGACGGCGCGCCTTTGTTCAAGCCCCGGAATCAGCCCTTAAGGGAACGCACATCTACTTGCCCCAATAGGGGAAGGAGTGAATTCCATCTTGTATTGTCATGTCCCCAGCCCCCCACTCGGTCTTGTCCCCAAGAAGGTAGGCTTATTGAGTCGACGTACTGGCCACTCTCACCCGTACTAATCAAAGGACAATCCCTCGTGAGAAGGAGTTCATGACACACTCAGGATTAAGATCGAGTTACCTAGGTCATCCTATTGAAACAGTAACCTAACTAGTTAACGGTGTTACATCTAGTGGTTTACTATTTCGTGGTCCGGTATTATGCAAACTCATTGCATAGGATACCCCCGCTCGCATGTCTCCTACATGGACGCCTTGGATCAATACGTCTATATCGAATACAAAGCGGGCCGTATCACATAGTGTTACCAGGATAAGGTACCCAGCCTTATCCATGCACTATAGACCTTTTAGGTTGTCACTTGAACACTGATCCCCGTATGTCCCCACATACTAGTTCAAGTCTCATGTAAACAACCTTGGATCTTAGTTTATTGGATTTGGGTCATACTGTGTAACGCCCCAGGTTTTTCAACCTCTAGCCTAGAGACGCTACTACAACTCTAAACCCTTAGCTAGGAATCTGAACCACTTTAAAACCGAGCGTACCGAAAATTTCGGCAGCATAACGACGTAAAATGGCCTGAACCAATTTTCACAACACCTGATAAATTCATTTTAACACTTCTAATCATGCATAAGCCAAACTCCACCAAACTGCAGTCAGATTTTACAACCTATCTCCTCTAGACGAGACAGAAACTCGCAACAACATACAATAACCAAAAACCATGGAGCGGAATCATAAAGACATTCTATTAACAAAGGAGCTAGTCCACTAGCTATACATTTTATTAAACTCAACCAAACTATCCACTCTAGTTTATAAACTCGAAAACAAGCATTTCTCCAGCTAACTTATTACAACGCTAGGAAAACATATCAACACGGAAACTAACACACTAGGAATCTTTCCTCGCAGTTCTCCTCCTCGCCACCAAGGTCCGGATCATCCTCGATACCTGCAACATCTAAAATGTTGGGGGGAAAATGGGGAAGGGGGTATCAGTACAACCGTGGTACTGGTAAGCAGCTCACACTCACCAAACCACAAACAACAAACAATGCAATCAACATGCCTTACACACGCATCCAACATGCTTTCACAACCACGAGCAAACATCATGCTTATGCAACCACAAATATCCAACAGGCTACTAAGTCATAAACTAACACTATGCTCAGAAACCACAAACACGTGCAAATGCAACACACTATGCAACACAGGCACTAGACTCCACATGATTTCCGCGTCATGCTCCGCTAACTACATGATTTCCGCGTCATGCTCCGCTACACATGAATTCTGCGCCATGTGCTGCGCTACTTACATGATTTCCGCGTCATGCTCCGCTACACATGAATTCCGTACCATGTGCTGTGCTACTTACATGATTTCCGCGTCATGCTCCGCACCTACCCCACATGAATTCCGCGCCATGTGTTGCGCCACTCTTACGTGATTTCCGCGTCATGCTCCACACTCATAACCCACGTGATTTCCGCGTCACGCTCTGCTACACATGAATTCCACACCATGTGCTGTGCCTCACACCCGACTCATGCTACACATCCCCCATGCAACATGCAAGCCAGACTCAACATGCTTGACTCAACAGTCACTAAGCCTAAGACAAGAACCTATCATGCTTGTACTTCTTAAGCGTACACGTCTCAAGCAATGCAATAAACACAATCCAAGTTTAACATAACAATAACAATGTTCACAAGTGTATACATAACATTTCATTCTCAACATATATATAAGGAAAGCGGATAACAAACAAACATGCTTCAGGCAGTCAAACAAGTTTAGTAAGTAGAAACTACTTACAGAAGACTTTTACAAACCAATGCTAGCTGGAATGGCACGACACGCTCCCAAAACGAGCTTCCGGCTACAAACAAGCTACCAACTATTAAAGGAAGTCTATACTAAAGAAAAGCACCCTAAAAACATATTGCTAAGGGCGAGACCGAACCAATAACGATTTGTTTTCCTTGCTGGACAACATCTAAACATAACCCGAATTGAGAACCCGACACCATTAAACCATGGGCAACCACGTTTAAAGCGTTACGGGCGGTGGGTATTTGTTAGTTGGCGATATTAAGGCTATTCAGCCACTGGAATGCAAGCAACAACCACCTAAAACGCACGAACGACATTCTATAGGCTCCTAAAGCTCAGGAAATGCACTTAAGGCCTCGATAACTAATGAGACTTGGCTTAGCATGATTTTTAAGCTACGGACAGCAAGTAAAAGCTCACTTAAACCATGCTTTAAGAACCTATTAAGGGTCGGGCCAAGCTATATAGAAGAAGAAATTAAATGGTCATTGATGAACTATAAGAATTTAACCAAAATAGCCATGATACCTCATTTAAAAACATAAACTATGACCTATAACGATTGGGGCGACACTTAAGAGCCTAGATATGCAATGAGCATCAACTAACACATGCTTCTAAGGCTTGAATAACTATTGGGCAGCAAGAAACCTTACCAAACGGACTCGCTTTCACGAAAGGCGGGTTATTCTAACCTCCAACAACGTGTTAGAACGCTCCTTGCGCAATGGGTATCCAAGCTGAAGTGTTACGAACCTTATCGAACACTTTTACGGCGCTGCAGATCAGAAAATCAACCACAAATATTAAAATTTAAGCACCTAACCCATTGGGCATTTGATTCTAACACCAACTGAACATGGGTAAGAGCCTAGACTTACCGGAATCGCTTAAACACGTCGAGACACCCAAGATTAGAGCAAAGATGGCGCTGCAGAACAGAATTTTCAAGGCTACTTAGATTTTCCAGCACCTAAACATTATGGGTAATTAACTCTAGGCACCAATCGAACATGGGTAAGCGTTTAAACTTACCGGAGTTGTTAAGTGATGCCAAAAACACCCAGTAACGCTGCTGGACAGAGGCAAAAACGCGAGGAAACGGAATCTCCGCTGCTGGACAAACACGAAACTTATCGGAGTGAGCGAAAGGGGTTAGATCGGGCCTTCAACAACTAGGAACGAGAAGGAAGGAGACTTACCCACGACCTTTAAGGCTGAAACGCGGAGGAGACGGTGCTTCACGCTGCTGTCCGCGCAAGATCTAACCACGACAAAGCTAGAAACTCTTAGATCGGGCCTAAAACACTGGATCGAGGGAGAAGAGACTACCCACGAGGTTTTCTTGCTAAAAACACACGGAAACGAGAGACCCAGCGAGAAAACCAACACGGCGACGGCGGCTCGACAAGGCAGTGGCGGACTCGAGCGGCGACTCTGAACGGAGTAGGCGGCGGCGCGAGGCTGGGTGCTGCGAGGCTTTCACGACAGGGAGAGAAAGAGCCCGATGGTCTGCTATTCGATTTAAAGGCAACGAGAGAGGGATTTCAGGGCGTCGGTTCGTGGGTCTGTTCGCCGGAAGGAAGGATCGAGAGAGGGACGATGGCGGCGCCGGCGGCTTCAACCACTGGAGGCGGCGACTGGAGCAGTAACGGCGGCTGAAGCAAATCGAGAGGGAGGGGGCTGGTTTCGTGCGTGAAGGCTGAAGGGGGAGAAAGAAATTTTCTTATTTCTTTTTTTTTTCCTTCTACAAAATATCAAAGACCCAAAAATATCTTCCAAGACCCCAAAAATAGAACCCACTTTAATTCCTTTGACTTAGCGTGAAAAACTCAACGCTTACCTTGCAACCACATTTTAATCGAGCTTTAGGGAGGATTTTAAATAATAAAACGCCTATATTCGAAGAATAATTACCCAACATGATGGAATAAAACTAATAATTCCATATTACAAGTCCAAATAAAATTTACATATTCATTCGACCATATTTATGGAATTTAATTAACACCAGAAATGCACGGGGCGTCACATATTGTGCAATTCTAGACTTAATATGACAATAACACTTTATTGCATAAACCTCAATAACACTTTATTGTTACAAGTATATAATTCGTTAATCATTCACTATCTATGAGTTTTAGGACATAAAACCCAACAGTTACATCTAGTGGTTTACTATTTCGTGGTCCGGTCTTATACAAACTCATTACATAGGATACCCTCGCTCGCATGTCTCCTACATGGACGCCTTGGATCAATACGTCTGTATCGAATACAAAACGGGCCGTATCACATAGTGTTACCAGGATAAGGTACCCAGCCTTATCCCTGTACTATAGACCTTTTAGGTTGTTACTTGAACACTGATCCCCGTATGTCCCCACATACTAGTCCAAGTCTCATGTAAACAACCTTGGATCTTAGTTTATTGGATTTGGGTCATATTGTGCAATTCTAGACTTAATATGACAATAACACTTTATTGCATAAACCTCAATAACACTTTATTGATACAAGTGTATAATTCGTTAATCATTCAATATCTACGAGTTTTAGGACAGAAAACCCAACAACTTATTATCCAACTTGGTCATAGGGTAAAAATAGTCACTGGTAAGGATGTGGAGCGTCACTTATTCAGGTCTACCATCGACCTATCTTTGATCGAGAAGCTTCAATAGAACAACGCCCAAAGAAAAGACAAAGCTTCCACATCTCAAGCCACTCCTCCATTAAGGCTGAATCTGACATCTCCGCCTCAACACACTCTTTTTTCAGGGCTTTCACCATCAACAACTGGATCAAATCAGGGACAACCTGAGGACTTATTTCGCTTAGGCGAAGGAGAAAGATGAAGCCATTACAAAGTTTTAACTCTCTATCGCCCCGAGTATTGCTGCTGTCTTTCCTGATTTCCCTTAATCGTTGCTGCCTCGAGAAGATACGGATTATGAAGATGAAAAAGAAGATGAAGAAGATGAAAGGGAGAGTTCCTCGGACGAAGACAAAGGGAGTTTTCTGATCTCCTTTACATGCTTGTATATTTTATTGTTTTCTTGGAATAATTAGTTGTTGTCTTTTTAGTTTTAGCATGTTTAAATTCTATTTCTGATTGTGTAGTTGTTGTTTTTATTGATTTGATTGTTAGTTTGTTGATAGTTATATTCATAGGGTAGTTTTTAGTTAGCTTGCTGATACATTAGTTTAAATAAAGTTGGGTTTTTTAAACTTTTCTTAAAAAATCTGCTTGTTGTTTTTGTGCTAAACCTATGAAAACTCTTTGAAGAAAAGTCAACTTTATGAAAAATGTTTGCTTGAAAAATGTTTTGGAGAAACATGATCAGGGACAACCTGAGGACTTATTGGGCTTATACAAAAGAGAGAGACGAAGCCATAAGAGAGTTTTAACCCTCTATCACCCTGAATGTTGCTCTTGTCTTTCCTGATTTCCCTCAATCGCTGCTGCCTCAAGAAGATAAGGATTCTGAAGATGAAGAAGAAGATGGAGAAGATGAAAGGGATAGTTCCTCGGACGAGGACTAGGGGAGTTTTCTGATCCCCTTTTCATGCTGTGTTTTTGTTATATTTTACTGTTTTCTTGGAATAATTAGTTGCTGTCTTTTTCGTTTTAGCATGTTTAAATTCTATTTCTGATTGTGTAGTTGCTGTTTTTATTGCTTTGATTGTTAGTTTGTTGATAGTTATGTTCATAGGGTAGTTTTTCGTTAGCTTGCTGATACATTAGTTTAAATAAACTTAGGTTTTTGAAACTTTTCTTAAAAAATCTGCTTGTTGTTTTTGTGCTAAACCTATGAAAACTCTTTGAAGAAAAATCAATTTTATGAAAAATGTTTGCTTGAAAAAATGTTTTGGAAAAACATGATCAGGGACAACCTGAGGACTTATTGGGCTTATACTAAGGAGAGAGACGAAGCCATTAGAGAGTTTTAACTCTCTATCACCCCAAATATTGCTCCTGTCTTTCCTGATTTCCCTCAATCGCTGCTGCCTCAAGAAGATAAGGATTCTGAAGATGAAGAAGAAGATAGAGATGATGAAAGGGAGAGTTCCTCGGACGAGGACTAGGGGAGTTTTCTGATCCCCTTTTCATGCTGTGTTTTTTGTATATTTTACTGTTTTCTTGGAATAATTAGTTGTTGTCTTTTTAGTTTTAGCATGATTAAATTCTATTTCTGATTTTGTAGTTGCTGTTTTTATTGCTTTGATTGTTAGTTTGTTGATAGTTATGTTCATAGGGTAGTTTTTAGTTAGCTTGCTGATAGATTAGTTTAAATAAACTTGGGTTTTTGAAACTTTTCTTAAAAATACTGCTTGTTATTTTTGTGCTAAACCTATGAAAACTCTTTGAAGAAAAACCAACTTTATGAAAAATGTTTTCTTGAAAAAATGTTTATGAAAAACATGTTTTCATTTGAGTTTTCTTTTAAGCCCTTGATGATGAAAACTAGAGCTTAGTTCATCTCAAAAGTGCCATCGTCACAACCGAATTGTTTTCTAGTCATAGGCTTTCCATTAGTCTTTTTCTTTATAGAATTTTTTTAAGTCTAAACTCCCTCGTGTTTAACCTTTCTAACACACTAGGAGAGTTTAGCCTTAAAGGTTTGAAAAACAAAAAGCCTTATGCAAAACCTTGCCTAAAAAACAAAAACCAATGATGACATTGTCTAATCTTAAGTTTGGAGGGGGGGGGGTGCTTTACTTTACTTTGTATATATATGTTTCTTGTAAATTTGAACTGCTGAAAAAAATATATGTGCTCAATATATATCATTTGAAAAAAAAAAAGAAAAACCGAGAGTTACTCGTCCTTCCTAGAGTTTACTGAGTAACCAGGGGCATTCATGACACCCATGGTTAGTCACTGCATGAAATGTTTACTTAGGGAAGTGTGTATTATTCCAAGCTTCTGAATTTTGCTCGAAGCTAGATATCTTCACCAAAAAGTGTCGATAAGCTAGAACGAAGGTAAAGATGACAACAATGATACTCTTGGGAGAAAAAGAATTTGAATAAAAATAGCATCAACAGTCAAATAAGTTTAGGGGAGATAGAAAAAGGTCTAGTAACTCATGTATGCTTAAGGAACCTCAACTCCTGTTTTTCTTAACCAAAAGGACTACACTAGGCTCAATGAGTAGTAGTTAGGTAGTTTAAGCATATTGGTTAGGATGAACTAGTGAGAGTTTTGCTTTGAAAAAGAACAATAGAAATCTTCATGCCTAGGAAACTTAGACATTGTGACTAGCATTAGAGTAGAACCCTCTCCTAAAAGGCAAACTTTTTAGAAAACGATCTTGAGAAACGTGTTTACTTGATTCCATGTCACTTCATTTTTTATGCTAGTATCATGATTGACAACTACATATGATCCATAACATTTTGGTTTGCAATGAGCTCACACATTCTGATTGGAAATTAAAAAGTTGATCTCTAACGTTCTGATTGGCTATTGCTTGAGGACAAGCAATGAGTTAAGTTTGGGGCTATGATAAGGGTAAAAAATATACCTATTTTACCCTTATATTTAGCTCAATTCCTTGTCAAAAGTTGCATGTTTAGATCAATTTTACTATTCCCGAGCTCAAACTATGTTGAAGTTGATGAATTAGGGAGTTGGGAGTCACATTAGTCAAATTATGCTTATTTGTGCTTAAAAAGACTCAATTTGATATGAATTTGGCCCAATTTGGTGTTGTGCAGGAAAACAGAGGAAAGCTGGAAAGCACCCAGAAATGCGACCGCATTTCTAGAAAAATACAGGCCGTTTCGAGTCCGTCGCGGTTCGTTTTGAACGAGACTTTTGCGCACCTAACCGACTGTTTTGACCCCGAAAATGACTGAGCTACCTACCAGAACCTATTTCGTGGTTCATCAACCACTCCCCACAGTAAATAAGTTCGTGATTCGAAGTCAAATCCAACCAGAACTAATTGGGAAGAAGAGGGTGGTGACAGAACCCTAGTAGACGCCCATGAGTAGGGATGCTCGAGGTCTTTCTTAGATGACTGAACTCTAACCTTAGTTAGACATCAAATCTTAGTGTTTGTAGAGATTTTCACCCTATTCCCATTGTAAAAGGAGAGTAGAGTGTCGAGCGAACTCTAGAAGGATTGGATAAAAGAAAAAACCCTAGTATTTAGCTATTGCCATTATTTTCAGCACTTGTCACTTTTCATTCATTTGTATTCTTTATATTTTATTTTCAATGGAAAGTTGTTCATTTTCACTTTATCCCACCATGCTTAGCTAAATTCCGTTGAGGGGTTCAATATGGTGAATTCCCTTATGGTTTAATAGCTTGAAAGTGTTTATTCGCTTAAGATTCTATTAAATGCATGTCATTCTTTAATGATTATCATTCAGATCTTGCTGAGTTTAAATTGATCACTTAGACTTTGCATGCTATGTGAGTTTGATCTCGAAAGGGACAAACGATATCGGTTCTCATAAAAGTGATATAAGAGAAAGGGCTCGAAAGAGCGCATTCGGTGTTATAGGGCAAGCTGCCTAAGGCACCCTATAACAACTATAGGGTTATAGATTGTATTCGTGAATTATCTATGTCGGAGTCGAGTCACAGAAATGTGCATAACAGCACTCGCTTAGCCTTCTAACAATTCTTGGTAGCAAGGCCAAATAGAAGTTAAATCCGACCCAATGCATTGAATAGGCTTAAGTTGAATAATCTATTATTAAAGTTATTTGCCTTTAGGATGAAACTATATTAAACACCTCGTTTAATTTATCATTGTTATTTCTTTACTTATTTTTTTGTTTAATTTCCAAAAATCAATCATCAACTATTTCTTTGGTTACCTATTTTAAGAAATCTTTGAACAGTTTCTTCTTCAAATCTAAGTTTCCAATTTAGTTCTCATGAGATCGATACCCTTGGAATATTTCTAAGGTTTTTATTACTACGTGCGATAGTGTATACTTGCACTAGCTTGGCTGAACTTATTCTTATTCATTATCTATCATGTTTACTAACATATTCATTTCAGCCTATTATGCACCACTAACCTATAAAATGTTCTGATCTTGGCATGTTTACTTTACCATGTATGATCGGAGATTGCAAGATAAAATATGCCATGTTATATCTAGGAGCATCGATTAATGTTATGCCTGTGTCTTTTTATAAAAAAAATGAATTTAACTGACATTAAAACATCTGGCATATTCATTCAACTAGCAGACAAGTCTTGCATTAAACCTCTACGAATAGTTGAAAACGTTTTAGTTAGAGTGGAGGATTTTGTTTTTCCTGCTGATTTTTATGTTTTAGATACACTTAACCCTGATTACAATCCATCTTCTGCTACAATACTTTTCATTTATGAAGACTGCCAAGACAGTCATTGACTTAGATGAGGGTGTTCTATCAGTAGGATTTCAGGATAAAACCCTGTACTTTAAAATTTTTGATGATATTGAAAATCCACATGCATCTTCTCTTGAATACTACATGCTTGAACCTGACCCAGTGAATGATCGCACTTGAAATTCTAAATCATGCATGGTCACCGATAATGAGATGCATTCTTCTACTGTCAGATGCCCTGACTTAGATGGAGAATTGATTGATGTTGTTGATGAGCACCAAATAATCCTTACTGATAAATCTGGTGGAGTCACCAAGTTCTCATCTTCTAGGATCAGGGTTGTGCTCATTTTCTGTCAGTCCACCTTTACTTCCAATATTCTTTCTGCTTCTACTGATTCTTCCATACAGGCCCCAAAATTACTGAAACAAGAATTTTCTAAAAACAATGTATTCTTGACATGTGGAGAGAAGCCACCCTAAGAAGAAATTGAGGAGAGCTTGGTCGAGCAAACTACCTTAAACATTTGCACTCTATAAATTTACTGCTTTCTTTCTTTTAAATTCTTAGATAGGTTTTATCTTTATCAGTTGATGTTATGCTTGTTTCCTTTTTTTGTTTCTCTTTTAGGAATGACGGTACCAAAGCGAAGCTTCTACATTTATAAGAAAACATGATTTACCACCCACGAATGCAAAATTCAGGGAAGTTCTATTCTTTCCCTATACATTGTCTTATTCTTCATGATTTATTACATTGAGGGCAATGTAAATTTTAGGTTGGGGGTGGGGAATTATACTTTATATTTCTGTTGGACCTTGAGCATCGGAGCGTCAGGCCAGCGTTTGTGCTTAATGAATGTCTTGCATGCTTGTTGTTTATTTGCTTGTTTAAGTGATGATGATTTCCTAGGATTGACTCAATTTTTTTTTGAAAAATTTATTGCTTTTGATGAGTTGTGACCGAGAGTGTTTAAAACAGGAGCATTTTTAAAATTTTTCTTCAATATGTCTTGCACATGTTGGGCATCTTTCTTGCTTTAAAGTAGGACTTGAATGCTTAGGAGCGAGTTACTTAGCTCATATTCCTATTGTCACCCCGGTAGGTGTAAAGTTAAGCTAGAATGTCTAATTTTTTTTCAAAATAGTGTGTGGAGTCTTTCCTAGGAGAGAAAAAAGGAAATATGCCTGTAAAAAAAAAAGAGGAAAAATAAGTCAGCGAGCACGAGCCAAAAGAAAAATCATATGCTCGTCATTTTTATTTTGAAAGAAAAAGCATGCTTGCATTGAGCTTCAACGCTTAGGGGTAAAAAGAGCTACCTGCAGTGTGATCAGTTAGGCCAACAAAGAATTAAAATAAAGTTATGGGTCCCTGTATTGTAGTGTGAAAGCTAGTGCCCCATCCAAAAGAAAAAGAAAAAGAAAAAAAAAAGAGAGAAAAGAAAAAGGAATTCCTTGATCAGGCACCTAAGCAAGAAGAAACAACCTAGTTTGTTCCAATTGGGCCTTTTAGCAAGACCTTAGTGCCAGTGTAGGGGGAAGATAGGATGAGAGTTGAGTAAACCAATCCCGGGCTAGTAAAGTCTTCTTTAGGTGGGATGGAGCTCTCCTATGCAAGATAATCTTTGAAAATTTTTTATTTGTCTCCTCAGTTGTCTCTCTTGCGAATGTCTCTTGATTTTTTTAGTTTTTGGAATATTTGAGTCTGAGGATTAAATCACTTTTCAATTATATGCACAACGTCTTTTTCTTTTGTCTATGTGTGTCTTGCTCGAGGACTAGCAAGATTTAGGTTGGGGGTATTTGATAGGACCTAAATAGTCCTATTTTATCACCTCTAATCTAAACTTGTTAGAGTTATTTTATGCTTTACTTGTCTTATTTACAAGATATTTGAGCTTAGGCTATATCAGGAGTCGATTTCGCTAATTGGTGTTAATTTGGGCCAATTACGGAGTTTAGGAGTCATCTCGGTGTCTTGGACTACGAGGTGGTGAAAATACCCAACTATGCTGAAGCGAGCTTGAAGAACGATACCAAAAGTCAAAGATTGAAGCCCCATACCAATAAGAAACAAGAAAAGACCAAGAAAATAAACAAGGAAAGGATCAGGGACGGCGTCGAGATGTTGCCCCTGGCGTCTCGACGCCGACGGGATTTTCATCCGAAATGTAAAGTTCGCAGCGTCTCGACGCCGCCTTTTGCCTATTTTACGTTTCAGCACTGTTGTAGACCTTTTTAGGTCATATCTTATGGATTCTTTCTTGTTTATTCATGCTTTTACTTGATCTATGAGTAGCTAATTGTATTTAGATCGTTGGATTGGGTTTATGCTATGATCACTAATGAGATTGACAGAGTTTTCTGGAATTTATTTATTGTTCTTGTTGTCCTTTCATTCAGTTTTGCATGTTATCCCATTTAAACTAATACATGGGGCTAGTCTATTAGGATTGACGACCCTATGTGATTACCGCTTGTGTATTCAATCAGTTATTTTTAGATGGCCATTAGGTTGAAGCAAGCCACTCTCTGTGCGGGGCGACCCTTGATAGGCATAGGATGCATGTTAAAGGTTGTTGGAATTAGATTTGAATTCTATTTGAATTTAGTTAATACAATTCCAGACCCACGATCCCAAAGCAGCTAGTTTAATAGGTGATTACAACATTACTTAATCTAAAACTAGTTAGATATAATTAGTAACTGTTGCAGAGGTTTTGGATGGTTGCTATTTTATGTATGAGGGGTGGCAAGCGATAAATAATATATTAATTAATCTTGTGAATCGTAGAATTCACGATTAGCAAGATAATTAGCACATGTTAGTGTAGGGGGTCCTCCAAGTAACCCAGGAGTCGATCAGACTAATGAAATCAGTTTAGAACAATCATTAGAGAAAACTAGGAAGCCAATCGAAATAGAATTAAGCATAAGAAATCCCAATCCAGCGATCCCTTTATATGTTATTGAATTTCATCTTAATTCTCTTCTGCCTGCTTATTTCTGTCTCTGTTATTTTTTGCATTTATTTTCATTATTACACCCTGCTTTCCAAAATCCTCATGTTTTCGTAAGCAAGAAATTCTACACTTGCTAAACCCCCTTTCCTATGTTCAACCCCGACCACTATTTCTACAAAATAGTTGTAATGTCGTGGATTATAAATTTATTTGACAATAGAGCCCGCGACACGCTTTTTTCACCAACACGACCTTCGACAAGTCAGACCGCGTCAAGCTCCCACTAGTCTCCGGCCTTTAGAAGTCTCAGAGTCATACCGGTGTGGCCATAGTGGTGTTGTTCGCAGTAGTACATGATTATTTGACAAACAGTTGTGAATTTAATCTGAGTCGTCAACGAGAGTAAGTAGCTTGTTACTATATAAATTAGAATTAGATTCTATAGAATTTCAGCATGCTTAATATAGATATTCATTAGATTATGAATGTATGTATGTTGCTAGTGTATTAGTATTTCATAAGTCTAAATGAATTACAAATTGTTCCTGAAACCACTTTCGCTGCTTCGGGACCCCGTTCCCTTCGAATCACTCGTGAACAGGAGCCTGTAACCCACTCAGGGTTAACACTAAGTTGCCCAAGTCATCCTAGTGAAATAGAAACCTAACTAGTCAATGGTGTTACAGCTAGTGGTTACTATTGTACGGTTCAGTATTATGAAAACTCATTGCATAGGATACCCACACTTGTATGTCCCCTACACCAACACGTTGGATCATTGCGTTTGTATCATATGTAAAGCGGGTTGTATCCATAGTGTCACCAAGATAAGGAACCCAGTCTTATCCCAATACTATAAACCCTTTTGGTTGTATCTTGAACAATGATCCCCGTATGTCCCCGTATATAGTTCAAGACTCATAACAACCAAGGGTGTTATTTTCTTGGATTAGGGTTATTTAGGCAAGACAAACTAAATATAAACAACAATACTTTATTGAATAATACATCAACAACATTTTATTAATGTTCGGTCAAATGTTACATCTACTATCTACGAGGTTTAGGGCATTGTTGGGTTTTAGGTCCTAAAACTCATAGTTTGTAATCCTTTTGCAATAAAGATGTTATTCAGTGAATTGTTTGTTTATATAACCTAAATCAAATAGATAACCACCCTAGGTTATAACATGAAATACTTGAACTATATTATGAATTTGGAAAGGGATGAAGTTCTAGTGTATTACGTAAATGGTCTATAGTATAGGGATAAGGCTGGGTACCTTATCCTGGTGACACTATGGATGCAACGTACTTTGCCAACAAGGAAAACGATGTGATCCTTGATTGTTCATGTAGAGACATGTGAGCGGGGGCATTCTGTGTAAATGAGTTTGCCCAATACCAGACCAAGAAATAAGTCACTCTTTCTTTATAATGTTGTTTAGTGATACAAATACAAAGTGGGTTGTATCCATAGTGTCACCAAGATAAGGAACCTAGTCTTATCCCTATACTATAAACCCTAGATAAATGAATAACCACTAGATGTAACATCGTTGACTAGTTAAGGTTTCTATTTCAATAGGATGGCCAAGGTAACTCAATCTCAATGCTGAGTCTGTTATGAACTCCTTTTCAGGAGGGATTGTCCTTAGATATGTATGGGTGAGAGTGGCTAGTTCGCCGACTCAATAAGCCTACCATTTCAGCGGCAAGACCGAATGGGGGCTGGGAACATAACAGTACAAGATGGAATTCACTCCTTCCCCAATTGGGGCAAGTAGATGTGTGTTCCCTTAAGGGCTGATTCCGGGTCTTGAACAAGGGCGCCCATCCTCTCCTGGCCCCAGAGGAAGTGTTATTTATTGATTGGATCATAAATAGATTGTTCAGTAGAGGAATAAGTGGTACTTAAGGATCGAGAGGTAACCTAGGGGTAAAACGGTAATTTGACCCAGCTGGCGTTACGAACACTCGTGAAGGATTGATTTACTGTTATTTGTCGATATCCGTGGACACAAAAATATTCTACAGTGAGAAGAGTGCAGCTGTGGGTCTTTAGTGGAGTGACCCACAGTTATCGAATGTTGACTAATTTTGTTAATGAGTTTAGCCAATTAGTCTCGTATCGTTGGAGCTTCTGATCTGTAGGTCCATTAGGTCCACCTGCTAGCTCGTAAAGGATTATGAGGTTAAATAGTCTTGAATAGAATTTGAAGTGTGTTCAAATTCATTAAGGGAATTATATTGTGTTCAAATTCATTTTGTTAATGAGTTTAGCCAATTAAGATAATGTATGAAGATACATTATAATATAAGTTTTAATAGTGAATTAAACTTTATAATATAAAATTAATTTTGGATGTGATTCAAAATTAATTAATGAGAGAATTAAATATTTGAAGGGGTTCAAATATTAAATATGAATTAGATTCGTATTGGAACTATAGGTTATATTTAATGTGAATAAGATTCATATTAAAACTAGAGTTTATGAGAGAATTATTTGAATATGATTCAAATAGTAAATTAATTAAATATGAGATATTTAATTAATGAATTAATTAATTGGAGAATTAATTAATTTAATTTAATTTAATTTGATTTAATTAAATTAATTCTATAGTTCACGTACATTGGATGCATATTAAAACTATAGGCTAAGTGAGAGAGACATATTTGAGTTTAGTTCAAATATAGTATTAATTAGATATATGATATTTAATTAGTTGGTTGAATTAATTCAGTTAAATATGATTTAATTGAATTTTAAAACTATATGTTATTAATTAATGGGAAAAATATACTTTTGGTCCCTGAGGTTTGGGTTAAGTGACACTTTGGTCCCTGAGTTTTCAAACTCAACAAAAATACCCCTGAGGTTTGAGATAAGGAGCACTTTGGTCCCTGCCGTCAAATTTTCTGTTAACTTTTAACGGTTGCTGACGTGGCACTATTATTTTAATATAAAAAA
This sequence comes from Luffa acutangula, assembly GCA_036850905.1. Taxonomy (NCBI): domain Eukaryota; kingdom Viridiplantae; phylum Streptophyta; class Magnoliopsida; order Cucurbitales; family Cucurbitaceae; genus Luffa; species Luffa acutangula. The sequence goes on from CM072098.1 coordinate 23,809,570, forward strand.
ATATTTTTGTTTTATTTTTTAAATAAAAAATATTAAAAAAAATAAAATATTAATATTTAATTATTTTTTTTATTCTTTCTCTCTTTCTTCTCATCTTCTTCTTCTCCATCTTCCTTCTTCTCCATCTTCTCCCTCCTCCTTCTTCTTCTTCCTAAGTCCGGCGACCGGCGGCCACCACACGCTGCCGCCGGCGACTGATTTTGTTTTTTTTTTTCTTCTTTCTCCTTTCTTCTTCTTCCCTTCTTTCTCCTTCTTCCCTTCTTTCTTTTTCTCTTTTTTTTCTTCAATGATTTTTTTAAAAAAAAAATAGAAAAGGGAGGGAGGAGGGACCTCCCTCCTCCGTGTCCGACGCCGGAAACGGAGGAGGGAGATCTGGAATGGTGGAGGGAGGAGGGACCTCCCTCCTCCGTTTCCGGCGCCGGAGACGGAGGAGGGAGGTCCCTCCTCCCTCCCTTTTCTATTTTTTTTTAAAAAAACATTGAAGAAAAAAAAGAGAAGGAGAAAGAAGGGAAGAAGAAGAAGAAAGAAGGGAAGAAGAAGAAGAAAGAAAGAAAAAAAAAATTCAGTCGCCGGTGGCCGGCGGCCGGCGGCGGCAGCGGCGTGTGGTGGCCGCTGGTCGCCGGACTTAGGAAGAAGAAGAAGGAGGAGGGAGAAGATGGAGAAGAAGGAAGATGGAGAAGAAGAAGATGAGAGAGAAAGAGAGAAAGAATAAAAAAAATAATTAAATATTAATTTTTTTTAATTTTTTAATATTTTTTATTTAAAAAATAAAACAAAAATAATTTTTTATATTAAAATAATAGTGTCACGTCAGCAACCGTTAAAAGTTAACAGAAAATTTGACGGCAGGGACCAAAATGCTCTTTATCTCAAACCTCAGGGGTATTTTTGTTGAGTTTGAAAACTCAGGGACCCAAGTGTCACTTAACCCAAACCTCAGGGACCAAAAGTGTATTTTTCCCTTAATTAATTTGGCTGAAATTAATTTGGTTAAATTAATTAGGTGTATAACATATAGTATTAATAATTATTAAATTAATGAGATTAATTAATAATTATTATTCCCTAACAGTTATGTTGGGGAATGGGGAGTTGCAAGGTGTAAGGGGAGTTAATCGTGTAACTCGCCCTCTTTCCTTTCTTTTCAACCAACGTGAATTCACACAGAGTGTTGATGAAGAACTGAATGTGGTGATCTCTCTCTCCTTAGATTTGCTATCCATCTCTCTCAAGTTCTCTCAAGAAATTACAGCAAGGTTGATGCTGAAATTTCTTTCCCTTTTCCAAGACAAACGAGATCCCAAAATCTCTACTTTAGTAATCCAGAGGATAGTGGGTGCTCTTTTATGGTGGTGTTCGTTGGACGAATCGTTCGTGTTTTTCGGAGCATAGTGCTGTGGAATCCTTCTACAACAAGTAAGTTCCTCGAATTCTAAATCGTTTAGAATTTAGAATTACATGCTTAATCTGTTTAGATTATAGAGTTTTTTTTTTTTTTTTTTGTAATTTTAAGGCCAATGTATTGGTATTTCTATGAAACCCAATTAAGAACGAAACGATCTGATACACGCTTCCACTGCGTAGGATTTTCATTCCTTCAACCTTGTCTTGGTGACACTATGGATACGACCCGCATTGTATTATGATACAAATGCAATGATCCAACGCGTTCATGTAGTGGACATGTGAGTGGGTGTATCCTGTGCAATGAGTTTGCATAAGACCAGACCGCAAAATAGTTAACCACTAGCTGTAACACCATTAGGTAGCTAGGTTTCTATTTCACTAGGATGACCTAGGCAACTTGGTCTCAATCTTGAGTGGGTTATGGACTCCTGTTCACGAGAGATTGTCCTTTGATTTGTATGGGTGAGACTAGCCTACACACCGACTCAATAAGCCTACCATTTTGGGGACAAGACCGAGTGGGGAGCTCTCTAGGGTAAGTAGAGGTGTGTTCCCTTAAGTGGTGTCTCCGGGTCTTCAACAGTGGGCCCTACCCTCTCTATGGCACGAGATGGACTTCTGTTTGTTGGTTGAACCTCAAACAGGTTGTTCATTAGAGGAGCACTGGAACTTAAGGAAAAAGAGGTAACCTAGGGGAAAAACAGTAATTTGATCTAGTTGGGGTACGAACACACGTGAAGGACTGACTTGCTGTTATTGGTCGATATCCGTGGACACAGAAGTATATCTGCAGTGAGAAAAGTGCAACTATGGTTCTATAGTGGAGTGAACCATAGTTAATGAATATTGATTAACTTGGTTAATGAGTTTAACCAATTAATCTCATATCGTTGGGGCTTATGATCTGTAGATCCATTAGGTCCCCACCGATAGCTCACTTAGGGCATTGGGGAAAATATCTAAGGGAGAATTTTATATTCGAATGAGTTTGAATATTAAGATTAAAATATGAATTGGATTCATATTAAACTATAGGTTAAAATTAATGCACATTAGATGCACATTAATACTATAGTTTATATAAGAGAAATGTAATTAAATATATGATATTTAATTATAGGATTAATTAATTTGTGAATTAATTAATCATTTGTTTTTAATATAATTTAATTAAATTTGATTTAATTAAATTGATTAAACTATAGGTTATGTGGGGTATCTATATAAATTTGATTTATATAAATAAAATTAAGATTAATTGGTAATCTAATTATTTAATTTGTTATTAATTATTTATTTGTTTTTGAATAATTAATTAAATTCTTAATTAGTTATGTTAACTGATAAAGAAAAATTCATCCCACTAACCTAGGGGAGTTACACGTTCAGAGGGTTTCAACGAGGAGGTTTCTTATCATCTGTTAGATCTCCCTCTCCCTTAGTCGAACGCTTTTTGTGGCATCTCACGAATTCCCGAAACTCTCTCACTCTCTGGTTACCAAGGTTTACTGAGAACAAAATTCACTCAATCTCTTAGGATTTTTTGTTCCCACAAGCTACCAACGCAAGATCCTAAAAGAGGAAACCGGTGTGATCGATTGGTGGTGTTCTTGAACCAATTCCAACAAAGAAAGTTCTTGGAGGTTGCTGTATTTCCTGGATTACAACAAGGAAGTTGGCAAACTTCGATCAAGAACGACTACGGTAGTAAGTACTGTTGGGTTTTATACCCTAAAACTCGTAAATAGTAAATGTACATTTGACCGAACATTAATAAAAGTAATGTATTATTCATGTTTGTATTATATCTTGTCTTATTAACCCTAATCCAATAAACTAAACATCCAAGGCTAATAGAATGAGACTTGAACTAGTATGTAGGGACATATGGGGATCGATGTTCAAGTTTTAGCCAAAAGGGTCTGTAGTATAGGGATAAGGCTGGGTACCTTATCCTGGTGACACTATGGATACGACCCACTTTGTATTCTGATACAAACGTAATGATCCAACACGTTCATGTAGTTGACATGCGGGTGAAGGTATCGTGTGCAATGAGTTTGCACAAAGACTGGACCGCAAAATAGTTAACCACTAACTGTAACACCGTTAGCTAGCTTGATTTCTATTTCACTAAGATGACCTAGGCAACTTGGCCTTAATCCTAAGTGGATTATGGACTCTTGTCCATGAGGGATTGTCCTTTGATTTGTACGGGTGAGAGTGGCCTCCACGCCGACTTAATAAACCTACCATTTTGGGGACAAGACCGAATGGGGAGCTGGAAACATAGTCTTACAAGATGGAATTTTGTAACGCCCCACGTTTTGAAATCGGACCCTTTTGGGATCTGTTGAGCGTTCTTATTCTAATTTGGAAAATTAGAATTTAAGCTTAGCCTTGGGTCGTTAATTTAAATTTCTATAATTTAAGGAAAAGAGATTTTTAATTAAATCTTTAATTTCCTAAAGTTTGGGAGTTTAATATTTGATATTTATTTTAAATATCAAAAGACCCAAATCCTAAATCAATTGGGCTATTTTCTTTCCCAAACCTTTTTAGGGATTAAGTTTGAGATTTTAAATTGAAATCCTAGATAAGATCTTATTTTTTTAATTGAGATTCTTTCTCTTGGGTTTTATTTAAATCTAAGAAAAGAGTGTTCTTTTGTTAGAAAAAAGAAAAGAAAAGAAAAGAAAAGGGATTCAAAGACAAAAAGAAACCCTAGGTCTCTTTCTTCTCTCCATCTCTTTCCCTCTTGCCGTGAAAGCCAGCCCCCCTTCTACGTTTTGCTTCGCCGGCCAGCACCCCGAAACGTGCCGCCGCCGTCCCTGCTCGAGCGCCGCCCTCCCCGTCGTGCGCGATCTCCCTTCCCCACGCCGTCTTCGTGGGTTTTTTCGTTGAGAAGTGGAAAAATACTCGTGGTAAGCCTTTTTCCTTCTCATTCCTTGTGATCTAAGGCCCGATCTAAGTGTCTCTTTGTTCGGTTTGTTAGATCTTGCGTGATAGCAGCTTGGATCCCCTCTTCCGCGTGATCTCGCCTCTGTCCAATGGGGTTTAGACTCCGTTTTGGATCGTTATGGCATCGCTTAGCGATTTCGGTGAGTTTAAGCGCTTACCCATTCTTGGTTAGTGTTTGAATTAGAATACCCATTTCATTAGGTGCTGGGAATTTAAGTTAATATTTAAATTTTCATTCTACAACGCCGTCTAAGTGATCGATTGGGTTCGAATCACTATAAGCTTGAATACCCACTACCCAAGGATCGTTCTAGTGCGTTGTTCGAGGTTATTACAACCCGTCTAGCATGAAAGCGGGTTCGTTTGAGTAAGTTTCACCCCTTTCCCTAAGACTCGTTAGCTTTAAGTCCAGTTGCCGTTATGTGTTAAGCTTTAAAAGCATGTTAAAATCATTACCCATGCTTATTCGACTTCAATATTAGAATGCCCAAGTTGTTTAAGTGCTGGAATTTAGTTTAATGTTGAAAATTCTGATCTGCAGCGACGTAAAAGTGTTCGATTGAGTTCGAATCACTTAAAACTTGAATACCCATTGTCCAAGGAGTATTCTAACACGTTGTTCGAGGTTAGTATAACCCGTCTAGCGTGGTATCGAGTTTGTTTGGGTAGTATTCATTGCTGTTTTTGGTTTAAAAGCATGCTTAATCGATGCCCATTAGTTGTTTAGGCCCTTGAAGTGTTGTCCCAACCCTTGTGGGTTCTTAAATCATGATTTAGGAGGTTTATGCTCGCCACTTGTGATTTAAAAAGCTTGCTAAAATATCTTCTATCAATTGCCTAAGCCCGAGTAGCGTTACCCAACCTCTAGGAATCCTTAGAATGTGAATTCATGTCTTTTGCTTGCTGTCCAACGGCTGAAAAACCTTAAATGTGGCCCTTCGGTAAAATCCGTTGCTTGTTGTGCCTTAGACATGGTTGCCCATGGTCTAAAGGCTTTGGGTTCTTAATTTGAGGAATTTTTAGTGGTTATACGGTAAGGAAATAGACTTTCCTCAGTTGATTTAGGCTTTTCTAGCATGTCTTAAGCTTTTAGTAAGTTGTTCTTCTTTTTAGAATTATCTTTGTTGTTTAGGAGTTCATCTTGATCCTTGAGTTGTTGAAGTGCTTTAGGAGCATTTGAGGTAAGTAGTTTCTACTCGTTGAGTCTGTTTGACTGCATGAGCATGCTTGCTGTTTATCGCTTTTCTAGTATGCCTCGTTATCTCGTTGTTTGTTATGGAATTTGATTTATGTGTTAGAAGTGTTGTTTGATCGATATTAAAGCATGATGAACTGTTGGTTGTTTTAAGCGCGTTGTCTTATTGCTTTTGAGCTATACTGCATGATAGTCAAGTTGCATGGTCTTGTGTGCTCATTGAGAGGTGAGTTGGGTTGTGTGAGCGGAGCGTGACGCGAAAATCACGTGTTAAGATACTACTGAAGGAATTGAATCCTCTAGCGGAAGCGGTTTTCACCGTTTGTGATTTAATTTCTAATTAGAATACCGATACGTTGGGCAAAATTAAAACAAAAACAATTTCTATTTAGATCTATGTTAAGCATGCTAAAAAAATAAAATCTAAAACTATTTTAGATCTTAGAAAAACTTACATGGAAGAGAAGAACAATCAGCACAAAGCTCCAAATTTCGCGTTCTTCTTCCTTCCAATGAACACCACCAAATCGATTCACCCGCTATGACTCTTGGGACTCAAGATTGGCTTGTGGGAACCCAAAGATCGTCTTGGAAGAGAAAATTACAGCAAGGGAGTGCTGGAATTTTTTAGAGAATTTTTTTAGAGTTCTCTTCTCTGTTTTTCGTGAAAATGAGAGAGTGTGCTTCTGTTAGGGAAACTCCCTCCCAACTTTACGATAAGTGGGGAGGGAGTTAATCCCTACTTGATCTCTACCGTTGATCATAATCAACGCGATCCAGGCCGTCTATTAATTATCATTTAATTAATTAAATAATTATAATTAATTTAATTAAATCAATATTAATTAAACCAATTATAACCTAAGGTATTTAATTCAATTTTAATCATATTCAATTGAATTAAATTGGCCATTCAATTAATCTCATCAATTGAATCCACATTAATTAAATATCAAATATTTAATTAATTTTATAATTGAATCACATTCAATTTTATCTCTCATTTAACCTATAGTTTTAATGTGCATCAAAATGTACATTAATATAAACTATAGTATTAATTTGATTAAATCACATTTAACCAAATTAAATTAATTAATTCCCCAATTAATTAATTCATGAATTAATCAAATATCACATATTTAATTAAATTCATTATTCTCTCAATAATTAATTTCAAATCATATCCAAAATTAATTATAAAGTTTAATTCTTTAATTAAACTTTATACTATAATGCATCTCCATACATTATATTAATTCCCTTTAATATCAAGACTAAATCATCTCAGAACCCGTTATGAGCTAGCAGGTGGACCTAATGGACCTACAGATCAGAAGCTCCAACGATACGAGATTGATCAGCTAAACTCATTAACCGAGTCAATCAACATTCGTTAACCGTGGGTCACTCCACTAAAGACCCACAGCTGCACTCTTCTCACTGTAGAATATTTCTGTGTCCACGGATATCGACCAATAGCAGTAAGTCAATCCTTCACGTGTGTTCGTAACACCAGCTGGGTCAAATTACCGTTTTACCCCTGGGTTACCTCTGGGTCCTTAAGTACCACTGATCCCTCTAATGAACAACCTGTTTAGGGTCCAACCACTAAACAAAAATTCCTCTCAGGCCAGGAGAGGACAGCGCGCTTTTGTTCAAGCCCCGGAATCAGCCCTTAAGGGAACACACATCTACTTGCCCCAATAGGGGAAGGAGTGAATTCCATCTTGTACTGTTATGTTCCCAGCCCCCATTCGGTCTTGCCCCTGAAATGGTAGGAATATTGAGTCGGCGAGCAGGCCACTCTCACCCATACAAATCTAAGGACAATCCCTCCTGAAAAGGAGTTCATAACAGACTCAGGATTGAGATTGAGTTACCTAGGTCATCCTATTGAAATAGAAACCTAGACAAGTTAACGGCGTTACATCTAGTGGTTACTATTTCGTGGTCCGGTCTTATGCAAACTCATTGCATAGGATACCCCCACCCGCATGTCTCCTACATGGATGCTTTGGATCATTGCATCTGTATCGGATACAAGGTGGGCCGTATCACATAGTGTCACCAGGATAAGGTACCCAGCCTTATCCCTATACTATAGACCATTTAGGTTGTTACTTGGACACTGATCCCCGTATGTCCCTACATACTAGTCCAAGTTTCATTTAAACAACCTTGGATCTTAGTTTATTGGATTTAGGGTTTATTAATGCAAACTCGATTATTCAATAACCCAATTACTGAATCACTCGAATAACGCTTTATTGAGATCGATTAATTTGTTTCATTTACTATCTACGAGTTTTAGGGCATAAAACCCAACAACTCCCACTTGAACTAAAACTCTAGTGGGCAATGTACATCAACAATCAGAATTGAATGAATAATCATTGAAGTAGGAATAATAGTTTGTATTAATACTGTATAATACATGAAAAATACAAATACAGATAAATACAATAAACTAGTGCATTTGAATACCCATTACACTTCTCCCACCTGCCCTAGATTATTCTATGTACATATCTCGCAGACCTAGACCATCTAGATGACCCTCGAACACTTTAGCCGTGAGAGCCTTCGTAAATGGATCAGCAATAATGTGCTCCGAAGCTATCTTCGTGACGATCACATCACCTCGTTGCACGATCTCTCTGATGAGATGATATTTGCGCTCTATGTGCTTGCCTCTCTTGTGACTGCGAGGTTCTTTAGAATTTGCCACTGCACCACTATTATCACAATAAAGGGTGATTGGCAAGTTCATATTTGGAACAACTTCCAAATCCATCAAGAACTTCCTAAGCCATACAGCCTCCTTAGCTGCTTCACAAGCAGCGACATATTCGACCTCCATGGTGGAGTCTGCAATGCATCCTTGTTTGATGCTACGCCAGACTACAGCGCCCCCATTTAGGGTAAACACTGACCCTGATGTGGATTTCCTAGAATCCTTATCAGTCTGAAAGTCAGAGTCTGTGTATCCTGTAAGGATCAAATCCTTAGCGCCATACACAAGCTGATAGTCCCTCGTTCTCCTAAGATACTTGAGGATGTTTTTCACTGCAGTCCAGTGGTCTAACCCTGGATTAGATTGGTATCTACTAACTATCCCAACTGCATAGCATATGTCAGGCCTAGTACACAACATGGCATACATAAGGCTGCCCACTGCTGAAGCATAAGGGATCCGTCTCATATCCTCAATTTCTTGAGGTGTCTTAGGACACTGTTCCTTAGACAGATGAACTCCATGCCTGAAGGGGAGTAAACCCCTCTTGGAATTCTGCATCTTATATTTAGACAACATCTTGTCTATATAGGATGCTTGAGACAGGGCTAACGTTCTGTTCTTACGATTCCTGATAATTTGAATCCCTAGAACATATTGAGCTTCACCCAAATCTTTCATTTGGAACTCAGTTGATAGCCAAGTTTTAATTTCAGTTAGATATTCTACATTATTCCCAATAAGCAGAATATCATCTACATACAACACTAGAAAAGCTACTGAACTGCTGATAATCCTTTTGTAAACACAAGGCTCATCAACGTTCTGGTCAAAGCCATAAGATTTGACAGCAGTGTCAAACCTTATATTCCAAGATCTGGAAGCTTGCTTCAACCCATAAATGGATCGTTTAAGCTTGCAAACTTTTTGCTCTTGATCTTGAGCGATGAACCCTTCTGGTTGAGACATAAAGATGCTCTCTTCAAGATTGCCATTCAGAAAAGCAGTCTTGACATCCATTTGCCAAATTTCATAATCATAAAACGTGGCAATGGACAAGAGTATCCTTATTGACTTTAACATGGCAACTGGAGAGAAGGTTTCTTCATAGTCCACCCCTTCCTTTTGGGTATAACCCTTTGCCACAAGTCGAGCTTTGAAAGTCTGTACTTTCCCAGCTGCGTCTCGTTTTCTCTTGTAGATCCATTTGCACCCTATGGGTTTTACCCCTTCAGGTAGGTCTACAAGATCCCAGACTTGATTGAAGTACATAGACTCCATCTCTAGGTCCATAGCTTTGACCCACTGGTCATGATCCACATCATTCATTGCCTGTCTAAAGGTCAATGGATCCTCAACTCCATCATCAGGTATGACAGCTGGAGTTTCTGCTAAACCCAGATAGCGTTCAGGTTGTATAGCAACCCTCCCACTACGTCGAGGCATTCTCAACTCTTGAGAAGGATGGGCTTGACCAGATGTACTGGGCTCATCAACAACTCTTGTTGAAGGTCCAGCCTCTGAACTGGGCTCATCAACAACCCTTGTTGAAGGTCCAGCCTCATCAACAACTCTTGTTGATTCATTTGTAGCTTCCCCAGAAAGTTCACTCAACACAATTTTACTGCGTGGTTTGTGTTCTCTAACGTGGTCTTCTTCCAAGAAAGTAGCATTTGTCGATACAAACACCTTATTTTCTTGTGGATCGAAGAAATATCCACCTCTTGTTTCTTTTGGGTAGCCTACGAATAGGCATAATTTTGAACGTGAATCCAATTTCTTTGGATTTGCCACAAGCACATGTGCAGGGCAACCCCAAATTCTGAAATGACGTAAACTAGCTTTACGCCCTTTCCAGAGCTCAAATGGTGTTTCAGAAACACTCTTTGAGGGAACAACATTCAAAATATAAACTGCAGTCTCTACTGCATAACCCCAAAAAGAACTAGGCAATTGAGCATAGCTCATCATAGATCGAACCATGTCTAACAAGGTTCTGTTTCTCCTTTCAGATACACCATTCTGCTGAGGTGTACCTGGTGCTGAGAGTTGGGACGTGATTCCATGTTCTATCAAATAGTTTTGGAATTCTAAGTCCAAATACTCTCCACCTCGATCAGATCGAAGCGTTTAAATGGTCTTACCTAATGAGTTCTCAACTTCAGCCTTATACTCCTTGAACTTTTCAAGGGCTTCAGACTTATGACTCATTAGGTATAAATAACCATACCTTGAATAATCATCTATTAAAGAGATGAAATATTCATACCCTCCTCGAGCCCTAACATTCATTGGACCACAGAGATCCGTATGTACGAGCTCTAAGGGCTCCTTGGCACGATAACCTTTTCCAGTAAAAGGTCGTTTGGTCATCTTACCTTCGAGACAAGACTCACACGGAGGTAAAGTACCATCTTCTAACTGGCTTAGAAGTCCGTTCTTAACCAATCTCCCAATCCTATTGAGATTTATGTGGCCAAGTCTCAAGTGCCAAAGATAGGTACTTTGAGAAACCTTTTGCCTTTTAGGTTGAGTCTCAGCTGTTTTAAACATCTCATTGTTCAAAATAGCCCTAGACTCTATTGGTCTTAAAACATATAAATTGTTCTCCAAGTTTGCAGAACAAATATCAGCACCCCTTTTAGTAATGAGAGCTTCATTTACAGAAAAGGACACTGAATATCCTTGTTCAAGCAAACAAGATACAGAAATCAAATTTCTTTTTATTTTAGGAACTATATATACATTATCTAATAACATATAACGTTCCCTGGAGAAGAACATTTTAATGTCTCCCACTGCTTTAGCTGAAATGAACTCCCCAGTACCAACTCTGAGAGTCATTTCCCCAGCATCTAATTGTTGCCAAGAGCTCATTCCCTCAAAGGAAGAGCATACGTGATGAGTGGCACCTGAATCAAGGATCCAGGCTGTATCATCGTTTTCCACTATACACGTTTCAATGACCAATAAATCACATTTATTTTCATTGAGTTTTTCTAAGCAGTCTATGTCATATTCATCAGGAACAATTTCAGATGAATTAGACATGTGGGCCCGAGGACAGTCCTCAGTTAAGACCAAATCCACGCAATTAGTGTTTGAGTGCATTTCCTTAGTTGTATTAGTGATACCAGTTCTGTTACACACGGCGTAATTAGAGGCATACAAAGAACGATTCATGCTGAAACAAACAAATTAATTTAATTAGTGATGTTGCATTAACCCAATACACAAAATAATATTATCATTATTTTAATCCAATCAATTTAGCAAAAGTAATGATCGACCCATAGAATAAACATTCATTTTGCAACAATACTTCAAAGGTTTAGAGCAACAGCTACCGTAGGGCAGTCGGCTACTCCTCCCCTGAATTGAGACAATCTCAGCCAATCCCTATTACCAGAATAACTCATATTCCAATAGTTCTTAGCTACCGTTTTTTTTTCGGTCAGGAAATTATTAACACCTTAACAATTCCCCGTAAGTGTAACCCTCCATTTTCAGATTTCAGAGGTCGGTCCCAACAATGCTACCGTAGGGAAAGTCAAAGTTGGAAATGAACCTAAGAAACCCTATCCATTTCTGGAGTTTGCGTTGTTCCAACTCCCATGATCAAGCCCTCCGTAGGGTGATCGCTCCCAGGGCGACTCGCAGGCAGATCATGGGGATCTCACGGTGCAACCTAATGGAGGAGACCGTAGGATACGTTGACATGTGTCCTGCTCCCACTTACTACAAAATACTCCCTCATTCACCTTGATATTGATCCATGCAAACACCATCCGTAGGGGGTCACTCCCAGGGTGACTCGAGGCCAAGCATGGACCTCACGTTGTGAACTCTTGAGGACATGAGAGCAAAACATTGATTTATGAAAATCTTGTTTTGATATATTTCCTCCCACTAAGTATTTTTATAATTAAAGGGTCTATTACTTAGGTAAATTCCGGCTAAGTGAATCTATCTAAGTCTATGCCTGTATATAACTCTTATATAAAGGTCTTTACACTAATGTCTAGGTGAATTAAACCATTTTAATTACCTAGTGACATTGCATGCTAACATTAAACTATGATTAATTCAACTCAAGTTCCGGGTCAGTTCCCAGGTAGGAGGTGTTCCGTAAACCGTCAACTTAAGTACCCCAGCCTAGACAGAACCTCATCGGGAGAGTTCCCTTATAATCATAGTAATGCTATTCCTACTTAGTAAATTAAAACTATTTTAATCCTAAGTAAGAATATAATTCTAATCCTATTAGAATTAAAAGGATGAGCTTAGGTCTAATTAATTTTAAACATTTTAAAATTAATTCAATTTTAACCTAAGGTCCTATGTTTGCATGCAATTCTTTGTTATAGGTTGACGGTTTCTAATCAATTTTATAACTATTATAAAATTTTAATAATTAGCCCTATAACATGCTACTATGGTGTTTCTTAATAACAATCTAATTCAAATTATTAAACACCATAACGCTCATGACGCCGATAATATAACAATTATATTAATCTAAGGTGGTGTCATGCTTCATGCAATTTCAATTTCATTTAATTAATATCGATTATATTAATTAAACATTCCCGAAATTAAATTACATGATTGTCGACATTAATATAATATAACTCTTATATTACTCTAATTAATGTCATGCTCAATGCTTTTCCAATTTCATATACTTAATATAACATTTATACTAAATTACTCATGAAATTGCAATCATACATATTTATCATACATTATAACACTTATAATTATAAAATATGCATGATTCATGCTTAACCTATGGTGGGATACAGCTAAATGACATTCATAAAGCGATAAATAGCTGAATAAACCGGTATATTGGCCCCTAGGATAATTAAAATAAAAGAAAATTACAATAATTTCAATTTAATTATCCATCTTGAGTCTTGAACCGCTCCAGAACCGGCTTGAACCAGCTTGAACCGCTTCAAACTGGACCCAAATTACTCGAACCGGACCAAATTAAATCGAACCAGACCAACCAGCTCAATTCGGACCGAACAGAGACGAACCGGACCGCCCAAGAATAAACCGCACGCAAAAAACATTAAACTGACCATGCTGGAACTCGAACCCATGACTCCTCACGAGTTACCCACGCGTGCATGCCAACTCCACCAGCAACAACGTTCGAGACTTGGATTACGCAAAAAAATATGTATTTCTTTGTAACTGCTTCACGCCGCATTAAAAAACAAAAACCCGTCCACGTTCCGGATCGAACTCACGCCCTCCCGGTTGAAACGCGCGTCTGACGCCAACCACTCCAACGACGCACATTCGATCTCAACGGACGCAAAAAATAATTATTTCGTAACCGTTTTTTTTTTTTTTTTTTTTTCGAATTTTCTGGGCAGTTTCTGGGCAGATCCTTCTCTGTTCTTCGTTCCAGCAACGAAAAAACACAAAAAACATCCCGATCCGAGCACCAATTCAACGATTGAATCCTAATTTATTGACACGGACTTACATGACTCTATTTACAACAATTTGCCCCAAAAACATGGGCCCTTACATGATCAAATCAAGAAGAATTTGTAAATCTAAGGCCAAATACCTAAACAGTTTATCAGCAAATTTCTCATTCAAAATGCAGAATTAAATCCCACCAACAGCCACAACGCAAATTCTAAAAACGAAATTAAAATCACGAAAAAGCTCTGATACCATTTGAAGGAATTGAATCCTCTAGCGGAAGCGGTTTTCACCGTTTGTGATTTAATTTCTAATTAGAATACCGATACGTTGGGCAAAATTAAAACAGAAACAATTTCTATTTAGATCTATGTTAAGCATGCTAAAAAAATAAAATCTAAATCTATTTTAGATCTTAGAAAAACTTACATGGAAGAGAAGAACAATCAGCACAAAGCTCCAAATTTCGCGTTCTTCTTCCTTCCAATGAACACCACCAAATCGATTCACCCGCTATGACTCTTGGGACTCAAGATTGGCTTGTGGGAACCCAAAGATCGTCTTGGAAGAGAAAATTACAGCAAGGGAGTGCTGGAATTTTTGAGAGAATTTTTCTAGAGTTCTCTTCTCTGTTTTTCGTGAAAATGAGAGAGTGTGCTTCTGTTAGGGAAACTCCCTCCCAACTTTACGATAAGTGGGGAGGGAGTTAATCCCTACTTGATCTCTACCGTTGATCATAATCAACGCGATCCAGGCCGTCTATTAATTATCATTTAATTAATTAAATAATTATAATTAATTTAATTAAATCAATATTAATTAAACCAATTATAACCTAAGGTATTTAATTCAATTTTAATCATATTCAATTGAATTAAATTGGCCATTCAATTAATCTCATCAATTGAATCCACATTAATTAAATATCAAATATTTAATTAATTTTATAATTGAATCACATTCAATTTTATCTCTCATTTAACCTATAGTTTTAATGTGCATCAAAATGTACATTAATATAAACTATAGTATTAATTTGATTAAATCACATTTAACCAAATTAAATTAATTAATTCCCCAATTAATTAATTCATGAATTAATCAAATATCACATATTTAATTAAATTCATTATTCTCTCAATAATTAATTTCAAATCATATCCAAAATTAATTATAAAGTTTAATTCTTTAATTAAACTTTATACTATAATGCATCTCCATACATTATATTAATTCCCTTTAATATCAAGACTAAATCATCTCAGAACCCGTTATGAGCTAGCAGGTGGACCTAATGGACCTACAGATCAGAAGCTCCAACGATACGAGATTGATCAGCTAAACTCATTAACCGAGTCAATCAACATTCGTTAACCGTGGGTCACTCCACTAAAGACCCACAGCTGCACTATTCTCACTGTAGAATATTTCTGTGTCCACGGATATCGACCAATAGCAGTAAGTCAATCCTTCACGTGTGTTCGTAACACCAGCTGTGTAAAATTACCGTTTTACCCCTGCGTTACCTCTGGGTCCTTAAGTACCACTGATCCCTCTAATGAACAACCTGTTTAGGGTCCAACCACTAAACAAAAATTCCTTTCAGGCCAGGAGAGGACAACGCGCTTTTGTTCAAGCCCCGGAATCAGCCTTTAAGGGAACACACATCTACTTGCCCCAATAGGGGAAGGAGTGAATTCCATCTTGTACTGTTATGTTCCCAGCCCCCATTCGGTCTTGCCCCTGAAATGGTAGGAATATTGAGTCGGCGAGCAGGCCACTCTCACCCATACAAATCTAAGGACAATCCCTCCTGAAAAGGAGTTCATAACAGACTCAGGATTGAGATTGAGTTACCTAGGTCATCCTATTGAAATAGAAACCTAGACTAGTTAACGGCGTTACATCTAGTGGTTACTATTTCGTGGTCCGGTCTTATGCAAACTCATTGCATAGGATACCCCCACCCGCATGTCTCCTACATGGATGCTTTGGATCATTGCATCTGTATCGGATACAAGGTGGGCCGTATCACATAGTGTCACCAGGATAAGGTACCCAGCCTTATCCCTATACTATAGACCATTTAGGTTGTTACTTGGACACTGATCCCCGTATGTCCCTACATACTAGTCCAAGTTTCATTTAAACAACCTTGGATCTTAGTTTATTGGATTTAGGGTTTATTAATGCAAACTCGATTATTCAATAACCCAATTACTGAATCACTCGAATAACGCTTTATTGAGATCGATTAATTTGTTTCATTTACTATCTACGAGTTTTAGGGCATAAAACCCAACAACTACATGACGCAGAAATCATGTTATTGGTGCGGAGCGTGACGCGTAAATCACGTGTGGGTTGTGAGTGCGGAGCGTGACGCGTAAATCACGTGTGAGTGTGCTGCACATGGCGCGTTTCATGTGCTGGTGTGAGTGCGTTACATGACGCGGAAATCATGTTTTGGCGCGGAGCGTGACGCGGAAATCACGTGTTAAGTTGCGTTGCATGGCGCGAAATTCATGTGCATTGGTGCATGGCATGACGCGTAAATCATGTGCTAAGAAAGCGAGCATGGCGCGGAATCCATGTGGGTTGCATAGCATGTCGTGTGTTTACATGAGCCATTCTTTTGAGTTAACATGAGTTTTGTTGATGAGTTATCGTTTTGTGGAGCATGATTATGTGTTTATTGCTTAAGAGTATGTTGGATGCGTGTGCCTGGCATGTTGATTTTGTTGTTTGATGCTTGATGGCTCACCGGGTGTGAGCTGCTTACCAGTACCGTGGTTGTACTGACCCCCTCCCCTTTCTTCCCCCCAACATTTTAGATGATGCAGGTGTTGACGGATATTATGAGCCCGGTGGTGCTGACGAGGAGACACACGAGGAGTGACTCCACTGGCCCAGGCATTTCTGTTATCTAGAAATTAGTTTTTCTATTTTTGTTATTAAAGTAATTTTATTCTTCTGGTTGTAAGGGATAATGTTATGTTTCTTCTTTCAGAGGCTCGTTTAGTTGTTTTGTTTTGAGAGGATAGGTTTAGCTTTTGAGAAGTTTTACTTGAAGTTCGATGCCTTATTTTGATAAAGCTACGTCGTGCTAATAATCGAGTTGCATGCTTTTACCTAGTAAGTTTATATTTCTGAAGTTAGTTGTGAATGCGAGGTCTGACTCGCTTTATTGTGGAGGATGGGTTTCTGTTGTGAATCTGTGGAGTTGTGGAGTGTAGTTGTGGATTGAATGTTATTCAGAAGTGTGTTTTATGTTTAGCAGGTTAAAAGAAAAATTTTGTGTTAGTCCTATGTATGTCGTTATGCTGCCGAAATTTTCGGTGCAATCGGTTAGTTTGGGTTGAGAGTTAGTGATGTCGCTAGGATTAGTTAAAAAATCTCGGGGCGTTACAAATTCACTCCTTCCCAACTTTAGGGTAAGTAGAGGTGTGTTCCCTTAAGTGGTGTCTCCGGGTTTTGAACAATGGGCGCTACCCTCTCTATGGCACGAGCGGGACTTCTGTTTGTTGGTTGGACCTCAAACAGGTTGTTCATTAGAGGAACACTAGTACTTCAGGATGAAGAGGTAGCCCAGGGGTAAAATAGTAATTTGACCTAGCTGGGGTACGAACACACGTGAAGGGCTAACTTACTGTTGATGGTCGATATCCATGGACACAGAAATATATCTGCAATGAGAAGAGTGTAGTTGTGGTTCTATAGTGGAGTGAACCACAATTAACGAACATTGATTAATTTGGTTAATGAGTTTAGTCAATTAATCTCACATCGTTGAAGCTTCTGATCTGTAGGTCCATTAGGTCACACCGGTAGCTCTATAAGGGCGTTGAGGTAAATTTCTAAGGGAGAATTCAATATTTGAAGGGGTTCAAATATTAAGATAAAATATGAATTTGATTCATATTATAAAACTATATGTTATAATTAATGCACATTAGATGTACATTAATACTATAGTTTATTTGAGAGAGATATAATTAAATATGAGATATTTAATTATAATATTAGTTAATATATTAATTAATCATTATATTAATTAATTATTAGTTTTAATTAATTTAATTAAATTTGATTTAATTTAATTTTACTAAAACTATAGGTTAAGTGGTAATATTTGTATAAATATGATTTATATAAGTATTAATTAAATTAATTGTTAATTTGATTAATTAATTATTAATTTCATTATTAATAATTAATTATCTTATCAGTATAACTGATAAGAAAAAATCAACCCCACTAACCTAGCACTATGCATGATTAAGAGGGTTTTTAGGGAGGGAGTTTCTCCATCCATTAGATAACTCCCTCGTCATTTATTCAAAACGGTTAATTCAAGGAATTCACGCACTCTCTCTCTCAAAAAACGCTCAAGAACTCTCTATGATTTTCTCTAAAAAATAATGAGAAGAAAAATTCTTTTCTAGCCCTTAGAATTACTCTCCCACAAGCCCCTAACGCACATCCTTGAAGAGAATACCGGTGCAACCTATGGTGGTGGTGTTTGTGATAATTTTCCAGCAAGAAGAAGGATTTTGTTGCTGGTTTTTGGTGAAAATCAAGGGAATTTGGCGAAATTCAGTCAAAAACATCCACAATAGTTAGTTTCTTGATCTCTTGGATCATTAGGGTCCTATTTAGATTAGATCTAAAGAGTTTATCATGTTTTTGCATGCTTTATAAAGGTTGTAGAGCAGCCTTAAATTTGTTTATTGTTGTGATTATTTATTCCAACATATTGGTATTTTAATTCCTATTAAAATCTGAGTTAAGTTTTTGTACGTTTCCGCTCCGAAAGGGCTTTTATCCCTTCAAGTACATCTTTCCTTGATCGATAGGATAATTTAATCTAGATTACATCTAGGTTTAAATAAATTTTGAAGCATGTTTTAAATAGTTTTTATTGTTGTATGTTTTTGGAAATTTTATCAGTATTTCAATTAGAATCAAAGACTCTAAGTAGGATCTGTGATTTTTCCGCTGCGTAGGGCTTTTATCCCTTCAACATCAACAACATTTGATTAATGTTCGTTCAAATGTTACATATACTATCTACGAGGATTAGGGCATTGTTGGGTTTTAGGTCCCAAAACTCATAGTTTGTAATCCTTTTGCAATATAGGTGTTATTAAGTGAATTGTTTGTTTATATAACCTAAATAAAATAGATAAACACCCTTGGTTATTGTTGGGTTTTGTGTCTTAAAACTCGTAGATAGTGAATGATTAACGAATTATACACTTGTATCAATAAAGTGTTATTGTCATATTAAGTCTAGAATTGCATAATATGACCCAAATCCTTATCGTGGTAACACTATGTGATATGGCCCGCTTTGTATTCGATACAAATGTATTGATCCAAGACATCCATGTAGGAGACATGCGAGCGGGGGTATCCTATACAATGAGTTTGCATAAGACCGGACCACGAAATAGTAAACCACTAGATGTAAACCGTAAACTAGTTAGGTTATCGTTTCAATATGACGACCTAGGTAACTCAATCTTAATCCTGAGTGTGTCATGAACTCCTTCTCACGAGGGATTGTCCTTTGATTAGTATGGGTGAGAGTGGCCTGTACGTCGAATCAATAAGCCTACCTTCTTGGGGACAAGACCGAGTGTGGGGCTGGGGACATGACAATACAAGATGAAATTCACTTCTTCCCCTATTGGGGCAAGTAGATGTGTGTTCCCTTAAGGGCTGGTTCCGGGGCTTGAACAAAGGCGCGTCGTCCTCTCCTTGCCCGAGAGGAATGCTTGTTTAGAGGTTGGACCCTAAATAACTTGTTCATTAGAGGGATCAGAGGTACTTAAGGAACCAGAGGTAACCCAAGGGTAAAACGGTAATTTGATACAACTGGTGTTACGAACACACGTGAAGGATTGACTTACTCCATTGGTCGATATCCGGGACACATAAATATTCTACTGTGAGAAGAGTGCAGCTGTGGGTCTTTAGTGGAGTGACTCACAGTTCACGAATGTTAATTGACTCGGTTAATGAGTTTAGCTGATCAATCTCGTATCGTTGGAGCTTCTGACCTGTAGGGCCTTTAGGTCCACCTGCTAGCTCCTAACGGGTTCTGAGATAATATAGTCTTGATATTAAAGGGAATTTAAGTTAATTGTATTTTGATAGAATTAATATAATGTATGGAGATACATTATAGTATAATTTTAATTATTGAATTAAACTTTATAATAAAATTGATTTTGGATATGATTCAAAATTAATTTATGAGAGAATTATGAATTTAATTGATATTGATTTAATAAAATTTATTATAATTATTTAATTAATTAAATGATAAATGATAATTATTATTTAATTAATAGACGACCTAGATCGCGTTGATTATGATCAACGGTAGAGATTAAGTAGGGAATAACTCCCTCCCCACTTATCGTAAAGTTGGGAGGGAGTTTCCCCAACCGATTCTCGCTCTCATTCTCACGAAAAAAACAGAGAGCTCTCCAATATTTTCTCTCTAAAATTATCTCAAGAACAACAACCTCTTTTGCTGTATTGTTCCCTTTTCTAGACGAATTTTGGTTCGCACAAGCCAATCTCAGAGATCCAAGAACATAACGGGTGCTGTTGAGTGGTTGTGTTCGTTGGGAGGAAGAAGTACATGAATTGAAGCATCGTGCGGTGTTTTTCGGGTCTCCATTCATGTAAGTTTTCTTAGTTCTAAATAGTCTAGATCTGAACTTTACAACATGCTTGATATAGTTTAATTTATAAATTGTTTCTATTTTATTGCCAACGTACCCGTTTTTCTAAAATTTAAAATCACTTCGAGATCGTTCTTGATTGCTTCTACTACCAAAAGGGATTTCAATCCTTCAATTGGTAGCAGAGCCATCTCGTTAATTGATTTCAATTAATGAAAATTGCGTTGGTTTTGGTGGGATTATGCATTATGAATGTAGTTTGCTGAAAAAATTGTTTTGGTATATTTGGCCATAGATTTACTATGTTTTGATTTGATCAAAATTGTAAGGCCCCTGCGTTTTTGGGCATTTAATTCAGTAAATCGAGTCTTGTATAGTCCGTGTCTAGATTAGGATTCTTTTTAATGAAGATCGAGATGAATTTGGGTGGAAAATCAATTGGAATCGGCGATGGAACGAAGGTCGGTATTGTAAACCCGAGACTTTCCTTGGATCATTTACTCTTGTCATCTATTGTGGTTGCATGGTTGAATTTAAGTTGTTGGGATTTACTAATTTAAAAGAAGAAAGAAAAGAATTGAAATAAAGAAGAAAATAAAAGAAAAGAAAAGGAAGAGGAAAAGGAAAACAAAAAAAAAAAAAAAAAGAAAGAAAGGAAATGGGAAAAGCCAGCAAACAACCCACCACCGACAACCTTACCTCCAACCCATTTTTAGTCATTTTCAGCCACATTTCTCATCATTTTCCATCCAAATTTTCAGAGCACTTGAGGGAGAGAGTGAAGGAAGAAGAAGAAGAAGAATTTCGAGGTTTTGAGGTTGAAGAAGATAGGAAAAGCGCTCATGCAAAGACAACCATAGCAGAATATGAGTTCAACCTATCAACCTGTGGTTTTTTATTCGGTTTGAGCTACAAAGAAGGAACTAAGAGGTGAGGTTTTATTTTGTTGAAAGTTAGTTTGTTTTCTAACAAATTTCATGAAGGAAGCTTGAGCTAAATCGTTGAAAGTTAGTTTTTGGAATGGAAAACAGAGCACATGATTTTCGAGCAAAGCAGGAGGATCTCTGCTTTTCTCTGGTTTTTCGAGCATTCTGGGGTTTTCATGTTGAATCAGAAGCTTTATTATGTATGGTTGGAAAGCTTATTCAATTTCCTACAACTTTCAGGAAGAATTCGGGAGCCAAAAATAAGTTGAAGTAGGTTTAATTTCAGGAGAAAGATAAAGGGTAGCAGAGAACCTCGAATCTGTATTGTCTGTGTTTGGGGCATTGTTGGACAAATCGGTTGGGAATATCGTTTTCATTTCTTCAGTTAAGTTGTAGAGTGTTTGAAAATGAAGAGTTTGATGTATAGCACATTAATTTTGGTTAAAGTATGGAGGAAGTTCTTGGTGTTGGAAGTTAAGGTATAGAATCTGGAAAATCTGGAAAAGTAGAATGTGAAGTGTGATTTTTGATTCCAGTGTCTAGAATTCATGAGCATGGAAAGACAACTAATTATGGTTCTAATGCTCGGTTTTGATTGTTTGACAGACCAAAAGGAAATAGGTCGGGTCTACAAACCAGAGAACTAGCTAAGACTGTGAGTGACAAAATGAATTTTGAAAATTTTTTCCAACGGTTGTTCGTGTTTAGAGGTTTTACATGCTTTTCTATGAATGATACATGGTTTTTATGAATGGTTTCCAGCTTAAGTTATGAGCTTAGATTTTCTAATGAGGTTTGTAAATGAGAACGTGATTATTGAGTTCCTGAAAAATAGTTGAAACGACATCCTTTTAAGCAAAACATGTATTAGCAAGTACTTTTTAAAGATTTTTCGTTTTTTTTTTCACAAGCAAGCTGAGTAATCTTGAGTTTTATGCAAGATAACGATAAGCAGACATGTTCTAATGTTTTCATGTGATTTTCTGAGATTTCTATTGACTGCATGACTGAAACATTGAGCGCGAGGCTATATGGTACCGTGTGCACACAGGTTATATTCCGTTGTTGACGTTGAGTGTACTCCGTGACAACGATGCTGTCGTGAGTGTTGGGCGGATCCCACTACGACAAAGACGATGGGAGTGCTGGGCGGGCCCCACTACATCGTAGGACTAGTAAACGTTGGTTGTACTGGGCGTGCCCTACACAACGTAGATCGGTCATGTTAGTTAAAACGTTTGATGTACTTGATATGCCTTGCTAGATTTTTAATGAAGAACCTGCGATGTTTTAAGAAAGCTTTTATCGTTGCACGTTTATGTATAACACCTTGGTTGAGCAGCTTTATACGTTTAAAGTTTTATCATGTGTTCTGATTTCTGAATCTACAATTTTAAAGTTAGTCACTCACTGGGCTTCGTAGCTCATTCTTTCAAAATGTTTTTCCACTTTTCAGGTAGAGATCGAGCTCCCGGTGCCTGATACATTGTCAAGGTCTGCTGAAAGTTCCAGATCAAGCTCCAGTACGTGGGTGGAGTTGTATATTGAGTCTGTCTATATTGTAAATGTTTTGTAAGGATTGGATAACTTGGGTTCTAAAGGTCGTGGTTGTATAAACCCCTGTTGAATATGTTTTCGGTTGTGATATCTATATCAGGTTATTTTCCAAATCGAGTTATGTCAGGGCTGCACCTCGTGTATGTTAAAAGGTTTTTAGGGATTCCGCTGTGTTGTGTTTCATGTGGAATATTTTATATCTAAGATTAGTATGTTTATCAGGTTCAACGTTACAGGAGGGTCAACGGGTATCGTTAGAGGAGGACGATGTTTCGCGCGCGGTTCAGCCTTGGTTCGTCCGGTTAATTCACTGTTTCATGGCTTCTGACTAGTTCGTTGACTTTTCCAACAGTTTTGACCCGGTTCAATTTTTTTCTAGCCCGGTTCGAGCGGTTTTGATTCAGTTCGAGCAGTTTTTGCACGGTTCAGCACTAATTCAAGACCCTTTTGGGATAATTTTGATAAATTTATTGTAATTTTATTTATTTTAATTATCCTAGGGGCCAATATACCGATTCTTAAGCTATTTATTGCTTTATGAATGTCATTTAGCTAGATCCCACTATAGGTTAAACACGTTTTCATGCATTTTTATGTTATAAATGTTATAATATA
This sequence comes from Luffa acutangula, assembly GCA_036850905.1. NCBI lineage: Eukaryota > Viridiplantae > Streptophyta > Magnoliopsida > Cucurbitales > Cucurbitaceae > Luffa > Luffa acutangula. Next base: position 23,833,114 of record CM072098.1, read on the forward strand.
TGATCATTTTGCATGAATTTAAATTTCACGAGTTATTTAGTATAATTGTTATATTAAATATATGAAATTGGAAAAGCATGATGCATGACATTAATTAGATAAATATAAAATGTTATATTTTATTAATGTAGCTTGCATGCTTAGTTTTATTTTCATGAGTATTAATATAATACTTATATTATGAATGGAAATAAATTTTCAATGCTTGTTTTCATGTATGATTTTATATAAAATGTTATATTAATTAAATGAAAATGGAATAGCATTGAGCATGACATTAATTAGATTAATTTCATGGATGATTAATTAATATAATTGATATTAATTAAATGAAATTGAAATTGCATGAAGCATGATACCACCTTAGATATATATAATCGTTATATTATCGTAATCGGTGTCATGATATTATGGTGTTTAATAACTAGAATAATTATGATTGTTATTTTTCCAAACACCATTGAAGTATGTTATAGGGCTAATCATTAAAATTTTATAATAAGTTATAAAATTGATTAGAAATCATCAACCTATAACAAAGAGTTGCATGCAAATACAGGACCTTAGGTTAAAATGAATTAATAATAAATTGTTTAAAATTAATTAGACATAAGCTCATTTTAATTCTAATAGGATTAGAATTATATTCTTAATTAGGATTAAAATAGTTTTAATGTACTAAGTAGGAAAAACATTACTATGGTTATAAGGGAACTCTCCCGGTGAAGTTCTGTCTAGGTTGGGGTTACTTAAGTTGACAGTTACGGAACACCTCCTACCTGGGAACAGATCTGGAACTTGAGTTGAATTAAACATAGTCTAGTGTTAGCATGCAATGTCACTAGGTAATTAAATGAGTTTAATTCACCTAGACATTAGGGTAAAGACCTAATTATAAGAGTTATAATAGGCATAAACTTAGATAGATTGACTTAGCCGGGTTTATCTAACTTAAATAACCCTAAAATACGGTAGGACATTTCAGTGGGAGAAAAAAATATAAAAACAAGATTTTCATATCGAGTTTTTACTCTCACGTCCCTGATAAGGGTAAAAAATATACCTATTTTACCGTTATATTTAGCTCATTTCTTGGTTAAATGTTGTATGTTGTGATCAATTTACTGTTCCCGAGCTCAAAATATGCTTTATTTGATAAGTTAGGGTGTTGAGAATCACTTTTGTCAAATTTAACTCATTTGTGCTTAAAAATACTTGATTTTAAGAGAATTGACTTAGTTTGTTGTTGTGTAGAAAAACAGAGGAAAAGCTGGAATTCTCCAGAAATGCGACCGTATTTCTGGGAAGGCAAAAATGATATGCAACCGCATTTTTGAAAAAAACTGAGGTCGTTCCGAGTCGTCCGCGGGTCGTTGTTGACGAGTCTTCTTCGCACCTAACTTGCTGTTTTCACCCCGAAACTGACTGGGCAACCTTCCAGCACCTATTTCGCAGCTCCTCGACCATTTTTTAGACTATATAAGCTCGAGATTCGAAGTCAAATTCAAGTAGATCTCACTTGGAAGAAAAGGGTGGTGACAGAATCCTGGCTCGACGCCAATGAGTTGGGATGCTTGAGGTCCTTCTTAGATGACCAAATTTTAACCTGAGTTAGACATCAAACCTTGTGGTTTGTAGAGAGTTTCAGCCATTCCCACTTGTAAAAGCAAGATAGTGGAGTGTCTTAGCGAATTATAGAAGGAATGAGTAAATAGAAAACCCATAATATATAGCTATCTCCTTTATTTCCAGCTCTTGATTCCTTTCACTACTTTGTATTATTTACATTCTCATTTCAATGGAAATGTGTTCATTTTCTTTTTATTCCATCATGAGTAGCTAAATCCTATTGAGGGGTTCAATGTGGTGAATTCCCTTAGGGTTTAATGGCTTGAAAGTGTTTTATTTGCTTAAGTTGTGTTCAATGCATGTTATTCTTTATTGATTATCACTCTAACCTTACTGAGTTTAATTTGATCACTTAGACTTTGCATGCTATGTGAGTTTGATCTCGAAAGGGACAAACGTTATCAGTTCTCATAAAGATGATATAGGAGAAAAAGCTCGAAATAGATTGTTCGGCGGTATAGGGCAAGCTGCCTAAGGCACCCTATATCGACTATAGGGTTATAGGTTGCATTCGTGAATTATCTATGTCGGAGTCGAGTCACAAAAGTGTGCATAACGGTACTCGGTTAGCCTTCTAACGGTTCTTGGGAGCAAGGGCCAAATAGGAGTTAAATCTGATCCAATGGATTGAATACACTTAAGTTAAATATTGCATGACTATGTTTATTTCCTTAGGGATGAATCCATGTTGAATACCTCGTTGTTTATTATTGTTGTGTTTTATTATTTACTTGCTTATTTTATTTATCTTTTCAAAAACCCAATCAATCAACTTATTTTCTTTGGTTACCTTTGTAAAAAAGCAATCATTTGAGTCCTCGTGGGATCGATACCCTTGGGGTACTTCTAAGGGTTTTTTTATGACTACGTGTGACAGTGTATACTTGCACTTAAGTGTTAGCTGAATTATTCTTTGTTATTATTATCCATCTTATCTCACATTCCATCCATTTAGCTGACGACGCACCAAGTTTTTGGCACCGTTGTCGGGGACCAAAAGTGTAACCAGATTAGTTTTTGAAATTGTGATCAGATTGAGACCACATTTCTGTCTCAGAGGGAATTTGACGTCGGTTTGCATTTGTTTTTCTTTTGCAGGTTGGAGTTAGTGCATGAGCAAGGGGTGTCCACTAATTGACATTGATCCAGAGATAGAAAGAACCTTTCGTCGTCGAAGGAAGGAACAAACACGAAAGAAGAAGGAACAACAAGAGTTGTGTGCACGAGAATCTCTAGAGGAAACATCTTACATTCAAGAGTTTCCAATGGAACCTCCTAGAGTCGATCCTCAAGTTGATCGACAAGTGAGGAAGGGAGCATAATGGCTGGAGAATTCCTCCTGTTCCTCCAGTTCCACCGATGCCACAACAAGAAAATCTTATCTATATTGCGAAAGATCGCAATAGAGCAATAAGAGACTACGCTTTACCAGTTTTCCAGACATTGAATCCAGGAATTTTGGAGCCACCGATTGATGCTCCACAATTTGAACTTAAACCAGTGATGTTCCAGATGTTGAATACAATGGGTCGATTCTCTAGACTTCCAAACGAAGATTGGTCATGCACGATTTTAAATTCCGCAAGCGTACGGGTCGTGACAAGTAATATAGTGATTTTGAGTATAGAGTATCGTCTCCACAGGGATTGGATTTATTCAATTAAGTACCGCAAATAATCTTGCTTAACTTTATTTAGAGAACAAAATCTAATGCCGAACAGAATAACAAAAAGCTAATCTAGAAAGCAAAAGATAAATGGTGTCACAATTTGATGGGATAATTCTAGAGTTGTTGATTTCATCAATTGGACCTTTAATGCATAATCATTTAACTAATGTGGATTAACAAATCATTTGATTCATAAGTCTAGAAGCCTAATTTCAAGGATTCTCCTGTCGGTCTCCTCCTATCTCATACCGTTCAATAAAGAATCTCCTTTCAGTCTCATCTTTATTTACTTAGTATGGCATTACGACCCTTCCGTACAACCTCTAACGTTATTTATTTTCTCCCGTGTCACCCGGGTAAATAACCGTTAGTCATGCATTCAGTTCTAGTCTAAGCTTCTCTCCGTCGAGTCTCCGCTTAGTAACGATTCATTTAATCAGTGATCAGTTGATTAAAAGCATTACGGACAAAATGCACAAATGAACAATAATGACAATTAAACCATATCAATTCATTAATTCAGCAGAGGTTCAACATATTAAATCAAACTCATAGAATTTAGGAATTAACTACTCATAATCACTAAAATCCAATAATTCCTAATCACAACAATTCTAGAAACTAAAACATAAAGGAAAAGGGAAGAGAAATGCTCATAAAAGTGTCGATCTCCTCGATCCCGCGCCGACCTCCTTCGATCCTGAGCTCCAAAGATCTTCAACAAAGCTCTAAAACTCTCCCAAAAATCCCAAATTTTAGTGTAAACTCTAGAATGGGGTGAAAACCCACAAATTGGCACACAAAATATGGATGCAAAAGGCTCCTTTTATAGGCTCCCAGCAGGCACAGCGTCGAGACGCTACAAGGACAGCGTCGAGACGCTCTGACGTCATCTTTTCTTGGGCTCCAAGACGTCTCAGCGTCGAGACGCTACTTGGACAGCGTCGCGACGCTCTCGCGATTTTGGATCTTTCCACGCAGCTGCCTAGCGTCGGGACGCTTCCAGGCTTAGCGTCGAGACGCTAGGCCCTGAATCTTCAATAATGGCCCGATTTTTACTCAATTTTTGGGCCTCCAACTTTCTTTTGGCCCAACTACTTTTTGTAATTGATTTTGGACTTTTTTCTTGACCCAAATTGATACTTTAAGACTTGAAATTCATGAATTTGGGCTTGTAATTCATTCTTCTTGGCTTTTTGGACTCGGATCTTCAATGTAATTCTTCAAATTGCTCCAAAAGCCTCCAAAATCATCCAAAATCTCTCAAAATTCTGGTTTTGCTTCCTCGGCTCGGTTTTCTGAAATTTAAACAGAAAATAGCATTAAAGTACACAATTCAAGCACAAAACTAGCTTAAATTAATAGGAAAATGATGACATTTTTGCATGTCATCAAAGATCCACACAAGTATATTAAGCTATTTTTCAGAGTTTGCAATTCTTTTAAAGTCACAGGAGTGCCGGAAGATACTCTAAAGTTAAAACTTTTTCCGTTTTCCTTGCAGGGAGATGCTGAAGCCTGGTTGGATTCATTTCCTCCTAACTCCATTAGCTCTTGGAATGGTTTGGCAGAGAAATTCTTGGAGAAGTTTTTTCCCTCCAATAAAAATGCCAAGTATAGAGTAGAAATCATTGCTTTCAGACAGTCTTACAATGAACCTTTGGATGCAACTTGGGAAAGATTCCAAAGGCTTGTTCCGAAGTGTCCACACCATGGATTGTCTGCTTGCATTATATTGGAGCATTTTTATAGTGGGTTAGATCAAGCTTCAAAGGCACTAGTAAACGCATCTGCAGACGGATCTTTTCTAAAGAAGTCTGCTAATGAGGCGCGTGCTATTCTAGATACCATAGCCACCAACAATCGACATTGGGGAGAAAATGAACCAACAACTATTTTGAAAAATCCAGTGAAAGTAGTGGAAACAGAGGCTAACTCTAAGATGCAAGCCCAGATCAAGGCCATTCATAGCATGATGATGGGCATGTCCATGAACAATCAAGCCAACATAGCCCCTGTCAATGTTGTTTCTTCTCTCTGTTGTGAGATATGTGGTGAGGAACACATTGCTGATAGTTGTCCACTAAATCCAGCATCTGTTTTTTATGTAGGTCCACAAGGAAATCAGAACCAAAATAGATGGAATCCTTATTCGGCCACATACAACCCAGGATGGAGACAACATCCGAATTTTTCTTGATATGATCAATGTGTTGAGTATAGGGACTTGAGATTCTAGGACTATTTGATAGTTCATGGAATCACATCCTAAATCTCATTTAGGGGTAATAGAACCCTATTGGATATGGTTCAATCCAGGTTGAGCTATGCTCAATTGCCTGACTCGTTTTGGGGTCATGTAGTGTGACTGCAGCGTGTATTTTGAACAACGTTCCATCAAAAGTGTTTCTGAAACACCTTTTGTGTTATGGATAGGACGTAAAGATTGTTTACGTTCCTTTAAATTTGGGATGTCCAGCACTTGTGCTTGTGACTAACCCAAAACAAATTGGAATATCGTCCAAAAGTATGCCTAATTGTAGGCAATCCCAAAGGAAACGAGGAAAATATACTTCTTCAATCCATAAGAGAATAAAGAATTTGTATCGACAAATGCTTCATTCTCAGAAGAAGAACTTATGAGAAATCATAAGCCATAAAGTAAATTCGATTTAAGTGAATTAAATAATAAAGCTACTGAAACATTAACAAGAGTTGTTGATGTATCAACAAAAGTTGTTGATAAGACTGGTTCTTCAACAAGAGTTGTTGATAAGGCCAATGTTCTTGGTCAGTCACATCCATCTCAAGAGTTGAAAATGTCTTGATGTAGTGGGAGGGTTGTTTTATAACCTGACCGTTACATGGGCTTATTTGAAGCTCTAGTCATCATTCTTGATGATGACATAGAGGATTCATTATCTTTTAAAAAGAAAATGAATGATGTTGATAAGGAACAATGGTTTAAAGCCATGGACCTGGAAATGAAGTCTTTGCATTTCAATTCCATTTGGGATCTTGTAAATTTGCTTGATGGGGTAACACCTATAGGTTACAAGTGGATTTACGAGAGGAAACAAGATATTTAAGGTCTCAACTAGAAGGGTCCATATAGCAAGATCAAAAGCAAAAGAGTTTGCAAGCTTAAATGGTTCATGGATTGACCTAAGCATTTCAATCTTGGAATTTAAGATTTGATACAGTGATAAAATTTTTGGGCTTTAATCAGAACATTGATGAGTCTTGTGTTTACAAGTAATCATCAATAATTCAGTAGCTTACTTAGTGTTGTATATGATTCATATCCTAATAATTGGGAATTGTTGTAACATTTTAATATTTAATTGTAATTTAAATAAGAGTTTCATTTTAGAAATTAATTTTGGAGAGTTTTCTCTCATTTTAAAAGAGAAAAATGTATTTGGTGGGGGAGTTTTGGTTTTAACACTTTGGTTACTTTTGTTTTGTATTAAATTTCAAGATCTTGAAAATCCTATAAATACCTCTCACACCAAACACTTTCTACACAGAACAAGAAATACAACAATTTCAATCTTATCTTCTTTCTACTTTTTCATATTTCTCTCATTTGCTCTTTCAAGAGCAATTGGCCAAAAGAGGGGTGTTCTTTGTTGTGGAGCTTTGAGCTCAACCTCTTAGTGCAGAGTGGTTTGAGCTACACAACGTTTCAGTTGGGTTGTTGTATCCTGAAGGGGACAGGCTTGAGAATACCTGCTGCACCGGTGATTGATAAAGAATTATACACCGCAGAGGGCTTGAATCTCCTTAAAGAGAGCGAGATACCCGCGCCTCAACCTAATTGTTTACGTGTCTGTTTTCTCAATATTTTCTCCATTTCCTCTGTTAATTGTAATTTCCCCCAACAGGAATGATGTAGGTTATCTTATTGAAATTAAATGAGACTAGCAGCTCATTTCAGGATAAAGAATTGGGAGAATCATAGTTTATTCTTAGGTTATAAATTTTTTAGAAGAGTAAGAACAAAATGCTAGCCATGTCTCAAGCGTCTTATATCTATAAATGTTGATTACATATGAGAACGGGAGATAAATTCTCTATCATATAGGGACTATTAGTAAGTGTCAATCTGATCCAGTGTATGATCACTGGAGAGCCATTAATTATATTCTCAAGAATATTTGGAGAATGAGAAACTATATGCTCGTGTATGGCGTTAAGGATTTGATCCTTACAGGATACACTAACACGACTTTTAACTGATAAGGATTTGATGAAATCTACATCAGTGTCTGTCTTCACTCTTAATGAAGGAGCTATAGTACAACTTATCTGCAGTCTCGACCATATAGCTCGATAAGCAATTGCTTATGAAGCACCGATAGAGACTATATGACTTAGGAAGTTCATGCCTAATTTGGAAGGTGTTCCAAATATGAACTTACCTATTGCAAGACAAACAAGCACATTGAATCTAAAGGATATATTGCTAATTCATTCATGAAGGCTCTCTCAGCTAAAGTGTATGAGGGTCATCTAGATGATCTAGGTCTACGAGTTATGTACAAAGATGTAATCTAGGGCAAGTGGGAGAAGTGTAATGGTTATAGTGATACCATTACATAATGGGTATAATGACGCCCTAGTTTATTGTATTTGTACATTGTAAACACGTTTTATGTATTATACATGTATTTATGCACCCACTGCTAGGACAGATTATTGTACATTCCCACTATACTAGATTTTTAGTCCAAGTGAGAGTTTGTTGGGTTTTATGTCCTAAAACTCATAGATAGTGAATGATTAACGAATTATACACTTGTATCAATAAAGTGTTATTGTCATATTAAGTCTAGAATTGCACAATATGACCCAATTCCAATAAACTAAAATCCAAGGTTGTTTACTTGTAACTTGAACTAGTATGTGGGGACATATGGGGATTGGTGTTTAAGTAACAACCTAAAAGGTCTATAGTACAAGGATAAGGTTGGGTACCTTATCATGGTAACACTATGTGATACGACCCACTTTATATTCAATATAGACGTATTGATCCAAGGCGTCCATGTAGGAGACATGCGAGTGGGGGTATCCTACGCAATGAGTTTGCATAAGACCGAACCACAAAATAGTAAACCACTAGACGTAACACCGTTAACTAGTTAGGTTACTATTTGAATAGGATGACCTAGGTAATCCTAGGCAGATTTCCAGAATTTGATTTTTCCTTATTTTGCTGGTGATTTTCTCCAAATTTGAGGTCATCTTTAGCACCAAGTTTCCACAAATTGAAGTTCAAGAACACCTATAAATAGAGGCCTTTGGTATAGGTTTAGAATCATCCCTCAATTCATCCCTCACTATAATTTTGTAGCCACTTTTCTCTCTAGTTTCAAAAGTTCTTTTGCGTTTTTTTAGTCTAAGGGTCGGTTGATCGAGCCTCGAGCTTGGAGGTGCTTGTCTATGGTCAACTAAGCTCAGATCGTTGTAATCGGGACCTCGGTTTGTTGCTGGAGTACGCCAGACATAGATAGTTAATTAAACATCAATTGATAGTCGATAAATGAAATTAATCAAATTTAACACCGAGTTCAACCCCGACTATAGTGATCCTCGTGGTAAGATCAACTAACCCCGCCTTTACTTTCCTTGCATTCAATTTTCCTTATTTATTTTCCCGCCATTACTTTATGTCTTAATCTTTTATCCATAAACCCCCTTTTGGTTACCTCAAAAACACGAAAGAATTTAGAAAGAAACCGATTGTTCCCTGTAATCAACCCCGACCAATACTGGTACAAGTTAGCTTTAGGAGTCGTGGATTGTAAATTTATTTTATAAGAGACCACGAAAATCTCTTCCGTCACCACACCCTCTCATTGGCCCAAGAGGGACTCTGTTTAGTGGTTGGACCATAAACTAATTGTTCATTAGAGGACCAGTGGACTTGAGGAATCAATAAGTGCTATAGGGGTGCCAAAGCGAGCTTAGCTCAGCGGAAATTGGCATGTATCCTCAACCATGAGGTCAGAGGTTCGAATTCCCCACCTCCAAACGTTGATGTACTAAAAAAAAGAAGTGCTATAGGGGTAAAACGAACTTTTGACATAACTATAGTAACGAGCGACCTGTGAAAGGTTGACTACCTAATCATGGTTATATCGAGTGGACAAAAATATATCTACAGTGAGGGGAGTGCAACTACTAGGCTATAGTGGAGTGACCTGGTAGTTAACGAATGTTGGTTAATTAGGTTAAAAGAGTTTGACCGGTTAAACCTCAAATCATTGCAGCCTAGAATCTGTAGGTCCATTAGGTCCCCTTGCTAGCTTGAGAAATAAACTTTGGAACAATATGATGGAAAAAATTCGAATTGTTCAAATTCAATTTAGGGACGATATCATTCGTATTGGATATCACAGACACGTTGGTTTTTTTATTAAACCTAATTATGAGAGTTAGACATATTTAAATATGATTTAAATATCGAACACGTGAATAGGGATTCATGATTGAGAAATTTCATTTTGGAATTGATCGGGATTGGTTGCAAAATAAGAATTTAATATTAGATATTAAATTAATATATAATAATATAATTGATCATTTAATAAATAATTATTTTAAATTAATTATGAATTAATTTAAGATTGAAAATTCAAAATTAAAATGAATTTCAGATTATTAATTAAAATTCTTTTGAATTAAGAAATTAAAAAAGAAAAACAATTTTAGGAGGTGGAGTGCATGGTGACTAAACCCATGTAGTCCTCCTCAAGTAGCCACCAAATCCCACTCTAATTGGGATTGATTTGTTGTCTAATTTAGGGGCTTGAAGAGTGCATGAACTCTTCTTTAAATAGGGGAGGAATTGTTGAGGAAATGCACAAGAAATCCATGGTGTTATGCTGCCAAAATTCTCTCTCAAAGTCATAAGCTCAAAACCTCTCAAAGATTGAAACCCAAGCACTTTCCCTTCCAATTCCCATTACTAGAGGATCCCACAATCTGTTCCAAAGGCTTGAGAATAGCAAAGAAGATCTTGTGGTAGTTCATGATCAATTGTTGATGAAAAACAACACAACAATCCATCAAATTTGGAGCTACAAGAGGTTTTTCCTCAAAAACTCTATTTTTTCTCTTATGGACAACATGCTTTGTATGATCAAATCGATGTTATTATGTGCCTGAGATCCAAAATTGCTTCCGCAAGTTAGATATTAACAGCTTCAATTGGTATCAGTGCATGGTTTGGGCACCTAATTTACATTAAGTTTATCATGGTGGGTAGCATTTTGAAAATGAATGTGCATGGGTGCTGAAATGGATATTTTACGGTTTTGACAATTTTTTTCTCTTTAATCTGTTGATGAAATTATAATTCCTCACATGTATATGAGCATTAATGTGTTGAGAAGAGTCTGTAATTTTTTTAGAGTCATTAGAGTCCATTTAGTACTGTAACTACTCAAAAGAAGAGGAAGAACTAAAGTTGGCCGAAGAACAGGGAGTTTGCAGTCGACTCAGCGTCGCGACGCTGATGCGTTTACAAAGGGACGAGCCAATTTTTCCAGATTTGATTTGGTCCAGCTATGGTTCAACACTGAACTAGTCCGGTTCAGCTCCGATCAACCCGATTTGTGTACAATCAATATTTAGAGGTCCAATTTGGTTCGTTTCAAGGCGGTTCAAGTTGGTTCGAGATTCCCGGGAGTTTCTCACATCATTTATCAATTATTATTTGTAATAATTTAATTGTTTGTTTGCTTAAATTGCCAAAATTGGTCCATCTCAGAGCGGTTTAATTATTTATGCATTATGGATGTATGTTATAATAAAATTATTTAGTATATGCATAAAGTATGCCATATAGATTTAAAATCCCACCATAGGAAGCATGTTTCATGCATTAAAACATGTTATAAAGACTTATAATATAAATATGCATGAATTAAGTTTCATGTTAGATGCATGTTGAATGAATAACTCTCGTTAATAGTTGTAAATATAAATGTTATATTAACTACACAAAAATGAACGAGCATGCAGTATGAAACTTCCTTAGCTCGATATTAAATCGTTAACGTCGATTAGAAAGCATGCTATAGGTTAATCTCTTTTATAAATTGTTATAAACCGGGATAGATGATAAAATCTATAACAAAGATAAAAGCATGCTCGCTTAGGGTTAAACGAACCACAATCGATCAATCTCGTAGAATAGGTCGATAAACTTTTACGAGCATGCACGTGAGAGATGTAAGGTTATAATTTTTTATCATCTAGACATCGTAGGTTAATAAAACCTAGACTTAGGTAAATATTAAATTAGTCAGAATATGCCTATGTGACAATATACCCTAAAACGTTCAAAATACTTAGTGGGAGAAAAAGATATATGATAAAATCGTTTTTATTCTCACGCTCTCCTTTTAGTTCACACCGTGAGATTTATGCTTGGCCTCGTGTTGTTTAAAACCACATCTGCTCCATCCGGAAGGTGTTTTCATAAATCAACAACAAGGTGAACGGAGAAAATATTTATAGTAACTGGGAGAAGGAAGTGTGTCAACACATCCTACGGTCTCTTCCATTAGGTTGCACTGTGAGATTCCCATGTTCCGCCTGCATTGTATGCCCTGAAGCTACTAAACCATTCAGAGGGTCGTAACATGGGGAGTCGAAACAACGCAGTCTCCAGAAAGGGATAGGGTCTCTTAAGGTCATTCGAATCATAGGTTTTCCATTCGGTAGCATTGTTGGGACCGTCCTCTGGGGTCTGAAAATGGGAGGCACTTACAAGAGTAACTAATCGTTAGTTTATTCTTGACCAAAGTAGCGATAACTAAATGATACAAAAATAAAGAGTTATTTTGGTAATAGTATATTACTCAAGAACGTCTTGGTTTAGTGAAAGAGTAATTGACTGCCCCTCAGTAGCAGTTATTCTGACTCACTGATGTATCATTGCAAATTAATCAATGAGATTGGTACATTATTACTTTTGCTAAACTAAAATTAGATTTATAAAATGATCAATTCACTGATAAGGATTTATTTTATGTTTTCAACATGTCTAGCTCTTTCGTGCAATTATTAGATTCTGAAAAACTTAATGGTGACAACTATGGAACCTTGAAATCAAACTTAAACACCATATTAGTTATCGATGATCTTCGATTCGTCTTGACGAAAGAATGTCTGCCTAACCCTAGCTCAACAGGAACCTGAGTCAGTCGGGACGCCTATGACAGATGGACTAGAGCCATTGAGTCTTTATCATGACAAGCATATCTGATTTTATATTAAAGAATCACGAGGGCATGGCTTCGCCCAAGGAAATTATGGACTCATTACAAGCGATGTTTGGACAACCATCCTCATCTCTTAGACATGAGGCTCTCAAATATGTTTACAACAACATGATGGTGCATTTCAATGCAACCGAAGTAAATAGTGATGGTGTAGATGAAAGTAGTCAAGTCTGTTTCATTATGGAATCTCTTCTAAGGAGTTTCATACAATTCCGAACTAATTGTGTGATGAATAAAATTGAATACAATCTTACAACTCTCCTGAATGAGCTTTAGACTTACCAGTCCCTTGTAAAAGGTAAAGGATAAGAAAACAAAGCAAATGTTGTTTCTAGTAAAAAGTTCCTAAGAGGTTCTAACTCTAGAACTAAGTTTGGATCTTTTACTTCAAAGAATAAGAGTATTCGGTTGAAGAAAATGAAGATTAAGGGAAAGGGGAAAAGCCCCCATCACCAAGAAGGGCAAGAAGACAATTGTAGAAAATGGAACATGTTTCCACTGCAATGAGGATGATCACTGGAGAAGAAACTGTCCCAAATACCTTGCCAAGAAGAAAGCACAAAAGGCTCAAGCTGCCAAGCAATATAAATATGATTTGCCTATCATTGAAACATGTTTAGTAGAGCAAGATGACTCTATCTGGATATTAGATTCAAGAGCAACTAACCATGTATGTTCTTCTTTAAAGGAAACTAGTTCCTGGAAAGTACCCAAAGGTTTAAAACAGCTGAGACCCAACACAAAAGAGAAAAGGTTTCTTATGATACTTTTTTTTGGCATCTAAGACTATGACACATAAATCGGAAACAGATAGAAACATTGGTTAAAAGTGGACTTCTAGATTAGTTAGAAGATGACTCATTACCACCGTGTGAATCATGTCTAGAAGGTAAAATGACCAAACGACCTTTCTCTGAAAAAGGTCATAGAGCCAAAGAAACCCTAGAACTTGTGCACTCGGATCTTTGTGATCCTATGAATGTCAAAGCACGAGGAGGGTATGAATATTTCAACAGTTTTATTGATGCATGTTCACAGTATGGGTATTGTTGGGTTCCTACAGTGAGTAAAATTATGATCTGAAAAGACTCTAGAATTCATGTGCAAGTATACACAATCCGCAACAAGTAATAAGTATTTGTCAATCCAAGGCCTTAACTAGCTTCCACTCAATCTATTTTGTATGAATCTTTTAATGGTTTCAAGGTAATAAAAATGATTGGGTTTTATAAGAATTATGCAGAAGCAAAGTAAATGACAGAACAATAAGTAAACAAATAGGCAGATAGATTAGAGACAGGCGATGGTTAGGTTTAGTAATTGTTTTAAAAGATGCTCTAGCAATATTATTGATCATGCAAACTCTCGCAGTATTATTAGCGGATTCCTCCCAGAACTCCGAATCTTTTGGAATGTGTTTCAACCCCAATGAAGTACGACCGATCAAGCACTAGGCAACTGACTATCCCTAGCTCAGTCACTGGCATTCACAAATACACAATGATCGTAGTGTGATTAACCGCCACACACTCTCTAAATCATCCCTGAAACTAGAGAGAGGTATTCATACTGGCTGGCTAGGCGATCATAAATTAGAAACAAGCACAACAATTAATGAAGATGCAATAATAAATAAATATTATTAGAGATGAAGCACGACAACTACATATTCCTTAACCAACGCATAAAGCTACTTAGTTCATAATGAGCATGGAAACACAAATTACAATCTGAGTAGGTATGTCCATAATCACAAGATAATAAAGAAAATAATAATCTCCTTAATCATCTTGCGGATGATGGTCTTCTAGCGGTCTGCAATCTCTTTATACTATTCAGCTTCCAAGGAAAATGGAATGGTTTTGACTTGGACGGCTACTTCCTTTTATAGAAGGATAGGAGGCTTGAATTAGGTCAACTTGGACACGTGTGGGGCTCGCCTTGCTCCTTTATCCCGAAAATAACTCAACAGAAGTCGGTTCATGAAGTTGGCTAACGAGCTGTGATGTGGCAGTTCTGCTCCCAGTTTTGCTACAACACAAAATTTGCTCCCTCCAATCGCCCAGCAACATAATCTGCATAAAATAATTTCCAAACCTTCCATTCTTCCAAACATGTAATATCTCTCTAAAACAAACCCTATTAAGCATAAAAGACACATAAATCCTTATATAAATGAGGCCTAAATAACTACCTTTTGGGCAGTTATCACACCCCCAAACTTGAACTATTGCGCGTCCCGAGCAATACTAACAAACCTTCCTTCAAGAATTCAAAACATTAGACAAAGAATAGCTTAATCAAACCTGACAGTCCAACACTACCTTCAACCTTTACCTGAGCACTCTACAAAACCAAGCCCTGATGCAGCAAAATGATTCCTTCGACATGGACAAATAATCACCACTTTTAACTTAATTCTAAGAACTTACCACAACCTAGCTCTATTATCAAACATTTTAAAATATATTCTCAAGGGGTTTAAATTTTCGTTTGTCAGACTTTAAGCAGCCTTACAGTCATAAGCTTTTAAGCATGGGATGACCCACTTTATGGTGCAGTATACCCTTGCCTTAAGATCATCACCAACAACGCTCAATACTCATTATAAAGCTAAAAAATCCTTAGTTATTCCATCTCTTGCCCCTCAGAATGGTGACATTTTATGATGAAGCTCACCTAAGTTCTGGGAGACAGAAAAAACTGCTGGATCATCATTCATCCTTCAAAACTTTTGCTCCATGAATTTTTTCAGCAAAATTTTCAACAAATAATTTTTTAGCAAATAATTTTTCTCATTTTCCTATTCCCTAGGTCATCTTTTGACGCGAAGACAAACTGTGGGTATCAAAAATGTCCCCGGTTACTCAATAACCTAACAAAATTTTAAATGAAGGAGAGGAATGCTCGAGCAAAACAATTGGAGTAGCAAAAAGTCCCCCAAACTTAAATTATTCATTGTCCCCAATGAATCATTAATTATTACAATTATACCGCCAAACTTAAATTTTTTTATCTGAATTTTTAAACTAAACGTGGGACTAGAACTAGGCTTAAAGTGGATCATATAATTTAACACTACCTCCAAAATCTTCTTTGCCGCAACAACAGTCCAGGCTAGAAGAAATGCTCAAGCAAAAGGTTTATGGAGATTAGAATACCTTGATCTAATTAAGCGTAATCAGTCCAAGGTTTATGGAGCTTAGAATACCTTGATCTAATTAAGCGTAATCAGTCCAAGCTTAAAAAATTCAGAAGAAAATTAGTTAAGTTAGAGTTACTCAGTGCTCAGAGAATGGAAATATCTAGAAATTTCATTAAAAACATAAAAAGATATTACATAAGCATAGATATATTTTTTAAGCAGGAAAATTAAAAAGAAAACAAACAAAACAAGCAAAGATAGAAAAAGATGCGGATAGAAATGCGTGAGCAACAAAAATATTCCAACAAAAAGATTGCGCGCCCAAATTCTCCTCCTTCATTCTTCCTGACTAGGCTCTTCTTCTTCATCTCCCTCTTTTTCAACAGGCGGCGACGGAATGTAGGGGTTCAACAAATCTTCACGGAATGCAGGAAGGGCTGGATACGGTTTCGAAAAATTCTCTTGTAGCGCCCTCTTTAAGCTGGCATCACGATTCTTAACATAGTTCCAGAAGGTTAAAGTTTTCCTTTCAGCAAACTCTTGCCTACTGGCCGAAAGTGCTAGGTTTTCTAGAATCGTGTTGATGTCGTAGATAAGCCCACCTTGACGTACCTCCTATACATGCGCTGGAGTCGTGCCAAATTGGGCGTGTCGATGATTCCCTTGTCAAACAGAATCACATCCCCCTCATCCACTAGAACCTATGCTCTTCTGCACAACATCGTGATTATGTTCGGAAAGAACAGTTTCCCTACTTTCTTTTTCCAACAACAAGAAATTTCACTAGCTATGATCCTCCCTACATCAATGTCGAGTGACCGCAAGATTGCAAAAGCTAGAAGAACTCGTTCCCTGGAGATTGTCGAGTCGTGTGTTGTTGGAAGCATCATTTGTCATATAAATCTCATCCACATGTTTGCTTCCCTTTTCAAATAAGTCGCATGGAATGTCCTCTTCTGAGTATTGGACAGCTGCCTCTGTGCTCCTTCAATACCTACCTCCCTCACAACATCACTTAACTGCGCATTAGATGGTGCCACAACCATCTCATTATATGCCGCATGGGGGAAGTTCTGAAGATTGTATAGTGCGTTGATAGCACTAGGACTCCAATCTACCTCGACTCCTCGGACAACTACCTGGAAACCATCCTCCTTGTCAATGTTCGCATAAAATTCGCACACCACCTGCGCGTTTACAGACTCAGGCTTCGCACAAAACAGCTCCCAACCGTGGTCTGCAATACCAACCCTCAGAAATTGCAGAAGATCACCGCTGAACCCTCGCTCAAATAAGAAATCCCTTTTCAGAAGCTCAACGTATTTTGCTCTGGCGAAATTGTTGATGAAGCGATCATATGGCAATCGCTGTTCTTCTATTTCATCGTGTTCCTCCGATGCTTCAGCAATATTTTTGCCCTTTTCCGCCCGTCGCTTAAGCAACCGTTCTTCCTCAGTTCTCTTTTCTATGTCTTCTCTTTGTTTATCCTCAGCCTCTTTTTTCTCTCGTTCCTCTCTTTCTGCATTGTCTCTTTCAGAATCAGTAGTTGGAGGCGAACGGGTATCAGTTTGAACTACCTGAATACGACCGACCTTTCGCTTATTGCGGCGACGCTTAGGTACCTCCGGCATGATCACCTCCACTCGAGCCTCCTGAACTAGCTCCCTTTCAGTCTCTTTCCCAGGTACAGCCACTGCCTCTTCCTCTTGAACCTTGTTAGCGTGTGTTTCTTGATTTTCTTCAGTGTTCTCTTCCTGCATTCTTTCGGTATCAGCTTCTATTAGTTCGACCGCCACTGGGTGTTGCGCTTCAGGCTCTCGTGTATCTCTTTCCTCTACTGCAGTGGCAACATCCTCTGCCACCTCCTGAACCTGTTCTATTTCTGCAACCCTCTGTTGCTTCCTTCTTCTCTTGGCTTCTTTCTCCTCCGGGGTCTTCTTCTTTTTCGCCTTTTTCCATACATCAGGGGTGATCTCAACTTCTTCCTCCACATTCTCTCTTTATTTTCTTGTCTGTGTTTTTACCATGGAAACTCAAAGATTTTTCAGAGAAAAATAACGAAAGAAAAAGAAGAAGAAAGAACGAACAGTAAAGGAATTAAATGGAAAGGTGAAAAAAAAAGAAACTTAGCACTATCTTTAAATAAATAGCTTCAGCAAAATCGAATCCCAACTGAAAAGATTTGCCACATTAAATCATATTACCGTTTTAATCACATGCAACCTGAAAATTTGAAACCAGCAACGGTAAAATCGTGAAGTCCAATCGCCCACGGTAAATCACTATGCGCTGTCCACCATCAAAGCCCTTGGATGATTGCTATGTGACACGTGGCCTCAGCAGATGACACATGCAAATTTATCTGCAAAAATTCAAAGAAAATCCCAACGGTAAAAATAATAAATTTTCAACGAAATCCCTTCTTATTCGGATGATTTTGCTTCAGCCATAACTTTGCCGCAACAACCTGTTGAACCTGAAGAATCATGGATACGGAATTCAAATTTCAAAATACTTCTAAATTTAAAAATAACCAATCAAATCAAATTTAATCCTTCTTGAAGTCGAATTAATTTAGAGAAAATCTTTATTAACTTAACTAAACAGAATTAAAATAACTGAAAATGAAATCTAGATCTAATCTAATAAAATCTAATTAATTCAAAGATAATGCAAATAAATGACCCGAAAATAAAATAAAATCAAATTAAAAAAGACATAGATAAAGTCTAAGCTACCAAAAATAAACAAATACTTAAAGATAAAATCTAATAAACCATGCAAAATCAAATCTATCCTATTCAAAATTAAAAACAAATCAGCGAAACATAAAATCGATACAAACACTGGGAGCTCAACCAACCTTAGGGAAGGATATTTCGACTGAAACTCCTCACCCCATTAGTGCTTTACATGTTGTCCATTCACCTTGAACGCTCTCCCTTCTTTTTCATCCTGCAAAGTAATTGCTCCATGGGGGAAAACCTCACTCAGAATAAACGGTCCTGACCATTTAGATTTTAGCTTCCCAGGAAATAATTTTAATCTAGAATTATAAAGCAAGACTTTTTGACCCTTGACAAACTCTTTAGATTTTATTTTCTTGTCATGCCACAGCTTAGTCTTTTCTTTATACATTTTCGCATTTTCATAAGAAAATTGGCGAAATTCCTCCAATTCATTAAGCTGCAACATTCTTATTGCTCCTGCACGACTCAGATCAAAATTCAATTTTTTCAAAGCCCAAAACGTTTTATGCTCTAGCTCTAATGGTAAATGACAAGTTTTCCCATATACTAACCTATAGGGAGACATACCTAAATGAGTCTTATAGGCTATCCTATAAGCCCAAAGAGCCTCATCCAGCCTAAAAGACCAATCCTTTCTAGATGGATGGACTACTTTTTCTAAAATCGATTTTATTTCCCTATTACTAATTTCAACTTGACCATTTGCTTGTGGGTGATAATGGGTAGCTATCCTATGCTTAATCCCATACTTAGCTAAAAGCTTAGTCAAGATGTTATTAACAAAGTGTGTACCCTCATCACTCACTAGAGCCCTAGGTGTCCCAAACCGCGCAAAGATGTGCGATTGAAGAAACCTTGCTACTGTCTTGGCATCACTCTGATGGCATGCAATGGCTTCCACCCACTTGGACACATAATCAACTGCCAATAAGAAAAAACATTGTCATTAGAAGGGGGAAATGGCCCCATAAAGTCAATACCCCATACATCGAATAATTCAACTTCTAAAATGTAAGTAAGAGGTATTTCATCTCTAGGCCCCAAGTTTCCTCTCCTTTGGCAAGCATCACACTGCTTGTAAAACCAATGGGCATCCTTGAATATGGTAGGCCAGAAGAATCCACCATGCAAAATCCTCATAGCTGTCCTTTGACCGCTGAAATGACCTCCATACGGCGAAGAATGACATTGCACCAGGATTTCCTTTGCTTCATCACCTGAAACACACCTACGAATAATACCGTCAGAGCATTGCTTATACATAAATGACTCATCCCAATAGAAAAATTTTTCATCATGTTTAAACTTTTTCCTCTGCCTCCAGTCCATGTCAATAGGAGTGCCTCCCTTTACCAAAAAGTTGGCAATATCAGCATACCAAGGGACATCCTTGAATACCTTTACCTCAACAGCAAAAAGTTGTTCATCTAGAAAAGCATCTGAAATGGTAGATTGCTCCAGCAAAGATGATGATGGATCACGACGAGATAAATGATCTGCAATGACATTCTCTGATCCCTTCTTATCCTTTATCTCCAAGTCGAACTTCTGTAGTAATAAAACCCAACGAATTAGTTGCATCTTTCTTAGCCATTAGATACCTTATTGCTGCATGATCCGTGAACACCGTGACTTTGGATCCAACCAAATATGGCCGAAATTTTTCAAAGGCAAACACCACAGCTAACAACTCCTTTTCCATAGTTGTGTAGTTGACTTCTGCTTCATTTAAAACCTTGCTTGCATAAGATATAGGATGGATAAATTTGCCCTGTTTTTGCCCCAGCAATCGCAACATCACTCGCATCACACATTACCTCAAACGGTAAATTCCAATTAGGTGCACAAAGAATGGGTGCTGAGATTAAAGCAACCTTTAAAGTTTCGAAAGCCTTCCTACAATCTCCATTAAAGTAAAAAATATGATCAGTACACAATAAGTTACAAAGAGGTTTACTGATTTTGGAAAAATCTTTTATGAACCTCCTATAAAATCCAGCATGTCCTAAAAAACTCCGAATTCCCTTCACTGAATTCGGTGGTTCTAGTCTCTCAATAACCTCTATTTTTGCTCTATCAACTTCTAGACCATTCTTAGAAATCCTATGACCTAACACTATGCCCTCCTTCACCATGAAGTGACATTTTTCCCAATTAAGAACTAGATGGGTATCCTCACATCTTTTTAATACCTTACCGAAATTATCTAAACAACTCTGAAAAGACCCTCCAAACACTGGAAAATCGTCCATAAATACCTCAGCAGTGGACTCAATCATATCAGAAAAAATTGCCAACATACACTGTTGAAATGTTGCTGGAGCATTGCAAAGGCCAAAAGGTATTCGCCTAAAAGCAAACGTCCCATAAGGGAAGGTGAAAGTGGTTTTTTCCTAATCCTCAGGAGCAATGGTAATCTGGTTATACCCAGAATAACCATCTAAGAAACAGTAGTAGGCCTGACCAGCCAATCTATCCAGCATCTGGTCAATAAATGGTAAAGGGAAATGGTCCTTACGGGTAGCTTTATTAAGCCTCCTGTAGTCCATACAAACCCTCCAGCCAGTTACTGTCCTAGTTGGGATCAAGTCATTGTCTTTACTGCTCACCACGGTGACACCTCCTTTTTTAGGAACACATTGGACAAGGCTTACCCAATTGCTGTCGGCAATTGGGTAAATGATCCCAGCATCCAACCATTTAATCACCTTTTTAACAACCTCTTTCATTGCAGGGTTAAGCCTTCTTTGTTGCTCAACAGTCCTAAAGGATCCCTCCTCTAGGGTAATTTTGTGCATACAAAAAGATGGACTAATTCCCTGAATGTCAGCCAATGTCCAACCTATAGCCTTGCGGTATTGCTGCAACAATTTTATTAAGGCCTCTTCATGCTCCGGCATTAAATCTGATGCAACAATAATGGGCAACGTCTCTCCTTCCCCAAGATACACATACTTTAGATGATCCGGCAAGGGCTTCAAATCTAAAGTAGGTGCCTCAATCAGGGATGGCTTAATAGGAGGAGCCTTCCTTTGATCTAAATCTAAAGACTCAAAAACGTCCTCACACCTAAAAAATTCTTTTTCATTTTTTCTTTCTAACAAACAAACTTCTAAATCCTCTACACTAACCTCTCCATGACCTTCCAAATGCTTGTTAGCCGAATCCTGTATTGTTGTCTCGACCATTGTGCTCTCCAGAATCATAATGAAGGAGCAATCCTCCATTTCGTCTGGATACTTCATTGCTTTAGACACATTAAATTTCGACTCTGATTGTTAATTCCCCTTTTTGAACATCTATTAACGCCCTACCAGTAGCCAAAAATAGACGACCTAAAATAATCGGGACATCTTTATCATCTTCATAGTCCAAAATAATGAAATCAACTGGAAATATGAATTTATCCACTTTCACTAAGACATCCTCAATTTTACCCTCTGGATATGTGATAGATCTATCAGCTAATTGGAGTGTGACTGTGGTAGGCCTAGCTTCACCAATACCTAGTTTTCGATAGACCGAAAGAGGCATAAGGTTAATGCTTGCACCTAAATCACAGAGTGCTCTACCTAACTCTTTTCCACCTATAGATACAGGTATAGTAAATGATCCTGGATCCTTAGCCTTGGGTGGTAGCCCATTTTTAAGAATAGCACTACACTCCTCAGTAAGAGATACAGTTTCAAACTCACCTAACTTCTTCTTTTTAGTTAAAATATCCTTAAGGAATTTAGCATAATTAGGCATTTGCTCAATAGCTTCTACTAAAGGGATATTTATGTGCAATTGCTTAAGAATCTCTAAAAACTTTTTAAATTGACCATCCTGATTCTTAGGCCTTTGCCTTTTTGGAAAAGGTAGAGGTGGTACATAAGGTGGGGGCGGCTCATAAGGTGGTTCCACATCTGGAACAGAACCAGATGCTCCAGCATCTTTATTGCTGCCTCCAGCACCCTGACCAATCTCCAACTCTCTCTCAACAACAATATTTTTATCACCATTTTTATCTACACTCTTGGTTTTACTAGGCTCTTCTAGTGGTTTACCACTCCTAAGAGTCACCGCCTTTACCTGCTCCTTACCTTCCCTTCGAGGGTGTGCAGTATCCGAGGGAAGTTTCCCTTGAGGCCTTGCCTTTAGCTCATTAGTTAGCTGACCCACTTGCAATTCTAGGGCTCTCATCGAAGCTTGATTACTTTGAATTGCGGCATCTATACGAGCCATAAATTCTTTCATCATCGCCTTGAGAGAACTTCCCGAATTTTGTTGGGGCAACGCCTGCTTATTTTACTTGGGCAATACCTACGCTTTAGCAAATCCAGCTGGTTCACCTTTTGTTGCGCTTCCGCAATGCTTCCTTGTCCTCCCCATGAGAAGTTGGGGTGGTTGCGCCAACCTGGATTATAAAAGTTAGAGTAAGGGTTATTCCTCTGATTACCTACAAAAAACACAGAAGCTGGATTGTCGGGGCAAAACTCGTAGTTGTGATCTTCACCACAATAGACACAAGCTTCTTCTGCGACTTGGTTCACCAATACAACAAGCTCCATTGCTGGTGGCTGCTGATGACTAATCACTGTCACATTCTTAAGAGCATTAGCAATCATTGCAAGATCAGCCCTAATGGTGGACACACCATCAACCTCTAACACACTCTTAACCTTTTTATTTGTGCCTCTAACATCCGACCACTGACAACTATTAGTAGATATTCTCTCTAAAATTTCATAGGCTTCATTAAAAGTGTTTGCCAAAAGGGCCCCTCCAGCCGAAGCATCGACCATGCCCTGGGTTACCGCATTTAAACCATTGTAAAATGTTTCCATTTGAACACAATGTGGTAAACCATGGTGGGGACACTTTCGCAATAGTGTAAGGGTTATTCCTCTGATTACCTACAAAAAACACAGAAGCTGGATTGTCGGGGCAAAACTCGTAGTTGTGATCTTCACCACAATAGACACAAGCTTCTTCTGCGACTTGGTTCACCAATACAACAAGCTCCATTGCTGGTGGCTGCTGATGACTAATCACTGTCACATTCTTAAGAGCATTAGCAATCATTGCAAGATCAGCCCTAATGGTGGACACACCATCAACCTCTAACACACTCTTAACCTTTTTATTTGTGCCTCTAACATCCGACCACTGACAACTATTAGTAGATATTCTCTCTAAAATTTCATAGGCTTCATTAAAAGTGTTTGCCAAAAGGGCCCCTCCAGCCGAAGCATCGACCATGCCCTGGGTTACCGCATTTAAACCATTGTAAAATGTTTCCATTTGAACACAATGTGGTAAACCATGGTGGGGACACTTTCGCAATAGTGTAAGGGTTATTCCTCTGATTACCTACAAAAAACACAGAAGCTGGATTGTCGGGGCAAAACTCGTAGTTGTGATCTTCACCACAATAGACACAAGCTTCTTCTGCGACTTGGTTCACCAATACAACAAGCTCCATTGCTGGTGGCTGCTGATGACTAATCACCGTCACATTCTTAAGAGCATTAGCAATCATTGCAAGATCAGCCCTAATGGTGGACACACCATCAACCTCTAACACACTCTTAACCTTTTTATTTGTGCCTCTAACATCCGACCACTGACAACTATTAGTAGATATTCTCTCTAAAATTTCATAGGCTTCATTAAAAGTGTTTGCCAAAAGGGCCCCTCCAGCCGAAGCATCGACCATGCCCTGGGTTACCGCATTTAAACCATTGTAAAATGTTTCCATTTGAACACAATGTGGTAAACCATGGTGGGGACACTTTCGCAATAGCTCCTTAAACCTTTCCCAAGCCTCACTAAAAGTCTCATCCTCAAGTTGCCTAAACCCTACTATTTCACTCCTTAATTTAGCATTTCTATTAGGTGGAAAATATTTACTTAAAAATTTTTCAGCTAACTCATTCCATGTCCTAATTGACCCTGGAGCAAAAGAATTTAACCACGCCTTTGCTCCATCTCTAAGAGAATACAGGAACAAAGTTAATCTAAGGGCATCTTTAGGAACTCCTTGAATTACAAAAGAATCACTAACTCCTAGAAAAGACTTAAGATGTAAATGAGGGTCTTTAGATGACAAACCATGGAATTGCCCCACGGTTTGCAACATCTGAAACATTACCGGTTTCATTTCAAAATTTGCCGCTTAGATTTGGGGACGTGCAATCCCTGGATTCAACTCATCAAACATTACGACAACATACGCTCGAATGGCTCTGGTCCTATCCTTTGCTACCAAGATAGGATTCTCATCCTGATTATTTTGCTGCTCATTTTGCTCCAGCGGCGGATTTTGCTACAACAAGTGATTCTGGGGGTCTGCTGGATCTTCAGGACCCTGCGGAAGACGCGACACGTTTTCCATCTGGTTTCTGCGCTGCTCTCTCCTTCTGATCTTAAATGTCCTCTCGATTTTTGGATCAAGCTCGAACCTTACCCCAGGCGGATCGCTCATGCACCAAACTCACACCTGCAAAAACAAAAGAAACAATCAAAAATTTCTAGCACCAAACCACTAAAACACATACACAAAACAAATCGGATAAAAACTTATTCAATTCCCCGGCAACGGTGCCAAAAACTTGTTGGGTTCCTAGAGTGAGTAAAATTATGATCTGAAAAGACTCTAGAATTCCTATGCAAGTATACACAGTCCACAACAAGTAATAAGTATTTGTCAATCCAAGGCCTGAAGTAGGTTCCACTCTATCTATTTTTTATAAATCTTTTAATGGTTTCAAGGTAATAAAAATGATTGGGTTTTATAAGAATTATGCTGAATACAGTAAATGACAGAACAACAAGTAAACAAATAGGCAGACAGATTAGAGACAGGCGCTGGTTAGGTTTAGTAATTGTTTTAAAAGATGCTCTAGCAATATTATTGATCATGTAAACTCTCGCAGTATTATTAGCGGATTCCTCCCGGAACTCCAGATCTTTTGGAATGTGTTTAAACCCCAATGAAGTATGACCGATGAAGCACTAGGCAACTGACTATCCCTAGCTCAGTCACTGGCGTTCACCAATACACAATGATCGTAGTGTGATTAACCGCCACACACACTCTAAATCATCCCTGAAACTAGAGAGAGGTATGCATACCGGCTGGCCAGGCGGGCATAAATTAGAAACAAGGACAACAATTAACCAAGATGCAATAATCAATAAATATTATTAGAGATGAAGCACGACAACTACATATTCCTTAACAAACGCCTAAAGCTACTTAGTTCATAAGGAGCATGGAAACACGAATTACAATCCGAGTAGGCATGTCCATAATCACAAGATAATAAAGAAAATAATAATATCCTTAATAAGCTTGCGGATGATGGTCTTCTAGCTGTCTTCAATCTCTCTATACTATTCGGCTTCCAAGGAAAATGGAATGGTTTTGACTTGGACGGCTACTTCCTTTTATAGAAGGATAGGAGGCTTGAATTAGGTCAACTTGGACACGTGTGGGGCTCTCCTTGCTCCTTTATCCCGAAAATAACTCAACAGAAGTTGGTTCATGAAGTTGGCTAACAAGCAGTGATGTGGCAGTTCTACTCCCAATTTTGCTGCGGCACAAAATTTGCTCCCTCCAGTCGCCCAGCAGTATAATCTGCATAAAATAATTTCCAAAGCTTCCATTCTTCCAAACATGTAATATCTCTCTAAAACCAACCCTATTAAGCATAAAAGACACACAAATCCGTATATAAATAAGGCCTAAATAACTATCTTTTGGGCAGTTATCAGGTATCTTTACCTGATGCATCGCAAGTCAGAGGCCCTTGAAAAATTCAAGGAGTATAAAGCTGAAGTTGAGAACCGATTAGGTTAAACGATTAAAACTCTATGATCTGATCGATGAGGATAGTACATGGATTTAAGATTCCAGGACTATCAAATAGAACATGGAATCTCTTCCCAACTCTCGACCCCTGATACGCCACAATAAAACGGTGTCTAAGAAAGGAGAAACAGAACCTTGCTAGACATGGTTCGGTCTATTATGAACTATGTTCAACTACCCTAATTCATTTTGGAGATATGCAGTAGAAACTGTTGTATATATTCTGAACATGGTTCTCTCCAAGAGTGTTCGAGAAACACATTACAAGTTATGGAGAGGACGTAATAGGAGTTTACGTCACTTCAGGATTTGGGGATGCCTGACACATGTGTTGGTGCAAAACCCAAAGAAATTGGAAGGATGTTTAAAATTATGCCCATTTGTAGGATACCCTAAAGAAACGAAAGGCAGTCTCTTTTATGATCATCGAGAAAACAAGGTAATTGTATCGATAAATGCCACATAATTTGTAATCCTTTTGTAATAAATATGTTATTCAGTGAATTGTTTGTTTATATAACCTAAATCCAATAGATAAACTTTTGGGTTTTATGTCCTAAAACTCGTAGATAGTCAATGATTAACGAATTATACACTTGTATCAATAAAGTGTTATTGAAGTTTATGGAATAAAGTGTTATTGCCATATTAAGTCTATAATTGCACAATATGACCCAAATCCAATAAACTAAGATCCAAGGTTGTTTACATGAGACTTGGACTAGTATGTCGGGACATAAGGGGATTAATGTTCAAGTAATAACCTAAAAGGTCTATAGTAAAGGGATAATGCGTACCTTATCCTGGTAACACTATGTGATACGACCCACTTTGTATTCGATATAGACGTATTGATCAAAGGTGTCCATGTATGAGACATGCGAGCGGGGGTATCCTATACAATGTGTTTGCATAAGACCAGACTACGAAATAGTAAACCACTAGATGTAACATCGTTAACTAGTTAGGTTACTATTTCAATAGGATGACATAGGTAACTAGATCTTAATCCTGAGTATGTCATGAACTCCTTCTCATGAGGGATTGTCCTTTGATTAGTACGGGTGAGAGTGGCCAGAACGCCGACTCAATAAGCCTACCTTCTTGGGGACAAAACCGAGTGGGGGGCTGGGGACATGATAATACAAGATGGAATTCACTCCTTCCCTTATTGGGGCAAGTAGATGTGTGTTCCCTTAAGGGCTGATTCCGGGTCTTGAACAAAGGCGCGTCGTCCTCTCCTGGCCCGAGAGGAACTCTTGTGTAGAGGTTGGACCCTAAGCAAATTGTTCATTATAGGGATCAATGGTACTTAAGGATCCAGAGGTAACCTAGGGGTAAAACGGTAATTTGACCCAGCTGGTGTTACGAACACACGTGAAGGATTGACTTACTGCATTGGTCGATATCTGTGGACACAAAAATATTCTACAGTGAGAAGAGTGCAGTTGTGGGTCTTTAGTGGAGTGACCCACAGTTAACGAATATTGATTGACTCGGTTAATGAGTTTAGCTGATCAATCTCGTATCGTTGGAGATTATGATATGTAGGTCCATTAGAACGGGTTCTGAGATAATATAGTCTTGATTCTTAAAGGGAATATGAGTTAATTGTATTTTGATGCAATTAATATAATGTATGGAGATACATTATAGTATAAGTTTAATTAATGAATTAAACTTTATAATATAATTAATTTTGGATATGGTTCAAAATTAATTAATGAGATAATTATGAATTTAATTAAATATGTGATATTTGATTAATTCATGAATTAATTAATTGGAGAATTAATTAATTTAATTTTAATTTGGTTAAATGTGATTTAATCAAATTAAAACTATAGTTTATATTGATGTACATTTTGATGCACATTAAAACTATAGGTTAAATGAGAGAGATAAAATTGAATATGATTCAATTATAAAATTAATTAAATATTTGATGTTTAATTAATGTGGATTCAATTAATAGAATTAATTGAATGACCAATTTAATTCAATTGAATATGATTCAAATTGAATTAAAATCTTTATATTATAATTCATTTAATTAATATTGATTTAATTAAATTAATTAAATATTTATTATTTAATTAGTTAATGGTCGAGATCGTTTTGATTAAGATCTAACGATCTAGATCTAGTAGGGCAATAACTCCCTCCACACTTATCGTACAGGGGAGAGAGAGTTCCCTAACTAACCTCCCATTCTCTCATTCACGCAAGAAAACAGAGAGAGTCTTGAACATTTTTTTCTCTAGTTTTTCTCTAAAAAACACAGCAAGCATATTGCTGAATTTTCCCTTCAAGACAAATTTTGGACCCCACCATCCCCATCTGAGTGATCCAAGAGATATAGCGGATGTTCACTATTGGTGGTGTCGGTTGGAAGATCAAGAATGAGAATCTTGGAGCATTGTGCTGTGTTCTTCGAAATCCGGTAAGTGTTCTTGATCTTGAATCAATTTTAGCATGCTTAATCGTTTTTAATTTAGAAATTTGTTTCTGAATTTTAATTGCCAATGTATTGGTTTTTCGTAAACGAAATTGTGAAACGAATTGGTCTTGTTTGCTTCCGCTGCCAAAAGGGATTTTAACCCTTCAATTGGTATCAAAGCCAAGTCGTTTAATCAATTTTGTTTTTTCGAAAATTGCATTGGTTGGATTGGTGGGATTTATTCTGCATTATGAATGTTGGTTTGCTGAAAAATTGTTTTGTTATATTTGGCCATAGATTTACTGTGTTTTGATTTGATCAAAATTGTTAGGGCCCCTACGTTTTTTGGCAATTAAATCAGTAAATCGAATCTTGTAAGTTCGTGTCTAGAGGTCTAGGATCAATTTGTTGATCGGTGTTCGAATCGGGATCAATTTTGGTGAAGAACGGCTGCTGGAATCGTAAGGCAGTAGTCTGTCAAGAGGCGTAGTGTCGCGACCTTGCTCAACAGAGTCGCGACGCTGATGAACAAGGGCTGGAAAAAATCGGGCCAACGTCGAGACACTTTGCCTACAGCGTCTCGACGCTGACGGAAGTTTCCGAATTCACGAAACATTGAGCGAGACGTGCAGCGTGGGTTCCAGCGGTTGAAGCAGTTACGAAATATAAATTATTTGCGTTCACTAAGTCTCGAATGTGGGTGTTGGAGCAGCTGGCGTGCGCGTGTGATTAGCATCCGAGAGGTCGTGTGTTCAAGCTTCAATGTGGGCAGTTATTCTCAGTTATCATTATTAAGGTTCTGTTCGTTCATGGGTGGTCCGGTTCGAGTGTTATGGGTCCAATTTGAAGCAGTTCAAGCTGTTTCGGCCTGGTTCTGAAGCGGTTCAAGACTCGGAAAGATAATTAAATTGAAATTATTGTAATTTTTGTTTATTTTAATTATCATAGGGGCCAATATACCGATTTTTCAGCTATTTATTGCTTTATGAATGTCATTTAGCTAGATCCCACCATAGGTTAAGCATGTTTTCATGCATTTTTATGTTATAAATGTTATAATATATGATAATTATGCATGAATTTTAATTTCATGAGTTATTTAGTATAATAGTTATATTAAATATATGAAATATGTGAAGCATGATGCATGACATTAATTAGATAAATATAAAATGTTATATTTTATTAATGTAGCATGCATGCTTAGTTTTATTTTCATGAGTATTAATATAATTTGTTATATTATGAATGAAAATAATGAATATCAATGCTTGATTTTCATGTATATTTTTAATATAAAGTGTTATATTAATTTAATGAAAATGGAATAACATTGAGCATGACATTAATTAGATTAATATAAATGTTATATTATATTAATGTCAAATTTCATGTAATTTAATTTGGTTGATGATTAATTAATATAATCGATATTAATTAAATGAAATTGAAATTGCATGAAGCATGACACCACATTATATTAATATAATCGTTATATTGATTTTATTGGCGTCATGAGCGTTATGGTGTTTAATGACTGGAATTTGATTGTTATTTTTTCCAAACACCATAGTAGCATGTTATGGGGCTAATTATTAGAATTTTATAATTGTTATAAAATTTATTAGAAACCATCAACCTATAACAAAGAGTTGCATGCAAACATAGGACCTTAGGTTAAAATGAATTAATTTTAAATTGTTTAAAATTAATTAGACCTAAGCTCATTTTTAATTCTAATGGGATGAAAATTATTTTCTTACTTAGGATTAAAATAGTTTTAATGCACTAAGTAGGAAAAAACATTAGTATGGTTATAAGGGAACTCTCCTGGTGAAGTTTTGTCTAGGCTGGGGGTACTTAAGTTGATGGTTTCGGAACACCTCCTACATGGGAACTGACCCGGAACCTGAGTTGAATTAATCATAGTCTAATGTTAGCATGCAATGTCACTAGGTAATTAAAAGGGTTTAATTCACCTAGACATTAGAGTAAAGCCCAAATTATAAGAGTTATAATAGGCATAGACTTAGATAGATTGACTTAGCCGGGTTTATCTAAGTTTAGTAACCCTAAAATAAAGTAGGACATTTATGTGGGAGGAAAAATATAAAAACAAGATTTTCTTATCGAGTTTTTACTCTCACGTCCCCCTGTGTTCACACCGTGAGATCCATGCTCGGTTTCGTGTCGCCCTGGGCGCGACCTCCCTTCGGAAAGTGTTTGCATGGGTCAATACCAAGGTGAATGGGAAGAATGTCTATAGTAAGTGGGAGCAGGACACGTGTCAACGTATCCTACGGTCTCCACCCCTAGGTCGCACCGTGAGATTCTTATGATCCACCTGCGTGTCGTCCTTTCGCGACCATCCCTTCGGAGGGTCTGAGCATAGGTTTCGGAACACCGCGAACTCCAGAAATGGATAAGGTCACTTAGGTTAATTACCAACAGTTGTCTTTCCTTTTGGTAGCCTGTTTGTCCATACCTCTGGGATCTGAAAGTGGGGGGGTTACACTTACGGGGATGAGTTAAATGTGTTAACTAATCCTTGACCGAACAACGGTAACTAAATCCTAACGGAATATGAGTTATTCTGGTGATAGAATTTGGTTGAGATTGTCTCAATTTAGAGGAGGAGTAGCTGACCACCCTTCGGTGGTTGTTGCTCTGAACCTCTGAAGTATCATTGCAAAAACTAAATCAATAGTTTTATAGGGTTTCTTTGATTGCTTGTTTGTTTTTGCAGAATTTGATTGGATTATTTGTAATGGGTTAATGCGATTAATAATACAAGTAATTTATTGTTTCAGTGATAATTTCTATGTGCATTGTCTTACGCCAATTGATAACGGTTTTAGATACAACTAGCTTAAACTACAAACTCGTGGTAAATGATTTTAGATTAGTCTTTTGTGAGGAATGTCCTCAGGCCCAAATGTCTAGTTCATCTTGAGTTGTTCGTGATGAGTATTACATTAACTGCCTAGCCAATACCAATGACAATAAATATGATTTCTTGGTCATTGAAACGTGCATAGTGGAAAATGAGGATACAACCTGAATTTTTAATTCAGGTGCCACTTATCACCTTTGCCTTTCCTTTTAAGGAATAAGCTCATGGCAACTGTTGCAAATAGGTGAGATGTTTCTCAGATTTTGATCTGGAGAGTATATCTCGGCTTTGGCAGAGGGAACATTAAGTTATTTTATCTAGTGGGAGAAAATACACATTATTAGATAATGTGTATGAATTTCCTAAAGATTAACATAAATTTGATTTCTATAACGTATATGTTGGAACAATGTTACTCTATACCTTTCTCTGCAAACACAGTTTTTATTTTAAGAAAGAGTGTTGACATTTGCTCAGCATGACTGGAAAATAAGTTATGTGCTTTAAGACTAATCAAGAGTAAAGCAAGTCATGAGCACTAAGTTGTTTAAGATTGCTTATACTCATAGAAATAAAGGCAAAGGATATCTCCTAAAGGAAATACCTTTCTTTGGTTCTTATGGTGTTAGCTATTTTTTTTATCTCAATGTGATTGGAAGCTTAGTCTAGAGTATACTTCTAAGTTAGTTAGAAGAGCACTCTCTAATACCAATTAAGTCATGCCTTATGGGCAATATGACTCATAGATCTTTTACTGGAAAAGAGCTAAAAGAGCCAAAGAGCCCTTGGAGCTTGTACATTTGGATCCTTGTTGTCTAGTATGTTAAAGCGGTGGGAGGGTATGAATAATTTATCTCTGTTATAGATGATTATTCAAAGGTATGAGTATCTCTACCTAATGCAATTTCAGTCTGAAGCTCTTGAGATATTCGAAGGGGCTTAAGACTTAAGTTGAAAACTTGTTAGGTGAGATAATAAAAACATTTTGATCTGATGAATGTGTTGAGTATAGGGACTTGAGATTCTAGGACTATTTGATAGTTCATGGAATCACATCCTAAATCTCAGTTAGGAGTAAGAGAAACCTATTGGATATGGTTCAATCCAGGTTGAGTTATGCTCAATGGCCTGACTCGTTTTTGGGTCATGTAGTGTGACTGCAGCGTGTATTTTGAACAATGTTCCATCAAAAGTGTTTCTGAAACACCTTTTATGTTGTGGATAGGACGTAAAGATTATTTACGTTTCTTTATATTTTGGGGTGTCCAACACTTGTGCTTGTGACTAACCCAAAACAAATTGGAATACCGTTCAAAATTATGCCTAATTATAGGCAATCCCAAAGGAAACGAGGAGAATATATTTCATCAATCCATAAGGGAATTAAAAATTTGTATCGACAGATGTTTCATTCTCAGAAGAAGAATATATTATAAATCATAAGCCATAAAGTAAGGTCGGTTTAAGTGAATTAACTAATAAAGCTACGGAAACATTAACAAGAGTTGTTAATGAATCAATAAAAGTTGTTGATAAGTCTGGTTATTCAATAAGAGTTGTTGATAAGGCCAACGTTTTTTGTTAGCCACATCCATCTCAAGAGTTGAGAATGTCTTGATGTAGTGGGAGGGTTGTTTTATAACCTGACCGTTACATGGGCTTATTTGAAGTTCAAGTGATCATTCTTGATGATGACACAGAGGATTCATTATCTTTTAGAAAGAAAATAAATGATGTTGACAGGGATCAAGGGTTTAAAGTCATGGACATGGAAATGAAGTCTTTGCATTTTAAGTCCATCTTGGATCTTGTAAATTTGCTTGATGGGGTAACACCTATAGGTTACAAGTGGATTTGCAAGAAGAAACGAGACATTTAAGGTCTCAACCAAAAGGGTCCATTAGGCAAGATCAAAAGCAAAAGGGTTTGCAAGCTTAAGTGATCCATTCATGGATTTACCTAAGCATTTTGATCTTGGAATGTAAGATTTGATACGGTGATCAGATTATTTGGCTTTAATAAGGATATTGATGAGCCTTGTGTCTGCAAGAAAATCGTCAGTAGTTTAGTAGCTTTATTCATGTTGTATGCGATTGATATCCTATTCATTGGGAATGATGTAGGTTATCTTACTGACATTAAAAGAGGCTAGCAGCTCATTTCCAAATGAAAATATGGGAGAAGCTGAGCTCGTCTTGTCTCAAGTTTCTTATGTCTACAAGATGTTAGTTAGATATAAGATGCAGAATTCCAATAAGGGTTTACTACCTTTTCAGGAATGAAATTCTTTTGTTTAAGGAACTGTGTCCTCAGACACCTCAAGAAGTTGAGGACATAAGACATATGCCCTATGCAGTAGGGTTGTCAGTGAGTATCAATAAATTCAAGGATTCGATCTCTGGAGTGTCGTTACGTACATCCTCCAGTATATTTGGAGAACGAGGTTTTATATGCTCGTGTTTGGTGCTAAGGATTTGATCCTTACAGGATACACTAACACAAATGTTTTAACTGATAAGGATTTGATGAAATCTACATCAGTGTCTGTCTTCACTCTTAATGGAGGAGCTATAGTACGACTTATCTGCAGTCTAGACCATATAGGCCGATAAGTAGTTGCTTATGAAGCATAGATAGAGACTGTATGACTTAGGAAGTTCAAGCCCAATGTGGAAGGTGTTCCAAATATGAACTAGCCTATTGCAAGACAAACAAGCACGTTGAATCTAAAGGATATATTGCTGATTCATTCACGAAGGCTCTCTCGGCTAAAGTGTATGAGGGTCATCTAGATGGTCTAGGTCTACGAGTTATGTAGAAAGATGTAATCTAGGGCAAGTGGGAGAAGTGTAATGGGTATAGTGATACCATTATGTCATTGGTATAGTGATGCCCTAGTTTATTGTATTTGTACATTGTAAATACGTTTTATGTATTATACATGTATTTATACACCCACTGCTGGGATAGATTATTGTACATTCCCACTAAACTCGATTTTTAGTCCAAGTGGGAGTTTGTTGGGTTCTATGTCCTAAAACTCGTAGATAGTGAATGATTAACGAATTATACACTTGTATCAATAAAGTGTTATTAAGGTTTATGCAAAAAGTGTTATTGTCATATTAAGTCTAGAATTGCACAATATGACCCAAATCCAATAAACTAAGATCCAAGGTTGTTTACATGAGACTTGGACTAGTATGTGAAGACATACGGGGATTAGTGTTCAAGTAACAACCTAAAAGGTTTATAGTACAGGGATAAGGCTGGGTAACTAATCCTGGTAACACTATGTGATCCGACCCGCTTTGTATCCAATACAGACGTATTGATCCAAGGCGTGCATGAAGGAGACATGCGAGTGGGGGTATCATATGCAATGAGTTTGCATAAGACCAGACCACGAAATACTAAACCACTAGATGTAACACCGTTAACTAGTTAGGTTACTGTTTCAATAGGATGACCTTGGTAACTCAATCTTAATCTTGAGTATGTCATTAACTCCTTCTCATGAGGGATTGTCCTTTGATTAGTACGGGTGAGAGTAGCCAGAACGCCGACTCAATAAGCCTACCTTCTTGGGGACAAGACCGAGTGGGGGGCTTGGGAAATGACAATACAAGATGGAATTCACTCCTTCCCCTATTGGGGCAAGTAGATGTGTGTTCCCTTAAGGGTTGATTTCAGCTCTTGAACAAAGGTGCGCCGTCCTCTCCTGGCCTGAGAGGAACTCTTGTTTAGAGGTTGGACACTAAGCAAATTGTTCATTAGAGGGATCAGTGGTACTTAAGGATACAGAAGTAACCCAGGGGTAAAACGGTAATTTGACCCAACTGGTGTTACGAACACACGTGAAGGATTGACTTACTGCATTGGTCGATATCCGTGGACACAAAAATATTATACAGTGAGAATATTGTAGCTGTGGGTCTTTAGGGGAGTGACCCACAGTTAACGAATGTTGATTGACTCGGTTAATGAGTTTAGCTGATCAATCTCGTATCGTTGGAGCTTCTGATCTGTAGGTCCATTAGAACGGGTTCTGAGATAATATAGTCTTGATTCTTAAAGGGAATATAAGTTAATTGTATTTTGATGCAATTAATATAATGTATGGAGATACATTATAGTATAAGTTTAATTAATGAATTAAACTTTATAATAAAATTAATTTTGGATATGATTCAAAATTAATTAATGAGAGAATTATGAATTTAATTAAATATGTGATATTTGATTAATTCATGAATTAATTAATTGGGGAATTAATTAATTTAATTTTAATTTGGTCAAATGTGATTTAATCAAATTAAAACTATAGTTTATATTGATGTACATTTTGATGCACATTAAAACTATAGGTTAAATGAGAGAGATAAAATTGAATATGATTCAATTATAAAATTAATTAAATATTTGATGTTTAATTAATGTGGATTCAATTAATAGAATTAATTGAATGACCAATTTAATTCAATTGAATATGATTCAAATTGAATTAAAATCTTTATATTATAATTCATTTAATTAATATTGATTTAATTAAATTAATTAAATATTTATTATTTAATTAGTTAATGGTCGAGATCGTTTTGATTAAGATCTAACGGTCTAGATCTAGTAGGGCAATAACTCCCTCCACACTTATCGTACAGGGGAGAGAGAGTTCCCTAACTAACCTCCCATTCTCTCATTCACGCAAGAAAACAGAGAGAGTCTTGAACATTTTTTTCTCTAGTTTTTCTCTAAAAAACACAGCAAGCATATTGCTGAATTTTCCCTTCAAGACAAATTTTGGACCCCACCATCCCTATCTGAGTGATCCAAGAGATATAGCGAGTGTTCACTATTGGTCGTGTCGATTGGAAGATCAAGAATGAGAATCTTAGAGCATTGTGCTGTGCTCATCGAAATCCGGTAAGTGTTCTTGATATTGAATCAATTTTAGCATGCTTAATCGTTTTTAATTTAGAAAGTTGTTTCTGAATTTTAATTGCCAATGTATTGGTTTTTCGTAAACGAAATTGTGAAACGAATTGGTCTTGTTTGCTTCCGCTGCCAAAAGCGATTTTAACCCTTCATAAACAACCTTGGTTATAACATGATACTCAAACTATATTGGGAATATGGACAATGATCAAGTTCTAATATATAACTAAGATAAGAATAGGTACCTTATCTTGGAGACACTATGGATGTGACATATTTTGCGAACAAGGCAAACGATATGATCCTGGATCGTTCATGTAGAGACACACGAGTGAGGGCATTCTATGTAAATGAGTTTGCACAAGACTGGACCAAGAAATAAGTCACTCTTTCTTTATAACGTCGTTTACTGATAAGATTGACTATTTCATACGATGACCTAGATAACTTGATCATAATCCTGAGCTAACTAGGATCTCCTGTTTGTTCAGAATTATCCTTTGATCTCCATGGGTGAGAGTGGCCCAACATCACCGACTTAATAAGCCTACCATTTTGGGGATAACACTGGATAAATAGCAAGATGGAATTCACTCCTACCCGTATTAGAGAAAGCAGAAAAGTTGTTCCCTTAAGTGTTGACTGATAGGATCTAAATAGTCATATTTTATCGCCTCTAATCTAAGCTTGTTAGAGTCATTTTATGCTTTACTTGTCCTATTTAAAGGTTAATTGAGCTTAGGTTATATCGGGAGTCGATCACGCTAACTAGTGTTAATTCAGGTCAATTACAAAGTTTTGAAGCCATCTCGATGTCATAGACGGTAAGGAGGTGAAGAGACCCAATTGTGCTGAAGCAAGCCTGAATTATGACACCAAAAGTCGAAGATTGAAGCCCCGTACTGAGAAAAAACGAGACAAAGTCGAGACATAAAGCAGGAAGTCGAGATACGAGGACGCCAGCCTTGACGTCTCGACACCGACGCGAGTTCCTTCCGTAGTGCATTGTTGGCAGCGTCTCGATGCTACCTTATTTTCTATATTTATGTAGCCTCGGTTTAGTCTGTCGTTAGGTTAGAATTTTGGTCATATTCTATGCATTCTTTTATGTTATTTGTTGCTTTTACTTCATCCATGTGTAGCTAAACTCGTTTAGATCGTTGGATTGGGTTTATGTCTTGATTATAAATATCATTGGCTGAGTTTTCTGATTTCTACTTTATGTTCTTGTTGTATTTTCATTGAGTTTTACCATGTTATCCCATTTAAACCAATAGATGAGGCTAGTCTATTAGGATTGATGCCCTATGTGATTACCACTTGTGTATTCTATCAGTTATTTTTAGATAGCCACTAGGTTGAGGCAAGCCACTCTTTACGCGAGACAACCCTTGATAGGCCTAGGATGCATGTTAAAGGTTGTAGGAATTAGATTTTAATTGTATTTGAATTTAGTTATTGCGATTCTAGACCCATGATCCCAAAGCAGCTAGTTTAAATAGGTGATGTTGAAATTGCTTAACCTAAAACTAGTTAGATATAATTAGTAACATTGCAGAGGTCTCGGATGGTTGCTAAATTATGCATAAGGGGTGGTGAGTGATAGATTCTATATTAATTAATCTACTTAATTACAAAATTCACGATTAGTGAGGTAATTAGCACAAGTTAGTGTAGAGGGTCCTCCCTGTAACCCAGAAGCAAACCAAACTAATTAAATCAGTTTAGAATAATCGTTAGAGAAAACTAGGAAGCCAACGAATTATAATCAAGCATAATAAATCCCAATCCAAGGATCCCTTTTTATGTTATTGATCCCGTCTTATTTCCATCCTGCATGTTTAGTTTTCTATGAAGGATTGGAATTCCATAATTCCGTAAAGCAGAAGCATGATTGGGACTGATTCGTAATTAATTTTGTTTAATCTAAAATACCAATACAGTTGCAATAATCTTAGAACTTTTCTAAATCTATATTAAGGCTAAGCATACAAAAATATTAGATCTAAATCTAATTTATATAATAACAAATTACTTACTCTCATTGACGACTTAGATTAAATTAACCAACTGCTTGTGAAATAATCACGAACTACTACGAACACCACCACTATGGCTACACCTGTATGACTCTGAGACTTCTAGAGGTAGGGGACTGGTGGGAGTCTAGAGGGAGCCTTCAGGGGAATTCTCTGAGAGTAGGAGAATGAATGAGATGTCTTTCACCCCACCCAAGGGGTCCTATTTAAAGGAGAAAGGCCAAGACCTTTTCCTAAAGAAAAGGTCATGAATAAGATCTAATTAAATTTATTATCTTATTCATATTTAATTTAATAAATAATTAATTAATTACCCAATTAAATTTCATATATTTAATCTTAGAGATTTTATTAAATTATTTATATTAATATGAATCTAATTCATATTAATTATTTGAACTCTTTCAAATATTTTTCTCTCAAGAATTAATTCAAAATTATATTATAAAGTTTCATAAACTTTATAATATAATGTATCAATATACATTATATGATTCCCCTAAATAAATTAAACAATTTCAGTTTACAATTTATACTTAATTTCCTAAAGTCTCTTTACGAGCTACCAGTGCGACCTAAAGGACCCACAAATCAGAAGCTCCAACGATATGAGGCCAATTGGCAAAACTCATTAACCATGTTAGTCAACATTCGTTAACTTTGGGTCACTCCACTAAAGACCCACAACTGCACTCTTCTCACTGTAGAATATTTCTGTGTCCAAGGATATCCACCAATGCAGTAAGTCAATCGTTCTCGTGTGTTCATAACACCAGTTGGGTCAAATTACCGTTTTACCCCTAGGTTACCTTTGGTTCCTTAAGTACCATTAATCCCTCTAATGAACAAGTTGTTTAGGGTCCAACCACTAAACAGGAGTTCCTCTCGGGCCAAGAGAGGATGGACCGTCTTTGCTCAAGCCTCGAAATCAGCCCTTAAGAGAACACACATCTACTTACCCCAATAGGGGAAAGAGTGAATTCCATCTTGTATTGTTATGTTCCCAGCCCCCATTTGGTCTTGAGATTGAGTTACCTAGGTCATCCAATTGAAATAGAAACCTAAACTAGTTAATGTTGTTACATCTAGTGGTTACTATTTTGTTGTTTGGTCATATGCAATCTAATTGCGTAGGATACCCCCACCCGCATGTCTCCTACATGGATGCTTTTGATCATTGCATCTGTATCGAATACAAGGTGGGCCATATCACATAGTGTCACCAGGATAAGGTACCCAATCTTATCCCTATACTATAGACCTTTTAGGTTGTTACTTGGACACCGATCCCTGTATGTCCCCACATACTAGTCCAAGTTCCATTTAAACAACCTTGGATCTTAGTTTGTTGGATTTATGGTTTATTAGTGCAAACTCGATTATTCAATAACCAAATTACTCAATCATTCAAATAACATGTTAGGATATGAGCTAAGTCTAAAACAACCATTGAAACTAACTAAAGTAAGAGGTAAAGAAGATTAAACGCTAAGTTGTCGAGACCGCATGTCCTCGTCATGATCTCCACTTGCAAAGCCTTGAATCCCACTCCTCTCCACTTGCTTCAGCTTCCACTAAAGGTTTTCAGTTGAGTTTTAGGCTAAAATTGCATAAAAAAATCCCCTTGGCCAGCCCTAATCGCAATCTATTTATAGGAAAATAGTCGACAGCATCGAGACGCTATAGGCACAGCATCGCGACACTGTCGCAAAACCGAGCATTCTGTTTTTTAAATTTCTGAGAGAATGGAGATGCTATGGTCACAACGTCAAGATGCCCAAAAGCTAGGGTCTCGACGCTGGTCTGCGGCTTGCCCACTTCAATAAGCTTCCATCTTGATTCACTTCGTTCCTTTGGCCTCTTTGCACGTCCCGAACACCCGATAATTCCAAATTTCTCAATTTAGCTCCAATACATATTTCCTACAAATAAAACACTAAAATGAATAAATTTGGCCAATTAAATATAAAAGACTAGCTAAATTAATTAGGGAAAAATAGCTAGCTATGCTCGCTATGACTTGTTCAGCGCGTTTGTTAAGGAATCATCATTCTCGTATATGCCAACTTTCTTCGTTGATGCCTTCTCCGTACGTTGATGCCATTGCTTCTAATAACTCCTTCGCGTCATTAATGGTTTTTGACACAAAGCTTCCACCTACAGATGTATCAAGAACACTTTTAGTGAATTTATTTAAACCGTTATAAAACAATTGTACCTGGAGCCAATCCGGGTAGCCATGTTGTGGAAATCTCCTTAGCATCTCTTTGTGATAAATGGCACTAATAACTCCTTCACGTCATTAATTGCTCGTCATTGATTTTTCTAAATGTTCCAATCTCCGTACGAAGTTTTGTTGTCTTGGCGGGTGGGAAAAACTTCGTGAGAAATGCCTGAGCCAGCTTGTCCCAGGTGTTAATACTGCCAGGTTCTAAGGATTCAAGCCAATCTTTCACCTTGTCTTGGAGGGATAATGTAAATAACCTTAATATTTTAGCATCTGTCGAAACTCGGTTCATCTTAACCGTCCCACGAATTTCTAAGAAGGATAGAAGGTAGGAGTGAGGATCTTCTGAAGGATGTCCTTTAAAAGAACAATCCCTCGCCATTTAGATCAAACTCGTCTTCAGTTCAAAATTATTCGCCTGTATGGAAGCGTACACGTTGCAGAAATTTTCTCTGGGAAGAATCGGCTGTAGAAACTCAAGAATAACTTTGGGTGCATCTTCTTGTTGGGCCATCTTTTCTGTTAGTCTTTTATCCTTACTAATAGGTCTAATTGTTCTATCAATTTCAAGATCTAATGAAAATAGATCAACCTCCTTATATGTTTGCATGCACAACCCCCAAGCTAATCAAACTAAAAATAAAACTATTCAGAAAAATAAAAAATTATAATATATACACCCTAAATTAATATTCAATCTTTTCTTTTTAATGTCAGAAAATTATGTTCCCTATAAAACACACACCTCCCCGACAACGACGCCAAAAACTTCTTGTGCTGATTACCGCAAGCCTATGGTTGGCAGAAGTAATATAAAATTGTAGAGTATCGAGTATCGATTCCACAAGGAGGATTGTATTTAGAAAAGATGATAAACTAAGCACTAAAAAATACTAAGATGGATTATTATTTAGGGACCTATACATAATGAAGGATGCAATCTAAATTAAAGCAAAACAATGAATTAAATTGATCAAGCAAGGTGGTAAAAAGGATGGAAGAGTCAATTGAGAGGCGGGGTCTTGAGATCCGAAATATAGCTTATTAGTTATTCTAATTATCCTATCTTGTGTCCGACTAATTATAGACCTAGAATCTCCGTTAATTACATAGGTTTTCCTTTCAGTTTCCCCTAATTATAACTAACTCATTTTAACAACCGAAGTGTCCTTAACACTATTAAACGGGTTAATTAACGAGCCAAGATTCATTATTGATCTCTACGCCTAACCAACTACTCTCGCTGTCACTACGAATAGTTAAGCCTGATAACATGCAAAATTGTTATCATTTTCCTATTTTTTTAGCTAGTTTTGTGCTTGAGTTGTGAGCTTTAATGTCTTTTTATGTCGAATTTGTAGAAAACCGAGTTCGTGAGGTAAAACCATAAATTTTATAATTTTGAAGACCAAAATGAAGACTTTGGGCCATAAATGGAGAAAAGAAAAGAAGATATTTGAAGTAGAGGCCCAAAAAGCCTAAAAGGAAGAAGAAAGGAGGCCAAAATCCGCATATGGGGCTTTTAGAAGGCCTAGCGTCTCAACGCTGGGAGCAGAGCGTCTCGACACTTGGCAGGCGGTGAAGAAAGATCTAGAATCGCGATAGCGTCGCGATGCTGCGACAACTTCTGCGCCAAGAAAGTGTGACGACGTTGTGACGTAGCGTCGCGACGCTATTGTCTTGTTCAGCAAGAAAGGGGTCCATCCAGCACCTATAAAAAGCCCACCTTCCTTTGGTTCAAATCATCCCAACTTTTGGGAGCTTTCCCCTAGTTCAATTGAGAGAAAAAGTGAGAAGAATTGTTGAGAAAGAGGTTGGAATTGAGCGAGATTCCAAGCCTCAAGATTCTATATGATCGTAGCGGGAGCTTGGGATCAACTTATCGGTTATTTCTTCCTTACTTCTTTATAATTCCTTATTGTAATTTGAGTTAGGCCTATGGATCAAGATCACTTGGTCAAAATTATTCCCATTTGTGAGTAGATCTTGAGACCTAGGGCCGTTATTCTTGCTAATTGGAAAAATTAGCTTAATTCATTGTAAATTGTAACGAAGTTCTTCATATTTAATCTATGCAATTTATTCTTAATGCTTTTAATCTCGTGATCACGGATTAATTGATGTGTTGGTCTAAATTGATACTCGACAGAGAGAAATTAGATTAGATCCAAATTGCATGTCTAACGATTGCTTGGAGCATGAGAGTGGAAGATAATTGTTAGAAATTGATTATGAAGTTACTTAATCCCAATACTATAATTAACTAAGGAGATGGACACATGAATTAGTTATGTTAGTATGAGATGTGGAGGAGCTTGAAAGAGAAATCCTGTTAAAATTACTTCTAGATTTATGGAATTGAAGATTAGTAAGTACATTCATCTAA
The DNA here is from genome assembly GCA_036850905.1 of Luffa acutangula. Taxonomy (NCBI): domain Eukaryota; kingdom Viridiplantae; phylum Streptophyta; class Magnoliopsida; order Cucurbitales; family Cucurbitaceae; genus Luffa; species Luffa acutangula. The sequence continues at coordinate 23,876,384 of CM072098.1, forward strand.
TTAATTAAGCTACATATCCAAAACGCTAGGTAATGTCCTAGGTCAAGTCCTCTTAATAGGAAATTTTCTTTAATTGCATGGTTTCTTTAGTTTCTTGTAAATTCGTAGTTCTTGAGAGTTAATTTTCTAAAAAAAAAATTAAAACATGATGGTTCTTTGTAATTAATGGAATTAATTCAATTTCCCTGAGGATTCGATATTCAGAATACTTTCCGTTTTAATATTACTTGGGCAACCGTACGCTTGCAGAAAATTGCCGGGGAAATTTTAATTTTTTTCCGTTAATATTGAGAATTAAGTGTTTGATTTTAATTTAGAAATTTTATTTTTGCAATTTAATTTTTAGTGGTGGCAGATTTTGTGAAGATATAAGGTGGAAAAATTGTTTCTTTGAGTTTTAATCATGGCAGATCAAGAAGACAAAGCAATCCAAGACTATTTCTTGCCGGAATTTCCATTAAATTACTCTGGAATAGCTTATGAGCCAATCGTCGTCGATAACTTTGAGCTCAATGTTAGTCTCATCCAAATGGTAAGAGAAAATACTTTCAAAGGCTATCCATCAGAAGATCCTTACAATCACCTAAGATCATTTTTTAATATTTGTGGAACGGTAAAGATGGGAGGAGTTAGCCTTGACTCCATTCGTTTGCAGTTATTCTCATTTTCTTATTAAGATAAGGCTAGAGATTGGTTAGGCTCGTTAACCTCAAACAACATCCTTAGTTGGAATGATTTAGTCAAAGCTTTCCTTGCAAAAATTTTCCCATTAGAAAAAATTACCAAGCTTAGAGTTGAAATTGAAAAGTTTCAATAATTAGGGGAAGAGCAATTATCTGAGGCTTGAGAAAGATATAAGGATTTGTTAAGGAAATGCCCACAACATGGATACCTTGATTGGCTTCAAATTAAACTTTTATACAGTGGGTTAAATAGGGATTTAAAGACAATTCTTGACACTACAACTGGAGGAAACTTTTTAGCTAGAACTGTCAAGGAGGCACGAACCATAGTAGAAGAATTGGCTTTGACAAGTTACCAATGGCAACCAGAGTCCAAAATTAAGGAGAAACAATGTGAGAATGATGAGGTGAGTGCTTTAAGGTTGCAAGTTGAAGCTCTAACCAAGGCTCTAAACAAGCTCACAGGATCAAAAATTCCAAGTTCGTCGAAAACCGAAGTAAAAGAGGAACCTAAACCCGAGGAGACACTTCAAGAGGAGAAAAACCCTTTGGAGGAAATGCTAGGAAGTTTCATAAATGAGACTAGGAATTTAAATGAAAATGTTCAAGGAGCAGTATCAATAAGGCAAGCCAAAGTAGAAAAACAAGATATTGTCATTAATAAGATGGAAACAAAAATAAATCAGATGACAATATTCATGAAGGAGATCCAGCAAGGAAAGTTATCCAATGTCGACGCCATGGACCCACAAGAATAATGCCTGCCATATCTCTCAAAAGTGGAAAACAATTGAAAGAAGCTGAAAGAAAAGAAGAAACAAAGCCCAACACTAGAAGGATACTGGATGAGGATGATGATCAAAGCAAGCAAGAGGAAGAAACAGAACCATTAGTGCCAGATAAGCCTTCGGACTCTATTCCTATAGTTCCTAATCATATTCCTTATCCTCAAAGATTCCAAAAGAAAAAGTTGGATGCTTAATTTTCAAATTTCTGGATATTTTTAAACAGCTCCACATTAACATTCCTTTCGCTGATGCTTTGGAACAGATGCCACACTATGCCAAGTTTATGAAGGAAATTTTATCAAAGAAAAGGAAGTTCGAGAACCATGAGACAATGAATATGACAGCCAAGTCTAGTGCCATAATCCAGAAACATCTACCACCGAAATTAAAAGATCCTGGGAGTTTCACTCTTCCTTGTACTGTTGGTAGTTTGTTTATTAAAAATGCTTTGTGTGACTTAGGGGCAAGTATTAACCTAATGCCTTTCAGTGTTTACAGGAAACTTGGTTTGGGGGAATTAAAGTCAACTACAATTGTTCTGTAATTGGCAGACCGTTCGAGGATGTTCTGGTTAACGTTGACAAATTCATATTCCCTGTAGACTTTGTAGTGTTAGACATGGAAGAAGACCCCGTAGTCCCGATCATTCTTGGGAGACCATTTTTGGCAACCGCTCGTGCATCAATTGAGGTACAGAAAGGAACCCTGACTCTCAGAGTAGAAGACGAAGAGGTAGTGTTCAACCTTTTTAATGCATTAAAACATCCACAAGAGGTTAGTTCTGCTTCTCGATTGATTCAGTGGACACTATCATCAATGCATGTGTAGAGTCAGAATCCCCTGTTGATCATTATGAAATAAGCATGCCTGACGTGTTTGGAGATGAATTAATAGATGTTTATTAGGAAAATGCTTTAATTGATGAATCTTTAGGAAAGGAAGAAAAATTGTCATTAGACATATGTGCTCAAGTTGATACCCCTTCGCCTGAATTAAAACAATTTCCTGCTCACCTACGTTATGCTTTCTTAGGAGAATCTTCTACTTTTTCCGTTATCATTTCTACTGATTTGAGTAGAAGAGGAAAAATTGTTGGATGTTTTGAAAAAAATTAAATTTGCCTTAGGATGGTCTATAAGTGATATTAAAGGTATTAGTCCTTCAATTGTCATGCATAAAATCTCAATGGGAGATGCCTGTAATCCTACAGTAGAGCACCAAAGAATATTAAATCCAGCAATGAAGGAAGTGGTAAAAATCGAGGTGTTAAAATTATTGAATGCAGGAATTATTTATGTTATATCTGACAGCCGTTGGTGAGTCCTGTTCAAGTAGTGCCTAAGAAAGGGGGGATGACTGTTATTAAGAATGAGAAAGATGAGTCATTATCTACTAGGACAGTCACTGGTTGGCGTGTGTGTATTTGATTATAGGAAATTAAATAAAGCCATTGGGAAAGATCATTTCCCTCTCCCCTTTATCGATTAAATGTTTGTTAGGCTAGCTGGATATCTGTACTATTGTTTTCTTGATTGTTATTCGGGCTATAATCAAGTTGTGATTGCACCTGAAGACAAAGAGAAAACAAGATTCACGTGTCCCTATGGTACTTTGCTTTCCGGCGTATGCCATTTGGACTATGCAATGCTCCAACTACCTTTAAGCGTTGTATGATGGTCATATTTTCAGACTTTGTAGAATAGATTATGGAGATGTTTATAGCTGATGTTTCTGTCTTCGGTTCATCATTTGATAACTAATTGCATAATCTGTCTTGTGTTTTAAAAAGATGCCAAGAGACTAAACTTGCTTTAAATTGGGAAAAATATCATTTTATGGTAAAAGAAGGGATAGTTTTAGGCCACAAAGTGTCTGAAAAAGGTTTGGAGGTTGATAAAGCCAAAATTTATGCTATTGAACAACTTCCTCCACCCATTAATGTTAAAGGAGTTCGTAGCTTCTGATGACATGCAAAAATGTCATCATTTTCCTATTAATTTTGGCTAGTTTTATGCTTGAATTGTGTACTTTAATGCTAGTTTCTGTTTAAATTCCAGAAAACCGAGCCAAGGAAGCAAAACCGGAATTTTGAGAGATTTTGGATGATTTTGGAGACTTTTTGAGCAATTTGGAGAATTACATTGAAGATCCGAGTCCAAAAAGCCAAAAAGAATTAATTAGAAGCCCAAATTCATGAATTTCAAGTCTTAAATTATCAATTTGGGTCAAGAAGAGTGCCCAAAATTCATTACAAGAAGTATTTGGGCCAAAAGAAAGTTGGAGGCCCAAAAATGGAGTCAAAATCGGGTCTTTATTGAAGATTCAGGGCCTAGCGTCTCGACGCTAAGCCTGGAGCGTCTCGACGCTAGGCAGCTGCGTGGAGAAATCCGGAATCGTCAGAGCGTCCCGACACTGTCCAAGTAGCGTCTCGACGCTGCGATGTCTTGGAGCCCAAGAAAAGATGACGTCAGAGCGTCTCGACGCTGTCCTTGTAGCGTCTCGACGCTGTGCCTGTTGGGAGCCTATAAAAGGAGCCTTTTGCAATGAAGATTGTGTGCCAATTTGTGGGTTTTCACCCCATTCTAGAGTTTACACTAAAATTTGGGATTTTTGGGAGAGTTTTGGAGCTTTGTTGAAGATCTTTGGAGCTCGGGATCGAAGGAGGTCGGCGCGGGATCGAGGAGGTCGACACTTTTATGAGCATTTCTCTTCCCTTTTCCTTTATGTTTTAGTTTCTAGAATTGTTGTGATTAGGAATTATTGAATTTTAGTGATTATGAGTAGCAAATTCCTAAATTCTATGAGTTTGATTTAATATGTCGAACCTTTGCTCGATTAATGAATTGATTTGGTTTAATTGTCATTATTGTTCATTTGTGCATTTTGTCCGTAATGCTTTTAATCAACTGATCACTGATTAAATGAATTGTTACTATGTGGAAACTCGACGGAGAGAAGCTTAGACTAGAACTGAATGCATGACTAACGGTTATTTACCCGGGTGACACGGGATAAAATAAATAACGTTAGAGGTTGTATTGAAGGGTCGTAATGCCATACTAAGTAAATAAAGATGAGACTGAAAGGAGATTCTTTATTGAACGGTATGAGATAGGAGGAGACCGACAGGAGAGTCCTTGTCATTAGGCTTCTAGACTTATGAATTGAATGATTAGTTAATCCATATTAGTTATTTGATTATGCATTAAAGGTCCAATTGATAAAATCAACAACTCTAGAATTATCCCTCCAAATTGTGTCGCCATTTATCTTTTGCTTTCTAGATTAGCTTTTTGTTATTCTTTCCGGCATTAGATTTTGTTCTCTAAATAAAGCTAAGCAAGATTATTCGTGGTACTTAATTGAATAAATCCAATCCCTGTGGAGACGATACTCTATACTCAAAATCACTATATTACTTGTGACGACCCGTGCGCTTGTGGATTAAAATCGTGCAACAAGTTTTTGGCGCCGTTGCCGGGGAATGACTAATTTAATTCAATTAATATTGTGAAGAAATTGCTTGCTTTAGATTAGAGGTTTTATTTTGCTTTCTTTGTTTTATTTTTATCGTGGTCCATTGTTCTTGTTGTGCATTTAATTGGTGTTTGCATCTGACTGAAAGCCTGATTATTGTTAATTTAATTATTTTAAATGGATTTTAATAGTTTTGGGTGGCCCTTTAGGGAATCTGAGCCCGAAGAACCAACACCATCATCCAATTTTTTTTATTTAAATTATTCCCCTTTAGAAGAAAAATCTCCCCTAGAAAATTTGCTTCAAGATTTTATTGAGGATACTAGAGCCATGAATTTTTCTCTAGAAAAAATCCTTAGGGAGATTCCATCCCCAAGAGGATGAGAGTGAAGTGCAATCCGCTTCCATAGAAGAAAAATCTTCTTTAGAGAGCTTGCTTGAAAGTTTTATCCAAGAGTCTAGAGCCATGAATTTAGAATTAGAAAAATCTATGGAGAGACTCAATACCCAAAAGGAAGATAGCGAAGTAGGATCCACTTCCATAGAGTGTCTAGTGAGTCATGTGGCCACTAATTCATTAGCACCCATTCAAGAGCCTAATCCTTTCGATTTTGCTAAGTTTGAGCATATAGGGGAGAGTTGTTTAGGCAGTGAGGAAGAATTGGATAGTTCCAGCACCCATCAAGAACAAGTTTGTGAGGAAGAAAAAGAAAATGAGCCTATAGTATTTGAGGAGTTTCTTGAGGTAGAGTTTACGGTTGAAAGACCTTTGTCTGTTCTATCTTCTCCATCCTCTATTGATAATGAGTGTTCTTTTTCTTGTTCTCACGAGTCAGAGTCAGAGTCAGAGTCCATTTATTTTGATCTTTCTCCTTTTATGCTTTTATTATTAAAAAATCCCAAAAATATTTCTGCTTCAGGGTCCCATGAAAAGCTAGTAAGCTTACTAGCAATAGTCTGCTTCATTGATTCAAGGAAGAAGGGCCCGAAGAAATACGAGAATTTTTATGTGCCTTGAAAGTCTGCACAAACTCGTCTAGCTAAGAGACGTTAAACAAGCGCTTCTTGGGAGGCAACCCAAGTTTATTTTTCCGTTAATTTTCCTTCCTTTGTTTTTCAGTTTTTATGTAGTTAGGGTATGTTGATCTTTCGTTCCGGTTGATCAATTTTTGAAGGAGCTCGAGACCACATTTTCTTCAAAAAACAACCCCAATGAATGTTGAAGGCTGACATCCATGGTTTCTCTCGCATTCCAGGGCAGTACTGTTCTCCTTTTATCTTTTTAATTGTCCTTATGCATGCTTATTTAGTCTGGATAATTAATACATTGAGGACAATGGATGATTTAAGTTTGGGGGGAGGCTTTGCTGTTCTGATCTGAGCGACAATTTTTTTTCATGATGATTCTATTGCATCTGTTTTGATGAGGACGGTCTATGATATGATCTAGATAATGGATTTTGTTCAATTTTTGTGAAATATCAAAGCATGTTCAAGATTCATGTAAATTTAAATTTTTGCTTTGATTTCCTTGCACATGTTGAACACTTAGCCAACTTATATGGTTTTGAATGCTTAGAACTGGATTATATTATCTAGATGTTTGTTGTCACTCCGATAGGCTTAAGATCTAATTTGAAAGATGAACGACATGAGAGTCTGTAATGTTTTACTTGGGAGAAAAATCATGTTTATTAGCCTGCAAAGAAAAGAAAAGTGTGAAAAAAATATATATGAAAAAAAAATGAAAAAAAAGTAAAAAAAAAAATGAAAAAAAAAGAATGCTCCACTTTCTTGAAAGCGTTAGTAACCAGGGGCATTCATGACACCCATCGTTTGCCTTTGCATGAAAGCACTGGAAAGAAATGAGCATGCTTCGGCAACCTGAAAGATGAGGCGCTCGTAGTTGGATGCTTTCATCACCAATGTTGGCAAGCCAGAACGAAGGCGCTACATCTAAAAGGATTCACAATGAAAAAAAAAATGCAAGTTTCGGGGAGGCATACCCCGTTGTTTCAGGCACCTTAGTGGGATATTGCTTTCTTGATTGTTGGGAAGCTAGATAATTAGAGCTTAGGGCCAGTGTAGGGGGAAGATGAACCAAGGATTCTATAAACCTTTTCTAGGCTAGTAAAGACCTAATAAGGAGGCTCGCACACACACACGCAAGGTATGAAGAGTTTAAATTTAAATTTCGTGATGAATGAATACGTTTTAATATTTCCTTTAATTGTTAGAGTTCATTATTTTAATCATTGAGCTTAGAGTCATGCATTTGCAATAGTTGATTCATATATATGGTTTTAGCTTTGCTCGGGACTAGCAAAGATTTAAGTTTGGGGGTGTGATAACATGCAAAAATGTCATCATTTTCCTATTAATTTTGGCTAGTTTTATGCTTGAATTGTGTACTTTAATGCTAGTTTCTGTTTAAATTCCAGAAAACCGAGCCAAGGAAGCAAAACTGGAATTTTGAGAGATTTTGGATGATTTTGGAGACTTTTTGAGCAATTTGGAGAATTACATTGAAGATCCGAGTCCAAAAAGCCAAAAAGAATTAATTAGAAGCCCAAATTCATGAATTTCAAGTCTTAAATTATCAATTTGGGTCAAGAAGAGTGCCCAAAATCCATTACAAGAAGTATTTGGGCCAAAAGAAAGTTGGAGGCCCAAAAATGGAGTCAAAATCGGGCCTTTATTGAAGATTCAGGGCCTAGCGTCTCGACGCTAGGCAGCTGCGTGGAGAAATCTGGAATCGTCAGAACGTCCCGACACTGTCCAAGTAGCGTCTCGACGCTGCGATGTCTTGGAGCCCAAGAAAAGATGACGTCAGAGCGTCTCGACGCTGTCCTTGTAGCGTCTCGACGCTGTGCCTGCTGGGAGTCTATAAAAGGAGCCTTTTGCAATGAAGATTGTGTGCCAATTTGTGGGTTTTCACCCCATTCTAGAGTTTACACTAAAATTTGGGATTTTTGGGAGAGTTTTGGAGCTTTGTTGAAGATCTTTGGATCTCGGGATCGAAGGAGGTCGGCGCGGGATCGAGGAGATCGACACTTTTATGAGCATTTCTCTTCCCTTTTCCTTTATGTTTTAGTTTCTAGAATTGTTGTGATTAGGAATTATTGAATTTTAGTGATTATGAGTAGCAAATTCCTAAATTCTATGAGTTTGATTTAATATGTCGAACCTTTGCTCGAATAATGAATTGATTTGGTTTAATTGTCATTATTGTTCATTTGTGCATTTTGTCCGTAATGCTTTTAATCAACTGATCACTGATTAAATGAATTGTTACTATGTGGAAACTCGACGGAGAGAAGCTTAGACTAGAACTGAATGCATGACTAACGGTTATTTACCCGGGTGACACGGGATAAAATAAATAACGTTAGAGGTTGTATTGAAGGGTCGTAATGCCATACTAAGTAAATAAAGATGAGACTGAAAGGAGATTCTTTATTGAACGGTATGATATAGGAGGAGACCGACAGGAGAGTCCTTGTCATTAGGCTTCTAGACTTATGAATTGAATGATTAGTTAATCCATATTAGTTATTTGATTATTCATTAAAGGTCCAATTGATAAAATCAACAACTCTAGAATTATCCCTCCAAATTGTGTCGCCATTTATCTTTTGCTTTCTAGATTAGCTTTTTGTTATTCTTTCCGGCATTAGATTTTGTTCTCTAAATAAAGCTAAGCAAGATTATTCGTGGTACTTAATTGAATAAATCCAATCCCTGTGGAGACGATACTCTATACTCAAAATCACTATATTACTTGTGACGACCCGTTCGCTTGCGGAATGGAAAATCGTTTGCTAGCATTCAATCTTTTAAAAGAAAAGTTGATTTCCGCACCTATCATTGTCGTGCCTGACTGGAGTCAACCGTTAGAAATCATGTGTGATGCTAGTGACTATTCTTTAGGAGCTGTCTTAGGGAAACGTCGAGATAAGTTCTTTAGGGTTATATATTATGCAAGTAGAACTCTAGATAGTGCTCAACAAAATTACACCACTACAGAAAAAGAGATGTTTGCTGTTGTATTTGCTTTCGATAAGTTTATGCCCTATTTGCTTGGTGCAAAGGTTATAGTGCACACTGACCACGCTACTATTCGTTATTTGAGCAGTAAGAAAGATTCCAAACCCAGACTTATAAGATGGATTCTTTTTCTTCAAGAGTTTAACTATGAGATCAGGGATAGAAAAGGTTGTGAAAATGTGGTTGCAAACCATTTGTCTAGGATAGAGCACGAAAAGAATATCGCAACCTTTCCTATTAAAGAAGTTTTTCAAGATGAAAGATTATATGTTGTTAGAACTTCTATCCCTTGGTACGTCGATTTTGTAAACTTTCTTGCAGGAAACAAAATACCTCCTGACCTTAATGCTCAAAAAAGAAAGAAGTTTTTTCATGATGTGAAGTCCTACCTGTGGAATGACCCATTTCTCTTTAAGGGATGTTCTGACCAAATCATTCGAAGGTGCATTCCAATAGAAGAAGTAGGTAAGATTATTCATGATTGCTATGCCTCTCCTTATGGTGGTTATTTTGGACCAACTCGTATTGCAACAAAGGTACTTCAATCTAGTTTTTATCGGCCTACTTTATTTAAAGATTGTTATACCTTTGTAAAAACATGTGATAGATGTCAAAGGATAGGTAATATTTATAGACACCATGAAATGCCCCTAACCCCTATTCTTGAAGTATAACTTTTTGATGTGTGGGGCATAGATTTTATGGGCCCTTTTCCCTCTTCAAATGGATACTCGTACATTTTGGTTGCTGTTGATTATGTATCTAAATGGGTAGAGGCAGTCGCCACTAAGACTAATGATGCACATGTTGTATTGCGTTTTTTGCATAAGAATATTTTCACTACATTTGCCACACCACGAGCTATAATTAGTGATGAGGGGTCCCATTTTTTCAATAAATTGTTTGAATCATTACTCATAAAATATAGTGTCAAGCATAAGACTTCTTTAACTTATCATCCCCAGACTAACGATCAAGCTGAGATTTCTAACTGGGAGATAAAGCAAATTTTGGAGAAGACAGTTCGCATCAACAAGAAGGGCTGAGCATACAAGTTGGACGATGCTTTGTGAGCCTATCAGACAACTTTCAAAACTCTGATCGGTACATCATTGTATCGATTAGTGTACGGTAAAGCCTATCACCTGCCTGTGGAGCTCGAGCAAAAAACATTCTGGGCTTTCAAAAAGTTGAACTTGGACATAGAGAAAGTTGGGGAGCAAGGGCTGCTGCAACTCAACGAATTAGAAGAATTTAGGTGCCAGGGGTACGAAAACGCTAAGCTCTACAAGGAAAGAACAACCAGATGGCATGATCACTTAGTTAGGAAACGATCTTTCGACCCTGGCCAGTGAGTTTTTCTATTCAATTCCCGATTGCGATTGTTCCCTGGAAAATTGAAGTCAAGATGGTCTGTGCCATTCATAGTCAAGGAGGTATCCTCGTACTGTTCAATTGAGCTGATGGATAGCAGCAGATTAACTTTTAAAGTCAATGCTAAAAGAGTGAAGCACTATTGTGGATTCGAAGAAAGGAAGATCGAAAAAAGTGATGTTAAACGACCCAAGGTAACCAAACCCCGTCTAGCTCAAGATGATAAACAAGCGCTTCTTGGGAGGCAACCCAAGTGTTTATAGTTTTTTTTGTAGTTTTTGTATGTTTATCCTAATGCTCTCGTGTGATCGATCCTTATGCTGGAAGCTTGTGAACTCATGCCGAGCTTCTAATTCTCTCCTCAGACGAAAATTCAAGACGTTTCAGATTCTCTCACTTTTTCATGGCAGTATCGATCTCTCCTTATCTAATTAAATGTTCATACATTGGGGACAATGTATATTTTAAGTTTGAGGGGGAGATTTGCTCTGTTTAGGTTTTCCTTTAGTAATGCTTATGATGAATAAAATGCATGCTGATGATGATGATGTCTGATGATTTGCTTTTAGCCATGAGTCTCTATAGTTGTTGCAAATTTGAAAGCATGTCTAAATTCAAGAAAATTTTAAATTTTTTTCCTTGATCCCCTTGCAAAGTATGACGATTATTCATTAGTTTTATTATGATTTTGAAAGCCTAGATGAAAGTTAAATGCTTTAGAAGTTCATTGTCACTCTGATAGGTGTAATATTTGTCTAGATAGCTTCCTTGTGTAATAGTAAGTTGTATTGAGTTGTGGGAAAAAAATGTTGTTTTTTTTTTAAAAAAAAAAAACCTAGCTACTTGAAAATCGTTATGTCAGCTTGCAATAAGTAGGGGCAAAAAGAGCTACCTACGGTGTTATAAGTTAGGCCAACCAAAGAATAAAATTCTGGTTATGGGTCCCTGCATCGTAGTGTGAAAGCTAGTGCCATTAGAATTATGGGCACCTCAGTAAGGTAGTGCTTGCTAGATAAGTGAGAATGGCTAAAAGGGTGAGCTTTAGTGCCAGTGTAGGGGGAAGATGAATGGACAAGTGTATAAATGATTTCGGGCTAGTAAAAATTGTAATAAGGCAAATGATGAGTTGTTTTTGCAACGGAGGATAGGAATAAAATTTTAAATATCTTGATGGTTGACTCGGCTTGCTTGTTTGTTTCAATAAGATTGCATTTATGGCTAGTAGCATGGATGATAGAGTTGTTAGCGTGTAAGTTACGATTCATATGCATTACTCTATTTTGCTCGGGACTAGCAAAACCTTAAGCTTAGGGGTGTGATAACATGCAAAAATGTTATCATTTTCCTATTATTTTAGCTAGTTTTGGGCTTGAGTTGTGAGCTTTAATGTATTTTTATGTCGATTTTGTAGAAAACTGAGTTCGTGAGACAAAACCATAAATTTTGCTAATTTCAAGACCAAAATCACTTTGGGCTATAAATGGAGGAAAGAAAAGAAGATATTTGAAGTGGAGGCCCAAAAAGCCCAAAAGGAAGAAGAAAGGAGGCCAAAATCCACATATGGGGCTTCTAGAAGGCCTAGTGTCGAGACGCTAGGACCAGAGCGTCTCGACGCTTGGCAGGCAGTGAGGAAAGATCTGGAATCGCGACAGCGTCGCGACGCTACGACAACTTCTGCTCCAAGAAAGTGTGACGTCACAACGTCACGACGCTGTTGGCTTGTTCAGCAAGAAAGGGGTCCGTCCAGCACCTATAAATATCCCACCTTCCTTTGGTTCATATAATCCCAATTTCTGGGAGCTTTCCCTTAGCTCAATAGAGAGAAAAAGTGAGAAGAATTGTGGTGAGCGGTGAGCGGGGCTTCCATGTTTACGATGGGTTCTTCGCCATGAATGACCTCTTGTTCTTCTTCCTCTTTGCGGTCATCGTTCTACTGGTTGTTGTACTCTTCATCTGATGAGATAATGATGTCCCTATGCGGTCCTTCCACCTCTGGTGAAGATGGAGAAGCATCGTCAGCGTAACCGGCAAGAGAGGGGTTCTATGATTCTGACATGGCTGATTTCGAAGAGTTTCAGAGGAAAATTTCACGAGAAGGAAGGCAAGAAATTCTAGGATTTTGTTCACGAGCAAATGTGGAAGAAGAGTAGAAGTCGCATCCCTAGTTTATAGCTAACGCAAGGCACTGCTTTCTTAGGCTTTTGTGCCCTTTTGCATCCCACGTATGTAGGTGATCATGATTATCATTAGGGAAAGTGAGCGGCTGCCTTGGTTAGTGTGTAAAGACAGGGATTAGTGCTACTCATTAAATGCAAACATGATTATGGTGGCGCCTCCAATGTGAGAGAAATACAAATGAATTTGGGACATGTAATGGGAATGTTTCTCCTAAGGTTCTATCGCAACACAATTCTAACATAACTACTGCGATTAGATCATGCGATGGGATTTCCTTCCTAAAGCTTAACCACCAAAATATTAATAATCAAACAAAGCATGCAGAAAGAAAATATTTACAACTTCTGACCTGTCTTGCTCTTACCTTACGCTAGGTCCTGACGCACCTAAGAACACTTTTTGTCCTGGACCTATTTTGTCTTATTGCTTCAAGGTGGATCTTTGAGAAGAATGATTTCAACTACCTCGTCCAAGGTTCTTTCAATGTACGACTTTACTCTTTGCTCGTTGACCTTGAATGTTCTCTTTCCGTCTGTAGACTTGAGGTCCACTGTCCCATATGGATATACTTTATGGATAGTATATGGGCCCGACCATCTGGAATATAGCTTTCCTGGAAAGAGACGTAAGCGAGAATTAAATAACAATACTTTCATACCTTCTCTGAGTTCCTTTTTGCATATTCTTCGATCATGCCATTATTTTTGTTTTTCTTTACTGATCTCGGCGTTTTCATAAGCACCTCTTCTAAATTCTTCTAACTCTGACAGTTGACGCAATCTTTCTTGTCCTGCTACTTCTAGATCAAAATTTTGACGTTTCATCGCCCAATGCGCCTTGTGCACCAATTCTATGGGCAAATGACAAGCCTTTCCAAACACCAACGCATATGGGGATGTTCCTATGGATGTTTTAAAGGTTGTACGATATGCCCATAAAGCATCATCTAGGTGTTGCGCCCAATCTGTCCTGCTTGTGCTCACAACTTTCCCGAGAATTTTCTTAATCTCCCTGTTTGATACTTCAGCCTGACCATTACTTTGCGGATGGTAAGTTGTTGCAATATGATGTTTAACATTGTATTTTCACAATAACTTATCCATGACCTTATTTATGAAATGGGTCCCTTCATCACTAATCAGTCTGCGTGGCACACCAAATCTTGTAAAAATATTATTTTTGAGAAATTTTGCCACAGTCGCAACATCGTTCTTAACGCAAGCGATTGCCTCCACCCACTTTGTGACGTAGTCAACTGCGAGGAGGATATATTGGTACCCTTGCGACGATGGGAAAGGTCCCTTGAAATCAATCCCCCAGACATCAAACGACTCAATTTCTATTATGTAGTTTTGTGGCATCTCGTTCCTTGCGCTGATATTACCAGTGTGCTGGCATTTGTCGCAACTATCAACATATTTCCTTGTGTCTTAGAACAATGTGGGCCACCAATTACCACTCTGTAAAACTTTAGCTGCGATGCGTTGACCTCCAAAGTGTCCTCCATATGGGGCTTTGTGACAAGCCTCCAATATCTTCAACGCATCTTTATGGCCAACGCATATTCTGATGATCTAGTCAGGTCCTCTACGATAGACATAGGGGTCATCCCATAAATAAAATTTTAATTCATGAAGGAATTTCTGACGGTGTTATGCTGAATATTCCTCTGGCAAGACCCCTGCGGCAAGGTAGTTTGCAATGTCTGCAAACTAAGACTCTTCTTCTTCAATCATCAAAAGCTTTTCGTCATAAAATTCTTCTGCGATAGGGATTCTTGGCGCATCTACCTTCTCAGGATTCTCCAAGCGCGACAAATGATCTGTGACCAAATTCTCACTCCCTTTTTTGTCCTTGATCTCGAGATCAAATTCTTGCAGCAATAAGATCCATCTAATCAATCTTGACTTTGCATCTTTTTTTGTGATTAGATATTTTATCGCCACATGATCTGTGTACACAATGACTTTGGAGCCAATAAAATAGGCACGAAATTTGTCAAACCATAAACAACCGCTAACAATTCCTTCTCGGTTGTCGTGTAATTTGTCTGTGCTTCACTCAATGTTTTGCTGGCATAATAAATGGGGCGTAGAATCTTTTCCTTTTTCTGTGTCAGCACTGCTCCAACTGTCACATCACTAGCATTGCACATTAAGACAAAAGGTTTCATCCAATCGGGAGTTGCGAGAATCGGTACACTCACTAGCGCATGTTCCAGATTCTTGAATGCCTTAACGCATTCCTCTGAAAATTCAAATTTTCTATTTGTCTCCAGTAATGCGCATAGTGGCTTTGTAATATGCGAGAAGTTCCTGATAAATCTGCGGTAGAATCCTGCGTGTTCCAAGAAACTTCGAATTCCTTTTACCGATGTTGGTGGTGGCAATTTCTCAATGACATCAATTTTTGCTTCAACTTCAATACCTGCGTTAGATATGCGATGGCCTAGGACAATGCCTTCTTCCACCATAAAATGGCATTTTTCCCAATTCAGCACTAGGTGAGTTTCTTCGCATCTTTCTAACACTTGTTCTAGTTGCGTCAGACAATCTGCAAATTCTATGCTGCAGCAAAACTGGGAGCAGAAACTGTCACATCACAGCTCGTTAGCCAACTTCATGAACCGACTTTTGTTGAGTAATTTTCGTGATAAAGGAGCAAAGAGAGCCCTACACGTGTCCAAGTTGACCTAATTCAAGTCTCCTCTCCTTCTATAAAAGGAAGTAGTTGTCAAAGTCAAAGGCATTCCATGTTTTCCCTTGGAAGCCGAATAGTATAGGGAGATTGAAGATCATCAAGAACACCATCTTCCGCAAGCTGATTAGGGAGTTTACTTTCTTTATTAACTTGTGGTTATGGACATGCATACTCGGATTGTAATTCGTATTCCTATGCCAATTATGAACTAAGTAGCTTAAGGTGTTGGTTAGGAATAATGTGATTGTTGTGCTTCATCTCTAGTAATATATTGACTATCGCATTTTGGTTAATTGTTGTGCTTATTCTCAATTTATGCCCGCCTGGCCAGCCTGTATGGATAGCTCTCTCTAGTTTGAGGGATGATTTAGAGAGTGTGTGGCAATTATCCACACTACGATCATTGTGTATTGGTGAACGCCAGTGACTGAGCTAGGGATAGCCAGTTGCCTAGTGCCTGATCGGTCGCACTTCATTGGGGTTGAAACACATCCCAAAAGATTCGGAGTTCCGAGAGGAATCCACTAATAATACTGCGGGAGGTGCGTGATCAATAATATTGCTAGAGCATATTTTAGAACAATCACTAAAACCTAACCAGCGCCTGCCTTTAATCTGTCTATCTATTTGTTTACTTATTGTTCTGTCATTTATTTTGCTTCAGCATAATTCCGATAAAACCCAATCATTTCATTATTCTTGAAACCATTAAAAAGTTACATAAAAATAGGTAGAGTGGAAACTCATTCAGGGCTCGGATTGATAATATTACTTGCTGTAGACTTTGTATACTTGCACAGGAATTCTAGAGTATTTTATACTATATTTTTACTCACTCAAGGAACCTAACAAGTTTTTGGCGCCGTTGCCGGGGAGTTGAATAAGTTTTTATCTGATCTGTTTTGTGTATGTGTTTTAGTGGTTTGGTGCTAGAACTTTTTGATTGTTTCTTTTGTTTTTGCAGGTGTGATTTTGGTGCATGAGCGATCCGCCTGGGGTACGGTTTGAGCTTGATCCAGAAATTGAAAGGACATTTAGGAACAGAAGGAGGGAGCAGCGCAGAAACCAGATGGAGAACGCCCCGCAACTTCCGCAGGTTCCTGAAGGTCCAGTAGCAGTAAACCCCCAGCAGAATCCGTTGCTGCAGCAAAACCCACTGTTTGAGCAAAATGAGCAACAAAATAATCAGGTTGAGAATCCTATCTTGATAGCGAACGATAGGACCAGAGCCATTCGAGCGTATGTTGTCCCGATGTTTAATGAGTTGAATCCAGGGATTGCACGTCCCCAAATCCAAGTGGCAAATTTTGAAATGAAACCGGTAATGTTTCAGATGTTGCAAACCGTGGGGCAATTCCATGGTTTGTCATCTGAAGACCCTCATTTACATCTTAAGTCCTTTCTAGGAGTTAGTGATTCTTTTGTAATTCAAGGAGTGCCTAGAGATGCTCTTAGATTAACTTTGTTCCCGTATTCTCTTAGAGATGGAGCAAAGTCATGGTTAAACTCTTTTGCTCCAGGATCAATTAGGATGTGGGATGAGTTAGCTGAAAAATTTTTGAGTAAATATTTCCCACCTAATAGAAATGCTAAATTAAGGAGTGAAATAGTAGGGTTTAGGCAACTTGAGGATGAGACTTTTAGTGAGGCTTGGGAGAGGTTTAAGGAGCTTTTACGAAAGTGTCCCCACCATGGGTTACCTCATTGTATTCAAATGGAAACGTTTTACAATGGTTTAAATGGAGTAACCCAAGGTATGGTCGATGCTTCGGCTGGAGGGGCTCTTTTGGCAAAAACTTTTGATGAAGCCTATGAAATTTTAGAAAGAATATCTATTAATAGTTTTCAGTGGTCGGATGTTAGATGCACAAATAAAAAGGTTAAGAGTGTATTAGAGGTTGATGGTGTGTCCACCATTAGGGCTGATCTTGCAATGATTGCTAACGCTCTTAAGAATGAGACAGTGATTAGTCATCAGCAGCCACCAGCTATGGAGCCTGCAGCAGTGGTGAACCAAGTCACGGACGAAGCATGTGTCTATTGCGGTGAAGACCACAACTACGAGTTTTGCCCCAGCAATTCAACGTCTGTATTTTTTGTAGGTAATCAGAGGAACAACCCTTATTCTAACTTCTATAATCCAGGTTGGCGCAACCACCCCAACTTCTCATGGGGAGGTCAAGGAAATAACGTACAAGCGCAACAGAAGATGAACCAGTCGGGATTTGCTAAAGCGTAGGTATTGCCCCAGCAAAATTCGGAGAATTCTCTCGAAGCAATGATGAAAGAATTTATGGCTCGTACAGACGCTGCAATTCAAAGTAATCAAGCTTCGATGAGAGCCTTGGAATTGCAAGTGGGTCAGCTAGCTAATGAGCTGAAGGCAAGACCTCAAGGGAAACTTCCATCAGATACTGAACACCCTAGAAAGGAAGGTAAGGAGCAGGTAAAGGCAGTTACTCTTAGGAGTGGTAAGCCATTAGAAGAAAGAATTGAGCCTAGTAAAACCCAGGATATAGATAAAAATGGTGATAGAAATAATAATGTTGTGGTCGAGGAAGAGTTGGAGTATGGTCAGGGTGCTGGAGGCAGCAATAAAAATGCTGGAGCATCTGGTTCTGTGCCAAATGTAGAACCACCATATGTGCCGCCCCCACCTTATGTACCACCTCTACCTTTTTCACAAAGGCAAAAGCCTAAGAATCAGGAAGGTCAATTTAAAAAGTTTTTAGAGATTCTTAAGCAATTGCATATAAATATCCCTTTAGTATAAGCTATAAAGCAAATGCCTAATTATGCTAAATTTCTTAAGGATATTTTAACTAAAAAGAAGAGGTTAGGTGAGTTTGAAACTGTATCTCTAACTGAGGAGTGTAGTGCTATTCTTAAGAATGGGCTACCAACCAAGGCTAAGGACCCAGGATCATTTACTATACCTGTGTCTATAGGTGGAAAGGAATTAGGTAGAGCACTCTGTGATTTAGGTGCAAGCATTAACCTTATGCCTCTTTCGGTCTATCGAAAGTTAGGTATTGGTGAAGCTAGACCTACCACAGTTACACTCCAACTAGCTGAAAGGTCTATCACATATCCAGAGGGTAAGATTGAGGATGTCTTAGTAAAAGTGGATAAATTCATATTTCCTGTTGATTTCATTATTTTAGATTATGAGGCTGAGAGAGATGTCCCAATTATTCTAGGACGTCCAGTTTTGGCTACTGGTAGGGCGTTAATAGATGTTCAAAAAGGGGAATTAACAATGAGAGTTTGTAATGAGGAAGTAAAATTTAATGTGTTTAAGGCCATGAAGTATCCAGACGAGATCGAAGATTGCTCTTGCATTAGGATTCTGGAGAACACAATTGTTGAGACAGCAATTAAGGATTCGGCTAATAAGCATTTGGAAAATCATGGAGAGGTTAGCGTAGAGGATTTAGAAGTTTGTTCTTTAGATAGAAAAAATGAAAAAGAATTGTTTAGGTGTGAGGATGTTTTTGAGTCTTTAGATTTAAATCAAAGAAAGGTTCCCCCAATTAAACCATCCCTGATTGAGGCACCTACTTTAGATTTGAAGCCCTTACCAGATCATCTAAAGTATGTGTATCTTGGGGAAAGTGAGACATTGCCCATTATTGTTGCATCAGATTTAATGCCGGAGCATGAGGAGGCCTTAATAAAGTTGTTGCAGCAATACCGCAAGACTATTGGTTGGACATTGGCTGACATTCAGGGGATTAGCCCATCTTTTTGTATGCATAAAATCACTCTAGAGGAGGGGTCCTTGAGGAGTGTTGAGCAACAAAGAAGGCTTACCCTGCAATGAAAGAAGTGGTTAAAAAGGAGTTGATTAAATGGTTGGATGCTGGCATCATTTATCCGATTGCAGACAGTAATTGGGTGAGCCCTGTCCAATGTGTTCCTAAGAAAGGAGGTGTCACTGTGGTAAGCAATAAAGACAATGAGTTGATCCCAACTAGGACAGTAACTGGTTGGAGGGTTTGCATGGATTACAGGAGGCTTAACAAGGCCACCCGTAAGGACCACTTCCCTTTGCCATTTATTGACCAGATGTTGGATCGATTGGCTGGTCAGGCCTACTACTGTTTCTTGGATGGTTATTCTGGGTATAACCAGATTACTATTGCTCCTGAAGATCAGGAAAAAACCACTTTCACCTGCCCTTATGGGACGTTTGCTTTCAGGCGAATGCCTTTTGGCCTTTGCAATGCTCCAACAACATTTCAGCGGTGTATGTTAGCAATTTTTTCTTATATGATTGAGTCCACTGTTGAGGTCTTTATGGACGATTTTTCAGTTTTTGGAGGGTCTTTTCAGAGTTTTTTAGATAATCTAGGTAGGGTGTTAAAAAGATGTGAGGATACCCATCTAGTTCTTAATTGGGAGAAGTGCCACTTCATGGTGAAGGAGGGCATAACGTTAGGTCATAGGATTTCTAAGAATGGTCTAGAAGTTGATAGAGCAAAAGTTGAGGTTATTGAAAGATTAGAATCACCGAATTCAGTGAAGGGAATTCAGAGCTTCTTAGGGCATGCTGGATTTTATAGGAGGTTCATAAAGGATTTTTCCAAAATCAGTAAACCTCTTTGTAACTTATTGTGCACTGATCATGTTTTTGACTTTAATGCAAATTGTAGGAAGGCTTTTGAAACATTGAAGGCTGCTTTAATCTCAGCACCCATTCTCTGCGCACCTAATTGGAATTTGCCATTCGAGGTAATGTGTGATGCGAGTGATGCTGCAGTAGGTGCAATGCTGGGGCAGAAGCAGGGCAAATTTATTCATCCTATATATTATGCAAGCAAGGTTTTAAATGAGGCACAGGTCAACTACACAACTACTGAAAAGGAGTTGTTAGTTGTTGTGTTTGCTTTTGAGAAATTCCGGCCATATTTGGTTGGATCCAAAGTCACGGTGTTCACGGATCATGCAGCAATAAGGTATTTAATGTCAAAGAAAGATGCAAAGCCTAGACTAATTCGTTGGGTTTTATTACTGCAGGAATTCGACTTGGAGATAAAGGACAAGAAGGGATCAGAGAATGTCATTACAGATCACTTGTCTCGTCTTGATCCATCATCATCTTTGCTGGAGCAATCTTCCATTTCCGATTCTTTTCCAGATGAACAGCTTTTTGCTGTTCAGGTAAAGGTAGTCAGGGATGTCCCTTGGTATGCTGATATTGCCAACTTTTTAGTGAAGGGAGTCACCCCTATTGATATGGATTGGAGGCAGAAGAAAAAGTTTAAGCATGATGCAAAATTTTTCTATTGGGATGAGCCATTTATGTATAAGCAATGCTCTGACGGTATTATTCGTAGGTGCGTTTCAGGTGGTGAAGCAACCGAAATCCTGGAGCAATGTCACTCTTCGCCGTATGGAGGCCATTTCAGCGGTCAAAGGACAGCTATGAGGATTTTGCATTGCGGGTTCTTCTGGCCTACCTTGTTTAAGGATGCCCACTGGTTCTACAAGCAATGTGACGCTTGTCAAAGGAGAGGAAACTTGGGACCTAGAGATGAAATGCCTCTTACTTACATTTTAGAAGTTGAACTATTTGATGTATGGGGTATTGATTTTATGGGGCCATTTCCCCCTTCTAATGGCAATGTTTTTATCTTTTTTGCAGTGGATTACGTGTCTAAGTGGGTGGAGGCCATCGCATGCCATCAGAGTGATGCCAAGACGGTTTCAAGGTTTCTCCAATCGCACATCTTTGCGCGGTTCGGGACACCTAGAGCTCTAATAAGTGATGAGGGTACACATTTTGTTAACAATATCTTAACTAAGCTTTTAGCTAAGTATGGAATCAAGCATAGGATAGCTACCCCCTATCACCCACAGGCTAATGGTCAAGCTGAGATAAGTAATAGGGAAATTAAATTAATTCTAGAAAAAGTAGTCCATCCATCTAGAAAGGATTGGTCTTTTAGGTTGGATGAGGCTCTTTGGGCTTATAGGACAGCCTATAAGACTCCTCTAGGTATGTCTCCCTATCAGTTGGTATACGGGAAAGCTTGTCATTTACCATTAGAGCTGGAACATAAAACGTTTTGGGCTTTGAAAAAGTTGAATTTTGATCTGAGTAGTGCAGGAGCTATGCGAATGCTGCAGCTCAGCGAATTGGAAGAATTTTGCCACTTTTCTTATGAGGATGCGAAACTTTATAAAGAAAAGATTAAGTTGTGGCATGACAAGAAAATTAGACCTAAAGAATTTGTCAAAGGTCCGTTTGTTGTGATTGAGGTTTTCCCCCATGGAGCAGTTACTTTGCAAGATGAAAAAGATGGGAGAGTATTCAAGGTGAATGGTCAGCGTGTCAAGCATTATTGGGGAGAGGAGTTTCAGCCAAAATATCCTTCCCTAAGGTTGGTTGATGATTGAGAGAGCAGGATTTTTGCGGGAGCATTTCACAGAGCAGAATTTTGAGCTCCCAGGATTTGTATTGATTTTATTTTTCGTTGATTTGATTTTAATTGCAGTTAGGTTAGATTTGATTTTGCGAGATTTATTAGATTTTGTCTTTAAATATTTGATTAGATCTTATTTATTTTGTTTTGAATTTGATTTGATTTTCGGGTTATTTATTTAAATTATCTTTCAATTATCTTTTAATTAGTTAGATTTTATTAGATTTTATCTAGATTTTATTTTCAGTTATTTGAATTCTAGTTTTAATTAATTGAGATTTTCTCTAATTTATTCGGCTTCCTTTGAGAATAACAGATTAAGTTTGATTTGATCGGTTAAAGTTTAATTTGAATTTAAAAGATTTGATTTGCCTATTTTGAAATTTAAATTCCATATCTAAGATTCGGCAGGTTCAGAAGATTGCTGCAGCAAAGATAATGCTGGAGCAAATTTCTCGTATGCATAGGAAGGATTTTAGTGTGAGTAATTATTTTTACCGTTGGGATTTTTGAATTTCTATGGGCAAGTGAATTGCAGGGATGTTGCCACATGTCGTGAAGGGACAATCTAACGGTTTAGTCGTTGACAGCATGCCGTTATTTCCCATAGATGATTGGAGTTCCACAATTTTACCGTTAGGGATTTGAATTGCAACTTAATTGTGAACGGTAAAACCATTTATTACGGAGCAAATCCTTTCGGTTAGGATTTCAAATTGCTGGAGCCTTAATTATTTGCAGACATTGGTAAGTCTTCGTTCTACTTCGTCTTCTTGATTCTATCTTGCCATCTACATTCTTTCTTTCTCTTTTTCATTTTTTGCAAAACCCTTTGAGTTATCCATGGCCAAAACAAGAGCGAGGAAAGAAAGAGAGAGAGAGAGTGAAGGGGAAATACCCATTACCCCCGAAGTTCCGAAAGTGAAAACTAAGAAGAAAAGAACACCGGAGGAGAAAGAAGCTAAAAGAAGAAGGCGACAACAGAGGGCGGAAGAACAGGAAAAAGTGACAGAGGATGAGGCTGCTGCAGTGGTTGAAGAAAACCTGGAAGACCTGCAAGCACAGACCCCAGGAGAGGCTGATCAGAGACTTGCGGATATAGATACGGCTTGAGAGGAAAATGTTGAGGAGAATCAAGAACAGCAGGCTGAGATGGTGAGAGACGAGCAAATAGACACAGTGTATGAAAGAGGAAACGAGCAGGACCAAGAAGCTCGTGTTGAGGTAATCATGCCCGAACCGTCGAAACGCCGCCGCATAAAAAGAAAGGTCGGGCGTATTCTGGTGTTTCGGACTGATACCCCATCACCACCATCATCAGATTCCGAGAGAGAAAAGGCAGAGCGAGAGGAAATAGAGAAGAAAGAAGCTGAGGACAAAGAAAGAGAAGAAACAGATAAGAAGACTGAGGAAGAGCAGTTGCTCAAGCGTAGGGCAGAGAAGGGAAAAAATGTTGCTGAAGCATCGGAAGAACACAAGGCGATAGAAGAACAGCAGGTTCCATTTGATCGTTTCGTCAACAATTTTGCCAGAGCAAAATACGCTGAGCTTCTGAAAAGGGATTTCTTCTTTGAGCGCGGTTTCAGTGGTGATCTTCCACAGTTTCTGAGGATCGGTAATGCAGACCACGACTGAGAGCTGTTTTGTGTGAAGCCGGAATCTGTAAATGCACAGGTGGTGCGTGAATTTTATGCTAACATTTTCAAGGAGGATGGTTTCCAGGTAATTGTCCAAGGAGTCGAGGTGGATTGGAGTCCAAGTGCTATCAATGCACTGTACAACGTTCGAAACTTCCCCCATGCGACATATAATGAGATGGCTGTGGCGCCATCTGATGAGCAACTAAGCGAGGCTGTAAGGGAGGTAGGAATTGAAGGGGCACAGTGGCAGTTATCCAAGACTCAGAAGAGGACATTCCAGTCGGCTTATTTGAAAAGGGAAGCAAACACATGGATGAGATTTATTAGACAGAAGATGATTCCAACAACACATGACTCGACAATCTCTAGGGAACGGGTTCTCCTAGCTTTTGCCATCTTACGGTCTCTCAGTATTAATGTAGGGAGGATCATTGCGAATGAGATTTCTGGATATTGGAAAAAGGAGGTGGGGAAACTATTCTTTCCGAACACAATCACGATGTTGTGCAGAAGAGCAGGGGTTCCGGTGGATGAGGGAGATGTGATCCTGTTTGATAAGGGGATCATAGACACGCCCAATTTGGCACGGCTCCAGCGTGTGCAGGAGGTACGTCAAGGTGGGCTTATCCATGGCATCAACTCGATTCTAGAACAACTGGCACTTTCGGCCAGTAGGCAGGAGTTTGCTGAAAGGCAAACTTTAACCTTCTGGAACTATGTTAAGAATCGGGATGCCAGCTTGAAGAAGGCACTGCAAGAGAATTTTTCAAAACCTTATCCAGCCCTTCCAGCATTCCCTGACGATCTGTTGAACTCCTGGATTCCGCCCTCACCTGTTGAAAGTGGAGAAGAGTATGATGAAAATGAACCGGGCCAAGAGGACTGAAGGATGAAGTGGCCATGGGCGAGCATAATTTTAGTTCGTAAATTTTTGATTGCTCGTGCTCGTTCATGGGCGAGCATGAAGTGGCCATTGCTCGTGCAGAATTTGCTCCCTCAAGTTTGGGGGTATGATAACTGCCCAAAAGGTAGTTATTTAGGCCTAAATTATATAGGGATTTGTGTGTCCTTTATGCTTATTAAGGTTGGTTTTGGATAGATATTACATGTTTTAACCCATTTGGAAGAATGGAAGCATTGGAAATTATTTTGTGCAGATTATGCTACTAAGCGACTGGAGGGAGCAAATTCTATGCTGCAGCAAAACTGGGAGCAAAAACGTCACATCACAGCTCGTTAGCCAACTTCATGAACCGACTTTTGTTGAGTAATTTTCGTGATAAAGGAGCAAGGAGAGCCCTACACGTGTCCAAGTTGACCTAATTCAAGTCTCCTCTCCTTCTATTAAAGGAAGTAGCCGTCAAAGTCAAAGGCATTCCATGTTTTCCCTTGGAAGCCGAATAGTATAGGGAGATTGAAGATCATCAAGAACACCATCTTCCGCAAGCTGATTAGGGAGTTTACTTTCTTTATTAACTTGTGGTTATGGACATGCATACTCGGATTGTAATTCGTATTCCTATGCCAATTATGAACTAAGTTGCTTAAGGTGTTGGTTAGGAATAATGTGATTGTTGTGCTTCATCTCTAGTAATATATTAACTATCGCATTTTGGTTAATTGTTGTGCTTATTCTCAGTTTATGCCCGCCTGGCCAGCCGGTATGGATAGCTCTCTCTAGTTTCAGGGATGATTTAGAGAGTGTGTGGCAATTATCCACACTACGATCATTGTGTATTGGTGAACGCCCAGTTGCCCTCGAAAAGTGTTTCTGAAACACCTTTCGAATTATGGAAGGGGCGTAAACCTAGTTTGCATCACTTTCGCATATGGGGTTGTCCAGCACACGTGCTTGTGACAAATCCTAAGAAACTGGAACCTCGTTCAAAACTGTGCCAATTTGTTGGTTACCCTAAAGAAACGAGAGGTGGTTATTTCTACGACCCACAAGAAAATAAGGTGATTGTATCGACAAACGCCACTTTCTTAGAGGAAGACCACATGAGAAATCATAAACCACGCAGCAAAATAAAATTAGGAGAAGCTACTAAAGAATCACCAAGAGTTGTTGATGAAGTTGGACCTTCAACAATGGTTGATGAAGGAACTAGTTCTTCAGATCCATCCCGTCCATCTCAAACGTTGGGAATGCCTCGACGCAGTGGGAGGGTTGTATTACAACCTGACCGCTACTTGGGTTTAACTGAAACTCAGGTTGTCATACCTAATTATGGCATTGAGGATCCATTGTCCTATCGACAGGCAATGAATGACGAAGATAAGGATGAATGGGTCAAAGCCATGAACCTGGAAATGGAGTCAATGTACTCCAATTCTGTATGGGAACTTACAGATCTACCAAATGGGGTAAAACCCATAGGATGCAAATGGATCTATAAGAGAAAAAGAGATGCAGCTGGAAAGGTACAGACCTTCAAAGCTAGACTAGTGGCAAAGGGTTATACCCAAAAGGAAGGGGTTGACTATGAGGAAACCTTTTCTCCTGTAGCCATGTTAAAGTCCATAAGAATTCTCTTATCCATAGCCACATATTATGACTATGAAATATGGCAAATGGACGTCAAGACTGCCTTTCTGAATGGTAATCTTGAAGAGAATATCTTCATGTCTCAACCCGAAGGGTTCATAGCCCAAGGTCAGGAACAAAAGGTTTGTAAGCTCAATCGATCCATTTATGGATTGAAACAAGCGTCCAGATCATGGAACATTAGATTTGATACTGCAATCAAATCTTTTGGCTTTGACCAAAACGTTGATGAGCCTTGTGTGTACAAGAAAATCAACAAAAGGAAAGTAGCTTTTCTAATACTTTATGTAGACGATATCCTACTCATTGGGAATGATGTAGGATACCTCACTGACATTAAGAAATGGCTAGCAGCCCAATTCCAAATGAAAGATCTGGGAGAGGCTCAATATGTTCTGGGAATCCAAATCATTAGGGATCGTAAGAACAAAACGCTAGCTCTGTCTCAAGCAACGTATATTGACAAGATGTTGTCTCGATATTCGATGCAAAACTCCAAGAAGGGACTACTACCCTTCAGACATGGGGTACACCTGTCTAAGGAACAGTCTCCTAAGACAACTCAAGAAATTGTGATAGGCTCGCTGTCCCTATTAATTAATTTTAAAAAGTTGCGATAGGCTCTAATAGGTGGGATTTATGCATAATGTATGTTCGGTTTGCATTGAACTATTTGGGTTAATTTTATTGCCATAGATTTTATTTTTATGTGATTTTGATCATGTAAGGCCCGGTGTTTCGGGTATTTTATGTAAAATCGAGTCCTATGTAAGTCCGGGTCTAGAATAGGTTTTTTTGAGATGAAAATCGGAGCAATCGCCGCTGAAATCGGGGCCAAAATCGGAGAATCGATGCTGTTGCCGCCCAGATTCTGCCTCTAGACGCAACAGCGTCGGGACGCTACTTCGACAGCGTCTTGACGCTGTCTCGATACCGAAGGCGCTCGGTAAGGAAAGCACACAGCGTCGGGACGCTACCTCAACAGCTTCTCGACGCTGTCTCGATTACGCATGCGCCAGATAAGGAAAACGCACAGCGTCGGGACGCTATCAACACAGCGTCTCGACGCTGTCACGATGGAGGCGCGACCTAGGGTTTCAAAAGGCGTGGTTCAAGGCATGACCGGTCCGGTTCGGACCGGTTCGGCTGGGCTGGGACCTATTTGGTCCGGTTCAGCCAATTTCTGGCATGGTTCGTGATTTTGGAGGCCGGTTCGAGATGGTTCGGGGCGGTTCGTGCTGTCTAGACAATTTCCGGAGCTGTACATGGATTTTTAGGATAGAATTTAGCTAAATTAATGTAATTTAATGCTTTATTTTATCCTAGGGGCCAAAATTAACCGGTTCAATTGCTATTTATATGCTTTATGGATGTCATATAGAATTTTAAATCCCACCTTAGGTTATAAACATTCTCATGCATTTTTTATATATTATAAATTGTTATAATGTATGTTTAAATGCATGGATTTGTTTTCATATTTTTTAATATAAGTGTATATTAATTATATGAAAAATTGGAAGGCATGAAGCATGTCATTACTTAAATTAAATATAAATAGCTATGTTAATGTGATGAATGAAGCATGCTTGATTGATTTTCTTGATTAGCTTATAATTGTTATAATAAAAGAAAATAAAAAATTGCATGAAGCATGAAACATCCATAGTTAATAATATAATTGTTATATTATTCATGCAATTAGTGTGGTTTAATTATTTGAGATTGTTGAATGAATTAAACCCTAGATTCTTGATTATAGGATTAATCATTAAAATTTGAAATAGTTCTTTAATATTAATGATTAGAAACCGTCAATCTATAATCAAGATTTGCATGCAAACATAAGATCATAGGATGAATTGGATTAATTTTAAATTGTTTAAAATTAATTAGTCCTAGATCAGTTTCTAATAGGATTAGAATCTTTTCTTACTTAGTATTTAAAAATAGTTTTAATTGACTAAGTAGGAAAAACATTGCTATGATTATAAGGGAACTCCACCGGTAATGTTCTGTCTAAGGCTGGGGGTATTTAAGTTGACGGTTTACAGAACACCTCCTACCTGGGAACTGACCTGGAATACCGGGGTTGAATTAATCATAGTTAAATGTTAGCATGCAATGTCACTAGGTTAATTAAAAGTGTTTAATGCACCTAGATCTTTAGAGTAAAGACCTTACATTACTGAGGTTATAAGGGAACTCTCTCGGTAAAGTTCTGTCTAAGGCTGGGGGTATTTAAGTTGACGGTTTACGGAACACCTCCTACCTGGGAACTGACCCGAACATTGAGTTGAATTAACCATAGTAATGTTTGGGTCATTTTATTGTGCTTTATTGTTTATTTTGTAGGAAATGGTTGATTGGAGCTATAATGCCATATTAGAGTTAATCGGGTGCTCGGGGCGTGAAAAGATGCAAAGGAATGAAAAGAGTAAAAGAGGAAAAAAGTCAAATCTCGGTCAACAGTAGGCTAGCGTCGAGACGCTAGCTCTTGAGCGTCTCGACGCTCACATTCCATATCAGATTAGGCGCGTAAAGCTCACAGCGTCGAGACGCTGTGATAGGAAGCGTCCTGACGCTACCGTTTTTCCCTTATTCAGAACGCGCGTATAAGAGGCAGCGTCTCGACGCTAAGACGAAAAAAACAGAATAAAGGCTTATTTTCGGCTAGGTTTTAGGGGAGTTGGATTTGGGACCTTTGAGAACCTTAAACAGGGCAGAACAGAGCATTTGGAGGCTAAAAACAAAGGGAGAGATTTGGAAATCAACCCATTGTTCGTGGGGATCGTGACGGGGACGTCGGATTCGGCCTACATTGAGTTTTCTTTTCCCTTTCCTTTCTTTAGTTAGATTTATGGCTTTCATATGTTTAGCTGAGCTTGTATTTACATTCATGAGTAGCTAAACTTGTAGCTTAGGGATTGATGTAGTTGATTAAGTTTATGGACTGATTTATGGTTTAAGTTGTGCAATGTTATTGTGTTTGTAATCTTGATTTAATGCTTTCAATTAATTGGCCATTAGTTGAATGATTTAAGTTTCGAATCTAGCTCGGGAGAGGGGATTTGATCTAGACTTACTCAAGATTGCATGAATAAAGTTTACTTTCTAATTCATGACGGTTTTTGATTAACTTTAGAATTGGTTAAAAGATCTCATTGCCTTGCATGTTAATAAACTTAGATAGGGATATCAAGTTGGTTAATTTGCATGAGAATCAATTATACTCGAGAGAGGTAGTTGTGATTAAAGGGTCTTTGGCTCATAATTCCATTGTGCATAATAACTTATTCCTTAAAATCAATCCTAAGCTAAATCAACGAAATCAATTCCCTAAGTAGTTTTCCCAAAAGAATTTCCATTCTTTTTTACTTGCTTTGATTTGGTTTTTTTCATCACCTATTCATCACTTTCTAATCCCTAAATAAAATTGAGCGAGATTATTCACAATACTTGATTTGCTTAAAAATCCAATCCAGAGGACGACACTCGTATTTACGAACACTTTATTATTACTTGACCCGTGCGCTTGCGGTTAGGAAAAGTCCACATCAAGTTTTTGGCGCCGTTGTCGGGGATTGGCACATTTAGCTAGATTGATATTGTGAAAAAAATTGCTTGATCTTAATTTAGGGTGTATTTTTATTTTTTTGGTTGATTGCATTTTTTTCCTTATTTGTTTTTCTTTCCATATTTGATTTTCTAGGTTAGTTTTTCTTTTGGTTGTATAATCTTTTCTTTTTTTGTTCTTGTTTTTCCTTTTCTAGATTAGTTTCCTTATTTGTGTTTTACCATATTTAATTTTGCATTCCATATTAGGTTATTTTGTTTCCTTTCCTAGATTATATTTTCCATATTTAGACTAGTTGTTTTCTTGTCTTTATTTCTTTCCATAATTGTTTTCATTCCTTTTTAGGGTGGTTTAGTTTTGTATGCGTAGTAGTAAAGATTTAATTTTAGCACCATTGGATCCCGAGATCGAAAGAACAATTCGTAGGATTCGAAGGGAAACTAGAGAAATTATTCACATGGCGGACCAAAATCCACCTGAGGAGCCTAGGCCTATTAGAGATTATTTTCAGCCCGTGTTTCAGGGGCAACAGTCGGGGATTGTCTATGCCCCGATTAATGCCAACAACTTTGAGCTGAAGACTGGTCTCATTCAGATGGCTCGAGACTGTGCATACAGAGGATCGCCCACTGAGGATCCAAATTCTCATCTTAAATCATTTTTGGATATTTGTGGGACGGTAAAGATTAATGGAGTGTCTGAGGATGCTATTCGCTTACGTTTATTTCCCTTTTCTTTGCAGGATAAAGCACGAGATTGGTTGCAGTCTATTACTCCTGGGAGCATCACCACATGGGATGCTTTGGTCCAGGCCTTTTTAAAGAAATTTTTCCCTCCTGCA
This sequence comes from Luffa acutangula, assembly GCA_036850905.1. Classification (NCBI taxonomy): domain Eukaryota; kingdom Viridiplantae; phylum Streptophyta; class Magnoliopsida; order Cucurbitales; family Cucurbitaceae; genus Luffa; species Luffa acutangula. The sequence continues at coordinate 23,906,665 of CM072098.1, forward strand.
AAGACGGTCAAGCTGAGGACTGAGATTGGGACATTCCAACAACAATATGATGAGTAGCTGTTTGAAGCTTGGGAGCGATTCAAAGAGCTACTGAGGAAGTGTCCTCAACATGGTTACCCCGATTGGCTTCAAGTACAGTTATTTTATAATGGTTTAACTCCTAGTACAAAAACGATTGTTGATGCAGCTGCAGGTGGGACTCTGTTGTCCAAGACCGTGGAAAATGCTCGCATACTTCTAGAGGATATGGCCACCAACAGCTATCAGTGGCCATCTAAGCGGTCTACACCCAAAAAGATTGCTGCTGGAGTGTTTGAGGTTGATAAAGTAAGTGCACTCCAGGCCCAGATGACTTCCCTCGCTAATGCTTTTATGAAATTTTCAGGTACAAGGAGTGCACAGTTAATTGAATCAGCTGCTGCTTTAGCATCTAGACCTCAGGAGGAGACGATCGAGCAGGTTCAATATGTATCAAATTTTAATTCTAGGGGATATAATAATAGTTCTACACCTACACATTATCACCCTAACAATAGGAACCATGAAAATTTCTCTTATGCTAATACTAAGAATGTTCTTAATCCTCCTGGTTTTGCCCCTCAAACTCAAGATAATAAAAAGTTAGAAGATTTTGTTGGAGCTTTCATTGCAGAGTCTAGTAACAGGACAACCAAGTTAGAGGAGGCAGTCATTGCCATCAACTCAACAGTGAATGGCCACAGTGCTGCCATCAAGAACATTGAGACTCAGCTGGGAGAGTTGGTGAATGTTGTAAGCACCATGAATAAAGGTAAGGCCCCAGCTGAACAAGAGAAACCCCAGATGGAGTATTGTAAGGCAATCACTGTTCACCAGGAGGAATCTGAAGAGGAACCTGAATCTGAGAACTATGAAACGCCTACAGGGGAAGCTGAGGAGAACACATCATCTAATGAGGTTGAAAAGCCTAACCTTGAGCCTCTTATTCCTTCTCCCACACTGTTGGTTCCCAAGGAAAAGAAAAAGAAAAAGAAGAAAAAGAATAATCAGGTTCAGTTTGATAAATTTATGAATGCTTTTATGAATCTGAATATTAATATTCCTTTTGCAGAGGCATTAGAGATGCCCCAATACAACAGGTTCATGAAGGAGTGGTTAGCAAAGAAGCGAAAGGAAAAGAAGGTTGACACTGTTTATCTTGCTTCCACATGCAGCACCAGAGTACAACAGAAAGTACCTGAAAAAGTAGCACATCCAGGGAGTTTTTCTGTTCCTTGTAGTTTTGGTACTTACTCTTTTAGAGCATTATGTGATTTAGGTGCTAGCATTAATATCATTCCTCTATCTTTGTGTAAAAAGTTAGATATAGGTGAGATTAAGTCTACTCCTGTAAAGCTCCAATTGGCTGATCAATCTGTGGTGAGACCAGTTGGTATTGTAGAAAATGTGTTAATCAGAGTAGGTAGATTTTTCCTCCCTATTGACTTGTATGTTATGGACATGATAGAAAATCCTTCGATGCCTGTCATATTAGGACGACCATTCCTCGCTACTGGGCGAGTGATTATAGATATTGAGCGCAGGGAGCTCACTATTAGAGTCAAGAACGAAAAAGAAATCTTTAAAGCAGTTGAAGACTCTAAAGATGAAGTGCTTTTCATGGGCTACAGGAAAGGTGCAAGAAAGAGCACCTCTGTTGATTCACAGAACAAAAGCCTCCTTGAAGCACGGTCAACACGTCGAGCTAATGACGTTAAACAAGCGCTTATGGGAGGCAACCCAAGTAAGTTTAGTGTGTTTTCTCTTTGTTTTTTATTTATTGTTTGTTTTTGTTTTGTAGGTCTTGTTTTCTTTCTCTCCTTTGCTTTCAAGCTTTCAAGATTTCAAGCTCTCAAGCAAGAAGTCATCATCATTCCAGGTCAGTATTGTTCACTCCTGTCATTCTTTTATTGTTCTCATGCTTGTTTTTGCCTTATTTTCTTTATACATTGAGGACAATGCATATTTTAAGTTTGGGGGTGGATTAGCATGTTTGTGGAGCCCTTGAGCATCTGAGTTCGGGCTATAGTTTTGAGCTTTCTTTGAATTATGCATATGGTTGTTTTATGGATGCTGCTTTTGCATGATTATGATGTCCTAGGATAGGCTTTCTTGCCAATTTTCAAGCTTGTGATGAGATGTAAGCATAAGTGCCCAAAAAAGGGAGACTTTTTAAAATTTGTCTAAGAGATGGCCTGTATGAGTAGAGTATTTGTCTTAGCTAGATTTGGATTTGAATGCTTAGGAGCGAATTATTAGGTTCATATGCTTGTTGTCACCTCGATAGGTGTAGGGAAGAGCTAAAGAGTTAATTTTTTGCAAATTAGCATATTTGATATTGCTTAGGAGGAAAGAAAATAATATATGCCTATCATTCTCATAAAGAAAAATCATTCTTGTTGTTACAATTTGAAAAAGAAAAAAAAGTCACGACTTAATCGCGCAATATGCAATGAATAATAAAGTTTAGGCAAAAAGAGCTACCCCTGTTGTGATCAGTTAGGCCAACCAGAGAAAACTCAGGTTAAGGGTCCCTGCAATGGGTGTGTGAAAGCTAGTGCCACATTTAAATGCTTAATTCAATTGTTAATTAAAAGCACCTAAGTATGGAGATAAACAAACTAATTTGTTGCATTAACTCATTAGTGAAGCCTTAGTGCCAGTGTAGAGGGAAGATGAGCTGAGAGTTTAATAATCCAATCCCGAGCTAGTAGAGTCTGATCTTGTTGAGTTAGATCTCGCTTGTGCAAGTTAATTTTGGAAAAATTTTAATTTGTCTCCCTCATTGGTCCTTGTGTGCATATCTCTTGCTTGCTTGGTTATTGACTATTGAGCCTTGAGGATTGAGTTATGATTATTGCATCCATTCTTCCATTGTATGTCTGATTTAGAGTTTGCTCGAGGACTAGCAAAAGCTTAAGTTTGGGGGTATTTGATAGCGAGCATAGCTAGCTACTTTTACTTATTTAATTTAGCTAGTCTTTTATGATGTTTGGGCCATTTTATTGTGCTTTATTGTTTATTTTGTAGGGAATGGTTGATTGGAGCTATAATGCCATATTAGAGTTAATCGGGTGCTCGGGGCGTGAAAAGATGCAATGGAATGAAAAGAGTAAAAGAGGGAAAAAGTCGAATCTTGGTCAACAACAGGCTAGCGTCGAGACGCTAGCTCTTGAGCGTCTCGACGCTCACATTCCATATCATATTAGGCGCGTAAAGCTCACAGCGTCGAGACGCTGTGATAGGAAGCGTCCCGACGCTACCGTTTTTCCCTTATTCAGAACGCGCGTATAAGAGGCAGCGTCGAGACGCTGTCTTGACAGCGTCTCGACGCTAAGACGAAAAAAATAGAATAAAGGCTTATTTTCGGCTAGGTTTTAGGGGAGTTGGATTTAGTACCTTTGAGAGCCGTAAACAGGGCAGAACAGAGCATTTGGAGGCTGAAAACAAAGGGAGAGATTTGCAAATCAACCCATTGTTCGTGGGGATCGTGACGGGGATGTCGAATTCGGCCTACATTGAGTTTTCTTTTCCCTTTCCTTTCTTTAGTTAGATTTATGGCTTTCATATGTTTAGTTGAGCTTGTATTTACATTCATGAGTAGCTAAACTTGTAGCTTAGGGATTGATGTAGTTGATTAAGTTTATGGATTGATTTATGGTTTAAGTTGTGCAATGTTATTGTGTTTGTAATCTTGATTTAATGCTTTCAATTAATTGGCCATTAGTTGAATGATTTAAGTTTCGAATCTAGCTCGGGAGAGGGGATTTGATCTAGACTTACTCAAGATTGCATGAATAAAGTTTACTTTCTAATTCATGACGGTTTTAGATTAACTTTAGAATTGGTTAAAAGATCTCATTGCCTTGCATGTTAATAAACTTAGATAGGGATATCAAGTTGGTTAATTTGCATGAGAATCAATTATACTCGAGAGAGGTAGTTGTTATTAAAGGGTCTTTGGCTCATAATTCCATTGTGCATAATAACTTATTCCTTAAAATCAATCCTAAGCTAAATCAGCGAAATCAATTCCCTAAGTAGTTTTCCCAATAGAATTTCCATTCTTTTTTACTAGCTTTGATTTGGTTTTTATCATCACCTATTCATCACTTTCTAATCCCTAAATAAAATTGAGCGGGATTATTCACAATACTTGATTTGCTTAAAAATCCAATCCAGAGGACGACACTCGTATGTTCGGTTTGCATTGAATTGTTTGGGTTAATTTTATGGCCATAGATTTTATTTTTATGTGATTTTGATCATGTAAGGCCCGGTGTTTCGGGTATTTTATGTAAAATCGAGTCCTATGTAAGTCCGGGTCTAGAATAGGTTTTTATGAGATGAAAATCGGAGCAATCGCCGCTGAAATCGGGGCCAAAATCGGAGAATCGATGCTGCTGCCGCCCAGATTCTGCCTCTAGACGCAACAGCGTCAGGACGCTACTTCGACAGCGTCTTGACGCTGTCTCGATACCGAAGGCGCTCGGTAAGGAAAGCACACAGCGTCGGGACGCTACCTCAACAGCTTCTTGACGCTGTCTCGATTACGCAGGCGCCAGATATGGAAAACGCACAGCGTCGGGACGCTATCAACACAGCGTCTCGACGCTGTCACGATGGAGGCGCGACCTAGGGTTTCAAAAGGCGTGGTTCAAGGCATGACCGGTCCGGTTCGGACCGGTTCGGCTGGGCTGGGACCTATTTGGTCCGGTTCAGCCAATTTCTGGCATGGTTCGTGATTTTGGAGGCCGATTCAAGATGGTTCGGGGCGGTTCGTGCTGTCTAGACCAATTCCGGAGCTGTACATGGATTTTTAGGATAGAATTTAGCTAAATTAATGTAATTTAATGCTTTATTTTATCCTATGGGCCAAAATTAACCGGTTCAATTGCTATTTATATGCTTTATGTATGTCATATAGAATTTTTAATCCCACCTTAGGTTATAAACATGCTCATGCATTTTTTATATATTATAAATTGTTATAATGTATGTTTAAATGCATGGATTTGTTTTCATATTTTTTAATATAAGTGTATATTAACTATATGAAAAATTGGAAGGCATGAAGCATGTCATTACTTAAATTAAATATAAATAGTTATGTTTAATGTGATGAATGAAGCATGTTTGATTGATTTTCTTGATTAGCTTATAATTGTTATAATAAAAGAAAATCAAAAATTGCATGAAGCATGAAACATCCATAGTTAATAATATAATTGTTATATTATTCATGCAATTAGTGTGGTTTAATTATTTGAGATTGTTGAATGAATTAAACCCTAGATTCTTGATTATAGGATTAATCATTAAAATTTGAAATAGTTCTTTAATATTAATGATTAGAAACCGTCAATCTATAATCAAGATTTGCATGCAAACATAAGATCATAGGATGAATTGGATTAATTTTAAATTTTTTAAAACTAATTAGACCTAGATCAGTTTCTAATAGGATTAGAATTTTTTCTTACTTAGTATTTAAAAATAGTTTTAATTGACTAAGTAGGAAAAACATTGCTATGATTATAAGGGAACTCCACCGGTAATGTTCTTTCTAAGGCTGGGGGTATTTAAGTTGACGGTTTACGGAACACCTCCTACCTGGGAACTGACCTGGAATACTGGAGTTGAATTAATCATAGTTAAATGTTAGCATGCAATGTCACTAGATTAATTAAAAGTGTTTAATGCACCTAGATCTTTAGAGTAAAGACCTTACATTATTGAGGTTATAAGGGAACTCTCTCGGTAAAGTTCTATCTAAGGCTGGGGGTATTTAAGTTGACGGTTTACGGAACACCTCCTACCTGGGAACTGAACCGAACATTGAGTTGAATTAACCATAGTAATGTTGACTTGCAATGTTGGGTTTATTAAAAGAAGTTTAATTCACCCAAAAGATTGCAGTTGAATCCTTTCCATAATTGTTATAATAGGATCAGACTTAGATAGATTGACTTAGTCGAATACTATCTAAGTTAAACAACCCTATATTAACCTTAGGACATTTTCAGTAGGAGGAAAATTACAAAACGAGATTTAAATCAAGTTTTGCTCCTACGTCCCTATATTCACAACGTGAGATTCATGCTCGGCTTCGAGTCGCCTTAGGAGCGGCCTCCCTTCGGAAAGTGTTTGCATGGATCAATATCAAGGTGAATGGGGAAAATGTCTAGAGTAAGTGGGAGCGGGACACGTGTCAACGTATCCCTCGGTCTCCGCCCATAGTTCACACCGTGAGAGTCCTATGATCCGCCTGCAGGTTGTCCTGGCGCAACCATCCCTTCGGAGGGCCTGGTCATAGGATTCGGAACATCGTGAACTCCTGAAAAGGATAGGAGCTCTTAGGCTAATCACCAACAGTTGTCTTTCCCTTCGGTAGCCTGTTGGTGCGTGCCTCTGAGATCTGAAAGTGGGAGGGTTACACTTACGAGGATGAGTTAAAAGTGTTAACAAATCCTTGACCGAACAACGGTGGCTAATGTCTATAGGAATATGAGTTATTCTGAAATTAGAATTAGCTGAGAGGTGTCTCAATTCAAAGGAGGAGTGCCTGATCACCCTTCGGTGGCTGACATTCTAAACCTCTGAAACATCGTTGCAAAACTAAATCGATAGTTTTAGGGTTCTGTGATTGTCTGTTTTGCTAAATTGATTGGATTGTGTGCAATTGTTTGCTTGTATGATGGGTTAAGGCAAAGATAACTAATACGGTCATTGTTTGTTTAAATTTCAAACAAGGGCAAGTGTTTCCACTGCAATGTAGATGGACATTGGAAGAGAAACTGCCCAAAGTACCTTGCTGAGAAAAAGAAGGAAAAGGAAGGTAAATTTGATTTACTTGTTTTAGAAACATGCCTGGTAGAACATGATGAGTTTACCTGGATACTTGATTCAGGAGCAACTAATCATGTTTGCTCTTCTTTTCAGGAAAATAGTTCCTTTCGGCAGTTGAACGATGGGGAAATGACACTCAGGGTCGGAACTGGAGAAGTCATTTCAGCTAAAGCAGTGGGAGCTGCGAAGTTAATTTTTAGAAATAGATTCTTACTTTTAGAGAGTTTGTTAATCATTCCCAAGATTAAGAGGAACTTAATTTCTATTTCATGTTTGATTGAACAATCGTATACCGTTACTTTTGATATGAATGAAGCGTTCATTTATAAAAATGGTGTACTTATTTGTTCAGCCAAATTGGAAAATAACTTGTACGTTTTAAGACCAACCGAAAATAAAGCACTTTTAAATCACGAATTATTTAAAACTGCTGAAACTCAAAGAAAAAGGCAAAAGATTTCTCCATCAAGTAACAATACTCATCTTTGGCATCTTAGGCTTGGTCATATAAACATCGATAGGATCGGTCGTTTGGTAAAGAATGGACTTCTAAGCAAGTTAGAAGATGATTCACTACCACCTTGTGAATCTAGTCTCGAGGGAAAAATGACCAAGAGACCCTTTACTGGAAAAGGTTACAGAGCCAAAGAACCCTTAGAGTTAATACATTCGGATATGTGTGGTCCAATGAATGTAAAAGCTCGAGGAGGGTACGAATATTTCATCTCATTTATAGATGATTATTCAAGATATGGTTACTTGTACCTAATGGGACATAAGTCTGAAGCCCTTGAAAAGTTTAAGGAGTTTAAAGCTGAAGTTGAAAACCTATTAGGTAAATCTATTAAAGTACTTCGATCTGATCGAGGAGGGGAGTATATGGATCAAAGATTCCAGGATTATATGATAGAACATGGAATCCAATCTCAACTCTCAGCCCCTGGTACACCTCAGCAGAATGGTGTGTCAGAAAGGAGAAATAGAACCTTGTTAGACATGGTTCGATCAATGATGAGCTATGCTCAATTGCCTAGCTCGTTTTGGGGGTATGCAGTAGAGACTGCAATATACATCTTGAACAATGTTCCCTCGAAAAGTGTTTCAGAAACACCTTTTGAATTTTGGAAGGGGCGTAAACCTAGTTTGCATCACTTTCGCATCTGGGGTTGTCCAGCACACGTGCTTGTGACAAATCCTAAGAAACTGGAACCTCGTTCAAAATTGTGCCAATTTGTTGGTTACCCTAAAGAAACGAGAGGTGGTTATTTCTACGACCCACAAGAAAATAAAGTGATTGTATCGACAAACGCAACTTTCTTAGAGGAAGACCACATGATAGATCATAAACCACGCAGCAAAATAATATTAGGAGAAGCTACTAAAGAATCATCAAGAGTTGTTGATGAAGTTGGACCTTCAACAAGGGTTGATGAAGGAACTAGTTCTTCAGATCCATCCCGTCCATCTCAAACGTTGGGAATGCCTCGACGCAGTGGGAGGGTTGTATTACAACCTGACCGCTACTTGGGTTTAACTAAAACTCAGGTTGTCATACCTAATGATGGCATTGAGGATCCATTGTCCTATCGACTAACAATGAATGACGAAGATAAGGATGAATGGGTCAAAGCCATGAACCTGGAAATGGAGTCAATGTACTCCAATTCTGTATGCGAACTTACAGATCTACCAAATGGGGTAAAACCCATATGATGCAAATGGATCTATAAGAGAAAAAGAGATGCAACTGGAAAGGTACAAACCTTCAAAGCTAGACTAGTGGCAAAGGGTTATACCCAAAAGGAAGGGGTTGACTATGAGGAAACCTTTTCTCCTGTAGCCATGTTAAAGTCCATAAGAATTCTCTTATCCATAGCCACATATTATGACTATGAAATATGGCAAATGGACGTCAAGACTGCCTTTCTGAATGGTAATCTTGAAGAGAATATCTTCATGTCTCAACCCGAAGGGTTCATAGCCCAAGGTCAGGAACAAAAGGTTTGTAAGCTCAATCGATCCATTTATGGATTGAAACAAGCGTCCAGATCATGGAACATTAGATTTGATACTGCAATCAAATCTTTTGGCTTTGACCAAAACGTTGATGAGCCTTGTGTGTACAAGAAAATCAACAAAAGGAAAGTAGCTTTTCTAATACTTTATGTAGACGATATCCTACTCATTGGGAATGATGTAGGATACCTCACTGACATTAAGAAATGGCTAGCAGCCCAATTCCAAATGAAAGATCTGGGAGAGGCTCAATATGTTCTGGGAATCCAAATCATTAGGGATCGTAAGAACAAAACGCTAGCTCTGTCTCAAGCAACGTATATTTACAAGATGTTGTCTCGATATTCGATGCAAAACTCCAAGAAGGGACTACTACCCTTCAGACATGGGGTACACCTGTCTAAGGAACAGTCTCCTAAGACACCTCAAGAAATTGAGAACATGAGACACATTCCCTACGCCTCAGCTATGGGCAGCTTAATGTATGCTATGCTCTGCACTAGGCCTGACATATGTTATGCAGTGGGAGTAGTCAGTAGGTATCAGTCTAATCCAGGGTTGGACCACTGGGGAGCGGTTAAGAATATCCTCAAGTATCTTCGGAGAACGACGGACTACATGCTTGTGTATGGAACTAAGGATTTGATTCTTACTGGATACACCGACTCTGACTTTCAAGCTGATAAGGATTCAAGGAAATCCACATCAGGGTCAGTATTCACCCTCAATGGAGGAGCAGTAGTGTGGAGAAGCATCAAACAAGGATGCATAGCAGACTCAACCATGGAGGCTGAGTATGTAGCAGCTTGCGAAGCAGCTAAGGAGGCAGTATGGCTCAGAAAGTTCTTGACTGATTTGGAAGTGGTTCCGAATATGGACGTGCCCATAACACTATATTGTGACAATAGTGGGGTTGTAGCCAACTCAAAAGAACCTCGAAGCCACAAACGAGGTAAACACATCGAGAGGAAGTATCACCTGATACGGGAGATTGTGCAACGAGGAGATGTGATCGACACTAAGATCGCCTCGGAGCACAACATCGCTGATCCATTTACGAAGGCTCTCACGGCTAAAGTGTTTGAGGGTCATCTAGAAGGTCTAGGTCTACGAGAAATGTATGTCATCTAATCTAGGGCAAGTAGGAGAAATGTATAATGGGTATAAGGATGCCCTAGTTCATTGTATTAATATACATGGCATTTCTAGCTTTAGATTATTGCATTTACATCCCACTAACTAGTGTTTTAGTTCAAGTGGGAGTTTGTTGGGTTTTATGCCCTAAAACTCGTAGATAGTGAATGTAACCGTTGACCGGATATTAATGAAATAATATTGATATATTTTTCCATTAATTGTTATTAGTTATTTTATATTTGTCTTTGCCTAATAATAACCCTAATCCAATAAACTAGACATCCAAGGCTGTAATATGAGTCTTGAACTATATGTAGTGACATATGGGATCATTGTTCAAGAAACAGCCTAAAGGGTCTATAGTATAGGGATAAGACTGGGTGCCTTATCCTGGTGACACTATGGATACGGACCACTTTGTATTTGATAAAAACACTGCGATCCAACGTGTTCGTGTAGGAGACATGCGAGTGGGGGTATCCTATGCAATGAGTTTGCATAAGACCGGACTGCGAAATAGTAACCACTGGTTATAACACCGTTAACTAGTTGGTTTTCTATTTCACTAGGACGACCTAGACAACTTAGTCTTAATCCTGAGTTGATTATGGACTCCTGCTCATGAGAGAATGTCCTTTGATTTGCATGGGTGAGAGTGGCCAATACGCCGACTCAATAAGCCTACCACTTTGGGGACAAGACCGAATGGGGAGCTGGGAACATAATCGTACAAGATGGAATTCACTCCTTCCCGACTTTAGGGAAGCAGATGAGTGTTCCCTTAAGTGGTTACTCCGAGTCTTGAACAAAGGGCCCTACCCTCTCAATGGCACGAGAGGGTTTTCTGTTTGATGGTTGGACCACAAACAGGTTGTTCATTAGAGGAGAATTGGTACTTAAGGAAATAGAGGTAACTTAGGGGTAAAACGGTAATTTGACCCAGCTGGTGTTACGGACACTCGTGAAGGACTAACTAGTCGATATTGGTCTAGATCCGTGGAAACAGAAAATATGTCTGCAGTGAGAAGAGTGCAACTGTGAGTCTATAGTGGAATGTACACACAGTTAACGAATATTGATTAATGTGGTTAATGAGTTTGACCAATTAATCTCACATCGTTGGAGCTTCTGATCTGCAGGTCCATTAGGTCCCACTGATAGCTCGTAAAGTAATTTGAGGCAACTAAGTAATAAAAGTAAATTGAAAATGTTCAATTTATTAAGGGAAACAAATATAATATATATTGATATATTATTATGAGAGAAATTAATATATGGAAGTTTGAAAGAGTTCAAAATAATGAATGAATTAATTTAAGGCCTAAAATGTGTTTGGGCAAAATTAATTAATTCTAGGCCGGGAATTAAATATGTGATATTTAATTGGTGGTTAATTAATTAAAGAATTCATTAACCGGGAATTAATCAATTATGGAAATAATTAATCACTTAAGGAAGTGATTAATCATTTATGGAAATGATCTAATCACTTATGGAAGTAATTAGTCATTTGTGGAAAAGATTAATCAATTATGGAATTGATTGATCATGATTGATTAATTAAGGAATAAGATTGAATCAATTATGGAAAAGATTTATTTAATTGAATATTTTATTCTTGGCCTCTCTTCTATAAATAGAACATTAGACCTAATTGGTCATGACACTTGACACTCTTGAAAGACAAGACCTAGAATTCTCTCTAGCCTCCCTCTTAGAGAAAGACTCCCACAAGTCTTTTGCCTCCTAGACTTAGAGACATACCGGTGTAACCTCTATGGTGATTGTGTCAATCAAAAAAGAAATTTCCAGCGAAGAAAAGAAAAGGCGGCTGCTGCGTTTTCGTTCGTGGAGAGTCGTTGGCGAAGAACCGTCAAGTCTTCAACGAAGGTTTGTAACGGTTCTTCCTCTTTTCTTTAGAAAAGTTTTAAAAATAAATTTATATTTATTTTAGCATGTTTAAACCAATTTTACAGCGGCTTTAAAGGTTGTTTAAAGTTTCATTTGAGTTATCGTAACGGTATTTTAATGTTAATTAATATACGGCGTAAGGTCCAATCAATGCGCTTCCGTTGCGTGGGGACTTTTATTCCCTTCAATAAGGTGGATAATTTGTCCTTGAAATTTAATCATGGCTAGTCTCATCCAAATGGTAAGAGAAAATGCTTTCAAAGGTAATCCATCAGAGGATCCACACAGTCATCTGAGATCATTAACACCAAATAACATTTTAAGTTAGACTCGTTAACACCAAATAACATTTTAAGTTGGAATGATTTGGTTAAGGCCTTCGTTACAAAATTTTTCCCATTAGCTAAAATTGTGAAGCTTAGAACTGAAATTGGTATGTTTAAACAAATAGAAGATGAGCAATTGTATGAGGCTTGGGAATGTTATAAGGACATGTTGAGGAAATGCCCACATCATGCACATGCTGATTGGCTTCAGATACAGCTTTTCTACAATGGGTTAAAAAAGGATTTTAAGACAATTCTTGATACTGCCGCAAGAGGAAATTTCTTAGCCAAAACTGTCAAGGATGCTTGAGCCTTAGTACAAGAGTTGGCTTTGAGAAGTTACCAATGACCACCTGAGCAATCAGAGTCCAAACAAAAGGGAGGACCATGTGAAACCAATGAGGTGAGTGCTTTAAAATTTCAAGTCGACGCTTTAACCGAGGCCCTAGACAAGCTCTAAGGATCAAAGATTCCAAGTTTTCCTAAAGCTGAATTGAAAATTGAATCTCAACCTGAAGAAATTATTTATCAAGAGAAAAAGAATCCTTTGGAGGACATGTTAGGAAAGTTCATTGATTAGACTAGGAACTTGTCAATCCTAATCAATGTTCAAGGAGCGATATCAACAATGCAAGCCAGAGTGGAGAAACAAGATATTGTCATTAGTAAGATGGAAGCAAAGATCGAACAAATGACAATTTTCATCGATCAAATTCAACAAGGAAAGTTCTCAAATATCTTTGCCATCGACCCACAAGAACATTGCCCTGCCGTATCTTTAAGAAGTGGAAAGCAATTGAAAATAGTTGAAAGAAAATAAATCACAAAGCCCAACACTAGGAAGATATTGGATGAGGAAGATGATCAAAACAAAATAGAGGTAGAAACAGCACAACAAGTGCCAGATAAGTCTTCTGATTCTATTCCTTTAGTTCTTAATTAGATTCCTTGTCCTCAAAGATTTCAAAAGAAAAAGTTGATATTTTTAAACATCGCCATAAACATTCCTTTTGCTGATGCTTTGGAACAGATGCAACACTAAGCCAAATTCATGAAGGAGATTTTATCAAAGAAAAGGAAGTTCGAGAATCATGAGACAGTTAATATGACTTTCAAGTGTAGTGCCATAATTTAGAAACATCTACCACCCAAATTGAAAGATCCAGGGAGTTTTACTCTTCCCTGTACTATTGGTAGTTTATTTATTCAGAAAGTTGTGTGTGATTTGGGGGCAAGTGTTAACTTGATGCCTTTCATTGTCTACGGGAAACTTGGGTTTGGAGAATTAAAGTCAACCACCATTTTCTTGCAATTAGCAAATCGTTCGATGACGTACCCGAAAGGTATATTAGAGGATACTTTGGTTATTATTGACAAATTAATTTTACCTACATACTTTGTAGTGCTAGACATGGAGGAGGACCCCGAAGTCCCTATCATTCTTGGTAGACCATTTATGGCAACCGCTCGTGCATTAATAGAGGTACAAAAAGGAACCTTGACTCTTAGAGTGGAAGACGATGAGGTAGTGTTCAACATTTTTAAAGCATTAAAACACCCAAAGGAGGTCAGTTCATACTTTACAATTGATTCTGTTGACACTATTATTGATGCATGTGTTGAGTTAGAGTCTACTGTTGACCGTTACGAGATAAGCTTGCCTGTTGTCTTTGGAGAAGAATTAATAGATAATCACGAAAGTGCTTTAATATGTTGAGAGATTGATAAACCTGTAGGAAGGGAGGAAAAATTATCTCTAGATGTTTGTGCTCAAGTTGACACCCCTCCTCCTGAATTAAAGCAATTACCTGCTCACCTACGTTATGCTTTCTTAAGAGAATCTTCTACTTTTCCTATTATCGTATATGCTGATTTAAATAAAGTAGAAGAGGAAAAATTGTTGGATGTGTTGAAGAAACATAAATTTGCCCTTGGATGGTCTATTAGTGACATTAAAGGTATTGGCCTTTCAGTTGTAATGCATAAAATCTTAATGAAGATACCTTTAATCCCACAATAGAACACCAAAGAAGATTAAATCCAACAATGAAGGAAGTGGTAAAAGCCGAGGTGTTAAAATTATTGAACGTAGTAATTATTTATGTTATATCTGACAACCCTTGGGTAAGTCGTGTTCAAGTAGTGTCTAAGAAAGGGGGGATGACCGTTATTAAAAATGAGAAAAATGAATCAATATCTACTAGGACGGGCACTGGTTGGCGAGTGTGCATTGTTTATTGAAAATTAAATAAAGCCACCAGGAAAGATCATTTATGCTATCTTTTTCCTAGTCATTTTAGCTAGTTTTGTGCGTTAATTGTCAGCTTTAATGTCTTTTTATGTTAATTTTGAAGAAAATTGAGCTCATGAAGCAAAACCAGGAATTGTACTCAAAAGTGAATCAAATTAGAGACTTCGGACCATGAAAGAAGAAAAGAAAAGAATAAAATTGAGGTGGAGGCCCAAAAGCCCAGATGATTGAAGAATTAAAGGCTACAAATCCGTGTATTGAGAGTTCTAGAAGGCCCAGCGTCGAGAAGTTGTCCTTAGAGCGTCGAGACGCTAGCTGGAGTAGGCGGCAAGGCAATGACATCACAACGTCGCGATGTTGCGACTTCAGTGTCGCGACGTTGTGCGACTTGGGCAGTAAGCTAGCTTCGGTTCTCCTCCTATAAAAGGGCCACTTCTCCATGCTTGAAGGCATCCAATTTTGGGGGGTTCTCCCCTAGCCAAATAGAGGGAAAAAGTGAGTAGAATTGAGAGATAATAGGGTGGAATTGATCGGGATTCCAAGGCTTGAGAATCGAGATGATCGTGAGGAGAGCTTTGGATCAACACAACGGTTATTTCTTCTTTAGCCAAATAGAGGGAAGGAGTTCAAATTTTAATATGAATTTGATTCGTATTATAGAATTAATTAATTGAAGGCCTCAAATTAAATTTATGATATTTAATTGGGTAATTAATTAATTAACTAATAGAAGGTCTGAAATTAAATATATGATATTTAATTGGTGATTAATTAATTAAAGAATTAATTAATTGGAAATTAATCAATTATGAAAATGATTAATCACTTATGGAAGTAATTAATCATTTATGGAAATGATTTAATCACTTATGGAAGTGATCAATCATTTATGGAAAAGATTAATCCATTACAACAAATTTGGCTTTTAATGCCATTAAAAGTCTTTAATGTCGGTCACTGACCGACATTAAAAACACCGACATTAAAAGTTTTAATGTCAGTCGCTTTTAATTGCCCGACATTAAAAGCTCTGTTCGACATTAAAAGTACCCTTTTAATGTTGGTCATTGCCTGGCATTAAAAGGATCCTTTTAATGTCATCCAACAAGCTTTGACCGACATTAAAAGTGAACTTTTTATGTCGGTACACCACTCTTTGTCCGACATTAAAAGTCACTTTTAATGTCGGTCAGTTTTTAATGTCGGTCATTGCCCGACATTAAAAGCTATGACATTAAAAGTGTCCGACATTAAATGTGTGATATTAAATTAAAAAAAAAAATTTGGTTGCACACGTAGCTAACCAACAATACTAATTCTTCATTTTGTAAAAACCTGTAAACAAAATAGAATTTAAACATATACACAAAATAAAATCTCGAAAGTATTTTGACATAACAACTAAAACTCAACGAACATGAATTTAATTAATAAAATATAACAGTGTATATAATACATGAAACTTTCCGTCCATCCACAAATCACATCCATGAACCAAAGTTACAAAGAAAAAGTAAAAATACTAAAATAAATACACAACTCCTGATGCTCTTTCCCAAGTTCATCGTCGAGCTTATCTTCAAGAACATTCATTTCATCATCTGCAACAATTATCGCTTAACAAGATGAATTCCAAACCTTATACAAATAAAAAATGTATAAGTGAAATACAATCGACACACATCTCCAATCAAATCCTTAAACTAAAATTAAAGCTCAAGACGTATTGGTAAAGTAGAGAAGATAAATAAAAATGTTGTAGAACAAAAAGGAATTTAACTAGAATAGCAACTTCATGCATAAACTTTTAACATTATAAAACAACAAGAGAAGATGAATAAAAATGCAAGAATCGATTGTTCAATCAAAATTTGTCTCAGTAAAATTTATCAATGTTGTCAGACAGAATGAAATAGACCTAATATATTAAGCAAGACAACATATTAGTATAACAATGAATGAGAATAGATGGGCCAATGTGCAAGACAGTCAGAAAATAGTAAACCATATCCCATAGAAGTAGCAGTGGATGACAACTGATGAATATAAGATCAGCAAAATACATAGCTTAACTGGTACCTTGTAAGAAGAGAGAAGGCTGATGACCAACTTCGGAGCATCAGCATTGACTTTGGCAGGCTTACAATTGTCTTCACAACACCTCCATTTCCCGTTAAATCTATTGTATCCCCATTTCTCACCAAATGTGAACGTACTGGATCAAATAAATGAACACAAACATATTAGCACTAGGCAAAGTTTCAAGCTAGACCCCATTTGTTTTGAGTAATTTCAAGATCACCATACACATACAAAGTTCATTTTCTGAAACTCTAATCTGTTAATGCAAAAGGACAACCAACATAGCTAATGGAATGGAAACAAATCCTATTGCAGCTGAGAGAAAATCCATAACTGGGGTTCCTTAAAAACTTCAAGAGCTACGTAAAACACCTTAATATATAAATTTGAACTAACCCCCCCCCCCCCCCCCCCCCCCCAAAAAAAAAAAGTAAGGATTGTAAAGAAGTCAAATATGTTTTTCATAATTCTTACACCAAAAACCAAAAAGAGCCAAAAAGAAAAATGGAGTACCTTTGTCTGTCGACAAGTCATTAAACAACCATCTTTTCTCATCAATTATTGAGTCGATTTTAGCATGAGTTTCGATGGCAACTCTGTATGATATTCAGATACGAGAACACTTTAAAAACCACTAATTGTACTTAAACAGGAAGTTTTAACAATAAATAGAATTTGAACTAGGTAAACCAAAACCAAACAAAATTTCATATTGGTTCTCGTAGATTTGAAAAGCATTCAACAACAATAACCTGTCAATCTCATAACATCATGTTATTTATATGATTTTAAATCTAGAAACAGGGAACCCAACATGGATAATTGTTGGGATTGGTGCCCTAAAACTCATAGATAGTGAATGTTAAATGAATTATATACTTATTCGATAAAGGCGTTATCGAGATTGATTCAGTAAAAGTCAATACTTAATAAAGTAAATTGCACATATAATAACCCAAATCCAATAAACTAAATTCCATGGCTATAGGATGAACACTTGAGCTTTATGTAGAGACATAAAAGTGGATCAAGCTTGAGTAATAGCCAAAACGGTCTATAGTATAGGGATAGGGTTGGGTACCTTATTCTGGAGACACTATGAGACACGACCCACTTTATAGATGGTATAGACGATGTGATCCTAAATCGTCCGTGTAGAGACATGCGAGTGGGGGCATCCTATGCAATGAGTTTGCATAAGACCAAGACCGAGAAATAAGTCGCTATCGCTTTATAACACCGTTTACTGACGAGACTGACTATTTCATGTGATGACCTAGGTAACTCGATCTTAATCCTGAGCTAACTATGAACTCCTGTTTATTCGGGTTTATTGTTAGATCTGTATAGGTGAGAGTGACTCAGTATCGCCGACTCAATAAGTCTCCCATTTCAGATATAGGAACGGGTAGATAGCTGGGGACATAGTCGTGCAAGAAGGAATTCACTCCTACTTGAATTAGGGATAGTAGAGAGGTTGTTCCCTTAAGTGTTGACTCCGGGGCTTGAACAAAGGGAACCCGCCCTCTCATTGGCCCGAGAGGGACTCGGTTTATTGGTTGGACAATAAACCAATTGTTCATTAGAGGATCAGTGGGACATAAGGAACTAGAAGTACTATAGGGGTGAAATGGTTTTTTGACCTAACTATAGCTACGAACAACCTGTGAAGGATCGACTTACTAATCATGGTTAAATCAAGTGGACGGAAATATATCTATAGTGAGGGGACTGCAACTATCGGGCTATAGTGGAGTGTCCCGGTAGTTAACGAATGTTGGCTAGCTTGGATAATGAGATTAATCGGTTAGCCTCGAATCGTTGGAGCCCATGATCTATAGGTCCATTAGTTCCCCCTACTAGCTCATATCGGAACAAAGCCTAGAACAAAAGATAGGATTCTTTGAAACGTTCAAAAACGGGAAATAGGGTATTATCGTAAAATGTGTTTGACACAATGATTTAATTATGAATTAAATTAGAAATTGAGAGATAAGGTATTTAAAAGTGTTTTAAATACCATATATATGTATTATGAATCATATATAATTCATGGCACTAGGTGACAATGATTAATTGGATTAATCATGTCAAATTCAGAATTTAGATTCAATTTAGTGGATTTAGTGGCATTCCCACTCTTGCATGTTGATGCATAGTGGAAAACAACACAACCATGCACTAGTTGCATGTGTTGTGAATTAAACACCTAGAATCCACTTTGAGTTGCATTTTCACCATGTGTCTAGTGTCATGAAGCATGTCTTTGCATGGAAGAGGTCTATATAAGGAGTATGAATCATATTCAACTCCAAGAGAGTCATTTTCCATATTGTTATGCTGCTGGATTTTGGTCTCAAACACACTCATCTCCATATATCTCTCTAGTGCGTGAACATTCAAGCATTCCCTTCCCATTCCCTATCTCTATAGATTCCCACAAGTCATTCTTGGCCCGAAGAATAGTAGGGAAGACACTAGAGGTGGTCCACACACCATTCATGATCAAAGGAATCAAAGGGAGTTGTTGAATCGGTCTCCAAAAGGTTGGTACAAATTCTGCTCTCTAGTTACGGTATTTGGACAACATGTTTTCATTTTCTAAAATTGATGTAGTTAAGTGCCTCCGATCCTAAAATTGCTTCCGAGAACTAGATGTAACTAACTTTTAAAAACTTATAAACATATTATCTAACTTTTTACAACTTACGAACATAACTACTAAACTCAATTATCATAAAAAAAATCAAGTTAACACAATAAACTAATCGACACTTACGAAATAAATACCAAAATTTATCATGAACTGTTAGCTAAACTCATCAAAACTAAATTAGTCAACATTGTTCATGATAATTAATGTCAAATAGTTACAAATATGGCATGATTAATATTATTCTAAACATATCTCTATATGTAATCTCACCCCTCAAGTGTTAGCTTCTGAATCACAATCAGTTATGCAAACAAAGTACCATCTCCACCCTCCTTGACTGTTAGATCTAATCCGATCTCACATCCTACTAAAACGTAAAAAATGACATGGTTCAATAAAAAATGAACAAATGAAATTGCAAGAAAATATTTGTGAACCAAAAATATGCAAATCAAAATTAACTCCAAAATTGACTTAAGCTCCCAGATATCCAAACTCAAGGCAAAAATAGTAGAGTCAATGAATAATTAATCTTAAAAAAGATACTAAAACTGAGAGTGAAATAAGTAATATATATTGGTTTTAGAATATATCCTTACATGAAGAGAGACACATCCATAGAGCCACATGTAGCCCAAAGTCGAAAATGACAATAATTAGTTATAAAGGTTTTAAGATTAAATAAGAAAAAGGACAAAAAGGAAGAGAGAAAAGTAACTAGAATACGTACGTTAGAACAACTGTCCTACTTCTTCCATTCACTCCAGTAACATTTATACGTGTAGAAACTGACATTTCAACATTATCACCAATCATTTCAATCTTCATTTGCTTCCCATCAAGTAAAACATTGTTATAGCACTTCAGAGTAGCAAATGCATCACTTCTACGAGTATATACCACCTCTGTCAAGCCCTTTAATAAACAATGGAAAGTTTATCAGCCAACTAAAGCTTGATGAGATAGCTAACTATTAAGAAAACATTTAAAAAAGGAGTACAATAATTATCATATGTGCTTATAATCACATGTTAACTTTTCGTCTCTGCCGCAACCTGGTCCTCCTCTTCAAAGCTCTTCTCGAATTATGATGTTTCTTCTATAGCTTTGAATTGGAAAGTTTTTATGTAACTTCTCCACGTATGCCTCTTACATGCGGTTTTCAATAAAGTATCCTTTTCCAAAAAAAAAAAAGAAACAAAATATGAATAACAAGAACAGACAGAGACAAGCAAGAAGAACAAGAATCAGAACACACGGTCAAGGAACAATATGCACTAAAGAATGAGGCCATGGCACCACTGCGACAATAAGAGAACAATCATACGTGACAATAACATTACTAATTAAAATCTTCAAATTAACAAAGAGTTTCAATAGTAGGAGCAAATAAGATGCACGTCTTGATTCAATCTAACTCAAATACATTATGAGTGATTAATGGCAACTAACCTCCACTCAAATGTATTCAAATCACCTCTGGTGTATTGATACCATAGGCATAAATTTAAGAACAACTAAAAAGATCCACTGCAACCAATTTGTACATGTACAATCATAGCTTCAGTCATTTGTGAACAATTAAATTAACATATCAAAGAAGTAAAACACATAACTGTAACATATGAAAGATTGTAAATTTGAAATAGTTGCCTACATTACTTGACTAAGTTTCAAACTTAGACACAAAACTGTACGTGCACGATTTACATATAAAAATACAAATATATTGAGAAAGAATCACAAAACCTCAACTGTTAGTTCTTAGAAGAATGGAAAAGAAACCCAAAACTTTTATAATAACTCCTTAGAAGAATGGAAAAGAAACCAAAAAATTCCAACAAACAACATTGTTGCAACCAATTTCAAAGACAAAAAGCAAAACAAAAACCCCAGCTCCGTTTCATTGATTGAAGGAATGATTACGAGGTAAGGCATGTACAACTGCAGCTATTTTACATGAAAACAAAGGGACAAAACAGGCGTGTAAGCATCAATATAAAAAGATCATCTCAATTTGGACTTGACGTTTCACTCTTCATCAACACACAATGCCAACAAAAGGAAAAAAAAGGGAATTCCATGTTAATTTTCCATTATAATTTGGCCTCTCTAGTTTTGGAGACATATCATTGAACACCTGATGAGCATAAACCAAACATACACCGACACCACCACGGTCCTCGTCGTATCGAACTCCTAAATTTCTCATCTCTTTACACAACAGTTGTAGAAAATTGAACAAGCTGTTCGAAAGTCAAAAGCAAGTAGCCCAAAAATTTTTTTTAAAAAATTAAAAGGAAATTTAAAAAAAATCACCTTCAAAGCAATCGAGGCTGATACGACTCAAATCTGAAAAATCTAACTAGATCTAACTCAGATTTGTTCAGATCTGCTACCCTCGACCTTAGATCTACTACCGAGCACAACCCACGACCTCAACGTCCACCACCCACGGTTGAAACAACCACCCACAGCAAAAAACAACCACCCACGATAAAAAAAAAAGTAACACCCACAGCAACCCACGCCACACCACCTGTGAGAAGAAGAAACCCACGACAATCTACAATGTGTCGTCGCCGATGAGAGGAAGAAACGTCTTCGGTGAGAGAGAAAACAAGGGAGGGTAGCGTTGGAGGTATTTTTGGGGAGAGAGACACGTCGTCGGTGAGAGAGAAAACAACGGAGGAACGCGTCGCCGCTGGTGAGAGAAAGAAGACGATCTGCTAAAAATCGAGGAGAGAGAGGAAGAAGACGATCTGGCCAAAGAAAGGAAGAAAACGATCTGCACAGTGGAGGTATTTCAGGGAGAGAAGGCAGCTGAGTACTATTTCAGGATGATAGATAAGATTGATTTTGTTTAAATTCCACCATTTGATCGACATTAAAAGCCTGAAAACATTAAAAAAAATGCGCGTTTCGCCCGTCCGACATTAAAAGTGTCCGTGTTTTTTTGTCCGACATTAAAAGTCCAACGCGTTGTTTTTCATCCGACATCAAAAGTATAATTTGTTGTAGTGATCAATTATGGAATTGATTGGTCATGGAATTGGTTGGTCATGGAATTGATTAATTATGGAAAAGATTAAATCAGTTATGGAAATAATTGATTTTAAATAAATATTTTATTCATGACCTTTCTCCTATAAATAGAACACTAAACCTAGGGTTTAGGTACTACAACATAAGGCCACAAGAATGCATTCTTGCATTATATCTAGCCTCCCTCTCATACCCTCTCAACCCAAGAACTCTAGGGAGAATTTTCTCTCAAGAGTTTTTCTCATTCAAGATTAGGTAGTCCCACAACTACGTTCCTAATCTTAGAGTCATAGCGGGGAAGATCAATTGGTGGTGTCCCAATTATTGACGCAAGGTCCAAAATCAAGAAAGGTGTCCGTTGAAGTATTCAGAGTCGTCAACGACGGTAAGTTTGCTTCTCCCCTTTAGATTTAGATCTAATAAATTTTGTATGCTTAGCCTTAAGTTTGTATAGAATTTGTTCTATGTTTAAACCAATGCAATAGTATTTTTGGATAAACAAAATTAACAACGATCCGGTCCCAATTACGCTTCCGCTTTAACGGAATTGGGGAATTCCAAATCCTTTCACAGGCTACCATTAGGAAAGACAACTATTGGTAATTAGTTTAAGTGACCCTATCTTTTTCAGGAGTTCACGTTGTTCTGAATCCTACGATCAGGCCCTGCTAAGGGGTGGTTGCTCCAGGGCAACACGCAGATGAATCATAAGACTCTCACGATGTGACCTAGGGGTGGAGACTGAGAGATACGTTGACACATGTCCCGCTCCCAGTAACTATGGAGACTTTCCCCATTCACCTTGTTATTGACCAATGCAAACACTTTCCGGAGGGAGGCCACGCCAAAGGTGACACGAAGCCGAGCATGGATCTCACGTTGTGAATATAGGGACAAAGGAGCAAAACTTGATTTAAATCTAGTTTTGTAATTTTCCTCCCACTAAAGTGACCTACCGTAAATTTTAGGGTTCATTAAACTTAGATAAATCCGACTAAGTCAATCTATCTAAGTCTAATCCTATTCTAACTATTATAATAAGATCTTTAATCTAGTTTCTAGGTGAATTAAACATATTTAATTAACCTAGTGACCATGTAATCTAACATTAAACTATGATTAATTCAACTCCGGTGTTCTGGGTCAATTCCTAGGTAGGAGTTTTTCCGTAAATCGTCAACTTAAATACCCCTTGCCGTAGACAGAACATCATTGGTAGATTTCCCTTATAATCATAAAAATTCTTGTCCTACTTACTTGATTAAAACTATTTTAAAAACTAAGTAAGATATTATTCTAATCCTATTAGAATGGGACCATCAATCAAATTTATTTTCACTCATTAAAATTAATCAATTTAAGTTATGGTCCTATGTTTGCATGCATCTGATGATTATAGATTGACGATTTCTAATAATTAATTTTAATCTAATTAAAATTTTAATGATTAGTCCTATAATCATGCATACTATAGTTTAAAGCAATTAACAGTCATATTCAAGTTAATTTATTAAAGTATATGATTTGCATTGCATGAATTTAATATAACCATTATATTAGAACTATGGATGTTTCATGCTCAATGCAATGTTGATTTTGTTGTTAATAATTATAACTATTATATTATTTTCCAACCAAGAAAATCATACAAACATGCTGCAAAAAACGTTTTAAATATAACTGTTATATTTAACTATTAATTGCATGCATCATGTTATTCCATTTTCATGTATTTAATATAACTCATATACATTAAATTACTCATGAAAATCATCCATGAATTTTCCATCCATACATTATAACTAATTATAATATATAAAAAATGCATGAGCATGCATTATAACCTAAGGTGGGATTATAAAATTATATGACATCCATAAAGCATATAAAATAGCATATGAACCGGTTAATTAATTGGCCCCTAGGATAAAATTAAAGCATAAAATTTTATAGCACGCATAACGAGCCATATTTCGTAATATATTCTAGTTAGTCTTTGTGTAGTTTTAGGCCAATTTAATGCACTTTCATGTTCTTTTTGTAGTAATTTATTATTGGAATCAAAATAGAGAAATTGGAGATAATGACGTGTTCGGGCGCTAAAAAGGAAGCAAAGAAAATAAATAAGGAAAGAATTTGGAGGTGCCCAACCCGAGAAGGCATTAGGCGTGAATCTGCGATAGCGTCGCGACGCTGCCCTAGAGCGTCACGACGCTGCTTGTAGCGTCGCGACGCTGTGACAAGAGCGTCTCGGCGCTATCGATATTTTCCTAAAAAGAATGCTGGATTTTGGGGTAGCATCGTGACGTTGTCCCTAGTGTCGCGACGTTGTCCACAGATTTTCTATAAATTCATCATTTTCTCGCACGACCAAGGGGAGTCCAATTGGTTAGATTTTAGCCCTAATTTCGACTAGAGACCTTTGGTGGGAGTTGAAGCGAGGCCAAGGAGAGAGAATCAAGCGAGAAGACGTGGAGATCATGACGGGGACGTGCCAGTTTCGATCGATTCGAGTTTTCCTTTCTCTTTCCCTTACCTCTTGTAGTTTTTATGGCTTTTCTTGCAATTAGTGTTTGTGGTTTAAAGACTATGAGTTGCTAGTTGTCTGTCTTAGGGTTTGATTTAGTTGTTTTAGTTGTTGGATTGATTTTTGGTATGAATGTGTTGTTATTTTATGCATGCAATTTTGTTTAATGCTTTCAATTACTTGATCACTAATTGAGTGATTTAAGTGATTGAATCTAACTCGGGAGAGAGGATTTGACATAAGACTTACCTTGTTTAATTGCATGACTAGAGTAGAAATTATAAGTTTGTGACTGGATTTGGAATATCTCTAGAAGTATAACAAGGACTAAACAGAATAATGTCTTGCATGTTAATGAACTTAGATAGGGATATCAAGTTTGTTATATGCATGAGAATCAATTATACTCGGGAGAGGTAATCGTGATAAAAGTTTTTTTTGGATTGTAGAATAATTGCACGATCAATTCATTCCTATTAATCAATCCTCAATCTTAAATAATGAAATCAATTCCCTGAGAGTCTTTCCATTTGAGTCTCCACCTTTATTTTATGTATTTTTTCTTTAGATTTATCTTTTTCATTAATGTTTTCTCCCTAAATAAAATTGAACAAAAGTATTCACGAAACTTAATTTGGTAGAAAACCAGTCTAGAGGACAACACTCGTTTAATCCCGAAAACACTTTGTTATTGCTTGACCCGTACACTTGCGGTATGCAAATGGCGCATCAAGTTTTTGGCGCTGTTGCCGGAGATTGGCATATTTAGCTAGATTAATATTGTCGAAAAAATTTTCAGTCTTAATTTAGGGAGTATTTTTATTGTTAAGGTAGATTGCATTTTTTCCTTACTTTTTTTTTTCATTCCATATTTGTTAGCTTCCTATTTTTTTTATTTATTTTCATTCCTTTTATGTTTGAGTCTCGATCCCTTGTTCTTGATGTGACGTTATTTGGTGTTTAATTGAGAGCCTAATTACCATTGATGCTCTAATTGAGTTGAATGGCTTTTTATAATTTTGGGTGGTCCATTAGGGATTCTATGCCAGAAGAATCAACACCATATTCAAAATTTTCATCTTCAAGTTATACCCCTTCAAAAGAAAATTCTCCCTTAGAGAGCATAGTTCGAAATTATATTGAGGATTATAGAGTGAGGAGTCTTAAATTGATAAAATTATAAGAGGACTTCAAACCCCAAAGGAAGTTAGTCAGGTGGGATCCACTTCCATAGGTAGTCTAGTGAGTCATGTGGCTGATGATTCATTGGCACCCATTTAGGAGCTTAGTTCTTTCATAGTTGCTAAGGATTAACATTTAGGCGTGAGATGCATTAATAGTGGGGAAGAATTGGAGAGTGTTAGCACCAATCAAGAACATATTTGTGAGGAAGAAAAAGAAAATGAGCTTGTAGTGTAAGAGGAAGTTCAGGAGATAGAGTTTGAGGTTGAAAAGCCTTTGTCTGTTTTATCTTCTCCATCCTTTGTAGATTATGATTGTTCCTTTTTCTACTCTCACGAGTCAGTTTTTTAGTCAGAGTCTCTTTATTTTTATCTTTCTCCTTTTATGCTAATTTTATTCAAAAATTCTAAAAATAATTCTCTCTCAGGGGCCCATGAGAAGCTAGTAAGCTTGCTCGCAATCGTGAGTTTTAATTGATTCAAGGAAGAAGGGCCCAAAGAAATACGAGAATTTCTATGTGCCTTGACAGATTGCACGAGCACATTGAGCTAAAGACGTTAAAGAAGCGCTAACGGGAGGCAAGCCAAGTTAATTTGGTTTTTTATTTTTTATTTTTTTTTTGTGTCTTTGTTGTTTTTTTTTTTTTTTTTTCAGGTGTTCCCGTGTTCTTGCCTTTTCCAAGCATTCATAAAAAGGTCATCATTCTAGGGCAATATTGTTCACCCCTTCCATTCTTTTCTTGTTCTCATGCTTATATATGCTTTAGATTTCTATACATAGAGGACAATGCATACTTTAAGTTTGGGGTGGAATGCTTTGCTTGTTGAGTCCTTGAGCATCCTAGTTCGGGCTATATTTTTGAGTTTTTTGTGTATTGAGCTAATGGTTGTTTTTGGATGCTATTTTTGCATGATTATGATTTCCTAGGATAGGATTTTTTTTTTTTCAATTTTCAGATTTTGATGAGTTGTAATCATGAGTGCCCAAAAAGGGAGACTTTTTAAACTTTTTCTAGGAAATGTCTTGCATGAGTAGAGTATTTTCCTTGGTTATAATATGATTTTAATGCTTAGGAGTGAATTATTAGGTTCATATGCTTGTTGTCACCTCGATAGGTGTAGGGAAGAGCTAAAGAGTTATTTTTTTGCAAATTAGCATGTTTAATCTTGCCTAGGAGGAAAGATAAACGAACATAGGCTTATCATGATAATAAGAGAAAAATCATTATTGTCTTTACTGTTGAAAGAAAAAAATAATGACGTCATATCAGCTTGATGGTAGAGATTGTCGAGGTCTCTTATCAAATAAATTTATAATCCTCAACCTAAGTTTGATTCTCATTTAAACTAATTAATTGGTCGATTAATTAACCCAAACCGCAATGAGATTTAGCATAGTTAGTTCACATGCAACGGACAACAAACCACAATTATAATTAATTAAATCATTTAGTTCAAAGGATGCATGTGTAACAAACATAACGTTAACCTATTTGCTACTAGATTTTACCAAGTAAACTTAGAGAGGGCACGATCAAGGTTGTCAATCTTTCCTACCACAATCTAAACTTATAGAAAAAGAACTAAAATCACATAAACATGCTTTGATAATTCAAACAAGAAATTTCATTAAAAGAATATGAACTTACTCTTTGACACCCCGGTTACATGAATGAAGAATCTAGCCTCTTGAATCTTCATTGAATACATAAAGGAAAGCAAGAAAGACTAAAACTAAGAAGAATGGTGGAAAGCACACAAGGAAAATTATGCAATGCAATTAAGCAAGAGAGAGATGGACTACAAAGTTGTAGTGAATTATGTGTTGAGGGATGGTTCTAAACCTACACCAAAGCCCTCTGTTTATAGTGATTTTTGGCCTTCAATTCGTGGTCATTTGGTGCTAAATTGGGTCTTCAAACAAGGAAAATTTCCAGCCAAAATATGAAAAATTCAATTCTGGAAATCTGTCTAGCATCGTGACGCTAGGACACAGCGTCGCGACGCTAGGCCTTCAGATATGGGAAAAATTCTGCGGATCAACATAGTGTCTCGACGCTATGGTGACAGCATCTCCACGCTGTTACTTCATCTTGAAGCCCAAGTCTTTGCATTTTTGAACATCGTCCCGACGCTAGGATGACAAGGTCTCGACGCTACGACGGCTCCAAGGGCAGAAAAGTCATTTTACGCTCTGGTTTTGCTCGTTTAAGCTCCGAATCACTTCCAAAGTTCCGGTGAGGAACAATGGACATATTATACTCATTTTAAAGCATTTTTTTAGCAAGGAATTAAACTAATATAAGTAAATTGGGAGATTCTAAGTGTATAATAAATTGGACTTATCAAATACCCCCAACCTAAACCTTGTTAGTCCTCGAGCAAGCTAATATTATAATGAGAGAGATTATTATGCAATGCAATATTCATGACCCAATTCCTCAAAGATATGCATGATCAACATTTTACTTAAGAGAATTAAATGTGAAATTAGCATAGTTAGAGACAAATTAAAATTAACCAAATTCTTTCTTATGCTAACTGTGAGTTAAGTCGTCCCTAAAGATGTTTTGAAAAGTTCGAGAATGACTTATAGAATTCCCATACCATCTTCCCTCTACACTGGACAAAGGCATAATGCATTAAAGTAAGGGAGCAAACTAACTTGCTTACGGATGCAAAGGGGGCCTTAAGCTTGCATAGAAATGATTCTTAAGGGGCACAAGTGATGTGCAAATTGCTTACCGCAAGTGTACGAGTCAAGTTATAATATAGTGAATGTGAAATTCGAATGTGGTACTCTGGATTGGTGTCTAGTCAATTTTAATTACCAGAAATACTCTTGACCAATTTTATTTAGGGAACCGAATTGAGTGAGAATGCAATTGAATCAAACACAAAATAATGCAAAAATATGACAATCCAATGGAAACAATGGTCTTAGGGATGTGATTTCACCAATTGGGATTATGGATTAATAAACGGATTAACACATGCTATGATTCATAAATCTTGGTAAACTAAACTCACACATACCTCTCCCGAGCATACATGATTCTCCCATATGCAATTGAACCCGATATCCCTATCTAAATTAAATAAGCATACAAGGCAATAAGGATAACCTTTTTAACGATTTCTAGAATCAACTATAATCTCCCGATTTCTAGCTAAATCCTAGTTATGCAAAATGATTTCTAAGCTAAATCCTCTCTCTCGAGTTAGATTCAAGCACAAACATCAATCAATTTATGGCCGGTAAATTGAAAGCATTAAGGACACAACTATGCATAAATGAAATTCAATACAATAAAACCGTAAAATCAATCCATAACGTGCCCAATGGCTACATCAATCCCTAAGAGTAAAAACCTAGCAAATCATACACCGCATTACAATATAGCTATGATCTAAAAGAGCCATAAACACTAACTAAAGTGAGGGAAAGAAGAAGTAAACTCTATGTAGGCCGAGACCGAACATCCCCGTCACGATCCCCACGAACAATGGGTTGATTTCCACTTTGCTCCACATGCTTCAGCTCCAAATCCTCTATTTTTCCTCTGTTTTACGGCTCCAAAGTGTCCAAAAGAAGTCCCCAATTCAGCCCTGATCGCAAATTGTTTATAATCTGATTTTTCGTCGTAGCATCGAGACGTTATAGGAATAGCGTCGCGACGCTATGCATTCTATTTAAGGGAATTTCGAGAGCGTCGAGACGCTAAGGTCACAGCGTCTCGGCACTGCGAGCTGTTGCCGCCTAATTCCGATAAGGAAAGGCAGCGTTGAGACGCTGAAGGAGCAGCGTTGAGACGCTGGTCTGCGGCTGACCCTATTTTGACTTTTTCTTCTTTGATTCTTTTTTTTCATTCTTTGACCTTTTTTCGCCCCCGAACATCCAATTGGCTTCAATATTAATTTCCTACAAATACAACATGAAAATGCATAAAATTTGGCCAATAAATCATAAAAGACTAGCTAAAATAATAAGGGAAAACTAGCTAGCTATGCTCGCTATCAACAAGCTTTCACACAACTAATGCAGGACCACTTTTCCCCGAGTTTTACTCTGGGACGACCTAACTGATCACACTAGAGGTAGCTCTTTTTACCCCGAAAAGCTATACAAACAAAAATATTTTTCTTCTTTTTCTCGCATTCTTTTTCTTGATCAAGTAATTGATTTTTGTTTCAAACAAGGCAAATATTATTTTTCCTCAATTCCCAAGGCACGAAAACAAGCTATTTTGCAAAACATTCCTCTACACATGCTACCGATCGTATCGAGGTGACAACGGAGGCATGAATCCTATTAAGCCATCTAAAACCAACGAAACTACACTAGAAATTACTCATGCTCAATTTAGTTAAGAAAGATTTTGAAAAATTTTAATGAAGTCGCTAAAGATCTAGAATACATGCAATTCAACTATAAGAAAAATATATACTCATGTTTTCTCATCCTATAAATCTCATGATCAATTTTTTTTTAAAGCAAGGCATAAAATTCCAAAATTCTTTTAAAGTTTGCTCAATTTAAAGATAAATTGGAACACCGATTCAGATCGGTTCCTAGGTAAAAAGTGTTTTGTAAATCGTCAGCTTAAATACTTCCAACCTTAGACAGAACATCATTGGTTCGGGTCAGTTCGAAGTATGAGGTGTTCCATAAACCGTCAACTTAAATACCTTCAACCTTAGACAAAACTTCGCCGATTCAGGTTCCAATTTATTTTTAAATTGCTTAAAGTAATAGGTAAATCAAAGCATAAAGCAACTATACATATGTTTCCCACCCCCAACCTAAACATTACATTGTCCTCGATGTAAACTAAACATGCAAATTAAAGGACAAAAAGTATAAAGGGAACAGAAAACCTCCCATGTTTAAGCATTGGGTTGGAAAAGGATGGAAACTTCCACGATCGGCAAAAATCTAGAGATTTGGTGTAGGGATCCTATAAAGCTAGAAAGATAATTAAGGAAATAACAAAGGAATAAACTACTAAATTGAAAAGGAAACAATAGAACTAATTGGGTTGGCTCTCATAAGCGCAATTTTTTTTCGTCGTTATGCTCGACGGGTTTGAACGAATCAACCCGGGCTGTCAACGTCACTGTGGTAGAAAAATGGTGCAAAGCTTCCAAAGGATTCATCATCAGAAGAAACATAATTATCATGGCCAGAAACAATAGTGCTTAGATTAGTAGAGGAATGAGGGTCATTACCAACTACCCTAAATGTCATTGTCTTCCCTTTAAATCCTACTGTAACAACTCCTGAATCTACATCAATGTTTACCTTGGTCGTCTTCATGAAAGGGCGACCCAAAATAATAGAGGCAGAAGTAGAGTTACATGGTGCAGGCATATGAAGAATATAGAAATCAGCAGGAATGGCAAAATCCTCTACTTTAACAAGGACATTCTCATAGATACCTAAAGGGGTAATGCTAGATCTATCAGCTAATTGAATTATTACACTAGTCTCATGCAAAATAGACAATCCTAACTCATGACATAGAGACATAGACATAACATTTATTGAAGCTCCTAAGTCTAGCATGACATGTTTAACATGATGATGTCCTATCATGCAAGGTAAGGAAAACATACCTGGATCTAAGCATTTTTCAAGCAAATGTTTAAAAACAAGCATGGAAAGATTTTCACTTACCTTTTTGTTGGAGATTTTCTTTTTGGTACACCATCTTTTAAAAAATTTGGCATACCTTGGGAATTGTTGAACGACCTCCAAGAGTGGAATGTTGATCGAAACTTTCCTGAATACTTCTAAGGAATCCTTGTCCTCTTCCTCCTTTTTCTTGTTATGGTGGACTAATCTAGAATGAAAGGGAGCAGGCTTAGTGTAATAAAAAACAACAGAGGGTTCAAAACTTACCTTATCAGTCTTTCCTTCGATATTTTTGGAAGAAATTGGAGGTGGCTTCAAGGTGGCTCCACTCCTAAGTGTGGTTGCATTTAGACCTTCTTTTTTTGGAATTTCTGGTTGGACAGGCAACTTTCCATATTGGACCTCCAATCTACTTATGGACGTGGCAAGTTGTGTAATTTGATTTCCCATATTTTGCATATCGGCCTTAGTCTCCTGTTGAAACGTAGAAGTAGATTCAACTAAAGATTTAACCATATATTCAAGAGACGTACCTGATTGGGAAGATTGCCCTCCAAAGTTCTATTTCTAATTTTTGTTTTGGCAATAGCTAAAGTTAGGGTGATCCCTCCATCCCGGATTGTAAGTGTTGGAATATGGATTGTATTTCCTACCTTAGCCATTCTGATTTGCGTACCCTTCTATTGCATTGACTTCTGCAGTTTGCCCTTTTTGCAACCGTGGACAGGAATCAGTGGTGTGGCCTTGCATTGAACAAATTCCACAAACTTTTTCCTTAGCAATTTGTCCTGTCACAAGTTGTTTAACATGGTTAGTAAGTTCATACATTTTTTAACATGGTTAGTAAGTTCATACATTACTTACCTTATTCACAACTGCTACTTTTGGTAATAGACCGAGAACTCGTGTTCCAAATTGTTGAGAATTTTCGGCCATGGAAGATATGAGTGCTCGGGCCTCTGCTGCAGTTTTGTTCACCAATGCTCCTCCACGAGCTGCATCGATCATACCTCGATTTGTGGGAAGTAAACCTTCAAAGAAATATTGAAGTAGCAATTGATCGGCTATTTGATGGTCAGGAAAGCCAACACATAATCTTTTAAAACGTTCCCAATATTCATAAAGAGTTTCACCGGCAATTTGAGTGATACCGTAAATTTCTTTACAAAGATTGGCGGCCCTACTTGCAGGAAAAATTTTTTCTAAAAATTTTTTTTTCATCTCAGCCCAAGTATTAATTGAACCACTAGGAAGAAAATACAATCAATCTGTTGTCGTATCTTTCAAAGAAAAAGGGAAAGCACGTAAACTTATTTGTTCGTCAGTTACACCGTTGGGCTTCATTCCCGTGCAAACGATGTAGAACTCCTTTAAGTGCGTGTGTGGGTCCTCTCTTGCACATCCCCTGAAAATAGGCAAAAGATGGATTAGTCCGGATTTTAATTCATAAGTGATGCAAAGTGGTTGTTGGTTCAAATTCGGGGTCGCGAGTTGTTTCAACGTTTTCTCGGCCATAGCTTGTGGTTCGTTGACTTCCTCCCTTTTTGCCTCCCTTCGAAATTTACGTTCTTCCCTCGTGATGTCAGGACAAAATAGAAATTCTCTATCCTGCGAAGAACGAGTTTGCATAAACTGTAGAAAAAAAGTAGAAAAGTCAAATGAAAAAAAAAGGAAAGAAAATTTTGTTGAAGACTCCCTGGCAACGAACCAATTTGATGGAAGAGATTGTCGAGGCCTCTTATCAAATAAATTTACAATCTTCAACCTCAAAAGCTTACTTGTAGCAGTAGCGGTCGAGGTCGATCACAGGGAGTCTATGCAAACAAATCTTAATTTCCTTATTTGTTTTAGGTAACCAAAAAACGGGAGTTTTATATTTGGGAGGAAAGTAAATATGGAAAGAAAACTAATTAAAGAAAATGTTACAAAAAGGAAAGTAAGAGAATCAAATTAAGGAAAGAAATTAATACCTCAAAGATCATGCAACCAGGTTAGTCATGGTAAGTTCAATTCAATTAAATCATCAATTTCACTAATAAGTGAAAACAAGTTTAAGCTCGGCGTATTCTGGCAACAAACCGAGAATCGTGATCCACTATCACAACATGCAAACGCTAAGTTTGATTCTAGTTTAAACTAATTAATTGGCCGATTAATTAACCTAAACCGCAATGGGATCTAACCGAGTTAGTTCACATGTGACGAGCAACAAACCACAATTACAATTAATTAAATCATTTAATTCTAGGGACGCATGCGTAATAACATAACGCTATCCTATTTGCTACTAGATTTTAGCAAGTAAACTTAGAGAGGTCGCGGTCAAGGTTGTCAATCTTTCCTAC
Source organism: Luffa acutangula (assembly GCA_036850905.1). Taxonomy (NCBI): domain Eukaryota; kingdom Viridiplantae; phylum Streptophyta; class Magnoliopsida; order Cucurbitales; family Cucurbitaceae; genus Luffa; species Luffa acutangula. Next base: position 23,940,644 of record CM072098.1, read on the forward strand.
CACAATCTAAACTTATAAAAAAATAACTAAAATCACATAAACATGCTTTGATAATTCGTACAAGAAATTTCATTAAAAGAATATGAACTTACTCTTTGACACCTCGGTTACATGAATGAAGAATCTAGCCTCCCATGGAACAAGAACAAGCTTGAATCTTCATTGAATACGTAAAGGAGAGCAAGAAAGACTAAAACTAAGAAGTATGGTGGAAAAGGGGGAGAAAGATGGACTACAAAGTTGTAGTGAATTATGTGTTGACAGATGATTCTAAACCTACACCAAAGCCCTCTATTTATAGTAATTTTTGTCCTTCAATTTGTGGTCTATTGATAGCACGCATAACGAGCTATATTTCCCGAAATTTTTTAGTTAGTCTTTGAGTGGTTTTAGGCCAATTTAATGCACTTTCATGTTCTTTTTATAGGAATTGATTATTGGAATCAAAATAGAGAAATTGGAGATAATGACGTGTTCGGGCGCTAAAAAAGAAGCAAAGAAAATAATTAAGGAAAGAATTTGGAGTTGTCCAACCCGAGAAGGCATTAGGCGTGAATCTACGACAGCGTCGTGACGCTGCCCTAGAGTGTCTCGACGCTGCTTGTAGCGTCGCGACGCAATGACAAGATCGTTTCGACGCTATCGATATTTTCCTAAACAGAATGCTGGATTTTGGGGTAGCGTTGCGACGCGGTCGACAGATTTTCTATAAATTCATCCTTTTCTTGCACGACCAAGGGGAGTCCAATTGGTTAGATTTTAGCCCTAATTTCGACTAGAGACCTTTGGTGGGAGCTAAAGCGAGGCCAAGTAGCGGAAATCAAGCGAGAAGACATGGAGATCGTGACGGGGACGTGCCGGTTTCAATAGATTTGAGTTGTCCTTTCTCTTTCCCTTACCTCTTGTAGTTTTTATGGATTTTCTTGCAATTAGTGTTTGTGGTTTAAAGACTATGAATTGCTAGTTGTTTGTCTTAGGGTTGTATGTAGTTGTTTTAGTTGCTGGATTGATTTTTGGTATGAATTTGTTGTTATTTTATGCATGCAATTTTGTGTAATGCTTTCAATTACTTGATCACTAATTGAATGATTTAAGTGTTGAATCTAACTCGGGAGAGAGGATTTGACCTAAGACTTACCTTGTTTAATTGCATGACTAGAGTAGAAATTATAAGTTTGTGACTGGATTTGGAATATCTCTAGAAGTATAACAAGGACTAAATCGAATAATGTCTTGCATGTTAATGAACTTAGATAGGGATATCGAGTTAGTTATATGCATGAGAATCAATTATACTCAGGAGAGGTAATCATGATAAAAGTTTCCTTGGCTTGTAGAATAATTGCACGATCAATTCATTCCTATTATTCAATCCTCAATCTGAAATAATGAAATCAATTCCCTAAGAGTCTTTCCATTCGGGTCTCCACCTTTATTTTATGCTTTTTTACTTTAGATTTTGCTCCATAAATAAAATTGAACAAAAGTATTCACGATATTTAATTTGCTAGAAAACCAATCCAGAGGACGACACTCGTTTAATCACGAAAACATTATATTATTACTTGACTCATACACTTGCGGTATGCAAATGGCGCATCAAGTTTTTGGCGCCGTTGGTGGGGAATGGCATATTTATCTAGATGAATATTGTGGAAAAATTGTTTCGTCTTAATTTACGGCGTATTTTTATTTTTTACGTAGATTGCATTTTTTTCCTTATTTTTTTCTTTCCATATTTGTTATTTTCCTATTTTAGTGTTTTCCTAATTTGTTTGATTTTTTTCCTTAATTGTTTTTTTATTTTTTTTATTTATTTTCATTCCTTTTATGTTTGAGTCTCGGTCCTTTGTTCTTGATGTGACGTTGTTTGGTGTTTAATTGAGAGCCTAATTATCGTTGATGCTTTAATTGAGTTGAATAGCTTTTTATAATTTTTGGTGGCGCATTAGGGAATTTGTGCCTGAAGAGTCAACACCATATTTCAATTTTTCATCTTCAAGTTATACCCCATCAAAAGAAAATTCTCCCTACTAGAGCATAGTTTAAAATTATATTGAGGAGTCTTAAAATTGATGAAATTACAAGAGGACTTCAAACCCCAAAGGAAGTTAGTTAGGTGGGATCTACTCCCATAGGTAGTCTAGTGAGTCATGTGGCCGATGATTCATTGGCACCCATTCAGGAGCTTAGTTCTTTCGATCTTGCTAATGATGAGCATTTAGGGGTGAGATGCATTAATAGTGGGAAGAATTGGAGAGTGTTAGCACCAATCAAGAACATATTTGTGAGGAAGAAAAAGAAATGAGCTTGTAGTGTAAGAGGAAGTTCAGGAGGTAGAGTTTGAGGTTTAAACGCCTTTGTCTGTTTTATCTTCTCCATCCTTTGTAGATTATGACTGTTCATTTTTCTATTCACACGAGTCAGTTTTTTAGTTAGAGTCTCTTTATTTTCATCTTTCTCCTCTTATGTTTATTTTATTAAAAAATTCTAAAAATAATTATGTTTCAGGGGCCCATGAGAAGCTAGTAAGTTTGCTAGCAACCGTGAGTTTTATTGATTCAAGGAAGAAGGGCCCAAAGAAAGACAAGAATTTTTATGTTCCTTGATAGACTGCACGAGCACGTCGAGCTAAAGACGTTAAACAAGCGCTTATGAGAGGCAACCCAAGTTAATTTGTTTTTTATTTTTTATTTTTTTGTGTGTTTCTTGTTTTTTTTTTTTTTGTGGTGTAGGTTTTCCCGTGTTCTTGCCTTTGCCAAAAAGTGGTCAAACCGGTCCGAAAACGCTAAACCGACGTCAAAACACGCGAACCAGTCAAACGCCTTCGCCTTGGTTAATGAATTGCTGAAGAACCACTGAACCGCGTGCAAAAACGAACCGAACCGCACCGCTGCCTCGAACCGCACCTCCCTGATGGCTGGACCGCGCCTTATGACATCAGTAAGGTGTGTGCTGATGTCAGCCCTCGTCTGAAACGCACGATTTTCAAATTTTTTATGTGATTCTAGCTACGGTGTTATTCGTTCCAACCACTGTTTTTTGCCGTTTTTGGCCAAATTTGGTCCCGGTTTACGGTTTTCATCGATTTCAATCCTATTGCTAGACACGAACTTAGAGAGACTAGATTTACATAAAATGCCCAAAAACATAGGGCCCTTACACTTTTCATTCCATCAAAAAAGTAAATCTAATCCCAAAAAAACCTCTAGTTCATAGAAAATTAACATTCACAATGCAATTTAATCCCACCTAATTAGCAAACCGAAAATTCTAAATCGTGATTTAAAATTATCTGATACCAATTGTAGGGATACAAGCCCTTACACAGCGAAAACTTATCAGAGGACCATACTTAATTAAACCACGATTGGAATACTCGTCCAACGACAAAATTTACAACATTCATATCAATTTAAAAACTGTAAATCTATGCTACAAGCATGCTTTCAATTGCATAATTAAATCCCAATTTAACATATGCAAATTTCTACAAAACAAAGGATCAAGAAAACAACTTACTCTCGTAGGAAGACTTGACCTAATCCGCCTAATTTAACATATGCAAATTATAGAATCCGCCAAGGAAAATTCATATTAAAACTCTCATAGGATGACTTGATCGAATCCTAATTTAACATTCACCATGCAATTTAATCTCACCTAATTAGCCAATCGAAAACTCATCTTTGCAAGTACTCTCCAACGGATCACCATCGTTAGTATCTCACCAGTATTCTCCGAGGATTTTGATCAAGGTTGCTTATGGGAGCCTTTTCTTTTCTCTGAAGGAAATGGGAGAAGAATTCTAGAGCAAACTTTTTTTTTTCTTTGAGAGTATTTTTCATGCGGGAAAATACACATAATGAGAGCACCCTTATGCAAAACTACCTCATACGCCTGAATAGGGCTAACTATTGACCGCAAAGTGCACGAGCCGCAAGTAATAATAAAACATAAACTATTTCGAGTATCGAATCCACAAGGAGGAAGAACGGTAATTAAGCAAAGTAATTAATTGATCACTAAAAATACTAGTGCCGAATATTATTTAGGAACCTACTCATGATGCTAAAACAAATTAAGAATTAAAGCAATTAAAGAAATTTAAACGATCAATCGGAAATAAAAATATGGAGAAAGAATCGAGTGAGAAACGGGGTCTTCAAAATCAAAATATAGCTAATTAATTATTCTAATTAACCCATCTCATTGCCCGACTAATTATAATCCTAGAATCTCCATCTATCACATAGGTTCTCCTTTCGGTCTCCCTTAATTGTAATTAACTCATATTAATAACCTAAGTGTCCTTACCGCGATTAAATTCGTTAATTAATACGCACTGATTCATTATCGGAATCTAAGTCTAACAAACTAATCTCGCTGTCATTACGAGCAGTTAAACTCAGTTGCATGGATTATGATCTATCCTAATTTCTCTCTGTTGAGTTTTCATCAGGAATCAATTCAATATCTAATTGGCTAGATCATATAAAGCATTACGAACATCAATACAAATAATTAGCAAATGGACTCTATAAACAATTATAATAACAATTATCTATAAACTTTCATTCCAAGACCCCCAAATGGGTTTAGCTTTACATGGTAAAAAATTTCCACATGTACAAGATATAAAGCATAAATAGGAGCAAAATAAGAGTAAGGAAAGTGACCGTCGAGAACCCCGTTGCTTGGGCTTAGAGTCCCTTCAAACCACGCTCCGAGCCTCCTAAATTGCTCGCTACAAAGCTTCCCACAAAAATCTCACACTCGACCCTCAAAAAGGCTTAAAAGCCTTGAAAATAATGCTAAAAGGAGAGAAAATGAAGGAATGGTGGAAGGAATGGTGGATGATTGAGGCCAAAATGGGGAGCCAAGGGGCCCCTTTTATATGCCCGAAAACGGGACAGCGTTGCAACGCTGTGACGTCACTCGACTTGCTCGGCAAGAAATGGGACAGCGTCACGACACTGCGACGATTCCAGAACATTCACTCCACGGGCTGGGCTAGATTCTTGGGCTTCCTTCATTCATTTTGGATCAACACTTAAAATGATGACTTTTGGGCTTCCTCCTTGACCCAACCTTGGAAATATGGCTTGAATTACTCATTTTTGGGCTTTTTACTTCATATTTCCACAAATTGCTCCTAGGGACAAAATAATGGAATTAATTAAATATTCTATATAAACACATAATAAAAGCATACAAAAGCCTATTAATTTAAGACGAAAATAGCGGCATTTATGCCCGCTATCACACCCCATAACTTAAGCTTTTGCTAGTCCCGAGCAAAATAAATTCTAAGGATGCATGAAATAGAATCACTCAAGCCTCAATGATTTTAGAACTCTTAAGCAAATATAGAAAACATGCAAGTGGATTAAGCAAGCACCGCATACTCATGAAGAATTCCTAAAGAATTTGTACTTAAGATTAATGAATAACATGCTCAAGAGTTATCTAATGGCTCTTTTACTAACCTATATTAGTCTTATGGCTTTCTCCATTTGTTTTCCCCCTACACTTGCTAAGAGTCCCTAATAGGTCGGAGTTCTACTATCATGCAAACAAAGAAACTAGGGAGACTGATTTTTTTTCTAAAATAAAATCCTCGGCTATCATTTCTATCTACTCATGCATCCAAAAGAATTTAATCATGCTCAACACAGCGAAAGCCTCCCCCCCAAACTTAAACTAAACATTGTCCCCAATGTTTAAAAACAATAAAGCATAAAGAGGGATACTGAGACTTCCCTGAGTTAGGAGCAAATCATCCTCCTCCTTTGGGTCGAGAAAATTGGAATTTTTGAAGTTTGGGACTTGCTAACTTGGTCCTGCAAAACAAAATTGGATAACGAAGCAAGGAATTTATTTACCATCAAAACAACTAAATTTTAATTCTTTGGTTGCCTCCCAAGCAGCGCTTTCTTTAACGTCTTTAGCTAGACGAGGCTCAACACGCTCACGGAGACTCGAAATAAAAATTCTCGTCATCCTCCGGGCTCTGAATGAAATTCTTTATCGACCTGCCCAACACAAATAGGGGGAAAACATACCTTCCCCTCGCTCTTCAACACTAGAGTAATTTTTGTAAAAACGGTCCATAAAAAAATTCGATAGAAATAAACCTTTTTTTTCCAAATCTTTATTAACAAAGCAATTATGCACATAGTCATCTAGTAACATAATGTCAACTGGTCTCGGATCTAAAGGCGGTCTATCCACTAAACCTATCCATTCATCACATGATATCTCTATAAGCTCATGCTCCTGAGACACAGTATTCATAAAAGATTCAAGGGAAAAATACACTTTTGGTCCCTGAGGTTTGGGTTAAGTGACACTTTGGTCCCCGAGTTTTCAAACTCAACAAAAATACCCCCGAGGTTTGAGATAAAGAGCAATTTGGTCCCTGCCGTCAATTTTTCTGTTAAACCCTAACGGTAAGCTGACGTGGCACTATTATTTTAATTAAAAAAAATTAATTTTTAACTTTTTTAAATAAAAAATATAAATATATTAAATATATTATTATTTTTTTATTATTTTTAAAATTCTCTCTCTATCTTCCCCATCTTCTTTCTTCTCCATCTTCTTTCTCCCTCCATCTTCTTCCTTCCCCCTCCCATCTTCTTCAGCTCCGGTGGCCGGCCGCCGCCGGCTGCCGGTTGCCGGCGGCGGCGGCGGTCGCCGGAATTTTTATTTTTTTTCTTCTTTCTTCTTCCTTTCCTCTTGATGCGTTGGCCTTTAATTCCAGCTTCATTTGTAACAACCTTTGAAAAAAAAGAAAATAAAAATATAAAAAGAAAATACTGAAATGCAATAACATCGGAGACTGAAACTCACCGTTGCACAGAAAAGAAAATCCCAGAGGATCGCTGTTTGAATCCAATCAGAAGCAAAACCCAAACGAATGTCTCTATGCTTATGGAGATGGAAAATCAAAAGACTTGGCGAGGAGAAAGAAGAAAACACACAGACAAATTTCTATTTTCTAAATATAGAAACGCAATCCTGCGAGAAAATTGGATCTCCAATGGAAGAAAAAAACACAAAAATTGAAGCACAAACAATTCCCTCCCACAGCATGCGACCATCGATGTGTTCTACTTGATTCAGATGGCGTTTCAGTTCCGGACGGCTTACGTTGCGCCGTCGTCGAGGGTGTTTGGTCGCGGTGAGCTTGTGATCGATCCGGATTCGACGCCGGAAGGCATTTCACTCCTCTTCTAGAACAAGCTGTTCTGATTCGACGCCGGAATCGGGGAGGAGGAGCTCCTCCTCCCCGATTCTGAAACTCCCTTCTTTTTAAAAAAGAAAAAAAAAACAGAAGAAAGGAAGAGAAAGAAGAAGAAGGGAAGAAGAAGGGAAGAAGAGAAGAAGAAAGAAGAAGAAAAAAATTCCAGCGACCGCCGCCGCCGTTCGCCGGCAGCCGGCGGCGACCGGCCACCGGAGCTGAAGAAGATTGGAGGGGGAAGGAAGAAGATGGATGGAGAAAGAAGATGGAGAAGATAGAGAGAGAATTTTAAAAATAATAATAAAATAATAATATATTTAATATATTTATATTTTTTATTTAAAAAAGTTAAAAATTAATTTTTTTAATTAAAATAATAGTGCCACGTCAGCTTACCGTTAGGGTTTAACAGAAAAATTGACGGCAGGGACCAAATTGCTCCTTATCTCAAACCTCGGGGGTATTTTTGTTGAGTTTGAAAACTCGGGGACCAAAGTGTCACTTAACCCAAACCTCAGGGACCAAAAGTGTATTTTTCCCAAGATTCAACAAGGCTATCATATGACTCATCATCATCAGAATCAAACAATTCAAGAATATAGGGGCCAGATTCAATACTATCAACACTATCAGGACCCGAAGCAAAACTATCAACAATTTCAGGACCCAATTCAATGTAATCAGCAATGTCAAGATCAGACTGAATGTTTTCATCTAACAAATAATCCTCCAAATTCAATGCAGGTAAGTCATGTATTGCAGGCATTTCAATGTCATTCATTAATTCATTCCCAAATAAGGATCATCAAAGAATGCATCAAGATTTAAATTCACATCATCCATAGGTATTCGCCCTTGCCCTAAGCTTAGATTAAAGTCTTCCTCTTCATCATCATAGTCAATAATTCTAGACCAATCGAAAAATAGGTATGCTAACTACACACAGACTCATCATGTCCAAAAATACTAAAAGCAACTTTTTCATCATCAACATTCAAGGTTAACTTACTAGTGTGAACACTGATCTCAGCTTTACCTATGGCTAGGAAAGGTCTACCCAGGATAATGGGCACTTCTTTATCCTCTTGCATATCTAGCACCACGAAGTTGACTGGGAAGATAAACTTATTGACTTTCACCAATTCATCCTCAACAACACCCATTGGTTGGGTAATTGATCTGTCAGCAAGTTGGAGGGTAATATCGGTATGCTTCAATCCTAAAAGTCCGATATTCCTGTACAAAGAGTAGGCCATTAGATTTATACTTGCTCCTAAATCACATAGAGCCCTATCAAAAGACACCTTTCCTATAACATAGGGAACAATAAAACTCATTAATTCCTTTTGTTTCAATGGCATATTTCCTGTAACAATGGTGTTGCTATTCTCAGATAACCTAAACACTTCTTTCTTAGACAAATTTTTCTTCCTATACATCATTTCTTTCATGAACTTTCCATATTTAGGCATGTTATAGAGAGCATCAACTAAAGTAATATTCACAAAAAGCTTTTTAAACATCTCTACGAATTTTTTAAATTGCTTCTCTAACTTAACATCCTTAAATCTCTGAGGAAAGGGTAACTCCCTGAAATCGAAGGTAGGACATTCGCCCCTCCTTTTGGGCGGGCTAATGTGCGACCCTCCATCGTGGTGGTTGCAAGGGACTACTTCTTCCTCATCCTTATTCTCTTTCAGCTTTTCATCCTGCCTTTTCTTTTCTCTTCCTGCAAAATGGTTAGAACAATCAAAATTTAAATTACAAGAGCTTTGAGGACTTTGGAACCTTTCTGTGGAGGCTTTTTGTGCCTCAGCCCGTTCATCTTCATCCATGCTCAACTTTTCTTCCTTCTTCAGCTTCCTCTCTTTATCTGAGCGATCCTCCAATTTTCTCCAACTTCTGAGTGTCACCATCTTGCACTGCTCTCTCGGATTTGTCTTAGTATAGCTTGGGAACTTTCCTTTCTAAAGGGCGTTTACTGTAGAAGCGATCTGTCCTATCTGCACCTCCATGTTCTTGAGAGCCACATCGTGGTTATTCACTGTCGTCACTAGAGTGTTCACAGATGACTGGGGACTTACGTTCAACACTTTTTGCTCTTTGATAAAGAGGGCCACCATTTCCTCAAGGTTGCTTTTCTTTTCTGGTGCACTTGATGAAGCAAACCCCGGTGGTGGTTGTAACACATTCTTGGTATTGGAGTATGAGAAGTTCTCGTGGTTGCGCAGATTTCAGTGGTAGAAGTTTGGCAATCTTTGGGTAAATGCTTGATTTCCAACATATTGAACTTCTTCGACATCCTGACTTTCTTTCTTCGAGTATCCCTCTACCAAGGTGGAGATAGACTTGACCACCTCAGAAGAAGTCAGCTTGTTTAGCGCGTTCGTCAACGATGTCATCTGCGCTTTTAAAGAACTTGACTCATCGATCTCGTATATGCCAACCTTCTTTGATATTGTTCCCCTATTTGTAGGTCATTGATAAATGGTTGCCGCCATTTCCTCCAAAAGATCATTTGCCTTAGTCACCGTCTTGGATAGAAAACTTCCACCAGTGGATGTAACAAGAATTTTCTTTGTAGAAGAATTCAACCCATTGTAGAATAACTACACTTGTAGCCAATCGGGATAGCCATGTTGTGGGTATCTCCTAAGCATTTCTTTTAATCTTTCCACGCCTCATATAACTGCTGCTCCTCATCTAGCCGTCTGAACGTTCCAATCTTCGTACGGAGCTTTGTGTTCTTCGCAGGTCGGAAAAATTTTGTAAGGAATGCTTGAGCAAGCTCGTCCCATGTACTAATGCTTCTCGGTTCAACTGACTCTAGTCAATCTTTTGCTTTGTCTTCGAGGGAAAATGGAAATAACCTCAATCTGATTGCATCGGCCGGAACTCTGTTCATCTTTACTGTCCCGCAAATCTCTAGTAATGATCGGAGATGGGAATGTGGATCCTCTGAAGGATGTCCCTTGAAAGAATTTCTTAGTCGGGAGAAATGGATGCAAAAAGACTCTGATTGCTTTGGGAGCGTCGTCTTGTTGTTGGGTCATTGTTTCCGTCGATCTTCTTTCTCTACGAATTGCTCTAATAGTCCTGTCTATTTCAAGATCTAAAGGAAACAAATTAACCACCTTATCTCTTCGCATGCATTAACTCCCAAGCAAATCAGAATTAAAAACAAAAAAAAAAAAAACAAGAATATTCACAAAAAGAATAAAAGAAAAATATTCACAACCTAAATTAATATTCATGTCGTTCTTTTTAATGTAAAAAAAAATTATTTTGCTTAAAAAAAATGTATCCTCCTCGACAACGGCGCCAAAAACTTGTTGACCGCAAAGTGCACGAGCCACAAGTAATAATAAAATGGAAAGTATTTGGAGTATCGAATCCACAGGGAGGAAGAACGGTAATTAAGCAATGTAATTAATTGATCACTAAAAATACTAGTGCCGAATATTATTTAGGAACCTACTCATGATGCTAAAACAAATTAAGAATTAAAACAATTAGAGAAATTTAAACGATCAATCGAAAATAAAAATATGGAGAAAGAATCGAGTGAGAAATGGGGTCTTGAAAATCATAATATAGCTAATTAATTATTCTAATTATCTTATCTCATTGTCCGACTAATTATAATCCTAGAATATCCGTCTATCACATAGGTTCTCCTTTCGGTCTCCCTTAATTGTAATTAACTCATATTAATAACCTAAGTGTTATTAGAGCTATTAAATTCGTTAATTAATATGCTCTGATTCAATATCGGAATCAAAGTCTAACCAACTAATCTCGCTGCCACTACGAGCAGTTAAACTCAGTTGCATGGATTATGATCTATCATAATTTCTCTCCATTGAGTTTCCATTAGGAATCAATTCAATATATAATTGGCAAGATCATATAAAGCATTACGAACATCCATACAAATAACTAGCAAATGGACAAGAGATAGGCAATTAGAATAACAATTATCTACAAACTTTCATTCCTAGACCCCAAATGGGTTTAGTTATACATGGTCAAAAATTCCCACATGTACAAGATATAAAGAATAAATTGGAGAAAAATAAGAGTAAGGAAAGTGAACGTCGAGAACCTCGTTGCTTGCGCTTGAAGCCCCTTCGAACCACGATTCGAGCCTCCTAAATTGCTCGCTACAAAGTTTCCCACAAAAATCTCACACTTGACACTCAAAACGGCTTAAAAGCCTTGAAAATAATGCTAAAAGGAGAGAAAAGGAAGGAATGGTGGATGATTGATGCCAAAATGGGGAGTCAAGGGGCGACTTTTATAGGCCCAAAAATGGGACAGCGTCGTGACGCTATCGGCACAGTGTCGCGATGCTGTGACGTCACTCGACTTGCTCGACAAGAAATGGGACAGCGTGGCGACGCTGCGATGGTTCTAGAACATTCACTACGCTGGCTGGACTTGATTCTTGGGCTTCCTTCATTCTTTTTGGATCAACACTTAAAATGATGACTTTTGGGCTTCCTCTCAGACCCAACCTTGGAAATATGGCTTGAATTATTCATTTTTGGGCTTTTTTACTTCATATTTCCACAAATTGCTCTTAGGGACAAAATAGTGGAATTAATTAAATATTCTATATAAAAACACAATAAAAGCATACAAAAGCCTATTAATTTAGGACTAAAATAGCGGTATTTCTACTCGTTATCACTAACCTCCCTATCGTGTAGCAAGTCTTCATGGATGGGAAGATTGAACGTGGAAACACCACGTGTTTTATCAGTTACAATCACTAATAAATACAATTTTAATTTAAATTAAATTAATTTAATTTAATTTAATTAACAATTAATCAATTAAATTAATAATCAATAATTAACTAAAATTAATTTAATTAATTACTTCTAAAAAAAAAAAATTTAATTAAATAAATAATCTTATTCATTTACATCATTTCTAAACGAATATCCCTCACATAACTTATAGTTTTAATGTAATTTAATTAAATTTAATTAAATTTAATTAAATAATATAATTAATTAATTAATTAATTAATCACTAAATTGAATATCTCATATTCTATCATATTCCCCTCAAATAAGCTATAGTATTAATGCACATCTAATGCACATTAATTTTAACATATAGTTTTAATATGAATTCAGTTCATATTAAATTTCATATTTAAACTCTTTCAAATATTTAATTCTCCCATAAATTAATTTTGAATATATATTAAAAATAAATTTATATTATAAAGTTTGATGAAAATATAAACTTTATATTATAATGTATTTTCATACATTATACTATTTCCCTCATTAGATTAACCTCAATACCCTTTATGAGCTACCGATGGGGCCTACAGATCAGAAGCTCCAACGATATGAGATCAATTGGTGGTAGTGTCCCTATTGTGATCATATTTTTCTTAGTGGAATTCACTGAAGAAAGTCTTCAACAAGTAAGTATTTCACTATTTCAATTATTAGATTGAGTTATAATGCATTCTTAGCCTATTCTATATATAAAATTGTTTTGTATGATTTCCCAATGTTCTGGTATTTTAGAAAACTTAATTAAAACACAAATCGGTCCTATACGCTACCACTAGGAATTTGGGAATTCCAATCCTTCAATAATATAGTAAAATCTCAATCATAATACAAGAACTCAATCAACATACATAAACCAATTCTCTTACTTCACAATAATCCAACGATATAAAGCTTACGATACCGTAATGAAGGAATCCATAGCAAAATTATCAAACGAATGCATAAAAAATAAACTTAGAACTAAGGGAATGTTAAAAGAATGAGAAGAAACAAGCTAAGAAACGAAAGAATCCAAAAATCTAACTTCTAGCGGTCTAAAAATCAAAGCCTACGTATGAAACCCTATCGGAGTGTCTCGATGTTGTAAGAGAGCGTCTCGACGCTCTCGGTTTAAGCATCCAGGGCACGTGATCGAAAAACACACTGAGCAGACGCTATTAATTCCCAGTGTCTGGAGCCTCGTCTAACATTGAGGTGCCATAGTGGCAGTGTCTCAACACTAGCCTCTCGGGATTCCTCATTTGGAGCATCATCTTTTCAGCATTTTGATATTATTCTTAAGGTTGAGGCGTTCTGCTCAGTCCTTTTCTCTTTCTATTCATCTCATGGATTCCTAGTTAGGTAAATAATCCTTAATTCCCTCGAGTTAATGCCAATTTGTACAATTTGCTCCTAAAATCTCCAATGCTCGAATTTCAGCAAGATAAACAAATAAAACATTAACAATGCCTTAACAAGCTTAGATTAGCGGTAATAAAATAGCACGAAAAATGTGCTATCACCGACCCCTATGGGGTCAGCCTCTTGGCCTCGCTATCTAGTATCGGACTCTTGGGTTTTTAACGGATCTCTTGGACTTCTTTTGACCTCTTAATCCATTTCTCGGACTTATAATCCTCATGGACTCAATGTCAGGCCGAACCAGAATTCTACCCTCAACATTGTTTATATTTAATTCTCGTATAAGTATTTTATTTGAATATGATTTTTATAAAAACTAAACTCTTAATTTTATAAAAGGAAAAAAGTTAAAATGAGACACAAGTGCGATTTAGGGGCGAAAATATTAAAGGTGACAAAAATATAATAATTGAAATTATAATTTAAATCTATACATATTAGATTATATATTTGGCCTATTATGTTTATATTTGTTTCTTGTTAAATATTGTATTTCAATAGTAAACATTTTTACTAAATTATTATGTTTATAAAAGGAAATGAATTAAAATGAGTGAAAAATGAGATTGAGGGGACTAAAGTATTAAAGGTGACAAAAATATAATAATTGAAATCATAATTTAAATCTATACATATTAGAGACAAAATTATATATTTGACCTGTTATGTATATATTGGTTTCTTTTTAAATATTTTATTTGAATAGTAAATGGTTTGACTGAATTACTATGTTTATAAGAGGAAAAAAATTTAAATTTTTAAAAGTTTTTTAAAATTGTTTTGAAAGTTCAAGGGTATATTTGAAATTAAAATTTTAACGGTTTTCATAAAAAATTAACGACAAATGCATTTTTGAAACGTTTTTTAAAGTTCAGGGGTATTTTTTAAACTTTTCAAAGTTCATTGGCATTTTTCAAATAAACCCCATAGTTCAGGGATATTTTTTATAATTTCGCCTAAATTTAAATATATACATACTAGAGACCAAATTATATTATTTGACTTTCTCAAAAAAAAAAAAAAATATATATATATATATATATTATTTGACCTATTATGTTTCTATTGGGTTCTTTAAATATTTTATTTGAATAGTAAATATTTTGACTAAATTATTATGTTTATAAAAGGGAAAAAATTAAAACGAGAGACAACTGAGATTAAGGGGATTAAAACATTAAAGGTGACAAAAAAAAATGTCGTAATTTAAATTATAATTTGAATCTATACACATTAGAGACAAAATTACATTATTTGACCTATTATGTTTATATTGGTTTCTTTTTAAATATTTTATTTGAATAGTAATTGTTTTGACAAAATAATTATCTTTATAAAGGGAAGAGAATTGAAATAAGAGAAATGAGATGAAGGGGACAAAAACATTAAAGGTGACAGAAGTATAATAATTGAAATTATAATTTAATTTTTTGAATTCATGTCGTTGATGATTGATGATAATGTTCTCAAACGATTCTAGTGATGAGATGATAATCGAGTTGTCGATGTCTAAGAACAAAGGAATTTATAAGCCACACCAGTAATGTAACGCTCCAGGTTTTTATAAACCAACCTAACTACATTACTAACTTCTAATCGAGAACCAACCGAGTGATCCGAAAAATTCGATAGCATAACAACATACATACAACTATCCCAAAATTTTCCAAGATCTGATAAAGAAGACAAGCACTTCTAAATAACATTCTCAACAACCCACCATGGTACAACACAACAGAACTCCAAAGAACAAGCCAGTCAGGTCTCGAGACAATATAAATCAAATAAGTAGGAACATCCACACCTAACACTCAACTAAGCACAACCAACTTCTCTCAAGCTTGTTTCAAAAAAAAAAAAAAACTTCTCTCAAGCTATTTGGAACAACTTAACTATTATTAACTGAAATGAGAGGTATAAAGTTTATCAAAACTAACACAACCAAAGCCTGGAGTTTCAGCAACAATAATTTCATAAAATAAATCTAACAGGACAATAGCTATCCAACAATAATAAGCAACAACTATCATGCCAACAGAAATAAAAAGGAAACACAATGCTAGCTAGCTATGGTCCTTCCTCGTATGCCTCCTCTGCATCACCATGGTCAGCATAGTCCTCATAACCTACATAGTCTGGGTGTTGGGGGGAAGAGAGGGGAGGGCGTCAGTACAACAATGGTACTGGTAAGCAGCCCCTACCTGAGAAGCCGTCAAACAACAACCAATCAACCAAGATGCTTTTCATGCGCAAACAACATACTTCTCAAAACTATAAACACAACAACATGCTTAAAAGCACGTAAAATGAATTACTCTCCTAACTCAAACCTCATGCATCTTTCTATGCACCTCACAACTAATCATCAAACGTATTTAGCCTTCACTTGGCTCTCCAAGACTAACCCTTCGAGTGGCACTATTCCCTGACCATTTGTACCCAGGGCCACAATGCTCTCTACGGAGCTCGGTGGTCCACCCTTGGCCATTTGTACCTAAGGTGCACCGATTCTCTCTAGACTCATCACACCGATCCCTGACCATTTGTACCCAAGGCCTCGATGCTCCTCTTAAAACCACTAGTGACATGCCACCTGTAACACCCCCAAAATTCGACCTAAACTAGGGAACATTACTAAAATTTTACTTTAACGCCAACTGGATGCCCCGAAAATTTCGGCAGCATAACAACGTAACTATAACTAACCAAAAAATTTAAACACCTGAAAACAAGAAAGACACTTCTCATCCAGATAACAACTTCAACTTCACTTGTGAACATCCCAAACATACTCAATAAAATAAGATCACTAACTCTAATTCTCAAGTGAATATAATACGAGTCAGATCCCGTACCAAGTGCAGTTAATAAGGCCAACATGCCCTAAATAAAAGAAACCACAACTTAAGTCTATTACAACTGCCAAACAGGTTAAGCAATAACTATATTGATATACAAACGAGTTAAACAATGACTATATCGGTTTAACGAAATCCATCTAAAACTTTAAACACAAAAAAATGACTTAGCATAACTACATAACTAATGGTCTTTTCCTTCAAGCCTCCTCCTCGTTACCAATTACGGATATGATCTCATAACCTACAAAACCTGATAGTGGGTCAGTACTGAGTAAGTGGCTCACACCTGGAGAGCCATCAAACAACATACATATACAAGACAATTATCATGTTTTTCAACCACAATCTCATGCCTCAAATACAAGACAAACAATCAACACAATAAAACATACTCAACTAATGCAGTCGTGCAACAACCATGAACCTAACACATGAATTTCCACACCATGTCATGCATACTCGATTTTCTCTCAAGCTCCACGAGCTCGCTCAACACTCGTAGCCCTCACAAAGCTCTTTGAGATTGACTCCTTGGAGTCATGCTGACCCCTGACCATATTACCCAGGGCCTTGAAGTTTATCTACGAGACTCAGCTTTCAACCCTTGACCATATTACCCAAGGCCTCGAACTGTGCATCGACCCCTTAGCCATATTACCCAAGGCACCCGATGACTTCACAATCAAACTGTACATCGCCCCTTGGCCATAACCCAAGGCACCCGATGACTTTCACAATATATAGACTCATCACATTGCCCCTTGGCCATATTACCCAAGGCACCCGATGCTCCTCTTAATCCATTAGTGACATACTATCCCTCGACCATTTTTACTCGAGGCACCTGGTATTCACCTAAATTTCCCTTTCAAAGCACAAGGTCCTCTGACCTCACAATCTCACTAGAATGCATGAATCCTACTCATCTTGCTTCTAGACCATGCTTTATGCCAACGACACGCAACCCATAATGCACATACCAAACATGCTTTCTAAACCATGCATTAAGTCAGGAAACACACCAAATGAACCGCACACTCACGCTTTTCAATAAATCACAATGAAACAACATTCTTAGTACAATAGTTTCACCATATAAGCTCATCACAGCAGCTCAACATATTAAAAACTCGTCACGAAGACATAACACATCCATATCTATACAATATATGATCTAACCAAACAAGTAAAGAACAAATCATGCTTGAACAAAAGCAAAAAAACCCAACAGGTAGAATTCCACTTACTAATTGCTAAAGTGCTCCTAAGCGAATCTAATGAGCTCCAACAATAAGAAAGATAAGGCTTCAAAGTTAGGATTCACTTGCTAAACCTTAAACTAAGACGAACATGGTTTAGAAGAGATGTTCTTACCCAACAAGAGGCTTAAGCTAGGATTTGAACACTCTAAAACCAAACCAATACTACAAGCAAAGATTCCAAGGGTTAGAAATTAATTTTCAGCACACAAAAAGTAGCATGCAAGGGTTTAAACAAAGCTTTCCTAACTAATCCTTACCAAAAAGGTCTTAGATTTTAGCTAGAAGCAATCGGATGAGTCCAAACCTAAACGAGGAACTTATAAATATGAACGATCGATATATAAACCGTAGAATACTTTTAATGAGTTTGAATAGGTATAAAGTATGTTGAAGCTTACTGGACTAGCCAAAACGAGCTCGAACTAATTCTAGTTGGGACACACCAAAGCCTGAAATCACCAAATTGAAGTTAACAAGCTATGGGTAATCTGATTTGGGACCTTTCCGAAAGTTGATTTCGAACATCACAGCTTGTTGTTTTTGAAGGGGATAAAAGCCGCCACGCAGCGGAAGCGCATCGATTGGACCTTACGTCGTATATTAATTAACATTAAAATACCATTACGAAAAACTCAAACAAACTTTAAACACACTTTAAAGTTGCTGGAAAATTATTTAAACATGCTGGAAAAATAAATCTAAATTTATTTTCATGCTTTTCTAAAGAAAAGGGAAAAAATCGTTACAAACCTTCGTTGTAGACTTGACCGTTCTTCGCCAACAACGCTCCAACGAACGAAAACGCAGCAGCCTCCTTGTCTTTTAATTGCTGGAAATTTCTTCTTGATTGACACAATAACCACAGAGGTTACACTAGTATGTCTCTAAGTCTAGGAGGCAAAAGACTTGTAGGAGTCTTTCTCTAAGAGGGAGGTTAGAGAGAATTCTAGGTCTTGTCTTGAGAGTCCAAGGGCAAGAGGAGAATATCTTGAACCAATTAGGTCTAGTGTTCTATTTATAGAAGAGAGACCCTGAATAAAATATTCAATTAAATCAATCTTTTCCAAAATTGATTCAATCTTATTCCTTATTTATCAATCCATGATCAATCAATTCCATAATTGATTAATCTTTTCCACAAATGTCTAATTACTTCCATAAGTAATTAGATCATTTCCATAAATGATTAATCATTTCCTTAAGTGATTAATTATTTTCATAATTGATTAATTCCCGGTTAATGAATTCTTTAATTAATTAACCACCAATTAAATATCACATATTTAATATCCGACCTTAAATTAATTAATTTGCCAAAATAGATTTTAGGCCTTAAAATTAATTAATTCATTATTTTAACTCTTTCAAACTTCCATAAATTTAATGTGACTCAAATTTATATTTGAATTTCTTCAAATATTAATTTCTCTCTGAAGGTGTACATATTACACATGCGGAAGCAATTGAAGATCGAAAGCACTTAAGACATTCGATTTTACTCCTAAAGCATGCATGTTCTATAAAAGACAAAATAGAGAGTTTAGAAAACACCCACCTTTGTAGCTCACTTATGTTGAACTCCTTGTGGTGTTTGCCTCTCCTATGCTCCTTGGACAACCTCTAGAGTCTTCCCTACTATACTCCAGGCCAAGAACGACTTGTGGGAGTCTATATAAGATAGGGAATGGGAAGGGAATGCTTGAAGCATCAAACAATGGAGAAGAATGAGAGATGAGAGAACTTTGAGTCAAAATTCCAGCAGCATAACATTAAGGAAATGACTCTCTTATGTTTGAATATGATTCAAACTCCTTTTAAAGACATTCTCCATGCAAAGCCAAGCCTCAAGACACAAGACACTTGGTGTATTTGCAAGCTCAAGTGGATTCTAGGTGTACATTACACAAGACATGCAACAATGCATGAGTGAGTTGTCTTTCCACTTTGAATGATCATGCATTAAGTGGATTTCCAACTAAATCCACTAAATTCAAAATGAAATCAAATTTCAAGCTTCCAAATTACCCCAAATTTAAATTCTAAATTGAAATTGATTGCTTGGTAATTAATTTGAAAATTTTAAAATTAATTTTGATATGATTAATCTAATTAATCTTTGTTATCTTGTGCAATTCCATATATATGATTCCTAATACATATATATAGTATTCAAAACACTTTTAAATACTTCATCTCTCATTTTCTAATTTAATTCATAATTAAATTATTGTGTCAAACACAATTTACGATAATACCCTTTTTCCCGATTTTGAACGATTCAAAGCTTCCTATCTTTTGTTCTAGGCTTAATTCCGATATGAGCTAGTAGGGGGACCTAATGGACCTATAGATCATGGGCTCCAACAATTCGAGGCTAACCGACTATCTCATTGTCCAAGCTAGCCAACATTCGTTAACTATCGGGACACTCCACTATAGCCCGATAGTTGCACTCCCCTCACTATAGATATATTTCCATCCACTTGATTTAACCATGATTAGTAAGTCGATCCTTCACAGGTTGTTCGTAGCTATAGCTAGGTCAATAAGCCGTTTTACCCCTATAGTACTTCTAGTTCCTTAAGTCCCACTGATCCTCTAATGAACAATTGGTTTATGGTCCAACCAATAAATCGAGTCCCTCTCGGGCCAATGAGAGGGCGAGATCCCTTAGTTCAAGCCCCGGAGTCAGCACTTAGGGGAACAACCTCTCTACTATCCCTTATTCGGGTAGGAGTGAATTCCTTCTTGCACGACTATGTCCCCAGCTATCTACCCATTTCTATCCCTGAAATGGGAGGCTTATTGAGTCGGCGATACTGAGCCACTCTCACCTATGCAGATCTAAGGATAAGCCCGAATAAACAGGAGTTCATAGTTAGCTCAGGATTAAGATCGAGTTACCTAGGTCATCACATGAAATAGTCAGTCTCTTCAGTAAACGGTGTTATAAAGCGAGAGCGACTTATTTCTCGGTCCTGGTCTTATGCAAACTCATTGCATAGGACGCCCCCACTCACATGTCTCTACATGGACGATTTAGGATCACATCGTCTATACCATCTATAAAGTGGGTCGCGTCTCATAGTGTCTCCAGAATACGGTACCCAACCATATTCCTATACTATAGACCGTTTTGGCTATTACTCAAGCTTGATCCACTTTTATGTCTCTACATAAAGCTCAAGTGTTCATCCTATAGCCATGGATCTTAGTTTATTTGATTTGGGTTATTATATGTGCAATTTAATTTATTCAGTAATGACTTTTACTGAATCAATCTCGATAATACCTTTATCGAATAAGTATATAATTCGTTTAACATTCACTATCTACGAGTTTTAGGGCACCAATCCCAACAATCTCCCACTTGAACTAAAACTCTAGTTTAGTGGGATGTACTATAATCTATAACAGCAGTGGATGAATAATACTTGTATTAATAACGGAGTAAAAATACAATAAACTAGGGCATCTAAATACCCAGTATACTAAGGTATCGATATACCGGTTACAATTCTCCCACTTGACCTAGATTATTTCTCGTACATATCTCGCAGACCTAGACCTTCTAGATGACTCTCGAACACTTTAGTCGTGAGAGCCTTCGTGAATGGATCAGCAATGTTGTGCTCCGACGCTATCTTCGTGACGATCACGTCTCCTCGGTGCACAATCTCCCTAATGAGATGGTATTTCCTTTCGATGTGCTTGCCTCTCTTATGGCTGCGAGGTTCCTTTGAGTTTGCATCTGCGCCGCTATTATCACAATACAAGGTGATAGGCAGATGCATATTTAGAACGACTTCCAAGTCAGTTAGGAACTTCCTGAGCCATACTGCCTCTTTTGCTGCTTCGCAAGCGGCTACATATTCAGCCTCCATGGTCGAGTCTGCAATGCATCCTTGCTTGAAGCTGCGCCATACTATTGCTCCTCCATTTAGAGTGAATACTGACCCCGATGTAGATTTCCTCGAATCTTTATCAGTTTGAAAGTCAGAATCAGTGTATCCTGTAAGGATCAAATCCTTCGAACCATACACGAGCATATAGTCCCTTGTTCTCCTTAGATATTTGAGGATACTTTTAACAGCTGTCCATTGATCAAATCCTGGATTGGATTGATATCTACTGACAATCCCTACTGCATAACAAATGTCAGCCCTTGTACACAACATGGCATACATTAGGCTACCTACTGCAGAGGCATAGGGAAAACGTCTCATGTCCTCAACTTCTTGAGGTGTCTGAGGCCACTGTTCCTTAGACAAGTTAATTCTGTGCCTGAAAGGTAATAGTCCTTTCTTGGAATTTTGTATTTTATATCTAACCAACAATTTGTCGATATAAGACGCTTGAGACAGGGCTAGCGTTTTGTTCTTTCGGTTTCGAACAATTTGGATTCCTAGAACAAATTGTGCCTCACCCAAATCTTTCATTTGGAATTGAGTTGCTAGCCATAGTTTAATGTCAGTTAGATAACCTACATCATTCCCGATAAGTAGGATATCATCCACATACAGTACTAAGAAAGCTATAGAGTTATTGATGATCCTTTTGTAAACACAAGGCTCATCAACGTTTTGTTCAAAGCCATAAGATTTGATCGCAGTATCAAATCTCATATTCCAGGATCTAGACGCTTGTTTTAATCCATAAATGGATCGTTTAAGCTTGCAAACTTTTTGCTCTTGATCCTGAGCTATGAACCCCTCTGGCTGAGACATGTAGATACTTTCTTCAAGATTACCGATGAGAAAGGCAGTCTTGACATCCATTTGCCATATTTCACAATCGTAAAACGTGGCAATGGATAAAAGTATCCGGATCGACTTTAACATGGCAACATGGGAGAAGGTTTTTTCATAGTCAATCCCCTCCCGCTGGGTAAAACCCTTTGCCACAAGTCGTGCCTTAAAGGTCTGTACCTTTCCAGCAGCGTCTCGTTTTCTCTTGTAGATCCATTTGCACCCTATGGGTCTAACCCCTTCAGGTTGATCTACAAGATCCCATACTGAATTAAAATGCATGGACTCGATCTCTAAGTCCATGGCTTTAATCCACTCGTTCTTGTCAAAGTCATCCATTGCCTGTTTAAAGGTTAATGGATCCTCGATCCCATCATCAGGTATGACGACTGGAGTTTCAGTTAAACCCAAATAACGATCAGGCTGTCTAACAACCCTCCCACTACGTTGAGGTTCTCTTATTTCTTGAGAAGGACGTGATTGACTCGAGGTGCCAGTATCATCAACAACTCTTGTTGATGTTTCTGTAGCTTCGTTAGATAGTTCACTTAAAACGACTTTACTACGTGGCTTGTGATCTCTGAGGTGGTCTTCTTCTAGGAATGTAGCATTTGTTGATACAAGTACTTTATTTTCCTCTAGATCGAAGAAGTATCCACCTCTCGTTTCTTTGGGATAGCCTATAAATAGGCAAAATCTAGAACGAGGCTCCAATTTCTTTGGGTTTGCTTCTAGCACGTATGCAGGACATCCCCAAATTCTGAAATGTCGTAAACTAGCTTTACGACCTTTCCAGAGCTCAGATGGTATTTCAGAAACACTCTTTGAGGAAACTACGTTCAAGATATAAACTGCAGTCTCTACTGCATAACCCCAAAACGAGTTAGGCAACTGAGCATAACTCATCATCGAACGAACCATGTCCAACAAGGTTCTGTTTCTCCTTTCTGATACACCGTTTTGCTGAGGTGTACCAGGGGCTGAGAGTTGGGACGTAATTCCATGCTCTATCAAATAGTCTTGAAAACTTAAGTCCATATACTCTCCACCTCGATCGGATCGAAGTGTTTTTATCGTCTTACCTAATAGGTTCTCAACCTCGGCCTTATACTCCTTGAACTTTTCAAAAGCTTTGGACTTATGATGCATCAGGTAGAGATAGCCATACCTCGAATAATCATCAATGAAACTGATGAAATATTCGTACCCTCCTCGAGCTCTAATGTTCATTGGTCCACAGAGGTCCGAATGAATGAGCTCTAAGGGCTCTTTGGCACGATAACCTTTTCCGGTAAAAGGTCGTTTTGTCATCTTGCCCTCAAGGAATGATTCACAAGGAGGCAACGAGTCGTCTTCTAACTTGTTTAGAAGTCCACTCTTGACCAATCTCCCAATCCTATTGAGGTTGATATGGCCTAACCTCAAGTGCCAGAGATAGGTATCTTGAGAAACTCTTCGCTTTTTAGGTTGAGTCTCAACGGTTTTAAACATCTCGTGATTTAAAATAGCTTTAGACTCAATTGGTCTCAAAACATATAATTTATTCTTCAAGTTTGCAGAGCAAACATCAATACCTCTTTTAGTTATGAACGCTTCATTAACAGAAAAAGAAATTGAGTAACCTTGTTCTAATAAACAAGATAAAGAAATCAAATTTCTTTTAATCTTTGGAACTATGTACACATTATCTAATATCATGTACTGTTCCTTGGTGAAGAATAATTTTATGTCTCCCACTGCAATAGCCGAGATGACTTCTCCTGTTCCAACTTTAAGAGTCATCTCTCCAGCTATTAGCTGTTGCCAGGAACTCATTCCTTGAAATGAAGAACATACGTGATTAGTGGCACTTGAATCGAGTATCCAAGCAGAATCGTCGTTTTCCACTAAACACGTTTCCAAGACTAATAAATCACATTTAGAGTCGTGGATCATGTTTTTCTTGGCTACGCAGATAGTTTGAGGACATTCCTCAGTTGAGACCAAACCTAAATTCTTTGCCACGTGTTTAGCGTTTAAGCAAGTATTCTTAGTCGAATGTACTAAACCGTTTAATTTGGCATTTGACAAAGCACATACGTTTTTCGACATAATGCTGAAACAAACAAATTAATCTCTATTAGAAACATGCACTAAACCCATTAATCACATTTATCCAATCAGATTTAGCAAAAGCAATCATCGACCCATATATACAATTGATTTATTTTGCAACGATACTTCAGAGGTTTAGAATAACCGCTACCGTAGGGCAGTCAGCTACTCCTCCTCTGAATCGAGACAATCTCGGCCAAATACTATTCCCAGAATAACTCTTACTCCAATAGTTATTAGCTAACGTTAATTTGGTCAAGACCATCTTGTATGTGTTACCCATCATTTTCAGATTGCAGAGGGCGGCCCCAACAATGCCACCGTAGGGAAGAGCTAATGTTGGGAATGGCCCTAGGAAACCCTATCCATTTCTGGAGTTTGCGTTGTTCCGAATCCCATGCGCAAGCCCTCTGTAGGGTGATCGCTCCCAGGCCGACTCGCAGGCAGCGCATAGGAATCTCACGGTGCAACCTAATGATGGAGACCGCAGGATACGTTTGACACGTTTCCTTCTCCCACTTACTATGAACACTTTCCCCATTCACCTTGATATTAACCCATGCAAACACCATCCGTAGGAGGACGCTCCCAGGGCGCCTCGAGGCCAAGCATGGATCTCACGGTGTGAACTCAGGGGGACGTGAGAGTAGAAACTTAATATGAATGTTTCGTTTCTATACTTTTCCTCCCACTAAAGTGTCGTAAAGTTTTAGGGTCTATTACTTAGGTAAATTCCGGCTAAATGAATCTATCTAAGTCTATGCCTTATTAAACAAGATCTTTACACTAAATGTCTAGGTGAATTAAACTCTTTTAGTAACCTAGTGACATTGCATGATAATAAGACTTTGGTTAATTCAACTCAGGTTCTGAACCATTTGCCGGGAGAGTTCCCTTATAACCAAGGTCTTATGTCCTACTTACTCAAATTTTAAAACTATTTTAAAAAAAAACTAAGTAAGACATATTTCTAATCCTATTAGAAAAGGCGATCTTAGATCTATTTCATTTTAAACCATTTAAAGAATGATAAGATCCTAAGATCCTATGTTAGCATGCAACTCTTTGTTATAGGTTTTATGGATTGTATTCATTAACTATTATAACTCTTATAACTTTTAATGAATTAACCCTATAACATGCTTTCTAATGGTGTTTAAAAGTATATAACAATCAATAATTCAAGTTATAAGAAAAGCACCATTTAGAAACAACCTATGTCTAGGTTTGTATAACACTTTATACTACGATGTCTAGGTGATAACACTTTAAAACCTCACACCGCTCACGCATGCTCATAAAACTCGGGTTAACATAACTCAAGAACTGACTCAATGCCCAGGTAGGAGGTGTTCCGTAAACCGTCAACTTAAATACTTTCAGCCTTAGACAGCATCGTGTCGGGTGAGTTCTCTCGTAACCATTGTTTTACAAGATATCGACATAAACTATGCAAGTTGATCGAATCGTTGAAGGTTCATTAACCTAAGTGAGCATGCACTTAATCTTGTTATAGATTTTAGATTTCTATCTCTTTTTATAACAATTATAAAAACAACCCATAACAAGCCTAATTTTAGAATAACACTTATAATCAAACTAATGAAATTTCATTCTTCATGCTTGGTTAATTTTATCAATTAATAATTATAACTATTATAAGAATAATCAATTTTAATTAACCATTCAAGCATGAATCTCCCTAAATTAATACAACACTTATATTAATTAAACATGAAATTTCCCTCATGCATTTGAATTAATCAATAACACTTATTAAAATTAAACAAATGCATGAACATGCTTTCCTATGGTGGGGTTTTAAAACTATATGGCATGCTCATAATGCACATACATCCATTTAATTAAATCATACATTCACAATGCATAAAGTAATTAAATCAAGCTAAAATGGAATAGTTTGGCAATTTAAAAAAAAAAACACAAGCAATTTCACTAATTATTACAATAATAATTAATAAATAAACTTGCAACACGCCCGAGCTTCACGAACCATCCCGAACCGCTCATCCAAGCAATGAACCGGCCATGCAATGAGTGAAATGAGGCTGCAACACACCGAGCTGGACCACAAGGCAGCAGCTGAACCGGAATTAAGAAAAACTGCTGCTGGAATTAAAAAACAGCTTGCTAGAATTTTCATTTTCTGCTGCATCTTCTCCGGTTTTTCTTCAATTTTACAGCCTATATGGACTCTAATGACTCTATAAAAATTACAGACTATAGTACACACATTAACGCTCTTTCATATCCGAGCAATTACAATTTCATGAAGGTTTGAATGCTCAAAACAATTGCCAAACCAGAACATTTCCATTTTAGCACACAGAAAATTCAATTTCAAAATGGTACCAACCAAAGCAAAATTAAAACGAATTAAGTGCTCTAATCATGCTCTGATACCAATTGAAGGTGTACATATTACACATGCGGAAGCAATTGAAGATCGACAACACTTAAGACATTCAATTTTACTCCTAAAGCATGCATGTTCTAGAAAAGACAGAATAGAGAGTTTAGAAAACACCAACCTTTGTAGCTCACTTATGTTGAACTCCTTGTGGTGTTTGCCTCTCCTATGCTCCTTGGACAACCTCTAGAGTCTTCCCTACTATACTCTAGGCCAAGAACGACTTGTGGGAGTCTATATAAGATAGGGAATGGGAAGGGAATGCTTGAAGCATCAAACAATGGAGAAGAATGAGAGATGAGAGAACTTTGAGTCAAAATTCCAGCAGCATAACATTAAGGAAATGACTCTCTTATGTTTGAATATGATTCAAACTCCTTTTAAAGACATTCTCCATGCAAAGCCAAGCCTCAAGACACAAGACACATGGTGTATTTGCAAGCTCAAGTGGATTCTAGGTGTACATTACACAAGACATGCAACAATGCATGAGTGAGTTGTCTTTCCACTTTGAATGATCATGCATTAAGTGGATTTCCAACTAAATCCACTAAATTCAAATTGAAATCAAATTTCAAGCTATCAAATTACCCCCAATTTCAATTCTAAATTGAAATTGATTCCTTGGTAATTAATTTGAAAATTTTCAAATTAATTTTGATATGATTAATCTAATTAATCTTTGTTATCTTGTGCAATTCCATATATATGATTCCTAATACATATATATAGTATTCAAAACACTTTTAAATACTTCATCTCTCATTTTCTAATTTAATTCATAATTAAATTATTGTGTCAAACACAATTAACGATAATACCCTTTTTCCCGATTTTGAACGATTCAAAGCTTCCTATCTTTTGTTCTAGGCTTAATTCCGATATGAGCTAGTAGGGGGACCTAATGGACCTATAGATCATGGGCTCCAACGATTCGAGGCTAACCGACTAATCTCATTGTCCAAGCTAGCCAACATTCGTTAACTATCGGGACACTCCACTATAGCCCGATAGTTGCACTCCCCTCACTATAGATATATTTCCGTCCACTTGATTTAACCATGATTAGTAAGTCGATCCTTCACAGGTTGTTCGTAGCTATAGCTAGGTCAATAAGCCGTTTTATCCCTATAGTACTTCTAGTTCCTTAAGTCCCACTGATCCTCTAATGAACAATTGGTTTATGGTCCAACCAATAAACCGAGTCCCTCTCGGGCCAATGAGAGGGCGAGATCCCTTAGTTCAAGCCCCGGAGTCAGCACTTAGGGGAACAACCTCTCTACTATCCCTTATTCGGGTAGGAGTGAATTCCTTCTTGCACGACTATGTCCCCAGCTATCTACCCGTTCCTATCCCTGAAATGGGAGGCTTATTGAGTCGGCGATACTGAGCCACTCTCACCTATGTAGATCTAAGGATAAGCCCGAATAAACAGGAGTTCATAGTTAGCTCAGGATTAAGATCGAGTTACCTAGGTCATCACATGAAATAGTCAGTCTCGTCAGTAAACGGTGTTATAAAGCGAGAGCGACTTATTTCTCGGTCCTGGTCTTAGGAAAACTCATTGCATAGGACGCCCCCACTCACATGTCTCTACATGGACGATTTAGGATCACATCGTCTATACCATCTATAAAGTGGGTCGCGTCTCATACTGTCTCCAGAATAAGGTACCCAACCCTATTCCTATACTATAGACCGTTTTGGCAATTACTCAAGCTTGATCCACTTTTATGTCTCTACATAAAGCTCAAGTGTTCATCCTATAGCCATGGATCTTAGTTTATTGGATTTGGGTTATTATATGTGCAATTTAATTTATTTAGTAATGACTTTTACTGAATCAATCTCGATAATACCTTTATCGAATAAGTATATAATTCATTTAACATTCACTATCTACGAGTTTTAGGGCACCAATCCCAACACTCTCATAATAATATATCAACATATATTATATTGTTTCCCTTAGTAAATTGAACACTTTCAATTTACATTTACTGCTTTGTTGCCTCAAATTACTTTATGAGTTACCAGTGGGACCTAATGGACCTGCAGATCAGAAGCTCTAACGATGTGAGATTAATTGGTCAAACTTATTAACCAAATTAATCAATATTCGTTATCTGTGTGTACATTCCACTATAGACTCACATTTGCACTTTTCTCACTGCAGGCATATTTTTTGTGTCCACGGACATAGACCAATATCGACTAGTTAGTCCTTCATGAGTGTCTGTAACACCAAGTGGGTCAAATTACCGTTTTACCCCTGGGTTACTTTTATTTCCTTAAGTACCAGTTTTCCTCTAATGAACAACCTGTTTGTGGCCCAACCATCAAACAGAAAACCCTCTCGTGCCATTGAGAGGGTAGGGCCCTTTGTTCAAGACTCAGAGTAACCACTTAAGGGAACACTCATCTACTTTCCTAAAGTCGGGAATGAGTGAATTCCATCTTGTACGATTATGTTCCCAGCTCCCCATTCGGTCTTGTCCCCAAAATGGTAGGCTTATTGAGTCAGCGTATTGGTCACTCTCACCCATGAAAATCAAAGGACAATCTTTCATGAGCAGGAGTCCATAATCAACTCAAAATTAATACTAAGTTGTTTAGGTCGTCCTAGTGAAATAGAAAACCAACTAGTTAACGGTGTTATAACCCGTGGTTACTATTTCACGGACCGATCTTATGCAAACTCATTGCATAGGATACCCCCACTCGCATGTCTCCTACACGAACGCGTTGGATCACAGCATTTGTATCAAATACAAAGTGGTCGTATCCATAGTGTTGCCAAGATAAGGCACCCAGTCTTATCCCTATACTATAGACCCTTTAGGCTGTTTCTTGAACAATGATCCCATATGTCGCTACATATAGTTCAAGACTCATATTACAGCCTAGGATGTCTAGTTTATTGGATTAGGGTTATTTTTACGTAAAGACAAATATAAAATAACTAATAACATTTAATGGAAAAATATATCAATATTATTTTATTAATATCCGGTCAACGGTTACATTCACTATCTACGAGTTTTAGGGCATAAAACCCAACAGTTTTGTGATTGAAAAAAGCTATTCCTGCTAATCACAGTCACAAGGGAATGGGTGCTGTGCAATTTTCTGCAAGCGTACAGTTGACCAAGTAATATTAAAACGGAAAGTATTCCGAGTATCAAATCTTCAAGGAAATTGAATTAATTCCATTAATTACCAAGAACCATCATGTTTTAATTTTATTTAGAAGAACAACTCTCAAAAACTAAGAATTAACAAGAAACTAAAGAAATCATGCAATTATAGAAAATTTTGTATTAAGGGGACTTGACCTTGGGCGTTATCTAGCGTTTTGGATATGTAGCTCAATTAATTAGATGAATGCACTTACTAATCTTCAGTTCCATAAATCTAGATGTAATTTTAAGCGGATTTCTCTTTCAAGCTCCTCCACATCTCATACTAACATAACTAATTAATGTGTCAATCTCCTTAGTTAATCATAGTATGTCATTAAGCAACTTCATAATAAATTTCTAACAATTCTCTTTCACTCTCGTGCTCCAAGCAATCGTTAGCCATGCAATTTGGATCTAATCTAATTTCTCTCTGTCGAGTATCAATTTAGACCAACACATCAATTAATCCGTGATCAAGAGATTAAAAGCATTAAGAATGAATTGCATGGATGAAATATGAAGAACTTCGTTACAATTTCTAATGAATTAACGAAGTGATCTTGATCCATAGGCCTAACTCAAATTACAATAAGGAATTATAAAGAAGGAAGAAATAACCGATAACCTGAACTGGGTCGGATGCGGTTCCATGCGAGATGAGGGGGAGAAACTAGAGACAGAATGGGTCGTCGACGAGGAAGATTGAAGAAGAGAGGGACGAAGGATCGAAGGCTGGCAGAGGAGATCGACAGTCGTGGGTGTTGATTGTCGGCGGGAAACGAAGAAAAAGGGAGAAACACGTGAAATCGTTGGATGCAAGCGGAGGGACTGACGACACAAAGAAAGGGAGAGGGAAAGAGATGCCTAGGGTTTGTCTTTTTTTCTTTTTTTTTTTTGTTAGTTTCTTTCAATTCTCCATTTTAAAAGAATGTTCCAGAAACAAATAAAACAGAAACTAATAGCTAAGATATTAAATCCCAATTCAAACCTCTAAACCGAAATTATAGAAATTTAATCCTCTAAACTTCTGAACTAAACTGAGGTTTCTAACTTTCCAAATTAGAACTTGAGTGAACTGCCTCGATTACTCCAAAAAGTTATAGTTCTGAAACGCGGGGCGTTACACCACCCCTCGACCATTTGTACCCGAGGTGCACTGACACTCACCCAACTTTCCTTTCTTTCACATTTAGGTCACTGACCTCTATCTCACATCTATCTAGAATGCATATGCCCTGCAACATGCTTCTGGACTCATGTACTATGCCCACCAAGAATATACATACAACAACATGCTCTCGACTCATGTTTAACTCTTGAATGCATAACAGAACCAACATGCTTTACAACCAATCATCATGCAACAACAGTTCATGCTTTTCAAAGATTCCATATATATACATATATATTAAGAGAAACAGGAAACAAGAGAACAGTTATAAAACGAGTAAACAATTAGCATGCATCTTGCAGTCAAAC
The DNA here is from genome assembly GCA_036850905.1 of Luffa acutangula. Classification (NCBI taxonomy): domain Eukaryota; kingdom Viridiplantae; phylum Streptophyta; class Magnoliopsida; order Cucurbitales; family Cucurbitaceae; genus Luffa; species Luffa acutangula. The sequence goes on from CM072098.1 coordinate 23,972,168, forward strand.
AAACTTCATCAGATAAGAACTACTTACTTATAAAGCGCTCCTAAGCGATCTTAAACCGACCAACGGAGCCCTAAACAATAGAATAAACACTTAAGAGACAGAGCCAAACCTAATAACCTACTAAAAAACTAAAGAACACTTAGGGAAAGGATTCCTCACTTGGAACCAATTTTTAAAGCTCAATTCAAACGCTTTAATATCCACCCAAACCTACAACAAATTGTTCCAAGTGTTAGGACCCATTCTAAATTACTTAAATTGAATTCAAAATGGGCTTGAACACACTCTTACCACCTTAACCTTACTTTACGGACTCGGGTCTTGATCGAAAGTATTTGAATGAGCCTAAATTACAATCAAAGGCTCTCAAAAGGTTAGGAACTGATTTATAGCACCTAAAAGAATTAATAAAGGAATTAAGGAGTGCTGGAATTATTTTACTGTCCAACAATGAATAACCCCGGACACATGTTGTCCAGCAAACAAAGAAGTTTAAAACCACTTGCTTAGAGTTACTAGACAGTGGGTGCTCGAGTTTAAGGCCAAACAAAGAATGCATCACAATAATAGAGCGATATCGAGCCTGAAACGCCACTGCACAGCGCTGAAAATTCAAGAAATCACTCCTAAAACTCAATTCTAAGGCTGAACAAGAATGGGTAAACAAAATTTGAGGTTAAAAAAACATGGGTAACGATGAAAGCTTACCGAAAGAGCCCAAACACACTGGAACAAATCTTAGACCAGCCTAATCACACCCAAACGTGAGGGAGAGAAAAGATCAGACTTCCACTCACGGATCTGGCTGAAAAGTGAAAGAGGGATTAGGCTTGACGAAATCGAATGGAAAACGAGAAAGAAGCGACACCACGACCTTCTGCTTGCGGGCCAACGACGTGAGGGAGAGCGAGCAAGGGAGACGATTTTGCGGCTGCTGCAAACAAGAGAAACGTCAGCGCAAGGTCTGCTCGCCGGAAGAACAAATCAAAGTCTCAAGAGTATGCGAAACTTACATTAGGAGTCCTCATTTGCAACAATCTAAATGTAGTCGGTCGTCGAAACACTCCAACTAAGCGTCAAGACTTGATCAACGACCATAAAATATAAGTAAACTAGCCTATGTTGAAGGACCAATTCATATTTTAATTAAGAATTATAAAATTCTAGTACATTGTGTTGGACCGGTATGACAACCCTAAAGGGGGGTGAATAGGGTTTAATGAAAGTTTATAAACTTTTTTGGTACGGTGGGCCGAATTTAAACAAATAAATAAACTTTTTATAAATAATTAATTTTAACACAAATTGATTAATAAATTAGAAATATATTTCAAACACCATGAATAACTCAAATGTAAATATTGTCCATAAGCCATGAAGAACAAATATTAACAATTAATTTCATGCAATTTATGATAAAGAACATTAATTGCAAAAATTAAACAGTAGAGAGTTAAAGAAAACAATACCGGAAATTTATAGTGGTTTGGCAAACGGCCTACTCCACTCCCCAAGCTCCTCTTGGGTATTCGATTGAAGAACACGACTCTTTCCACAGCTTAGAGTCCAACCGTTACAATGTTCTTTTTCCGGGAGCAAGAACAAACCCGATCCTTTCCACGGTTTAGGATCAAACCATTACAACCGCTCTTTTTAGGGCTCAAGAGCAACCCTTACAAATAATTTGGAATTTTAAGAACAAGATTACAAACTCTCTCAAACAAGTGGATATACAAATTTTCGCTCACAAATTTGTAAGAAAAATTCTTACAAATTAATGTCCTCAAATGGCTAAGAAAAATAAAATTGAATAGCTCAAGAATCTCTCAAAATAAAATTCTCACAATAAATTTAAATGACTGAAGAATTGGAGAGAAGAAACATGTAGAGAAATTGGAGAGAATTTAGAGAGAAATAGTTGTTCAATTTTGAAAGAATGGGGGTATAAATAGGAAGAAGATGGAGTTGAAAGAAATTTGAAATTTGAGCTTAATTTGAACCATTGGATTGCAGTTAAAGAAAAAATCAAGGGTGGAGATTAAAAGTAAAAAGAAATTTAAAATAATAAGATAATATAAATTTATAATAATAATAGTAAAATTTAAAAAAAAATCTTTTTAATTTTAAACACTCCAACGGTCAAAACATTAAAATCATAAAATAATAATAATAATAATAATAATAATAATAATAATAATAATTATATATATATATATGTGAAGTGTGAAACGGTAAAAGGAATATATATATATATATATTTAAAAAAACTTTCCATCCCCTCAGCATTTAATGCTTTTTCTTTTTTTTTCAAATAACCGTTTGGCACACATGTATATATATTTAAATAATATATATATATATATATATATATATATATATATATATATAACAAAAAGCCCCACATGTCACTCTCCCATTGCTCCACGTGTCGTCATCGAATTGGTCCATGATGCTGACTCAGCCCGCCACGTCAACACCTCGAGTATTTTTCGTTAAACCTTGTTTCGGCTACAACTTCTTCGTTTTAGCTCCGATTTGAGTGATTCAAGAGGCGTTGGAATCGTTTTGGCGATCTCTACGCTATGGGCACATTAAAAAACTAACATTTTCAGTAATTAAAAACTGGGTTTGTTATCATCAAAACATCGATCAATTAATTAATTAATTTGAGATTAAGAGCCAAAAAGCCAACAATCTCCCCCTTTTTTATGATGACAAACCATTCAAGAAAAATAACATATAAACCATATATATCAAGGGATAATTTCATCAAATCACCATAAAGATCATTCTTGAATATTCACTCAAAAATAAATTATCCCCCTAATTAATACAATCAAAATCATAATAAATTTATAACATATTTTTCTTCAACTTCTCCCCCTTTGGAATCATCAAAAACAATAATTAAGAAAAATTTAGAACTACATAAATGATTACCTTAAAAACATGAACATAAAATTTAGCATAACTTCCCTTAAGAATATTAACGCATTCTTTTCATATCTCCCCTTATCAAAAAGCCTTCTAAAATATGTAACAAGAAAATCAAGAGGCATTAATTATAAGAATTTCTAAAATAAAATTTTACTCCAAAGATTACTTACTCCCCCTAAATAGATAAACAATATGCATAAGAGGGATAAAGTTTCGAACATACCTCGGTAAGCTTTAACAACAATAAGTTTTGCCTTTTTCATCTTCTTATCAAGTTGAGTGGATGTACTCATAGAAGTTTTTTTGCAAAAATTACCTTTAATGAACTTGTCTTTGAGTAACTTCTCTCAACATATTCACTTCAAACTTAGTAGGCATATACTTAGAAATACTTTAGTTATAATTTTCACATAAAGAAGAATAAAAAGCAATATCCTGAAAATCATATAAATAGAACAACTCCCCCTAAAAACATGCATTCTATTATAAAAAAATCAATAAATATCAAGGAGATGAAGCAACACTAGGAAAATTATCCAAACAATTTTGCACAAGATAAAATATCATGTTTGATCAATCTATTTCATACACATCATCAATAAATTTCAAAAAATTTTCATTCGAAAAAATATGGCACAAGTGAAGTGAAATTTCAAATAGAAATTTAATTCTCATGGATATGCACATAAACAAAATTTTCATACACAAAGGATACATAAGCAAATTAATCTTAAAATGATCAACTTTTCAATTTATCAAATCCAAGCAACATTTAAAACATTATCATGATACCAAAATATGAAATGTAAAACAAGCATATCATCACATAGGCCACTTAATAAGAATTTATCAAATAAACATATACAAATAATACCATAAAAAGACTCATCAATATTCTGATTAAAGCCCAAAATATTTGATGGCAACATCAAATCTTCTATTCGAAGATCAAAATGCTTCAATCAATTCATGAAGGGAAATTGTGCTGAATAGCGAGAAAAAAAAAGCCTTATTGTATTTTGGCTACAGGAGTTCAGAATTCGTAGGGGTGGCTACCGCATTTTCAGGAACTGTTTTCCAGATTTTTTTTAACATTTTTACCCCTAGTATATACGACTATAGACAAACATCGTTTACAGATTTTTTTTTTATTCAGTTTTCTCCCCTCTTTTTTCGAGATGGATGAATCCCGATTTATAGGGAGTTCAGTTGGCGGTCTGTGTTCAACGGTATAAAAAGATCTATATTTTTTTAGGCTTAGGTTTTAGCGTTTCCAACGTTACAAAAAGATTTTATGCCTCACAGTTTGCCCCTCATTACCCATGTTACAAAAGAACAATAATAAGAGTCATAAGTAGCAATACACACAGACAGATGACAGTGCATATAAACTGCAGCGTATATATAACTCATATGGGGGTTGGACTTGGGTAAGTATGCATACACACAGGATGCATGCAGAACACATGTGTATGTTATACTATAAACATATATCAGTTGTGGCATTCATTAGGTATTTGCATCCAGGTGAACATGGTACGAGGAGGTTATTATGGTTGGATATAACAACACAGAGAAAGACAGAGTGTATTTTTTATTGGGCATTCCAGACATACACGATACAGGGGGTGATTAACTCAAATATAGGGAGGGATTAAGTGTACACACACAAGTAGAAACATCAGACCATTCCATGGATGTATATAATAGTACAGACTGACAGGAGTGAACAATACTGGCCTGGAATGATGATGACTTCTTGCTTGAGAGCTTGGAGTCTTGAAAGCTTAAAAGCAAAGGAAAGAAAGAAAACAAGACCTACAAAACAAAAACAAACAATAAATCAAAAACAAAAAGAAAACACACTAAACTTACTTGGGTTGCCTCCCATAAGCGCTTGTTTAACGTCATTAACTCGACGTGTTGAACGTGCTTCAAGGAGGCTTTTGTTCTGTGAATCCAACATAGGTGCTCTTTCTTGCACCTTTCCTGTAGCCCATGAAAATCACTTCATCTTTAGAGTCTTCAACTGCTTTAAAGATTTCTTTTTCGTTCTTGACTCTAATAGTGAGCTCCCTGCGCTCAATATCTATAATCACTCGCCCAGTAGCGAGGAATGATCGTCCAAATATGACAGGCATTGAAGGATTTTCTATCATGTCCATAATATACAAGTCAATAGGGAGGAAAAATCTACCTACTCTGATTAACACATTTTCTACAATACCAACTGGTCTCACCACAGATTGATCAGCCAATTGGAGCTTTACAGGAGTAGATTTAATCTCACCTATGTCTAACTTCTCACACAAGGACAATGGGATAATATTAATGCTAGCACCTAAATCACATAATGCTCTGAAAGAATAAGTACCAAAACTACAAGGAACAGAAAAACTCCCTGGATCTGCTACTTTTTCGGGTACTTTCTGTTGTACTCTGGTGCTGCATGTGGAAGCAAGATAAATAGTGTCAACCTTCTTTTCCTTTCGCTTCTTTGCTAACCACTCCTTCATGAACCTGTTGTATTGGGGCATCTCTAATGCCTCTGCAAAAGGAATATTAATATTCAGATTCATAAAAGCATTCATAAATTTATCAAACTGAACCTGATTATTCTTTTTCTTCTTTTTCTTTTTCTTTTCCTTGGGAACCAACAGTGTGAGAGAAGGAATAGGAGGCTCAAGGTTAGGCTTTTCAGCCTCATCAGATGATGTGTCCTCCTCAGCTTCCCCTGTAGGCGTTTCATAGTCCTCAGATTCAGGTTCCTCTTCAGATTCCTCCTGGTGCACAGTGATTGCCTTACAATACTCCATCTGGGGGTTCTCTTGCTCAGCTGGGGCCTAACCTTTATTCGTGGTGCTTACAACATTCACACATTGTCCCAACTGTCTCAATGTTCTTTATAGCTGCACTGTGGCCATTCACTGTTGAGTTGATGGCAATGACTGCCTCCTCTAACTTGGTTGTCCTGTTACTAGACTCTGCAATGAAAGCTCCAACAAGATCTTCTAACTTTTTATTATCTTGAGTTTGAGGGGCAAAACCAGGAGGATTAAGAACATTCTTAGTATTAGCATAAGAGAAATTTTCATGGTTCCTATTGTTAGGGTGATAATGTGTAGGTGTAGAACTATTATTATATCCCCTATAATTAAAATTTGATACATACTGAACCTGCTCGATGGTCTCCTCCTGAGGTCTAGATGCTAAAGCAGCAGCTGATTCAATTGACTGTGCACTCCCTGTACCTGAAAATTTCATAAAAGCATTAGTGAGGGAAGTCATCTAGGCCTGGAGTGCACTTACTTTATCAACCTCAAACACTCCAGCAGCAATCTTTTTGGGTGTAGACCGCTCAGATGGCCACTGATAGCTGTTGGTGGCCATATCCTCTAGAAGTATGCGAGCATTTTCCACGGTCTTGGACAACAGAGTCCCACCTGCAGCTGCATCAACAATCGTTTTTGTATTAGGAGTTAAACCATTATAAAATAATTGTACCTGAAGCCAATCGGGGTAACCATGTTGAGGACACTTCCTCAGTAGCTCTTTGAATCGCTCCCAAGCTTCGAACAACTGCTCATCATATTGTTGTTGGAATGTCTCAATCTCGGTCCTCAGCTTGACCGTCTTTGCAGGAGGGAAAAATTTCTTTAAAAAGGCCTGGACCAAAGCATCCCATGTGGTGATGCTCCCAGGAGTAATAGACTGCAACCAATCTCGTGCTTTATCCTGCAAAGAAAAGGGAAATAAACGTAAGCGAATAGCATCCTCAGACACTCCATTAATCTTTACCGTCCCACAAATATCCAAAAATGATTTAAGATGAGAATTTGGATCCTCAGTGGGCGATCCTCTGTATGCACAGTCTCGAGCCATCTGAATGAGACCGGTCTTCAGCTCAAAGTTGTTGGCATTAATCGGGGCATAGACAATCCCCGACTGTTGCCCTTGAAACACGGGCTGAAAATAATCTCTAATAGGCCTAGGCTCCTCAGGTGGATTTTGGTCCGCCATGTGAATAATTTCTCTAGTTTCCCTTCGAATCCTATGAATTGTTCTTTCGATCTCAGGATCCAATGGTGCTAAAATTAAATCTTTACTACTACGCATACAAAACTAAACCACCCTAAAAAGGAAAGAAAACAATTATGGAAAGAAATAAAGACAAGAAAAAAACTAGTCTAAATATGGAAAATATAATCTAGGAAAGGAAACAAAATAACCTAATATGGAATGCAAAATTAAATATGGTAAAACTCAAATAAGGAAACTAATCTAGAAAAGGAAAAACAAGAACAAAAAAAGAAATGATTATACAACTAAAAGAAATACTAACCTTGAAAATCAAATATGGAAAGAAAAACAAATAAGGAAAGAAAATGCAATCAACCAAAAAAATAAAAATACACCCTAAATTAAGATCAAGCAATTTTTTCACAATATCAATCTAGCTAAATGTGCCAATCCCCGGCAACGGCGCCAAAAACTTGATGTGGACTTTTCCTAACCGCAAGCGCACGGGTCAAGTAATAATAAAGAGTTCGTAAATACGAGTGTCGTCCTCTGGATTGGATTTTTAAGCAAATCAAGTATTGTAAATTATCTTGCCCAATTTTATTTAGGGATTAAAAAGTGATGAATAGATGATAATAAAGACCAAATCAAAGCAAGTAAAAAGAATGGAAATTCAATTGGGAAAACTACTTAGGGAATTGATTTCGCCGATTTAGTTTAGGATTGATTTTAAGGAATAAGTTATTATGCACAATGAAATTATGAGCCAAAGACCCTTTAAACACAACTACCTCTCCCGAGTATAATTGATTCTCATGCAAATTAACCAACTTGATATCCCTATCTAAGTTTATTAATCATGCAAGGCAATGAGATCTTTTAACCAATTCTAAAATTAATCTAAAACCGTCATGAATTAGAAAATAAACTTTAGTCATGCAATCTTGAGTAAGTCTAAATCAAATCCCCTCTCCCGAGCTAGATTCGAAACTCAATTCATTCAACTAATGGCCAATTAATTGAAAGCATTAAATGAAGATTACAAACATAATAACATTGCACAACTTAAACCATAAATCAATCCATAAACTTAATCAACTACATCAATCCCTAAGCTACAAGTTTAGCTACTCATGAATGTAAATACAAGCTCAACTAAACATATGAAAGCCATAAATCTAACTAAAGAAAGGAAAGGGAAAAGAAAACTCAATGTAGGCCGAATCCGACGTCCCCGTCACGATCCCCACGAACAATGGGTTGATTTCCAAATCTCTCCCTTTGTTTTCAGCCTCTAAATGCTTTGTTTTGCCCTGTTTACGACTCTCAAAGGTCCCAAATAGAACTCCCCTAAAACCTAGCCGAAAATAAGCCTTTATTTTGTTTTTTCGTCTTAGCGTCGAGACGCTGCCTCTTATACACGCGTTTTGAATAAGGGAAAAACGGTAGCGTCGGGACGCTTCCTATCACAGCGTCTCGACGCTGTGAGCTTTACGCGCCTAATCTGATATGGAATGTGAGCGTCGAGACGCTCAAGAGCTAGTGTCTCGACGCTAGCCTGTTGTTGACCGAGATTTGACTTTTTTCCTCTTTTACTCTTTTCATTCCTTTGCATCTTTTCACGCCACGAGCACCCGATTAACCCTAATATGGCATTATAGCTCCAATCAACCATTTCCTACAAAATAAACAATAAAGCACAATAAAATGGCCCAAACATCATAAAAGACTAGCTAAATTAAATAAGTAAAAGTAGCTAGCTATGCTCGTTATCAAATACCCCCAAACTTAAGCTTTTGCTAGTCCTCGAGCAAACTCTAAATGAGACATACAATGGAAGAATGGATGCAACAATCATAACTCAATCCTCAAGGCTCAAAAGTCAATAACCAAGCAAACAAGAGATATGCAAACAAGGACCAATGAGGGAGACAAATTAAAATTTTTCCAAAATTAACTTGCACAAGCGAGATCTAACTCAACAAGATCAGACTCTACTAGCTCGGGATTGGATTATTAGACTCTCAGCTCATCTTCCCTCTACACTGGCACTAAGGCTTCACTAATGAGTTAATGCAACAAATTAGTTTGTTTATTTCCATACTTAGGTGCTTTTAATTAACAATTGAATTAAGCATTTAAATGTGGAACTAGCTTTCACACACCCATTGCAGGGACCCTTAACCTGAGTTTTCTCTGGTTGGCCTAACTGATCACAACAGGGGTAGCTCTTTTTGCCTAAACTTTATTATTCATTGCATATTGCGCGCATAAGTCATGACTTTTTTTTCTTTTTCAAATTGTAACAACAAGAATGATTTTTCTTTATGAGCATGATAAACATATATTCTTTTCTTTCCTCCTAAGCAAGATCAAACATGCTAATTTGCAAAAAATTAACTCTTTAGCTCTTCCCTACACCTATCGAGGTGACAACAAACATATGAACCTAATAATTCGCTCCTAAGCATTCAAATCCAAATCTAGCTAAGACAAATACTCTACTCATGCAGGCCATCTCCTAGACAAATTTTAAAAAGTCGCCATTTTTTGGGCACTTATGCTTACATCTCATCACAAGCTTGAAAATTGACAAGAAAGCCTATCCTAGGACATCATAATCATGCAACAGCAGCATCCAGAAAACAACCATATGCATAATTCAAAGAAAGCTCAAAACTATAGCCCGAACTCAGATGCTCAAGGGCTCCACAAACATGCTAATCCACCCCCAAACTTAAAATATGCATTGTCCTCAATGTATAAAGAAAATAAAGCATAAACAAGCATGAGAACAATAAAAGAATGACAGGAGTGAACAATACTGGCCTGGAATGATGATGACTTCTTGTTTGAGATCTTGGAGTCTTGAAAGCTTGAAAGCAAAGGAAAGAAAGAAAACAAGACCTACAAAACAAAAACAAACAATAAATCAAAAACAAAAAGAAAACACACTAAACTTACTTGGGTTGCCTCCCATAAGCACTTGTTTAACGTCATTAACTCGACGTGTTGAACGTGCTTCAAGGAGGCTTTTGTTCTGTGAATCCAACATAGGTGCTCTTTCTTGCACCTTTCCTGTAGCCCATGAAAATCACTTCATCTTTAGAGTCTTCAACTGCTTTAAAGATTTCTTTTTCGTTCTTGACTCTAATAGTGAGCTCCCTGCGCTCAATATCTATAATCACTCGCCCAGTAGCGAGGAATGATCGTCCTAATATGACAGGCATTGAAGGATTTTCTATCATGTCCATAATATACAAGTCAATAGGGAGGAAAAATCTACCTACTCTGATTAACACATTTTCTACAATACCAACTGGTCTCACCACAGATTGATCAGCCAATTGGAGCTTTACAGGAGTAGATTTAATCTCACCTATGTCTAACTTCTCACACAAGGACAATGGGATAATATTAATGCTAGCACCTAAATCACATAATGCTCTGAAAGAATAAGTACCAAAACTACAAGGAACAGAAAAATTCCCTGGATCTGCTACTTTTCCGGGTACTTTCTGTTGTACTCTGGTGCTGCATGTGGAAGCAAGATAAATAGTGTCAACCTTCTTTTCCTTTCGCTTCTTTGCTAACCACTCCTTCATGAACCTGTTGTATTGGGGCATCTCTAATGCCTCTGCAAAAGGAATATTAATATTCAGATTCATAAAAGCATTCATTAATTTATCAAACTGAACCTGATTATTCTTTTTCTTCTTTTTCTTTTTCTTTTCCTTGGGAACCAACAGTGTGAGAGAAGGAATAGGAGGCTCAAGGTTAGGCTTTTCAGCCTCATCAGATGATGTGTCCTCCTCAGCTTCCCCTGTAGGCGTTTCATAGTCCTCAGATTAAGGTTCCTCTTCAGATTCCTCCTGGTGCACAGTGATTGCCTTACAATACTCCATCTGGGGGTTCTCTTGCTCAGCTGGGGCCTAACCTTTACTCGTGGTGCTTACAACATTCACACATTGTCCCAACTGAGTCTCAATGTTCTTTATAGCTGCACTGTGGCCATTCACTGTTGAGTTGATGGCAATGACTACCTCCTCTAACTTGGTTGTCCTGTTACTAGACTCTGCAATGAAAGCTCCAACAAGATCTTCTAACTTTTTATTATCTTGAGTTTGAGGGGCAAAACCAGGAGGATTAAGAACATTCTTAGTATTAGCATAAGAGAAATTTTCATGGTTCCTATTGTTAGGGTGATAATGTGTAGGTGTAGAACTATTATTATATCCCCTATAATTAAATTTTGATACATACTGAACCTGCTCGATGGTCTCCTCCTGAGGTCTAGATGCTAAAGCAGCAGCTGATTCAATTGACTGTGCACTCCCTGTACCTGAAAATTTCATAAAAGCATTAGTGAGGGAAGTCATCTAGGCCTGGAGTGCACTTACTTTATCAACCTCAAACACTCCAGCAGCAATCTTTTTGGGTGTAGACCGCTCAGATGGCCACTGATAGCTGTTGGTGGCCATATCCTCTAGAAGTATGCGAGCATTTTCCACGGTCTTGGACAACAGAGTCCCACCTGCAGCTGCATCAACAATCGTTTTTGTATTAGGAGTTAAACCATTGTAAAATAATTGTACCTGAAGCCAATCGGGGTAACCATGTTGAGGACACTTCCTCAGTAGCTCTTTGAATCGCTCCCAAGCTTCGAACAGCTGCTCATCATATTGTTGTTGGAATGTCTCAATCTCGGTCCTCAGCTTGACCGTCTTTGCAGGAGGGAAAAATTTCTTTAAAAAGGCCTGGACCAAAGCATCCCACGTGGTGATGCTCCCAGGAGTAATAGACTGCAACCAATCTCGTGCTTTATCCTGCAAAGAAAAGGGAAATAAACGTAAGCGAATAGCATCCTCAGACACTCCATTAATCTTTACCGTCCCACAAATATCCAAAAATGATTTAAGATGAGAATTTGGATCCTCAGTGGGCGATCCTCTGTATGCACAGTCTCGAGCCATCTGAATGAGACCGGTCTTCAGCTCAAAGTTGTTGGCATTAATCGGGGCATAGACAATCCCCGACTGTTGCCCTTGAAACACGGGTTGAAAATAATCTCTAATAGGCCTAGGCTCCTCAGGTGGATTTTGGTCCGCCATGTGAATAATTTCTCTAGTTTCCCTTCGAATCCTATGAATTGTTCTTTCGATCTCAGGATCCAATGGTGCTAAAATTAAATCTTTACTACTACGCATACAAAACTAAACCACCCTAAAAAGGAAAGAAAACAATTATGGAAAGAAATAAAGACAAGAAAAAAACTAGTCTAAATATGGAAAATATAATCTAGGAAAGGAAACAAAATAACCTAATATGGAATGCAAAAGTAAATATGGTAAAACACAAATAAGGAAACTAATCTAGAAAAGGAAAAACAAGAACAAAAAAAGAAATGATTATACAACTAAAAGAAATACTAACCTTGAAAATCAAATATGGAAAGAAAAACAAATAAGGAAAGAAAATGCAATCAACCAAAAAAATAAAAATACACCCTAAATTAAGATCAAGCAATTTTTTCACAATATCAATCTAGCTAAATGTGCCAATCCCCGGCAACGACGCCAAAAACTTGATGTGGACTTTTCCTAACCTCAAGCGCACGGGTCAAGTAATAATAAAGAGTTCGTAAATACGAGTGTCGTCCTCTGGATTGGATTTTTAAGCAAATCAAGTATTGTAAATTATCTTGCCCAATTTTATTTAGGGATTAAAAAGTGATGAATAGATGATAATAAAGACCAAATCAAAGCAAGTAAAAAGAATGGAAATTCAATTGAGAAAACTACTTAGGGAATTGATTTCGCCGATTTAGTTTAGGATTGATTTTAAGGAATAAGTTATTATGCACAATGAAATTATGAGCCAAAGACCCTTTAATCACAACTACCTCTCCCGAGTATAATTGATTCTCATGCAAATTAACCAACTTGATATCCCTATCTAAGTTTATTAATCATGCAAGGCAATGAGATCTTTTAACCAATTCTAAAATTAATCTAAAACCGTCATGAATTAGAAAATAAACTTTAGTCATGCAATCTTGAGAAAGTCTAAATCAAATCCCCTCTCCCGAGCTAGATTCAAAACTCAATTCATTCAACTAATGGCCAATTAATTGAAAGCATTAAATCAAGATTACAAACATAATAACATTGCACAACTTAAACCATAAATCAATTCATAAACTTAATCAACTACATCAATCCCTAAGCTACAAGTTTAGCTACTCATGAATGTAAATACAAGCTCAACTAAACATATGAAAGCCATAAATCTAACTAAAGAAAGGAAAGGGAAAAGAAAACTCAATGTAGGCCGAATCCGACGTCCCCGTCACGATCCCCACGAACAATGGGTTGATTTCCAAATCTCTCCCTTTGTTTTCAGCCTCCAAATGCTCTGTTCTGCCCTGTTTACGGCTCTCAAAGGTCCCAAATCGAACTCCCCTAAAACCTAGCCGAAAATAAGCCTTTATTCTATTTTTTTCGTCTTAGCGTCGAGACGCTGTCAAGACAGCGTCTCGACGCTGCCTCCTATCACACCGTCTCGACGCTGTGAGCTTTACGCGCCTAATCTGATATAGAATGTGAGCGTCGAGACGCTCAAGAGCTAGCGTCTCGACGCTAGCCTGCTGTTGACTGAGATTTGACTTTTTTCCTCTTTTACTCTTTTCATTCCTTTGCATCTTTTCACGCCCCGAGCATGCGATTAACTCTAATATGGCATTATAGCTCCAATCAACCATTTCCTACAAAATAAACAATAAAGCACAATAAAATGGCCCAAACATCATAAAAGACTAGCTAAATTAAATAAGTAAAAGTAGCTAGCTATGCTCGCTATCAGGAACAAATCAAAGTGAGAATGAATGTAATCAAACACAAATCAATGAAAAAGTATGACAAGCTAATGGAGACAACGGTCTTAGGGACTTAATTCAACCAATTGGGATTATGGATTAATTCATGGTTTAATGACATGCTAAGATTCATAAATCTTGGGAAACTAAAATCACATATATCTCTCTCGAGCATACATGATTCTCCCACATGCAATGAACTCGATATCCCTATCTAAATTCATTAAACATGCAAGACATTAAGGTTAACCTTTTTAACGATTTCTAGAATTAACTATTATCTCCCGATTTCTAGCTAAATCCTAGTTATGCATAATGATTTCTAAGCTAAATCCTCTCTCCCGAGTTAGATTTAAGCACAAACAACAATCATTTTATGGGCGGTAAATTGAAAGCATTAAGAACACAATTATGCATAAATGACATCAATAACAATAAATCCATAAAATCAATCCATAAAGTGCCCAACGGCTAAATCAATCCATAAAGTGCCCAACAACTAAATCAATCCCTATGAATTAAACTTAGCTACACATAATCCGAATTACAATATAAACTAAGTCTAAACAAGCCATAAGAACTACAAAAGTAAAGGGTAAAGAGAATTGAACGCTAGGTAGGCCGAGACCGCACGTCCCTGTGATGATCCCCACGAACAATCGTTTGAATCCCACTTTCCTCCACTTGTTTCAGCCTCAAAAGTCCCTTTTTTTCTCTGTTTTACGGCTCCAAATTGTCCAAGAGAAGTCCCCCAAAAAGCCCTAATCGCAATCTTTAAATAAGGCAAAAATTGGTCGTAGCGTCGCGACGCTACCGCGAAATTACGGATTCTGGAAGTTCGCCTAGCGTCGCGACGCTATTTTTTTTTCTTTTTTTAGATTGAAAACTCCAAATATAGAATGTCAGCTGATGAGCCTATCTTCAATCTTCCAACTTTGATTCTTTTTCATTCTTTAACTTCTTTTCACCCTCCAAACATCCAATTGGCTCCAATATTAATTTCCTACAAATACAACATGAAAATGCATAAATTTGGGCAAATAATTGTAAAAGACTAGCTTAATTAATTATAGAAAAATAGCTAGTTATGCTCGCTATCATATTTATTAGTACATATCGCTCTGGCGGGTTTAGCATTTATCTTCAAATCAACACAAACCCTCCACCAAAACTGCCTCCATGCATTTCCTTCCCATGCCCGTGCTTTTCGTCTTACAAGAGAGCGGTATAATCGCGGATTGGAAGGAAAAAATAAATCCCTAAAATCGGGGGATTATGTATACGATTTTGCAAATATAAGGGAAATGAAGTCGTTATCTACATATCTTATTTTAAATTTTTTGGTGACAGTCGTTGTGGAGAAGAAGACTCAATGGAGCTTGCAGGTTGCGTAGAAGGCTCGTCGGCTCGGTCGGAGAAGCTTCTCGATAGGGCGGAAGTGGTTCGTCAGCGCGGGTGTAGGAAGTAGGAAGCGCGATACACTAGGTTGGGAAGAAGGTTTCTAACGAGATTGCAGCAGATGAGGTGGGAAATAGAGGTTTCCGTAGGTTTTGGCTCTCAAGTTTGCGAGGTGTGGAAGAGGAAGAACACAGGCGTGGAGAGGAAATGCATGAGGCGATTTTGGTGGAGGCTTTGTGTTGATTTGACTTGTCATAATTGCAACATTTAAGTTCATTTTTCTTAGTTGTTTCCAATTTGGGGCATTTTTAACACATTTTGCAGGGGGTATATCTTCTGATTGAGAAGGGTAATTTTTCAATCGACGCATTTGAAAGGTGTTTCTCCTGTTGGAGGGGGTTGAATTTTACATGTTTTCCCCTAATAAAGGTATTGATTCTTGAGTTCATCCCGTGTTTTTTTTTTTTTCATAAAACAATTCTTGAGTACTAAGAAGATGCCACATCTAGATTTTCAAATTAGGTTGGTTCCTTGATTTTTTTGAATTTCTAGCTTCCTAGAATTTCTCTAACTTTTTTAGGGGTATTTTCTCTCTCATAAACTCTTATTTTAATTTTAAACGTTAGGAAAACCTTAGACAGTTTGTTGGGGGCATTTTTGTCTTCTACAAATAGGGATTTATTAATCATAAAATAAATTAGCCATCTATTTAATTTATAAACTTGTGTACCATTTTTCAAGCCACCTATTTATTTTTAGCAACTTTTCTTGTTGCTCCATGAATGGATCCATTAAGCTCACAAACCTTTTTGCTCTCGGTCTTGTTGTACGAACTCTTCTAGTTGAGACATGTAGATAGTCTCCTCAAGATTATCATTCATAAGGGTAGTCTTGACATCCATTAAAAATGGACAAGAGTTCTAATAGACTTCAGCATGGCAACAGGAGAAACAATTTCCTTACAATCCCCTTTCTCTAGGTATAACCTTTTGCCACTAGCCTAATCATAAGGCTACATCTTGTTTCCTCTTGTAGATTCATTTGCAACCCATAGGTGTTCTCCCATTAGACAGATCTACAAGATCCCAGATGGAATTGAAATTTACTGACTCCAATTCCATGTCCATGGCTTTAATCCATTGGTCCTTGTTAACATCATTCATTACCTTACTTTAAGACGGTGGATTCTCAATGTCATCACCAGGTAGCTTCAGTTAAGCCCACGTAACTGGGCC
This sequence comes from Luffa acutangula, assembly GCA_036850905.1. Lineage (NCBI taxonomy): Eukaryota > Viridiplantae > Streptophyta > Magnoliopsida > Cucurbitales > Cucurbitaceae > Luffa > Luffa acutangula. The sequence continues at coordinate 23,988,632 of CM072098.1, forward strand.
GAATTTTGTTTTCCAAACTCTCCAAAACTCATGAGTTATACCGAGTGGATAGAAACATATCTATAGTGAGGGGAGTGCAACTACTAGGAGTTTAACTCATGAGTTATACTGAGTGGAGTGACTCGATAGTTGACGAATGTTGGTTAACCAGGTAGAATGAGTTTAACCGGTTAAACCTTGAATCGTTGGAGCCCAGGATCTATAGGTCCATTAGGTCCTTTTGCTAGCTTATGGAACAAACTTTGGAACAAAATGATGGAAAGAATTTGAATTGTTCAAATTCAATTTATGAACGATATCAATCATATTGGATATTACATACACATTGGTTTATGGTTAAACCTGATTTTGCGAGTTAAACATATTTAAATATGATTTAAATATCGAACACGTGAATAGGGATTCATGTTTCAGAAATTGCATTTTGAAAATTGTCGGGATTGGTTGCAAAATAATAATTTAATATTAGATATTAAATTAATATATAATAATATAAAGGATTAATCATTTTATGAATTAATTTTAAATTGAAATTCAAAATTAAAATTGAATTTCAGATTATTAATTTAAATTAATTAACTAAAATTTATTTTCCTTTTGAATTATGAAATTAAAAAAGAAAACCCCATGCACTCCTCCTCAATTAGCCACCAAATCCCACTAATTGGGATTGTCTTATTGTCTAATTGTGGGATTCAAGAGTGCATGGATTCCTCTTTAAATAGAGGAGGATTTGCTGAAGAAATGTACAAGTTTTTCATGGTGTTATGCTACCAAATTTCTCTCTCAAAGTCATAAGCTCAAAGCCTCTCAAAGCTTGAAACCCAAGCACTTTCCCTTCCAATTCCCATCACTAGAGGATCTCACGATCCGTTCCAAATTCTTGAGAATAGCAAGGAGGATCTTGTGGTGGTTCGTGATCAATTTGTGAGGAAAAACAACACAACAATCGGTCCAATTTTGAGCTACAAAGAGGTTGGTGTTCTAAACTCTATTTCTGTAGTTCTGGACAACATGCTTTCATTTATCAAATTGATGTTATTATGTGCCTAAGGTCCAACATTGCTTCCGCATGTTAGATATTAACACCAATAATTGGTATCAGAGAATGGTTTGGACACCTAATTTACATTAATTTGATCATGGTGGGTAGCATTTTGAAAATGAATATGCATGGGTGTTGAAATGGATATATTACGGTTTTGGCAATTTTTTTCTCTTCAATTTGTTGATGAAATTGTAATTGCTCACATGTATATGAGCATTAATGTGTTGAGAACAGTCTGTAATTTCTTTGAGAGTCATTAGAGTACATTTAGTACTGTAATTGCTCGAAAGAAGATGAAGAACTCAAGCTGGCAGAAGAACAGGGGGCTTCAAGACGGGTCAACGTCTCGATGGTGATGCGTTTTCAAAGAGGCGTGCCAATTTTTCCAGATTTGGTTTGGTCCATCTTCAATTAACACGGTTCAGTGTCCAATCAACCTTTAGAGGTTTGGTTCAGTTCATTTCATGGAGGTTCGAGCTGGTTCGAGATTCCTTGGAGCTTCTCACATTATTTTTTCATTATTAAGTGTAATAATTTAGTTGTTTGTTTGCTTGAATTGCCAAAATCGATCCATTTCAGTGTGGTTAAATTATTTCTGCGTAATGGATGTATGTTATAATTAAATTGTTTAGTATATGCATAAAAGTGTGTCATATAGATTTAAAATCCCACCATATGAAGCATGTTTCTTGCATTAAAGCATGTTATAACTTAACGTAGAATCAGAATAGATAGTACAAGACGATGGCAAATTCGAATATTTAAGAGTTACAAGAGACGATAGTTTAAAGGATTTCAAACTTGCCATGTTCTTGTACTATCGATCCTGATTCTAATTCGCTTTGCTATTAGCATCGAGCGATTGGTATCAGAGCCATTACTCAATAAAATCATCTTTCTTTCAATTGTTGATTTCAAACTTTCTGTGTGGGGGAAAAGATTAGTTGGTTTGATTATCGTTCAATAATTCGGATATTCAAATATTTCACAATCCACTTAGGCTCCGTTTGAGATTGCTGTAGCTTTTCAAATAATTGCTGGCAGCTGTGCTTTTAGGAAAATCAGCTGTTATACGAAGCAGATTAGTGTTTGGTAAGTTTCTATTTTAAATATAAAAAAACAGTTCATAGCATTTGGCAAATTCGAACAAAATTGTTGTGATTTAGTTATAATGACCAAAGTAGACATATTATTTTAGTTATTTATACGTTGATTTTCAGTATATGAATTTCAATAAGTTAATTATTTAGAATTTTTAACTTAAATTAAAAATTATATTTTCTTATTATTTTAAATTATGCTAAAGAGAATAGTTGTTCTATACTATCATAATTAACAAATGTATTCCAGTTTGAGTACAAACAAAATGCAGGACAAAAAAATAATAATATTATCTATTTTGTTCCCATAAAACTTGTATCTGTATTGTATTTTAGAATATACAATTCTTGAACGTGAAAATAATTATTTATATGACCAAAGTAGACATATTATTGTTGGGATTGGTGCCCTAAAACTCGTAGATAATGAATGTTAAACGAATTATATACTTATTCGATAAAGGTGTTATCGAGATTGATTCAGTAAAAGTCATTACTGAATAAATTAAATTGCACATATATAACCCAAATCCAATAAACTAAGATCCATGCCTATAGGATGAACACTTGAGCTTTATGTAGAGACATAAAAGTGGATCAAGCTTGAGTAATAGCCAAAACGGTCTATAGTATAGGAATAGGGTTGGGTACCTTATTCTGGAGACACTATGAGACGCGACCCACTTTATAGATGGTATAGACGATGTGATCCTAAATCGTCCATGTAGAGACATGCGAGTGGGGGTGTCCTATGCAATGAGTTTGCATAAGACCAGGACAGAGAAATAAGTCGCTCTCGCTTTATAACACCGTTTACTGACGAGACTGACTATTTCATGTGATGACCTAGGTAACTCGATCTTAATCCTGAGCTAACTATGAACTCCTGTTTATTCGGGCTTATCCTTAGATCTGCATAGGTGAGAGTGGCTCAGTATTGCCGACTCAATAAGCCTCCCATTTCAGGGATAGGAACGGGTAGATAGCTGGGGACATAGTCGTGCAAGAAGGAATTCACTCCTACCCGAATAAGGGATAGTAGAGAGGTTTTTCCCTTAAGTGCTGACTCCGGGGCTTGAACAAAGGGATCCCCCCCTCTCATTGGCCCGAGAGGGACTCGGTTTATTGGTTGGACCATAAACCAATTGTTCATTAGAGGATCAGTGGGACTTAAGGAACTAGAAGTACTATAGGGGTAAAACGGCTTATTGACCTAGCTATAGCTACGAACAACCTGTGAAGGATCGACTTACTAATCATGGTTAAATCAAGTGGACGGAAATATATCTATAGTGAGGGGAGTCCAACTATCGGGCTATAGTGGAGTGTCCCGATAGTTAACGAATGTTGGCTAGCTTGGACAATGAGATTAGTCGGTTAGCCTCGAATCATTGGAGCCCATGATCTATAGGTCCATTAGGTCCCCCTACTAGCTCATATCGGAATTAAGCCTAGAACAAAAGATAGGAAGCTTTGAATCGTTCAAAATCAGGAAAAAGGGTATTATCGTAAATTGTGTTTGACACAATAATTTAATTGTGAATTAAATTAGAAAATGAGAGATGAAGTATTTAAAAGTGTTTTGAATACTATATATATGTATTAGGAATCATATATATGGAATTGCACAAGATAACAAAGATTAATTAGATTAATCATATCAAAATTAATTTGAAAATTTTCAAATTAATTACCAAGCAATCAATTTCAATTTAGAATTGAAATTGAGGGTAATTTGCAAGCTTGAAATTTGATTTCAATTTGAATTTAGTGGATTTAGTTGGAAATCCACTTAATGCATGATCATTCAAAGTGGAAAGACAACTCACTCATGCATTGTTGCATGTCTTGTGTAATGTACACCTAGAATCCACTTGAGCTTGCAAATACACCATGTGTCTTGTGTCTTGAGGCTTGGCTTTGCATGGAGAATGTCTTTAAAAGGAGTTTGAATCATATTCAAACACAAGAGAGCCATTTCCTTAATGTTATGCTTCTGGAATTTGGACTCAAAGTTCTCTCATCTCTCATTCTTCTCCATTGTTTGATGCTTCAAGCATTCCCTTCCCATTCCCTATCTTATATAGACTCCCACAAGTCGTTCTTGGCCCGGAGTATAGTGGGGAAGACTCTAGAGGTTGTCCAAGGAGCATAGGAGAGGCAAACACCACAAGGAGTTCAACATAAGTGAGCTACAAAGGTTGGTGTTTTCTAAACTTTCTATTTTGTCTTTTCTAGAACATGCATGCTTTAGGTGTAAAATTGAATGTCTTAAGTGCTTTCGATCTTCAATTGCTTCCGCATGTGTAATATGTAGACCTTCAATTGGTATCAGAGCATGATTAGAGCACTTAATTCGTTTTAATTTGCTTTGGTGGGTACCATTTTGAAATTGAATTTTCTGTGTGCTAAAATGGAAGTGTTCTGGTTTGGCAATTTTTTGAGCATTCAAAACTTCATGAAATTGTAATTGCTCGGATATGTAAGAGCGTTAATGTGTGTACTATAGTCTGTAATTTTTATAGAGTCATTAGAGTCCATATAGGATGTAAAAGTGAAGAAAAACCGGAGAAGACGCAGCAGAAAATGAAAATTCCAGCAAGCTATTTTTTAATTCGAGCAGCAGTTTTTTTTCATTCCGGTTCAGCTGCTGCCTTTTGGTCCGGCTCGGTCTGTTGCAGCCTCATTTCACTCATTGCATGACCGGTTCATTGCTTGGATGAGCGGTTCGGGATGGTTCGTGAAGCTCGGGCGTGTTGCAAGTTTATTTATTAATTATTATTGTAATAATTAGTGAAATTGCTTGTGTTTTTTTTAAAATTTCCAAACTATTCCATTTTAGCTTGATTTAATTACTTTATGCATTGTGAATGTATGATTTAATTAAATGGATGTATGTGCATTATGAGCATGCCATATAGTTTTAAAACCCCACCATAGGAAAGCATGTTCATGCATTTGTTTGATTTTAATAAGTGTTATTGATTAATTCAAATGCATGAGGGAAATTTCATGTTTAATTAATATAAGTATTGTATTAATTTAGGGAGATTCATGCTTGAATGGTTAACTAAAATTGATTATTCTTATAATAGTTATAATTATTAATTGATAAAATTAACCAAGCATGAAGCATGAAATTTCATTAGTTTGATTATAAGTGTTATTCTCAAATTAGGCTTGTTATGGATTGTTTTTATAATTGTTATAAAAAGAGATAGAAATCTAAAATCTATAACAAGATTAAGTGCATGCTCACTTAGGTTAATCAACCTTCAACGATTCGATCAATTTGCATAGTTTAGGTCGATATCTTGTAAAACAATGGTTACGAGAGAACTCACCCGACAAGATGTTGTCTAAGGCTGGAGGTATTTAAGTTGACGGTTTACGGAACACCTCCTACCTGAGCATCGAGTCGGTTCTTGAGTTAAGTTAACTCGAGTTTTATGAGCATGCGTGAGCGGTGTGAGGTTTTAAAGTGTTATCACCTAGACATCGTAGTATAAAGCGTTATACAAACCTAGACATAGGTTGTTTCTAAATGGTGCTTTTCTTATAACTTGAATGATTGATTGTTATATGCTTTTAAACACCATTAGAAAGCATGTTATAGGGTTAATTCATTAAAAGTTATAAGAGTTATAATAGTTAATGAATACAATCCATAAAACCTATAACAAAGAGTTGCATGCTAACATATGATCTTAGGATCTTATCATTCTTTAAATGGTTTAAAATGAAATAGATCTAAGATCGCCTTTTCTAATAGGATTAGAAATATGTCTTACTTAGTTTTTTTTTTTTTAAATAGTTTTAAAATTTGAGTAAGTAGGACGTAAGACCTTGGTTATAAGGGAACTCTCCCGGCAAATGGTTCAGAACCTGAGTTGAATTAACCAAAGTCTTATTATCATGCAATGTCACTAGGTTATTAAAAGAGTTTAATTCACCTAGACATTTAGTGTAAAGATCTTGTTTAATAAGGCATAGACTTAGATAGATTCATTTAGCTGGAATTTACCTAAGTAATAGACCCTAAAACTTTACGACACTTTAGTGGGAGGAAAAGTATAGAAACGAAACATTCATATTAAGTTTCTACTCTCACGTCCCCCTGAGTTCACACCGTGAGATCCATGCTTGGCCTCGAGGCGCCCTGGGAGCGTCCCCCTACGGATGGTGTTTGCATGGGTTAATATCAAGGTGAATGGGGAAAGTGTTCATAGTAAGTGGGAGAAGGAAACGTGTCAAACGTATCCTGCGGTCTCCATCATTAGGTTGCACCGTGAGATTCCTATGCGCTGCCTGCGAGTCGGCCTGGGAGCGATCACCCTACAGAGGGCTTGCGCATGGGATTCGGAACAACGCAAACTCCAGAAATGGATAGGGTTTCCTAGGGCCATTCCCAACATTAGCTCTTCCCTACGGTGGCATTGTTGGGGCCGCCCTCTGCAATCTGAAAATGATGGGTAACACATACAAGATGGTCTTGACCAAATTAACGTTAGCTAATAACTATTGGAGTAAGAGTTATTCTAGGAATAGTATTTGGCCGAGATTGTCTCGATTCAGAGGAGGAGTAGCTGACTGCCCTACGGTAGCGGTTATTCTAAACCCCTGAAGTATCGTTGCAAAATAAATCAATTGTATATATGGGTCGATGATTGCGTTTTTCTAAATCTGATTGGATAAATGTGATTAATGGGTTTAGTGCATGTTTGTAATAGAGATTAATTTGTTTGTTTCAGCAATATGTCGAAAAACGTATGTGCTTTGTCAAATGCCAAATTAAACGGTTTAGTACATTCGACTAAGAATACTTGCTTAAACGCTAAACACGTGGCAAAGAATTTAGGTTTGGTCTCAACTGAGGAATATCCTCAAACTAACTGCGTAGCCAAGAAAAACATGATCCACGACTCTAAATGTGATTTATTAGTCTTGGAAACGTGTTTAGTGGAAAACGACGATTCTGCCTGGATACTCGATTCAGGTGCCACTAATCACGTATGTTCTTCATTTCAAGGAATGAGTTCCTGGCAACAGCTAATAGCTGGAGAGATGACTCTTAAAGTTGGAACAGGAGAAGCCATCTCGGCTATTGCAGTGGGAGACATAAAATTATTCTTCACCAAGGAACAATACATGATATTAGATAATGTGTACATAGTTCTGAGATTTAAAGAAATTTGATTTCTTTATCTTGTTTATTAGAACAAGGTTACTCAATTTCTTTTTCTGTTAATGAAACATTCATAACTAAAAGAGGTATTGATGTTTGCTCTGCAAACTTGAAGAATAAATTATATGTTTTGAGACCAATTGAGTCTAAAGCTATTTTAAATCACGAGATGTTTAAAACCGCTGAGACTCAACCTAAAAAGCGAAGAGTTTCTCAAGATACCTATCTCTGGCACTTGAGGTTAGGCCATATCAACCTCAATAGGATTGGGAGATTGGTCAAGAGTGGACTTCTAAACAAGTTAGAAGACGACTCGTTGCCTCCTTGTGAATAATGCCTTGAGGGCAAGATGACAAAACGACCTTTTACCGAAAAAGGTTATCGTGCCAAAGAGCCCTTAGAGCTCATTCATTCGGACCTCTGTGGACCAATGAACATTAGAGCTCGAGGAGGGTACGAATATTTCATCAGTTTCATTGATGATTATTCGAGGTATGGCTATCTCTACCTGATGCATCATAAGTCCGAAGCTTTTGAAAAGTTCAAGGAGTATAAGGCCGAGGTACAGAACCTATTAGGTAAGACGATAAAAACACTTCGATCCGATCGAGGTGGAGAGTATATGGACTTAAGTTTTCAAGACTATTTGATAGAGCATGGAATTACGTCCCAACTCTCAGCCCCTGGTACACCTCAGCAAAACGGTGTATCCGAAAGGAGAAACAGAACCTTGTTGGACATGGTTCGTTCGATGATGAGTTATGCTCAGTTGCCTAACTCGTTTTGGGGTTATGCAGTAGAGACTGCAGTTTATATCTTGAACGTAGTTCCCTCAAAGAGTGTTTTCTGAAACACCATTTGAGCTCTGGAAAGGTCGTAAAGCTAGTTTACGACATTTCAGAATTTGGGCATGTCCTGCATACGTGCTAGAAGCAAACCCAAAGAAATTGGAGCCTCGTTCTAGATTTTGCCTATTTATAGGCTATCCCAAAGAAATGAGAGGTGGATACTTCTTCGATCTAGAGGAAAATAAAGTACTTGTATCGACAAATGCTACATTCCTAGAAGAAGACCACCTCAGAGATCACAAGCCACGTAGTAAAGTCGTTTTAAGTGAACTATCTAACGAAGCTACAGAAACATCAACAAGAGTTGTTGATGATACTGGCACCTCGAGTCATTCACGTCCTTCTCAAGAAATAAGAGGATCTCGACGTAGTGGGAGGGTTGTTAGACAGCCTGATCGCTATTTGGGTTTAACTGAAACTCCAGTCGTCATACCTGATGACGGGATCGAGGATCCATTAACCTTTAAACAGGCAATGGATGACGTTGACAAGAACGAGTGGATTAAAGCCATGGACTTAGAGATCGAGTCCATGCATTTTAATTCAGTATGGGATCTTGTAGATCAACCTGAAGGGGTTAGACCCATAGGGTGCAAATGGATCTACAAGAGAAAACGAGACGCTGCTGGAAAGGTACAGACCTTTAAGGCACGACTTGTGGCAAAGGGTTTTACCCAGCGGAAGGGGATTGACTATGAAGAATTCTTCTCCCCTGTTGCCATGTTAAAGTCGATCCAGATACTTTTATCCATTGCCACGTTTTACGATTATGAAATATGGCAAATGGATGTCAAAACTGCCTTTCTGAACGGTAATCTTGAAGAAAGTATCTACATGTCTCAGCCAGAGGGGTTCATAGCTCAGGATCAGAGCAAAAAGTTTGCAAGCTTAAACGATCAATTTATGGATTAAAACAAGCGTCTAGATCCTGGAATATAAGATTTGATACTGCGATCAAATCTTATGGCTTTGAACAAAACGTTGATGAGCCTTGTGTTTACAAAAGGATCATCAACAGCTCTATAGCATTCTTAGTATTGTATGTGGATGATATCCTACTCATCGGGAATGATGTAGGTTATCTAACTGACATTAAACTATGGCTAGCAACTCAATTCCAAATGAAAGATTTAAGTGAGGCACAATTTGTTCTAGGAATCCAAATTGTTCGAAACCGAAAGAACAAAACACTAGCCCTGTCTCAAGCGTCTTATATCGACAAATTGTTAGTTCGATATAAAATGCAAAATTCCAAGAAAGGACTATTACCTTTAAGGCACGGAATTAACTTGTCTAAGGAACAGTGTCCTCAGACACCTCAAGAAGTTGAGGACATGAGACGTTTTCCCTATGCCTCTGCAGTAGGTAGCCTAATGTATGCCATGTTGTGTACAAGGCCTGACATTTGTTATGCAGTAGGGATTGTCAGTAGATATCAATCCAATCCAGGATTTGATCATTGGACAACCGTTAAAAGTATCCTCAAATATCTAAGGAGAACGAGGGACTATATGCTCGTGTATGGTTCGAAGGATTTGATCCTTACAGGATACACTGATTCTGACTTTCAAACTGATAAAGATTCGAGGAAATCTACATCGGGGTCAGTATTCACTCTAAATGGAGGAACAATAGTATGGCGCAGCATCAAGCAAGGATGCATTGCAGACTCGACCATGGAGGTCGAATATGTAGCCACTTGCGAAGCAGCAAAAGAGGCAGTATGGCTCAGGAAGTTCCTAACTGACTTGGAAGTCGTTCCAAATATGCATCTGCCTATCACCTTGTATTGTGATAATAGCGGCGCAGTTGCAAACTCAAAGGAACCTCGCAGCCATAAGAGAGGCAAGCACATCGAAAGGAAATACCATCTCATTAGGGAGATTGTGCACCGAGGAGCCGTGATCGTCACGGAGATAGCGTCGGAGCACAACATTGCTGATCCATTCACGAAGTCTCTCACGACTAAAGTGTTCGATAGTGATCTAGAAGGTCTAGGTCTGTGAGATATGTACGAGAAATAATCTAGGTCAAGTGGGAGAATTGTAACCAGTATATCGATACCTTAGTATACAGGGTATTTAGATGCCCTAGTTTATTGTATTTTTACTCCGTTATTAATACAAGTATCATTCATCCACTGCTGTTATAGATTATAGTACATCCCACTAAACTAGTTTTAGTTCAAGTGGGAGATTGTTGGGATTGGTGCCCTAAAACTCGTAGATAATAAATGTTAAACGAATTATATACTTATTCGATAAAGGTGTTATCGAGATTGATTCAGTAAAAGTCATTACTGAATAAATTAAATTGCACATATATAACCCAAATCCAATAAACTAAGATCCATGCCTATAGGATGAACACTTGAGCTTTATGTAGAGACATAAAAGTGGATCAAGCTTGAGTAATAGCCAAAACGGTCTATAGTATAGGAATAGGGTTGGGTACCTTATTCTGGAGACACTATGAGACGCGACCCACTTTATAGATGGTATAGACGATGTGATCCTAAATCGTCCATGTAGAGACATGCGAGTGGGGGTGTCCTATGCAATGAGTTTGTAAGACCAGGATAGAGAAATAAGTCGCTCTCGCTTTATAACACCGTTTACTGACGAGACTGACTATTTCATGTGATGACCTAGGTAACTCGATCTTAATCCTGAGCTAACTATGAACTCCTGTTTATTCGGGCTTATCCTTAGATCTGCATAGGTGAGAGTGGCTCAGTATTGCCGACTCAATAAGCCTCCCATTTCAGGGATAGGAACGGGTAGATAGCTGGGGACATAGTCGTGCAAGAAGGAATTCACTCATACCCGAATAAGGGATAGTAGAGAGGTTTTTCCCTTAAGTGCTGACTCCGGGGCTTGAACAAAGGGATCCCCCCCTCTCATTGGCCCGAGAGGGACTCGGTTTATTGGTTGGACCATAAACCAATTGTTCATTAGAGGATCAGTGGGACTTAAGGAACTAGAAGTACTATAGGGGTAAAACGGCTTATTGACCTAGCTCTAGCTACGAACAACCTGTGAAGGATCGACTTACTAATCATGGTTAAATCAAGTGGACGGAAATATATCTATAGTGAGGGGAGTGCAACTATCGGGCTATAGTGGAGTGTCCCGATAGTTAACGAATGTTGGCTAGCTTGGACAATGAGATTAGTCGGTTAGCCTCGAATCATTGGAGCCCATGATCTATAGGTCCATTAGGTCCCCCTACTAGCTCATATCGGAATTAAGCCTAGAACAAAAGATAGGAAGCTTTGAATCGTTCAAAATCAGGAAAAAGGGTATTATCGTAAATTGTGTTTGACAAAATAATTTAATTGTGAAATAAATTAGAAAATGAGAGATGAAGTATTTAAAAGTGTTTTGAATACTATATATATGTATTAGGAATCATATATATGGAATTGCACAAGATAACAAAGATTAATTAGATTAATCATATCAAAATTAATTTGAAAATTTTCAAATTAATTACCAAGCAATCAATTTCAATTTAGAATTGAAATTGAGGGTAATTTGCAAGCTTGAAATTTGATTTCAATTTGAATTTAGTGGATTTAGTTGGAAATCCACTTAATGCATGATCATTCAAAGTGGAAAGACAACTCACTCATGCATTGTTGCATGTCTTGTGTAATGTACACCTAGAATCCACTTGAGCTTGCAAATACACCATGTGTCTTGTGTCTTGAGGCTTGGCTTTGCATGGAGAATGTCTTTAAAAGGAGTTTGAATCATATTTAAACACAAGAGAGCCATTTCCTTAATGTTATGCTGCTGGAATTTGGACTCTAAGTTCTCTCATTTCTCATTCTTCTCCATTGTTTGATGCTTCAAGCATTCCCTTTCCATTCCCTATCTTATATAGACTCCCACAAGTCGTTCTTGGCCCGGAGTATAGTGGGGAAGACTATAGAGGTTGTCCAAGGAGCATAGGAGAGGCAAACACCACAAGGAGTTCAACATAAGTGAGCTACAAAGGTTGGTGTTTTCTAAACTTTCTATTATGTCTTTTCTAGAACATGCATGCTTTAGGAGTAAAATTGAATGTCTTAAGTGCTTTCGATCTTCAATTGCTTCCGCATGTGTAATATGTACACCTTCAATTATTTTAATTATTGATGAGTTGATCATATATTTCAATATGAATTGTAATAAATTAATTATTTAGAATTTTTTATAGTTCAAATTATAAATTATATTTTCTAATTCACTTGAATTTGCTTCAAGTTTATTGATGATGAAATTATACACAAGCTTTGCTATGTGACAAGGTTAGAAATTGAAAAAGAAAATAAATCTATCTAAGATGCTTCAATAAGTTACAGAGGAATTTATCTCAATAAATAAAAATAAGTTAGAGAGGAATTGAAAAAAAAAATTATGGAAGGATATAGTAGACATTTTGAGAAATGATTAAAAAACACGTCAGATTATTTAGGAAGTTAAAATTAGAAGCTACTATCCAGGAGCTTTTAGAAATCTAAGGATTTAAGAAGTGATTTTCTATAAATTTTAAAAAAATCTGAATTACCAAACAAATAAAGCGGTTAGGATTTTTTAAAAATAGATTTTAGTTGTTCCAACTGCAACCCCAAACGCACCCTTAAAGTCATTCTTTGAGAGAGACGATTGTTGGCAAAGTATTTCGTTCAATAACTTGGAAGGATTCTTGTGAAGGACTATTGCGAAGGACTATTGCGGTCAGGTGTTCCAGGTCGTAAGACACGTTGAAACACAGTAAAACCGTTGGTAAGCCTACCTTGCCTTATTGCGGTCAGGTGGAGAGTCAGGCAGAAAGCGAAAGGTCGCGATTCGAGAGGCATAGCGAAAGCCCGAAGGGTAAGAAGTTTACAGCTGCTTGAAGAAAGGCCCAGGAACTTCCTAAGTCTCCACAGGCTCTCCCCAGGAGAGTGTATGCACCCCTGGGATGAACACAACAGCTTGAAGAGGGGCCCGGGAAAATCCCAAACCTCCTCAAGCTTTTCCTCAGAAGAGTGTGTGCACCCCTAGCAAGACCACAACACTTGACCTTTTATCGAAGCTGAAGCGATTCGAGCTGAAAGGGAGGTGCTCTACACGTAAGTTGAGTCACAAATTGAGCACGCAGATGACACAGGGGAGTTGGTCGGCCTCATGCCAAGGTCGAGGCCGACCACCTAGAGGCTAAGGCCGATCACAACCTTCAAGAGCCCAGTCACGAGGTAAGTCTTTCCTTACTCAAAAAATGCATGTTTTACGTATTGAATACATGTTTTTCAGTGGGGGACTGAGAGTAATCATGAGTTATATTGCAATGGTTGTTGCCTGGCTATTTTCAAGCTTCAAGCTTTTGAGTACAATTTCTCCCTTTAAAATACTCTGTTGCTTCATGTGCCATCAAAATTGTGTGAAAAATATGATAGAAGGCAGTTTAGGCATACTTTGTACCCCGACTGAGTGTACGCACCCTCGGGAAGAATACAACATTTGAAGAGAGGCTTGGGAAATTCCCAGGTCTCCCCAAGCTTTTTCCCCAGAAGAGTGTACGCACCCCTAGGATGAACAGAGCAGTTTGAAGAGAGGCTCGGGAAATTCCTAGGCCTCCCCAAGCTTTTTTCCCCAGAAGAGTGTACGCACCCCTGGGATGACCACGATGCTTGAAGAGAGGCTCAGGAAATTACTAGGCCTCCCCAAGCTTTTTCCCCAAAAGAGTGTACGCACCCCCTGGGATGAACACGGCAGCTTGAAGAGAGGCACGAAGACTCCCTAGGCCTCCCAAGCCTTTTCCCCATAAGAGTGTACGCACCCCTAGGACGAACACAACAGCTTGAAAAGAGGTCCGGGGACTCCCTAGGCCTCCCCAAGCCTTTTCCCCAGAAGAGTGTACGCACCCCTGGGATCAACAAGAGCAGCTTGAAGAGAGGCTCGGAAAATTCCTAGGCCTCCCCAAACTTTTTCATCAGAAGAGTGTACGCACCCCTGGTATGACCACGATGCTTGAAGAGAGGCTCAGGAAATTCCTAGGCCTCCCCAAGCTTTTTCCCCAAAAGAGTGTACGCACCTGATAGCGAGCATAGCTAGCTATCTTTAATTATTTAATTTAGCTAGTCTTTTAGATTTTTGGGCCATTTTATTGTGTTTTAATGTTTATTTTGTAGGAAACGGTTGATTGGAGCTAAAATGCAATAGTGGAGTTAATCGGGTGCTCGGGACGCGAAAAGATGCAAAGGAAGGAAAAGAATCAAAATGAAAAAAAGTCAAAATTCGGTCAAATGGTGACTAGCGTCTCGACGCTAGCCCTTAGGCGTCTCGACGCTAGCATTCCTTATTTGGATAGGTGTGAAATCGTCACAGCGTTGAGATGCTGCGACCTTAGCATCTCGACGCTACCGTAATTTCCTTTCCAGAACGCGCGTGTTTAGAGGCAGCGTCTCGACGCTACGATGAAATTTCAAAATAAATAGGTCTTTTCGGCTAGGTTTTTGGGGGAACAAATTTTGGGACTTCTTGGAGCCGTAAACAGAAGAAAAACAGAGCAATTCAAGGCTGAAGCAAAGGGGAAAATTCGGAAATCAACCCATTGTTCGTGGGGATCGTGACGGGGACGTTTGGTCTCGACCTACAACGAGTTTAATTCTTCTTTCCATCACTTTAGTTAGATTTTTATGGCTTTTACATGTTTAGTTGAGCTTGTAATTTTGATCATGAGTAGCTAAACTTGTTAGCTTAGGGATTGATGTAGTTGATTGTGTTTATGGATTGATTTATGATTTAAGTTGTGCAATGTTATTATGTTTGTAATCTTGATTTAATGCTTTCAATTAATTGGCCATTAGTTGGATGATTTAAGTTTCGAATTTAGCTCGGGAGAGGGGATTTGATTTAGACTTACTCAAGATTGCATGACTAAAGTTTAGTTTCTAATTCGTGACGGTTTTAGATTAACTTTAGAATTGGCTAAAAGATCTCATTGCCTTGCATGATTAATAAACGTAGATAGGGATATCAAGTTGGTTAATTTGCATGAGAATCAATTATACTCTGGAGAGGTAGTTGTGATTAAAGGGTCTTTGGCTCATAATTTCATTGTGCATAATAACTTATTCCTTAAATTCAATCCTAAACTAAATCGGCGAAATCAATTCCCTAAGTAGTTTTCCCAATTGAAATTCCACACTTTTTACTTGCTTTGATTTGGTTTTCTTATCATTCATTCATCACTTTTCGATCCCTAAATAAAATTGGGCAAGATAATTCACAATACTTGATTTGCTTAAAAATCCAATCCAGAGGACGACACTCGTTTATACGAACTCTTTATTATTACTTGACCCGTGCGCTTGCGGTTAGGAAAAGTCCACATTAGAACCTCTGGGATGAACACAGCAGCTTGAAGAGAGGCTTGGGGACTCCCTAGGCCTCCCCAAGCCTTTTCCCCAGAAGAGTGTACGCACCCCTAGGATGACCACGATGCTTGAAGAGAAGCTCGGGAAATTCCTAGGCCTCCCCAAGCTTTATTCTCCAAAAGAGTGTACGCACCCCTGGGATGAACACAGCAGCTTGAAGAGAGGCTCTGAAAATTCCTAGGCCTCCACAAGCTTTTTTTTCCCCAGAAGAGTGTACGCACCCTTGGGATGACCACGATGCTTGAAGAGATGCTCGGGAACTTCCCAGGCCTCCCCAAGCTCTTCCGCAGAAGAGTGTACGCACCCCTGGGATGAGCACCATGCTTGAAGAGAGGCTCGGGAATTTCCTTTGCCTCCCCAAGTTTTTCCCCAGAAGAGTGTACGCACCTCTGGGATGAAAACAGCAGCTTGAGGAGCAAAATAACAAGCAATGCAGGAAAAATGCCTGGCCTCACGCCAAGGCCGAGGCCGAGCATTCTAGCCCTAAGGACGACTGTGGGGGCTTACAATGAGGCTCGACTTGCACAATCGAAATATCCAAAGCAACAAAGAAATGTTCAAACAAAAAGTGAATTCGCACACAAGCCCAACTACGGAGCAAGCAAATAACATAAGGAAGCTGGTCGGCCTCATGCCAAGGCCGACCACCTAGAGGCCAAGTCCAAAATTAAGCCACGAAAGCCCAGGTACTTGCAAATTTAATAAAGTTATTTATACTGTGTCTCTGCAAAGCATTTTTCCATAGGATATGACGTATGTGGCCAGACGAGAATGATTCTTGCAGAGGCCAAACATTCGTACATTCCCGGTTGGGAAGAGACTAATTCCTGCAGTGGGGTTGACGCATGTCCTCAACCTCCCCAGGTCCCCAGCAGAGTGTACGCACCATTGGGAAGAGACTAATTCCTGCCAGAGAGGTTGACGCATCTCCACAACCTCCTCAGAGCCACAGGTTATCTCAACTCATCTGGTGGGGCACATTTTGCCGAGTCCGAGCACAAACCCTAAAGGTATTCTTCTCCTTACCCAACTACACTTTGTGTTTAAATGTAGCTTTACCTTAAATTGGGGGCTGCAAAGAGGATACGCACTCCCCATTAAACAAAAAGCAAGTAACAGAGATATGCATTCCCTATTAAACAAAAGGCAAGTTAGCTTAACATGTCTAATCGATGAGTACATGTTTTAGCTTATTCACTCATCATTTTCCAGCAAGGACTAACGAATAAATGCAGGGGGCTAAGTATTGAGCTGATAGGGGCTTAAGGTTGAGGCCGACCCTAGCTACCTCCCTTATTCTTCTTTCACAGAAATTAACTCTTCAATGCCGGATTGTGAAGTTTTCTGTTTCTCTCATTTATTGTCGATAAAACCTTGGATCTGGAAAAGGCACTCTCAATGACCATGTACGCGGGTCTTGCAAACCGGTAAAGGCGAAGCGCCCGGTGGGGGTTCATGGGCAATGCCCCCTAAGCTAAAATGAAAAATGTTGTGCTCGGCTTCTTCCCGAGTCCGAGGCCGACCAGAGAGGCCCTCCAGCCACTTCTAATAACAAATAAGTCATACATAAGTCAGCACGAGACAAGAGTCGTACTCTTAAATCGGGCTTAAGGAGCTCAGCCTATAGCATTAAGTCGCACCTGAAACCCAATTCAAGAGTGGGGGCTTAATGTTATAGGTAATTTTGGACCACCCAGATGCACGAGGAGCTGACAAGGACAACCAAGCCGAAATCAGACCGGAAGATGGACCCAAGAGGCAGAACCGGCGAGCGGGACGGGCCAAGACCGAAGGGGTTGGGCTTTTGGCCCGACCCCCTACTCGGCCCGCTTGTGCGAGCCGAGCCCGTCGGGCCCCGTTTGGTCCCTGTAGCCTCCAATCGTCCCGGATTCGCTTGATTTGTCCCGAAACGCCTCTGAACTCCTAAGAAACCCTAGGAGCATGAGCAGGTATTTATACCCCCCTTCACCACTGAAGAAGGGGACCCGAACTGAATGATCACTTTCTTCTCTTACTTTCCTGCTTTCCTCCCGTTTTCTGACTTAAGCATCGGAGGCGGTGTTTCCTACACCACGCCGGTGTGCAGCAGTTTTTGCTGGTCTTGCAGGTCATGTCTTCCCTAGTTTCTACAAATTCACCGTTGATGTCACGTGAAGGTCATGTGAGTCCCTTGGCCAAATTTTGGCATCAACAATACTTTTCCATTTTCATGAATTTAATATAACTCTATTATATATTAAAAACAATCATGAAAATCCATGCATTATACCATACATCATAATCATATTATAACATACATAATGCATGGGCATGCTTTATATCCTAAGGTGGGATTTCTAATTTTATATGACATCCATAAAGCATATAAAATAGCACATGAACCGATTAATTGGCCCCAAGGATAAAATTAAAGCTAAATTACAATAATGAAGCAAAATTCTATCCTATTACAGCTTTCTGCAACCCCGAACCGGACCAAAATCGCTCTAAAACGTGCCAAAACCGCCCAAAACAAGTCAAAACCACCAAAAATTGGTCAAAACCGCTCGAACCGGACAGTAAAACCACTGAACCAGCTTCAAAAAACCGCTCAGTCAACAAACCACACAGGAAAGTCAACGAACCGGCTGCATACCTGTTGAACCACGCCTCTTCACGAACCAGACCGCAGAACCACGCCTATCCGAAGAACCGGGCGACGCAAACTGGACCGCCTCACCTGGACCGCGCTTCATGACGTCAGCATGGCCTCCACTAACGTCAGCCCTAAGTCTGAACGCGTGAATTTTCGTCCGATTTTCCTTTTTTCCAGATGGACAGCTTTTTGCTGTTCAGGTAAAGGTAGTTCGGGATGTCCCTTGGTATGCTGATATTGCCAACTTTTTGGTAAAGGGAGTCACCCCTATTGACATGGATTGGAGGCAGAAGAAAAAGTTTAAGCATGATGCAAAATTTTTCTATTGGGATGATCCATTTATGTATAAGCAATGCTCTGACGGTATTATTCGTAAGTGCGTTTCAGGTGATGAAGCAATCGAAATCCTGGAGCAATGTCACTCTTCGCCGTATGGAGGCCATTTCAGCGGTCAAAGGACAACTATGAGGATTTTGCATTGCGGATTCTTCTGGCCTACCTTGTTTAAGGATGCCCACTGGTTCTACAAGCGATGTGATGCTTGCCAAAGGAGAGGAAATTTGGGGCCTAGAGATGAAATGCCTCTTACTTACATTTTAGAAGTTGAATTATTTGATGTATGGGGTATTGACTTTATGGGGCCATTTCCCCCTTCTAATGGCAATGTTTTTATCTTATTGGCAGTTGAATATGTGTCCAAGTGGGTGGAGGCCATCGCATGCCATCAGAGTGATGCAAAGACAGTTGCAAGGTTTCTACAATCACACATCTTTGCGCGGTTTGGGACACCTAGGGCTCTAGTGAGTGATGAGGGTACACATTTTGTTAATAATATCTTAACTAAGCTTTTAGCTAAGTATGGGATTAAGCATAGGATAGCTACCCCTTATCACCCACAAGCGAATGGTCAAGCTGAAATTAGTAATAGGGAAATTAAAGCTATTTTAGAGAAAGTAGTCCATCCATCTAGAAAGGATTGGTGCTTTAGGTTGGATGAGGCTCTTTGGGCTTATAGGACAGCTTATAAGACTCCTCTAGGTATGTCTCCCTATAGGTTAGTATATGGGAAAGCTTTCCATTTACCATTGGAGCTAGAGCATAAGACGTTTTGGGCTTTGAAAAAGTTAAATTTTGATCTGAGTTGCGCAGGAGAAATAAGAATGCTGCAGCTTAATGGGTTAGAGGAATTTCACCAATTTTCTTATGAGAATGCGAAAATGAATAAAGAAAAGACTAAGTTGTGGCATGACAAGAGAATAAAATCTAAAGAGTTTGTCAAGGGTAAAAAAGTTTTGCTTTATAATTCTAGATTAAAATTATTTCCTGGAAAATTAAAATCTAAATGGTCAGGACCGTTTACTGTGATTGAGGTTTTCCCCAATGGAGCAATTACTTTGCAAGATGAAAAAGATGGGAGAGTGTTCAAGGTAAATGGACAGCGTGTGAAACATTATTGGAGTGAGGAGTTTCGGATGAAATATCATTCCCTAAGGTTGGTTGATGATTGAGAGAGCAGGATTTTTGCGGGAGCATTTCACAGAGCAAAATTTTGAGCTCCCAGGATTTGTAGTGATTTTTCGTTGATTTGTTTTTAATTCCGATTAGGTTTGGTTTGATTTTTGCATAGTTTATTAGATCTCAGTATTTTTATTATTTTAGATTTTATTTCGTTCTGAATTTGATTTGATTTTATTTTCGGGTTATTTATGTAAATTATCTTTCAATTATCTTTTAATTAGT
Organism: Luffa acutangula; assembly: GCA_036850905.1. Taxonomy (NCBI): domain Eukaryota; kingdom Viridiplantae; phylum Streptophyta; class Magnoliopsida; order Cucurbitales; family Cucurbitaceae; genus Luffa; species Luffa acutangula. Next base: position 24,008,596 of record CM072098.1, read on the forward strand.
TAGATTTTATTAGATTTTATTTTCACTTATTTGAATTCTAGTTTTAAATTAATAGAGATTTTCTCTAAATTATTCGGCTTCTTTTGAGAATAAAAGATTAAATTTGATTTGATCGGATAAATTTGAAAATTTTAATTTTGAAATTCAAATAACATATCCAAGATTCTTCAGGTTGTTGCAGCAAGATTATGGCTGGAGCAAAATATTCTGAATTAAAAGGGTTTCCGTTGGAATTTATTATTTTTACCGCTGGATTTGGTTTTGAATTCTCGCAGGTAAATGTGCGTGCATCATATGATGAGGCCACGTGTCGCAGAGCAATTATCCGAAGGCTTCAATGATGACAGCACATTGATTTTTACCATGGGCGTTTGGAATCCACGAATTTACCGTTGATAATCTTTGAATTTTAGGTTTGCATATTTAAATTTAAACGGTAATATAATTAATGTGGAAAATCTTTTTCGTTAGGATTTGAATTTGCTGGAGCCTTATTTATTCACAAACGCTGGTAAGCTTCTCCCACTTCGTCTTCTTAATCCCATTTTTTGCCATCTGCATTCTTTTTTCTCTGTCAAAACCGTTCATACCTCCATGGCTAAGACTAGAGCTAGCAAAGAGAAGGAGAGTGAAGAGGAGGAGGTACCGGTCACACCGAAAGTGCAAAAAGGGAAAACTAAGAAGAAAAGAACGCCAGAAGAGAAGGAGGCGAAGCGAAGACGAAGGCAGCAGAGGGCTGCGGAACAAGAAGTCATCCAAGAAACAGAGGCTGTTCAGAATCTTGAGACTGAACCGATAGTTTCTGCTACGGTTTAGGAAGGGAATACTGAGAAGGAACATGAGACAGAGGTCGAAAGACAAGTCGCAGGTATGCCTGAAAAAGAGAAAACACCAGAGCCGGTGCAGGAGGCTCATGTTGAAATCATTATGCCTGAACCGCCCAAGCGCCGCTGCATCAAGAGGAAGGCGGGTCGCGTGAGGGTGATTCGGAACACTCCATCACCTCCGACGTCAGACTCTGAGGAAGAAAAAAGGGAAGCTGAGAATAAGGAAAAAGAAGAAGAGGCAAGAAAGGCAGAAGAAGAGCGTTTGCGCGAACAGAGAGAAGGCAAGGGCAAAGGAATTGCCGAAGCATCAAGATAAATTGAGGAGCCGAGGGCACCATTCATTCGCTTCGTCAATGATCTTGCTCGAGCAAAATACCAGGAGGTGCTGAAACGGGACTTCTTGTTCGAACGAGGATTTGGCAGTGATTTGCCTAGGTTCTTGGAGTCTGGAATAGTGAACCTCGGATGGAGGCAATTTTGTGCGAAACCAGAACCTGTCAATTCCAACATTGTTCGAGAATTTTATGCCAATCTTGACGTTATGAATGATTTTGAGGTTATCGTTCGAGGAGTGCCTGTGCAGTGGAGTCCTGAGGCTATTAATGAATTGTTCGATCTCTAGGATTTTTCACATGCCGTTTTTAATGAGATGGTGGTTGCACCATCTAGTGATCAACTGAGTGCGGCTGTTCGGGAGGTAGGCATTGAGGGGGCTCAATTGAGGGTGTCGCAGACGCGGAAGCATACGTTTCGAGCTGCTTATTTGAAGAGTGAAGCCAACACTTGGATGGGTTTCATCAGGCTACGCTTGCTGCCGACAACACACGACTCCACAGTATCTCGGGACAGGGTATTGCTTGCCTTTGCCATTCTTCGCTCGATGAGTATTGATGTAGGAAAAATTATTTCTTCTGAGATTGTTGATTGCTGGAAAAAGAAGGTGGGGAAGCTGTTCTTTCCAAACACTATCACAATGTTATGCAGCAGGGCAGGAGTGCCCACGGTTCCAAAAGATATGATCATGACTGATAAGGGAATCATTGACACACCTAATCTGGCGCGGCTTCAGCGTACGCAAGAGGCTCGCCAGGGAGGGCTGGTGTATGGCGTTAATCACATCCTAGAGCATCTGACAGTGTTGACCAGTAGGTTAGAATTTGCTGAAAGGCATGCTCAGACCTATTGGACTTATGCTAAATGGAGAGATGATGGGCTCAGGGGGGCCTTGCAAACCAATTTCTCAAGACCATTTCAGGCCTTTCCAGTGTTTCCCGATGATTTGTTTAATCTTTGGATACCACCCCCGCCTTTTGAACGAGAAGAGGATGTTGATGAAGAGCAGGGTCAGGAAGATTGATGGATGGAATGATCTTCAGCGAGCATTATTTTTGTTCTTATCATTTTGTTTGCTCGCGCATATCTGACCCCGTTTGCTAAATATGTTTGCTTGTTCCTTTTTAATTTTTCTGCTTTAAAAATATATCCCTGCTATGTAATTTCTTTTCTTATGTTTTTAAATGAAATTTCTAGATGTTTCTATTCCATGACCACTGAGTAACTCTAACTTAACTAATTTTCTTCTGAATTTTTGAAGCTTGGACTGATTACGCTTAATTAGATTAAGGTATTCTGATCTCCAGAAACCTTTTGCTTGAGCATTTCTTCTAGCCTGGACTATTGTTGCGACAAAGAAGATTTTGACGGTAGTATTGACTTATATGATCCACTTTAAGCTTAATCCTAGTCCCATGTTTAGTTTAAAAAATTCAGTTAGAAAAATTTAAGTTTGGGGGTATAATTTGCAAAATTAATGATTCATTGGGGACAATGAATAATTCAAGTTTGGGGGACTTTTTGCTACTCCAATTATTTTGCTCGAGCATTCCTCTCCTTCATAATTTAAATTTGCTAGGTTATTGAGTAACCGGGGACATTTGTGATACCCACAGTTTGTCTTCGCGTCAAAAGATGACCTAGGAAATGTGAAAAAATGAGAAATATGAGAACAAATTATTTGCTGAAAAATTATTTGTTGAAAAGTTTGCTGAAAAAATTGACAGAGCAAAAGTTTTGAAGGATGAATGATGATCCAACAGTTTTTCTGTCTCCCAGAACTTAGGTGAGCTTCATCACAAAATGTCGCCATTCTGAGGGGCAAGAGATGGAATAACTAAGGATTTTTTAGCTTTATAATGAGTATTGAGCCTAGTTGGTGATGAGCTTGAGGCAAGGGTATACTGCACCATAAAGTGAGTCATCCCATGCTTAAGAGCTTATGACTTTAAGGCTACTTTGAGTCTGATAAATAATGATATAAACCCCTTTAAAAAATATGTTTGGAAATGTCTGATAATAGAGCTAAGCTGTGGAGAGTTCTTAGAATTCAGTTGAAAGTGGTGATTATTTGTCCATGCTAAAGGAATCATTTTGCTGCAGCTGAGCTTGGTTTTGCAGAGTGCTCAGGTAAAGGTTAAAGATAGTGTTGGACTGTCTGGTTTGATTAAGCTAATTCTTTGTCTAATGTTTTGAAATTCTTGAAGGAAGGTTGGTTAGTATTGCTCGGGACGCGCAATAGTTCAAGTTTGGGGGTATGATAACTGCCCAAAAGGTAGTTATTTAGGCCTCGTTTATATAAGGATTCGCGTGTCTTTAATGCTTAATAGGGTTGGTTTTAGAGAGATATTACATGATTTAACCCATTTGGAAGAATCGAAGCATTGGAAATTATTTTGTGCAGATTAAGCTGCTGAGCGACTGGAGGGAGCGAATTCTATGCTGCAGCAAATCTTGGAGCAGAAACTGCCACATCACAGCTCGTTAGCCAACTTCATGAACCGACTTCTGTTGAGTTATTTTCGGGATAAAGGAGCAAGGAGAGCCCTACACGTGTCCAAGTTGACCTAATTCATGTCTCCTTTCCTTCTTTAAAAGGAAGTAGCCGTCTCATTCCATGTTTTCCCTTGGAAGCCGAATAGTATATGGAGATTGAATATCATCAAGAACACCATCTACCGCAAGCTGATTAGGGAGTTTATTTTCTTTATTAACTTATGGTTATGGACATGCATACTTAGATTGTAATTCGTATTCCTATGCCTATTATGAACTAAGTAGCTTAGGGTGTTGGTTAGGAATAATGTGATTACTATGCTTCATCTCTAGTAATAAATTGACTATCGCATTTTTGTTAATTGTTGTGCTTATTCTTATTTTATGCCTGCCTTGCCAGCCGGTGTGAATAGCTCTCTCTAGTTTCAGGGATGATTTAGAGAGTGTGTGGCAATTATCCACACTACGATCATTGTGTATTGGTGAACGCCAGTGACTGAGCTAGGGATAACCAGTTGCCTAGTGCTTGATCGGTCGTACTTCATTGGGTTTTAAACATATCCCAAAAGATCCGGAGTTCCGGGAGGAATCCGCTAATAATAATGCGAGAAATGCATGATTAATAATATTGCTAGAGCATATCTTAAAACAATCACTAAAACCTAACCAGGGCCTGTCTTTAATTTGTCTATCTATTTGTTTACTCGTTGTTCTGTCATTTATTTTGCTCCAGCCTAATTCCGATAAAACCAAATCATTTTACTATTCTCGAAACCATTGGAAAGTTACACAAAAATAGGTAGAGTGGAAACTAATTCAGGGCTCGGATTGATAATATTACTTGCTGCAGACTGTGTATACTTGCACAGGAATTCTAGAGTATTTTATACTATATTTTTACTCACTCTAGGAACCCAACAAATATCATTAAGAAATTTAGCATAATTAGGCATTTGCTCTATAGCTTCTACTAAAGAAATATTTATATGCAATTGCTTAAGAATCTCTAAAAACTTCTTAAATTGACCATCTTGATTCTTAGGCTTCTGCCTTTGTGGAAAAGGTAAGGGTGGGTTATAGGGTGGGGGCGGTACATAAGGTAGTTCCACATCTGGAACATAACCAGATGCTCCAGCATCATTATTGCTGCCTCCAGCACCCTGACCAGTCTCCAATTCGTTCTCAACAACAATATTTTTATCACAATTATTTTCTACTTCCTGGGGTTTACTAGGCTCTTTTCTCTCCTCTAGTGGCTTACCACTCCTTAAAGTCACTGCCTGCACCTGCTTCTTACCTTCCCTTATAGGGTGTTCAATATTTGAACGAATGTTACCTCGAGATCGTGCCTTCAGCTCATTAGCTAGTTGACCCACTTGCAACTCTAGGACTCTTAATGAAGCCTGCTGACTTTGGATTATGACATCATTACGAGCCATATAATCCTTCATCATTGACTCTAGAGAATTACCTGAATTTTGCTGGGGCAAAACCTGCTTATTTTGCTGGGGCAATGCCTGTGATTTAGCAAATCCGAACTGGTTCACCACCTTTTGCTGTGCTTGGAGGACTTGCGAATTGCTTCCTTGCCCTCCCCACGCAAACTTGGGGTGGTTGCGCCAACCTGGATTATAAAAGTTAGAATAAAGGTTATTCCTTTAATTACCTACAAAAAACACAGAAGCTGGATGGTTAGGACAAACCTCATAATTATGCTCTTCACCACAATAGGCATAAGATTCAGCTACCACTTGATTTACAAATGCAATAGATTCCACCACTGGTGGCTGCTGAACATTGCTTACCACAGTTATGTTTTTAAGAGTGTTAGCTAATTCTACAATATCGGCCCTAATGGTAGACACACCATCAACTTCTAACACACTCTTAACTTTTTTATTAGAGCCTCTAACATCTGTCCATTGACAACTGTAGGTTGATATTCTCTCTATAATCTCATAAGCTTCATTAAAAGATTTTTCCAAAAGAGCCCCTCCCGCAGAAGCATCAACCATACACTTGGTTGCTATGTTTAACCCATTGTAAAATATTTCCATTTGAATACAATATGGCAAACAGTGGTGGGGACACTTTCGCAAAAGCTCCTTAAACCTTTCCCAAGCCTCACTAAAAGTTTCTTCCTCATTTTGCCTAAATCCCACTATTTCACTCCTTAACTTGGCACTCCTAATTGGTGGAAAATACTTACTAAGAAATTTCTCTACTAGCTCATTCCACGTACTTATCGATGTTGGAGCAAAAGAATTCAACCACGCCTTTGCTCCATCTCTAAGGGAATAAGGAAATAGGGTTAATCTAAGGGCATCTCTCGACACTCCCTCGAAAGCAAATGAATCACTAACTTCTAGAAAAGACTTAAGATGTAAATGGGGGTCCTCGGATGGTAAACCATGGAATTGGCCAACCATCTCTAACATGTGAAACATGACCAGTTTCAATTCAAAATTTGATGCCTCAATAACTGGACACACTATCACTGGATTTAACTCGTCAATAATTGGAAAAATATACGCTCTAATGTCTCTGTCCCTATCATTTGCTACAAGGATAGGATACTTAGCCTGATTATTTTGCTGTCCATTTTGCTCCAGCGACGGATTTTGCTGCATCGCACAGTTCCTCTTCGAAATTCACTTGAAATTTTGTTTTTTTTTTTGAAAATCTAATCCGGAGGGGATCGCTCAGACACCAAAGTCACACCTACAAAACAAAAAGAAATAGTCAAAAAGTTCACGCACCAAATCACCAAAAATATAAAAAAAAAAAATCAATCAAAGAAAACAATTTCAAGTCCCCGGCAACGGCGCCAAAAACTTGTTGCAATTCTGGAGTGGTTAAAAATATGAGATAAATTAACTCCAAAATACTGTGCAAGTATACACAATCTAGCAGCAAGTGATAAGTATTTATCGTATCCACAGGGGTCTTGAAATGCCTACATCTATTGATTTAATTTGCCTTTTTAGTGATTTCAAATGGTTGGTTAAATTGATTTGGTTTTTAAAATGCTGAAACAAAAGATATGCGGAAGCAGTAAGTGATTACGACTAGAGAAAACAGAATTGAAACAGACACAGATTAAGACTTCTGTAATTGTTATAAAGATGCTCCAGCAATTCTTTTGATTCGTCAATCTCCTGCAGTATTATCAGCGGGATCCTCCCGGAACTCCGAATTTTTTGGAATATGTTTCAAAACCAATGAAGCTCTACCGATCAAGCACTAGGCAACTGGCTATCCCTAACTCTGTCACTGGCGTTCACTAATACACAATGATCTAGCGTGAATTATCGCCACACAACTCCTAAATCATCCCTGAAACTAGGAGAAGCTATACATACCGGCTAGCTAGGCGGGCACATAATGAAAATAAAGATCAACAATAATTCAAGATGATCATGATCAAATAGAATTTCCAGATTTATAAATATAACAATCACATAATTCATAACCTATGCCTACAAAGCAATTAGTTCATGATTGAAGACATAAAATACGTTACAATCTCGATAAGCACATCCATAAAGCGAAATAAACAAGAAGTACTAATCCTTTTTAGCAAATGGGGATGAAACGGCTGTTCCAAACCACCAAGAACATGGAAGAACTTCGTCTCCTTGAGTGGAATCGCAAATGGTCTTCTTAGATCTCCATTCCGCCGTCAATTCGGCCTCCGGTCGATTGATTCGGTCTCCAAATCGTGAATGCCTTTATCTTTGACGGCTCCTCCTTTTATAAGATGAGAATCAGGTTAAATTGGACACATGGCAGGCTCTCCTTGCTCCTTTATCCCGAAAATAACTCAATAGAAGCCGGTTTGTCAACTTGGCTAACGAGCTGTGATGTGGCAGTTTTGCTCCCAGTTTTGCTGCAGCACAGAATTTGCTCCCTCCAGTCGCTCAACAATATTTTCTGCACAAAATCACTTTCAAAGCCTCCATTATTCCAAATGGATTAAAACATATAATATTCATCTAAAAGCAACCCTATTAAGCACAAAAGACACACAAATCCCTATAGAATTAAGACCTAAATAACTACCTTTCGGACAGTTATCAATTTCATAGGGACCAAACGTAGACAATTGGGACACCACCAATTGATCTTCCCCGCTATGACTCTGAGATTAGGAACGTAGTTGTGGGACTACCTAATCTTGAATGGGAAAAACTCTAGAGAGAAAATTCTCCCTAGAGTTCTTGGGTTGAGAGAATATGAGAGGGAGGCTAGAGAGAATGCAAGAGTGCATTCTTGTGGACTTATGTTGTAGTACCTAAACCCTAGGGTTAATGTTCTATTTATAGGAGAAAGACCATGAATAAAATATTCACTTAAAATCAATTATTTCCATAACTGATTTAATATTTTCCATAATTAATCAATTTCATGACCAATCAATTCCATAATTGCTTAATTCTTTCCACAAATGATTGATCACTTCCATAAGTGATTAAATTACTTACATAAATGATTAATTACTTCCATAAGTGATTAATCATTTCCATAGTTGATTAATTTCCAATTAATTAATTCTCTAATTAATTAATCACCAATTAAATATCATATATTTAATTTCAAGCCTTCTATTAATTAATTACCCAATTAAATATCATATATTTAATCTCAGACCTTCAATTAATTAATTCTATAATATGAATCAAATTCATATTAAATTTTTAACTCCTTCAAGTTCTCTTATATCCTATAAATTTAATGAATCAAATTCATATTAATATTTGAACTTCTTCGAATATTTATTTCTCTTATAGACTATAGTTTAATTAAATCTCATTTAATCTAAACTAAACTGAATAATTAATTAATTCATAGTTAATTAATTTATCTTCTAATTAAATACCATATATTTAATTAGACATATATTTCAACTCTTTCAAATATATCAATCTCTCAATATAATAAAGTTTAATCTCAAATTAGACTTTATATTTTAAGGCATCACTATACATTATATTAATTTGTATCTCATACAATTAACTTAATTCCCAATATGAATTTGAACTATTAAAATTCTCTCAAAATATATTTGTTCCTAATTACTCTTTACGAGTTAGCAGGGGGACCTAATGGACCTAAAGATCAGAAGCTCCAATGATATGAGGTTAATAGATTAAACTCATTAATCGGGTTAACCAATATTCATTAACTGTGGGTCATTCCACTACAGACCTACAACTGAACTCTTCTCACTGTAGAACATTTCTGTGTCCACGGATATAGACCTATACCGGTAAGTCAATCCTTCACGAGTGTTCGTAACTACAGTTGGGTCAAATTATCGTTTTACCCCTGTGTTACCTCTGGCTCCTTAAGTACTAGTGCTCCTCTAATGAACAACCTGTTTATGGTCCAACCAGTAAACAGAAAGTCCCTCTCGGGTTATTGAGAGGGCGGAATCCCTTTGTTCAATACTCGAAGTCACCACTTAAGGGAACACTCATCTACTTCTCCTAGAAGCGGGAAGGAGTGAATTCCATCTTATGTTGTCATGTCCCCAGCCCCCCACTCGGTCTTATCGCCAAAAAGGTAGGCATATTGAGTCGGCGTGCAGGTCACTCTCACCCATACTAATCAAAGGACAATCCCTCGTGAGAAGGAGTTCATGACACACTCAGGATTAAGACTGAGTTACCTAGTCATCCTATCGAAACAATAACCTAACTAGTTAACGGTGTTACATCTAGTGTTTACTATTCCGTGGTCAGGTCTTATGCAAACTCATTGCATAGGATACCCCCACTCGCATGTCTCCTACATGGACGCCTTGGATCAATACGTCTGTATCGAATACAAAGTGGACCGTATCACATAGTGTTACCAGGATAAGGTACCCAGCCTTATCCCTGTACTATAGACCTTTTAGGTTGTTACTTGAACACCGATCCCCGTATGTCCCCACATACTAGTTCAAGCACATGTAAACAACTTTGGATCTTAGTTTATTGGATTTGGGTCAAATTGTGCAATATTTATGAATAAGATTTTATTGTAGAAACTCAATAACACTTTATTGAAACAAGTATACAATTTGTTTACATTTACAATCTACGAGTTTTAGGGCATAAAACCCAACAATATGAAAGCCTAGTTGAATCATTTTTTAATACTGAGTCTGAAGAAGCTTCTAAGCATATAAATATTGAATCTTATGAATGGACTGGCATAGTTGATAGGCTATCTTTAGATCCCAGACCAGTAGATATCATAACGCTTGATGACTCTGTTAACAGTTGCTTTGTGAATAGAGATTTAGAAAAGAGATTTTATGCGACCTCATGTTTGCAGTGTGCAATTAGGTGCATAATTTCTTGCAGGACCCGGAAGATGATGAAAACTTTTATTTCGAGCCTCCGTAAGTTTGTCGAGCCTCCGTAAGTTTGCCGAGCCTCGTCTAGCTAAAGACGTTAAAGAAAGCACTGCTTGGGAAGCAACCCAAGGATTAATGTTTAGGTAGTTGTTTTTGCGGTAAATAATTTTCTTTGCTCCATGATTCGATTTTGTTTTGCAGGATCACCTTAGCAAATCTTGAAATTCCAAAAATCCCATTTTTCTGGATCCAAAGGAGGAGGATGCAGCGCTCCTAGCTCAGGGAAGTCTCAGTATCCCCCTTTATGCTTTACTGTTTTCAAAACATTGGGGACAATGTTTAGTTTAAGTTTAGGGGGGGGGGAGGCTTTCGCTGTGTTGAGCATATTTAAATTCTGTTGGATGCATGAATAGATAGCTATGATAGCCAAGGATGTGTGATAACTGCCCAAAAGGTAGTTATTTAGGCCTCATTTATATAAGGATTTGTGTGTCTTTAATGCTTAATAGGGTTGGTTTTAGAGAGATATTACATGATTTAACCCATTTGGAAGAATGGAAGCATTGGAAATTATTTTGTGAAGATTATGCTGCTGAGCGATTGGAGGGAGCAAATTCTATGCTGCAGCAAAACTGGGAGCAAAAACTGCCACATCACAGCTCGTTAGCCAACTTCATGAACCGACTTCTGTTGAGTTATTTTCGGGATAAAGGAGCAAGGAGAGCCCTACACGTGTCCAAGTTGACCTAATTCAAGTATTATTTCCTTCTATAAAAGGAAGTAGCCGTCCAAGTCAAACTCATTCCATGTTTTCCCTTGGAAGCTGAATAGTATAGGGAGATTGAAGATCACCAAGAACACCATCTACCGCAAGCTGATTAGGGAGTTTATTTTCTTTATTAACTTGTGGTTATGGACATGCATACTCAGATTGTAATTCGTATTCCTATGCCTATTATGAACTAAGTAGCTTAGGGTGTTGGTTAGGAATAATGTGATTACTGTGCTTCATCTCTAGTAATAAATTGACTATCGCAGTTTGGTTAATTGTTGTGCTTATTCTTATTTTATGCCCGCCTGGCCAGCCGGTGTGAATAGCTCTCTCTAGTTTCAGGGATGATTTAGAGAGTGTGTGGCAATTATCCACACTACGATCATTGTGTATTGGTGAACGCCAGTGACTGAGCTAGGGATAGCCAGTTGCCTAGTGCTTGATCGGTCATACTTCATTGGGTTTGAAACATATCCCAAAAGATCCAGAGTTCCGGTAGGAATCCGTTAATAATACTGCGAGAAATGCATGATCAATAATATTGCTATTGTTTACTTGTTGTTCTGTCATTTATTTTGCTTCAGCGTAATTCTTATAAAACCCAACATTTTTATTATCTTCGAAACCATTAGGAAGTTACGCAAAATAGATAAAGTGGAAGCTCATTCAGACCTTGGATTGATAATATTACTTGTTGCAGACTGTGTATACTTGCACAAGAATTCTAGAGTATTTTATACTATATTTTTTACTCACTCTAGGAGCCCAACAAGTTTTTGGTGCTGTTGCCGGGGACTTGAATAAGTTTTTATCTGATCTGTTTTGTGTATGTGTTTTAGTGGTTTGGTGCTAGAACTTTTTGATTGTTTCTTTTGTTTTTGAAGGTGTGATTTTGGTGCATGAGCGATCCGCCTGGGGTACGGTTTGAGCTTGATCCAGAAATTGAAAGGACATTTAGGAACAGAAGGAGGGAGCAGCGCAGAAACCAGATGGAGAACGTGCCGCAACTTCCACAGGTTCATGAAGGTCCAGCAGCAGCAAACCCCCAGCAGAATCCGTTGCTGCAGCAAAACCCACTGTTTGAGCAAAATGAGCAGCGAAATAATCAGGCTGATAATCCTATCTTGATAGCGAATGATAGGACCAGAGTCATTCGAGCGTATGCTGTCCCGATGTTTAATGAGTTGAATCCAGGGATTGCACGTCCCCAAATCCAAGCGGCGAATTTTGAAATGAAACTGGTAATGTTTCAGATGTTGCAAACCGTGGGGCAATTCCATGGTTTGTCATCTGAAGACCCTCATTTACATCTTAAGTTTTTTCTAGGAGTTAGTGATTCTTTTGTAATTCAAGGAGTGCCTAGAGATGCTCTTAGATTAACTTTGTTCCCGTATTCTCTTAGAGATGGAGCAAAGTCATGGTTAAACTCTTTTGCTCCAGGATCAATTAGGACGTGGGATGAGTTAGCTGAAAAAATTTTGAGTAAATATTTCCCACCTAATAGAAATGCTAAATTAAGGAGTGAAATAGTAGGGTTTAGGCAACTTGAGGATGAGACTTTTAGTGAGGCTTGGGAGAGGTTTAAGGAGCTTTTACGAAAGTGTCCCCACCATGGGTTACCTCATTGTATTCAAATGGAAACATTTTACAATAGTTTAAATGGAGTAACCCAAGGTATGGTCGATGCTTCGGCTGGAGGGGCCCTTTTGGCAAAAACTTTTGATGAAGCCTATGAAATTTTAGAAAGAATATCTATTAATAGTTGTTAGTGGTCGGATGTTAGAGGCACAAATAAAAAGGTTAAGAGTGTATTAGAGGTTGATGGTGTGTCCTCCATTAGGGCTGATCTTGCAATGATTGCTAACGCTCTTAAGAATGTGACAGTGATTAGTCATCAACAGCCACCAGCTATGGAGCCTGCAACAGTGGTGAACCAAGTCATGGACGAAGCATGTGTCTATTGCGGTGAAGACCACAACTACGAGTTTTGCCCCACCAATCCAGCGTCTGTGTTTTTTGTAGGTAATCAGAGGAACAACCCTTATTCTAACTTCTATAATCCTGGTTGGCGCAACCACCCCAACTTCCCATGGGGAGGTCAAGGAAATAACGTACAAGCGCAACAGAAGATGAACCAGCCGGGATTTGCTAAAGCGCAGGTAATGCCCCAGCAAAGTAAGCAGGCTTTGCCCCAGCAAAATTCCAGAAATTCTCTCGAGGCGATGATGAAAGAATTTATGGCTCGCACAGATGCTGCAATTCAAAGTAATCAAGCTTCGATGAGGGCCCTGGAATTGCAAGTGGGTCAGCTAGCTAATGAGCTCAAGGCAAGGCCTCAAGGGAAACTTCCATCAGATACTGAACACCCTAGAAGGGAAGGTAAGGAGCAGGTAAAGGCAGTTACTCTTAGGAGTGGTAAGCCATTAGAAGAAAGAATTGAGCCTAGTAAAACCCAGGTTATAGATAAAAATGGTGATAGAAATATTGTTGTCGAGGAAGAGTTTGAGTCTGGTCAGGGTGCTGGAGGCAACAATAAAAATGCTGGAGCATTTGGTTCTGTGCCAGATGTAGAACCACCATATGTGCCGCCCCCACCTTATGTACCACCTCTACCTTTTCCACAAAGGCAAAAGCCTAAGAATCAGGATGGTCAATTTAAAAAGTTTTTAGAGATTCTTAAGCAGTTGCATATAAATATCCCTTTAGTAGAAGCTATAGAGCAAATGCCTAATTATGCTAAATTTCTTAAGGATATTTTGACTAAAAAGAAAAGGTTAGGTGAGTTTGAAACTGTATCTCTTACTGAGGAGTGTAGTGTTATTCTTAAGAATGGGCTACCCCCCAAGGCTAAGGATCCAGGGTCATTTACTATACCTGTGTCTATAGGTGGAAAGGAATTAGGTAGAGCACTCTGTGATTTAGGTGCAAGCATTAACCTTATGCCTCTTTCGGTCTATCGAAAGTTAGGTATTGGTGAAGCTAGACCTACCACAGTTACACTCCAACTAGCTGATAGGTCTATCACATATCCAGAGGGTAAAATTGAGGACGTCTTAGTAAAAGTTGATAAATTCATATTTCCTGTTGATTTTATTATTTTAGACTATGAGGCTGATAAAGATGTCCCAATTATTCTAGGTCGTCCATTTTGTGCTACTGGTAGGGCATTAATAGATGTTCAAAAAGGGGAATTAACAATGAGAGTCTGTAATGAGGAAGTGAAATTTATTGTCTTTAAAGCCATGAAATATCCAGACGAGATGGAAGATTGCTCTTTCATTAGGATTCTGGAGAACACAATTGTTGAGACATCAATTCAGGATTCGGCTAATAAGCATTCAGAAAAGCATGGAGAGGTTAGTGTAGAAGATTTTGAATTTTGTTCTTTAGATAGAAAAAATGAAAAAGAATTGTTTAGGTGTGAGGATGTTTTTGAGTCTTTAGATTTAGATCAAAGAAAGGCTCCCCCAATTAAGCCATCCCTAATTGAGGCACCCACTTTAGATTTGAAACCTTTACCGGATCATCTAAAGTATGTGTATCTTGGGGAAAGTGAGACATTGCCCATTATTGTTGCATCAGATTTAATGCCGGAGCATGAGGAGGCCTTAATAAAGTTGCTGCAGCAATACCGCAAGGCTATTGGTTGGACATTGGCTGACATTCAGGGGATTAGCCCATCTTTTTGTATGCACAAAATCACTCTAGAGGAGGGATCCTTTAGGAGTATTGAGCAACAAAGAAGGCTTAACCCTGCAATGAAAGAGGTTGTTAAAAAGGAGGTAATTAAATGGTTGGATGCTGGGATCATCTATCCAATTGCCGATAGCAATTGGGTAAGCCCTGTCGAATGTGTTCCTAAGAAAGGAGGTGTCACTCTAGAGGAGGGATCCTTTAGGAGTATTGAGCAACAAAGAAGGCTTAACCCTGCAATGAAAGAGGTTGTTAAAAAGGAGGTAATTAAATGGTTGGATGCTGGGATCATCTATCCAATTGCCGATAGCAATTGGGTAAGCCCTGTCCAATGTGTTCCTAAGAAAGGAGGTGTCACTGTGGTGAGCAATAAAGATAATGAGTTGATCCCCACAAGGAAAGTAGCTGGCTGGAGGGTTTGTATGGATTACAGAAGGCTTAATAAAGCCACCCGAAAGGATCATTTCCCTCTACCATTTATCGACCAGATGTTGGATCGATTGGCTGGTCAGGCCTACTACTGTTTCTTTGATGGTTATTCTGGGTATAACCAGATTACTATTGCTCCTGAAGATCAGGAAAAAACCACTTTCACCTACCCTTATGGGACGTTTGGTTTTAGGAGAATGCCTTTTGGCCTTTGCAATGCTCCAGCAACATTTCAGCGGTGTATGTTAGCAATTTTTTCTGATATGATTGAGTCCACTGTTGAGGTCTTTATGGACGATTTTTCAGCTTTTGGAGGGTCTTTTCAGAGTTGTTTAGATAATTTAGGTAAGGTGTTAAAAAGATGTGAGGATACCCATCTAGTTCTTAATTGGGAGAAGTGCCACTTCATGGTGAAGGAGAGCATAGTGTTAGGTCATAGGATTTCTAAGAATGGTCTAGAAGTTGATAGAGCAAAAGTTGAGGTTGAACCAAGAACACCAGCGCCTGCCTTTAATCTGTCTATCTATTTATTTACTTGTTGTTCTGTCATTTATTTTGCTTCAGCATAATTCTTATAAAACCCATCATTTTTATTATCTTCGAAACCATTAGGAAGTTACGCAAAATAGATAAAGTGGAAGCTCATTCAGACCTTGGATTGATAATATTACTTGTTGCACACTGTGTATACTTGCACAGGAATTCTAGAGTATTTTATACTATATTTTTTACTGACTCTAGGAGCTCGACAATGTGATTTTAGAAATTTTGGGAGAAAATGGTTTATATGTTGTGGAATCTGGGAGCACGACAGAAATTGTGAAATTTTTTAAAAAAATTATACATCGTTTTGATGTCTAAAGCATGCAATAGCCTTATCTGATGACGTCTTTGAAAATCTAGATTCTTATTATCGTTTTTAAAGTATCATGAGAGAAAATATGTCTAGTTCATGCTTCATTGTTCGAAAGAACTAGGTAGAAAAAAAAAATGTTATGCCTGCTGAGAGAAAAACAAAAGCAACAAAAGAAAATGAGAAAAAAGAAAAATCTGTTGAAAAAGAAAATTTTTGCTTGAACAAAAGAAAAGCCTAGGGGTAAAAAGAGCTACTTGCGGTGTGATCAGTTAGGCAAACTAGAGAATAAAATTCGGGTTAAGGGTCCATGCACCGTAGTGTGAAAGCTAGTACCATTAGATATCAAAATGCAAGTTTGAGGGAGTAGCAAAAGAAAAAAGAAATGAAAAATCACTTGTAAGTTTTGCTCCCCCATGAAAAAGAAAGAAAATATCAGGCGCCCTAGCTTCTTTTTTTTTTTTTTTTGCATGATAGAAGGACTTCGACCTATTAGGGGCTCTTAGCCAGTGTAGGGGGGAAGAATGGAGAAAGCTAGAAGACTAATCTAGGTTATTAAAAGAATCAATAGATAAGTCTTGAGCATGATATTCATTAATCTTAAGTTCAAACTAGTTTAAGATTTCTTCATGAGTATGCAGTGCTTACTTACTCCACTAGCATGATTTCCATTCTATCATAAGAATTCCAAAATCATTGAGGCTTGAGCGATTCTATTTCATGCATCTTTAGGATTTATTTTGCTCGGGACTAGCAAAAGCTTAAGTTTGGGGGTGTGACAGCAAGCAGAAATGTCGTTATCTTAGTCCCAATTTATCAAGCTTTTTTGTGTTTTAATCGGGTTTTTATTGAAAATATTTAATGTATTTTGTTATTTGGTCCTTAGGAGCAAAGTTGTGGATTTTGGGGAAAAAATACCGAAAATTAAGTTAATCAAGCCCAAATTCCAAGCTTGGACCAAAAGGGGAGTCAAAGAGATCAATCATGAAGAAAAAACCCAAAACGAAATGAAGAGAAGGCCCAAAAAGAAGCCCAAACCGCAGCTGGAAAATCTGGAAAATGGCATAGCATCGAGACGCTGTGAAGACAGCGTCGCAACGCTGTCCATTTCTTGGGCTCCAGGCCGATTGCGTGACAGCGTCGCGACGCTGTGCCAATCAGCGTCGCGTCGCTACCCCCTGTCCAGACCTATAAAAGGCGCCCCATGGTACCTCATTTCACCATCAATCATCCACCAATTCTTCCATCCTTCCCTTCCTTCCTTTGGCTCCTTTTGGAGCCTCTCTCAAGGCTTTGTAGCCTTTTTGAGAGCTTTCTTTAGTGGGAAATATTTTGGGGAATTTTGGGGAGCATCCTAGGAGGCTCAAGGAGTGTTCGGCGAGACTCCGAGCATCAGCGAAGGGGTTTTTCGACGGTCAATTCCTTTCCTTTTATTATGCTCTTAATTATGTTTTCTATTGTAAAATTTGTGGATATTTTAGCTATGTGTAGCTAAACCCCAATTTGGAGTGTTGAAATGAAATTATAGTCAAGATGTTATTATAATTTCCTGTTTCTTGCCCTTTTTCCTAATTATTTGTATGGATGTGCTTAATGCTTTATTCAATCTGACCAATTGTGTAATAATTTGATTCTTAATGGAAACTCGACGGAGAGAAATTAGGATAGATCGTAATCCATGCAACTAGTTTAATTGCCCATCGTGACAACGGATTAGTTGATTAAACTTAGATTCCTAAAATGAATCTGAGCGTAATAATTAATGATTTTTAATGGCGCTAAGGACACTTAGGTTGTTAAAATGAATTAATTACAATTAGGGGAAACCGATAGGAAAACCTATGTGATTAACGGAGATTCTAGGATTATAATTCGTTGGGCAATGATATAGGATAATTATAATAAATGTTTAGCTAATAATTGATTTTCAAGACCCCTCTTCCCATTTAAAGAAAACTCTTTCTCCATATTTTATTTTTGTTCGATTGATCAAATTATTCTCTTTAATTGCTTTTATTTTTGAATCCTTTTTAATTGCATGATTTCTTCCCTAAAAATTATTTCTCCCAATTATTTTTAGTGCTCAAAAGATTCTTGCTTTGCTTAATTTTCGCTTCGCCTCCCTGTGGATTCGATACTCGGTATTACCTACCGTTTTATATTACTTGTGACGACCCGTGCGCTTGCGATAATCGTTCTAACCCTTCAACAAGTTATTGGTGCCGTTGTCGGGGAGGCTTGATTTTTAAGCAAATCAATTTTTCTTGACATCGAAACGAAAGGGATAAATAGTAATTTAGGTGTAAATATTTTTCTTTCATTAATTTTTGAATATCATTTTATTTTTGTTATTACTTTAAGCTTGGGGGTGTGATGACATGCAAAAATATCATCATTTTCCTATTAATTTTAGCTAGTTTTGTGCATGAATTGTGACCTTTAGTTTATTCTTATGTTGATTTTGTAGAAAACCAAGTTCGAGAAGCAAAACCAAGAATTTAACTAATTTTGGGTAGAAAAAGAAGACTTTGGGCCATAATTGAAGAAAAGAAAAGAGAGCATTTGAAGTGGAAGCCCAAAAATCCAAAAGAAATGAAGAAAAAGAGGCCAAAATCTGTGAAGAAGGCCTCTAGAAGGCCTAGCGTCTCGACACTAGGTGATCAGCGAAGAACGCTCCAAAATCGTGGTAGTGTCTCGATGCTATCCGCGCAGCGTCTCGACGCTGCGACGACTTCTGCCCCAAGACAAAATGACGTCAAAACGTCTCGACGATGTGACGTAGCGTCTCGACGCTGTCGACTTGTTCAACAAGAAATTTCCAGGCCTTTTCCCTATAAAAAGCCCCCTCTCCTAAGGTGAAAATCATCCCATTTTTGGGGAGCTCTCCCCTAGCTCAATAGAGAGAAAAAGTGAGAAGAATTCTGAGGAAGAAGGTGGAATTGAGCGAGGTTCCAAGGCTCGGGATTCGAGATGATCGTGACGGGAGCTTGGGATCAACTTATAAATTACTGCTTCCTTACTTCTTTGTAATTTCTTATTTTAATTTGAGTTAGACCTATGGATCAAGATCACTTGGGAAAAATTATTCCCATTTGTGAGTAGATCTTGAGACCTAGGGTCGTTATACTAGGATATTGTACTGCAATTACTTGGATTGTGTAATGAATTTCTTCATATTTCATCTATGCAATTCTTGCTTAATAAATCCAGCAATGAAAGAAGTGGTAAAAGTCGAGGTATTAAAATTATTGAATGTAGGGATTATTTATGTTATATCTGACAACCCTTGGGTGAGTCCTGTTCAAGTAGTGCCTAAGAAATGAGGGATGACTGTTGTTAAGAATGAGAAAGATGAGTCAATATCTACTAGGACAGTCACTGGTTGGCGTGTGTGTATTGATTATAGGAAGTTGAACAAAGCCACTAGAAAAGATCATTTCCCTCTCCCCTTTATCGATCAATTGCTTGATAGGCTAGCGGGATATCCGTACTATTGTTTTCTTGATGGTTATTCGGGCACTACTACAAAAACAACCTTTAATGACGGACAGAAAAAAGGGGGCAGGACCTTTAATGACTGACGGAAAACGCGCGCCACTTTTAATGTCGGATGCACGTTTTTCCGGAAAAACTTACTTTTAATGACGGGCATTGCCGGTCATTAAAAGTAACCTTTAATAGCGGGCATAGCCCGCCATTAAAAGCCCATTTTAATTTTTTTTATAAACGATAAAAGGAAAACATTACTTTTCTCTCTCCCCGAAGGACCACATCCTAACCCTATCTCTTCCTCTACCTTCAAGCGTCGCAACTCTCCCCTTCTTCAACCTTCAGGTACCACAACTCTCCCCTTCTTCAACCTTCGGCGTCACAGCTCCCCTTCTTCCCTAACTCTTCTTCTACCTTCAGGTCTATTCTTCAACATTCGACCGCCAATGAAGATTTTGCAAACAAACTGGACGATGCCGGAGAACAAGCTTTTGGAAACAACCTTCAGCCGCCGGTGAAGATTCTTGCGTGCGTTTTGATTGAAGGCGACTGGACAGCATGGGTTTCACCTCGTTGACTTCTTTCTCGCTTTCTAACTGGTTAGTTTCATCGTTAAAATTTTTTAAAAAAAAATCCCTCTATTTTCAAGAAAAAAATCCTTTTTGTGGGGGGGTTCCACCGGAGAACAACTCCCTCCCTTATCAGGTAATTTATTTTTAGTTCAATGAAAAAAAAACAGTAAGATTGATATAGGTTTTGAAAAATTATTAAATATAGTAGCTAAGTTGATGATTGTTAGATACAAATTTGAAAATCTATATACTAAAACTATATTAGTATGAAATAGAGAGAAAATGTCTATATACAAACCTACTTCACTTTGATAACTAGACCCAAAATATTAAACTTGCAGCTTGCAGTAAACTTTATAATTTAATGGGAAGAGATTAACCAAAAAAAGACAGTTATAGGTGTTCAATGAATTATTTTGTATTTGGACAAAGAGTTGGAGAAAATGCCTTGTGCATATTGTCCTCAAATAGTCTGTCTGCCAGTTTTTCGTCTGATGAAACTCTCCTTTGCCTTTAATGGTCCTCTTTGTTTTAGGGAAGAATAGTGAAAGTAAGGATGGATCTTACAGATGATTTACTGCATATGGTATGCATTTCCTGAGTTTTATGTTTGTTTTCTTGCCTATCTTTTTATTTCTTGGATTTCTTATTTACATGAAGTTATTTCATAATTGGTATCAGGTTTTCTCTTTCTTGGATCACATCAATCTTTGTCGAGCTGCTATAGTCTGCAAGCAGTGGCGAGCTGCTAGTGCTCATGAAGATTTCTGGAGGTGTTTGAATTTTGAAAATAGGAATATATCCATGGAACAGTGTAGGTTTTGTTTTTCAAGTAGTTGATTTGCTGATCTTTCCCTTCTATTTTCCCTAGTAGTTGAGATGATCTTAAAAATTTTGGTTGCCTCTTGGAAAGAGAGTTAATATATTATGATCGTAGCTTTGGCAATCTCTTTGATCTTTGAAATGAGTTCTGTATATAATTGTTAAAATGTGATAGGATGTGGCAAGTCCTTGTAGTATTTTGGTGCCAATGCAACATTTTCATTTGTATTTCATGTTTGACCTACTTTTGTCCAATCATATTTTATTTTCGCCCTCCGTCTTGTATATATCTAGTCGTAATAATTTGGGGGGGGCGGGTCAATCTTACGAGTGGACTGGACGTGAGCCAGTTTTCACCCAGATGAGATTTGAATTTGGTATTTTAGTAGCAAAATCAATAGAGTTGTCTGTAGAGGATTGCAATTAAATAGACAGAAATTGGATTCAAACCTCCTCATTTGATGGATTGTGAATATGATGGCTATGAAAAAATCAAGGATATTTATTACTTTTTGGCAAAAGTGAGAAAAAAAGATATGTTACTATGTTACTATGTTACATCAAGTACAAATTTATCTGGGTATACTTGGAATTTACTCGAATAGTTTCTTGATTATTTTTGTTTTTCTCAATCAAATACATACATACACAAAATACTCCTATTATTTTGGTCCTCTTATTCAACCAGTTTCTCGAGCATCAATATCATCTAATCAAGTATGAAATGCCTCCCAAGGTTCCGTTGGCACCTATACAGAATGAGATTCACCCTATGTCTAGTAAGTTGGTTCCTTTTCTACAATATGCTCATTTACAATCATATTTATACTCCATCATATAACACTAGGTGTTTCAATTAGTTTGTTAACTTTTTTCCAATTTTAATATCCTCAATCTTATACTTAAGTGATTGAATTAGTACTTGTTTTATACGTAATAGCACACTTAAGTGATTGAATTAGGTTATCTTGATCTCTAACCTTTAGGTATGCCTTGTTGGTAGTTTTGAAACCCCTCGAGCACCTTAGAACAAGCATTGAGTCATTTTGGGTAAGTTGTAGATGGTAAGTTTTGATTTAGACCCTTTCGAACCCCTTGTTAGCATCTTAGAACACTCTTTAACACATAGAAGTTGTAATTGTAGTTTTAGGCTAATTCAAAGTGTTCAAGCTAGCTTTTAAAGATTTTTTTTTTTTGAGTAAGCTTGTTCATCCTAAATACCTTTTGAGCTTGAATTAAGGTTTCGAGTTGATCTTAAAATTTCCTTGATGTTAAAAGTAAAATGCTCTGCTTGAGAATATGAGCTTAAGATTGCTTTTGTGGATGATAATGACCAATTTAACTATCACCATTAAACTTAGCTTTTCGATACATTGTTTTAGATTTGAAGGATCTATTTTACTCCCTCTCACATCTCATTTTCTCTCATACTCCATCTCTCTCTTGAAGAGCAATAACATAGTTTCTGTCCTGCACTCTCTTACTCCATCTTAGCTTTTCTGGATACATTGTTTTAGCTTTTCTGTCCTGCCTTTTGATTTAGGTTATGAATTCTGGATTTTTCAATAGGATGTTTCATGTAGTAACTACTCTTTCATTCATTGCTGCTCTGTATAGTCGATATTAGCTTATAACTCATGCTAAATTCATATTCAGTGGATGATCAAACTTACTCTCTTTTTGTGAAGGCGTATTCCATTAGTAAGCTTACTGCTGTTCCATCATTAATGAGGGCACTCCTTCCTGCATTCCAAAGACTATGTATGACGCAGAACAGATGTTCCCTAAGATCGTTAATTCTAAGTGGTGAAATTCTGCCAATACAGTTATGGAATGCGCTTCTCAAGTTATTACCAGAGACCACTATTTTGAATCTGTATGGTAGTACAGAGGTTAGGATTTCAAACTTACCAGCATTGTGCACTTAATTCATGGAAAAATATTTCCACTTTTTCATATTTTTCATTTTGGGACGTTGTTTAATTTTCATGTTCTTATTGTCTGCAGTTCTGGTTCTATTTACAATGCTAATTTGTCACTGAATAATATAACAAAAGATGCTTGGATTTGTTTCTCTTTTAGCTCCATCTCTGCAATCTATCCTCACTCTTCATCTTTGTTGGACGCAGTGCATTTACTTTTGTCTTCATGCTTTAGAGTAGTGAATGGTGGAAAAGTTGCAAGCAACCATGTTCATGGGGAAGTGTTAAACTAGATTGCATCTTGATATGTCAGGACGACTGTTGAATATAAAGAAGCTTGATCATGATGCATATCTCATAGACAGCCGGTTGAAAATCCTAGTGCAGGGAACTTTCTAGCTAAATCCTAGTTATGCATATTGATTTCTAATTTAAATCCTCTCTCCCGAGTTAGATTCAAGCATAAACATCAATCAATTTATAGCCGGTAAATTGATAGCATTAAGGACACAAATATGCATAAATGACATCAATAGCATAAAAACCGTAAATCAATCCAAAACGTGCCCAACGACTACATCAATCCCTAAGAGTTAAAGCCTAGCTACTCGTACAACACGTTACGATATAGCAATAGTCTAAAACAGCCATAAAAGCTAACTAAGTTGAGGGAAAGAAGAAGTAAACTCAATGTAGGCCGAGATCGAACGTCCTCGTCACGATCCCCACGAACAATGGGTTGATTTCCACCTTGCTCCCTTTGCTTCAGCCCCAAAATCCTCTGTTTTCCTCTATTTACGGCTCCCAAAACGTTCCAAAAAGATCCCCTTCAGACCTAGCCGCAACTAATATATAATCTATTTTTTTTCGTCTTAGCGTCTCGACGGTGCCTCTAAAACGCACGTATTCAGAAAAGGAAAGGCAGTGTCGAGACGCTCAAGGAGCAGAGTCTCGACACTGGTCTGCATTTGACCCCAATTTGACTTTTTCTTCGTTGATTCTCTTCGGTTCTTTTGTATCTTTTCACGTCCCGAACACCCGATTGACTCCATTAGAAATCAATATGCATAACTAGGATTTAAATTAGAAATCAATATGCATAACTAGGATTTAAATTAGAAATCAATATGCATAACTAGGATTTAAATTAGAAATCAATATGCATAACTAGGAATTAGAAATCAATATGCATAGGTATGAGTTTCATATTTTTTTATTTAGGTTTGATTCTTATAGACAGCCGGTTGAAAATCAAGCTCTATTTATTGGTCTCTGATATTTCTAGTGCAGGGAACTTAGCCATTTGGGATTTCTTTTGGCTTACAATATGTTTGTTTGACATTACATTACCTTGCTTTTTTATATGCTTATATGCTCGGTTTGATAAATGGTGTAATTGGTATGTTTCTAACCAACACTGAATATTTCTTGGTCAAATGCCTTGCTCTTTGTTATAAGTTTGTTGGGTAACTAATGTGTATGGTCCAAATGACTTCAAGATATCGATTTCCATGGATTGACATATCCCCTAGTTGTTGTATTTTTTGCAAAGGCAGTGGACTGGGGAATATTGATTGGAGGAAGTTCATTCCTCTGGAAAATCATGTAATATGCTATGGCTTTTGTTTTAATGGCGATGGTTGTTGGATTTACTATGAACTTTTCTTTTATACATGTATATATAATTATCTCTTTATATTTTTACTTCCTCCGGTTAAAGTTGGAGAGTATTGTGTTTCCTCTGATGTTGATCTGATTTCAGGTTTGAGATATGATTTTACAAGGGGAAAGTGAAACAAATTGTTGGATTTCTACAAGTTTAGTTGAGTTGAGTGAATGAAGATTGTTATCATGTTATGTTCACTCTTATCCAGGTTTGTTTGTTGATTATTTGCAAATTGCACAGTTTTTTTTTTTTTTTTTGTGCCCTTTTCAAGGCTTGATTGTTGATTATTTGTGTTATCTTACCAAACTCCGCTTTTAATCTTTTGGTATTTGGTGGAGATTTGTAGAGAAGTCATTTGATTGAATCATAAGGTCTAAAGTAGAGGTAGTGATGTTTTAATTGGTTGTTGTTTGCTTGGACTTTGTTCTTAGGGGATTGAAGATCTGGAACCATTTTGTTGTTCTTAGGGGATTGAAGATCTGGAACCATTTTGTTTTTCTTAGGGGATTGAATCATAATGAAAAGTTTGTTTCTTGCTTAGCTTTAGGATATTTGGGGTATTGTTGTGAACCTGAAGTATTGTGAGGCTGTAGTTGGGTGATTTTTTTTTCATATAGAAGTGTGTTTATCTTATTTAACATGTTTAAAATTTTTTGGGTTAGTCATATGTATGTCGTTATGCTGTCGAAATTTTTAGAGCAACCAGTTAGAATTAGGATAGATGATTTAGTAATGTCTCTAGGTTAAGTATAGAAACCTAGAGCATTATAGGTTCTCTGAAGGGGTTAAACTTGATATCTTGAAGTTTGTAAGCTTTTGGAGTTTATTGAGTTTTCTAACAATTTTTTCCGATACTCATCGAGATTGGTTTTTTTTTGTGTATTTTATTGTTAACTAAATTTGTTTTTCTTAGGTTCTTCGGGTTGTTGGACATATGTTTGTTATGTGAGTTCTTGTTTTGGCGTTGTATCGAACCTAATTACAATTTGTTTTTTCTTAGGTTCTTCAAGTTTGATGTACGAACAAGATTAAGGTGACAAGAATAAAGCGGCATGTACGAGAATTTTTTTTTTTTAGTGTAGGTGTAGACTTTTAATCATAGGTGTTTAGTAATTTTGAGGCCTTTCAGTGTAAATGTTTGTAATTTTATTTTTATATCATACTTATATGAATAAAAATTGTATGAACAAATTTTGTTCATTGGCTTATTGGAATGAAATTTGACAAATATTTGATTTCTATATAATTTTGCACATTTAAAATTAATATTACTTTCTTTACAGGTTGACAAATGAAAAAAAATATTGTTCGTATGCCCACCAGGCAACAAAATTTTTTTTTATTAAATTATGAACAAAATGATGACGGGCAATGCATGTCATTAAAAAATATATTTAATGACGAACATTTAATGACAGACACCTTTAATGACGGACATTTGGTTGGAAAATACACTTTCGATGACGAACTTTTAATGACGGACGCCTTTTAATGAGGGGCAATGCCCGTCATTAAAACTGTCCGTCATTGTAACTTTTCATGACGAACGGCTTTTAATGACGGGCATTGCCCGTCATTAAAAGCCGTCCGTCATGAAAAGTTACCATGACAATCGTATAGATCACGGACGCGCCCGTCATGAAAAGTCTTTAATGACGGGCATTGCCCGTCATTAAAAGTGATTTTTGTAGTAGTGGCGCTATAATCAAGTTTCCCGTCATTAAAAGCCGTCCGTCATGAAAAGTTACAATGACAATCGTATAGATCACGGACGCCGCCCGTCATGAAAAGTCTTTAATGACGGGCATTGCCCGTCATTAAAAGTGATTTTTGTAGTAGTGGCGCTATAATCAAGTTGCCCGTCATTAAAAGCCGTCCGTCATGAAAAGTTACAATGACACTCGTATAGATCACGGACGCCGCCCGTCATTAAAAGTGATTTTTGTAGTAGTGGCGCTATAATCAAGTTGCCCGTCATTAAAAGCCGTCCGTCATGAAAAGTTACAATGACACTCGTATAGATCACGGACGCCGCCCGTCATTAAAAGTCTTTAATGACGGGCATTGCCCATCATTAAAAGTGATTTTTGTAGTAGTGGCGCTATAATCAAGTTGCGATTGTGCCAGAGGACCAAGAGAAAACAATATTCACTTGTCCCTATGGCACTTATGCTTTCCACCTACCTTTCAGCGTTGTATGATGGCCATATTTTCAGACTTTGTAGAAGAGATTATGGAAGTATTTATGGATGATTTTTCTGTTTTCGGTTCATCATTTGATAACTGTTTGCACAATCTCTCTCGTGTTTTGCAAAGATGCCAAGAGACTAACCTTGTTTTAAATTGGGAAAAAATGTCATTTTATGGTAAAAGAAGGAATAGTTTTAGGCCACAAGGTGTCAGAAAAAGGGTTGGAGGTTGATAAAGCCAAGATTTCTGCTATTGAACAACTTCCTCCACCCTTTAATGTTAAGGGAGTTCGCAGTTTCTTAGGCCACGCGGGGTTTTATAGGCATTTTATAAAAGATTTTTCAAAAATCGCTAAACCCCTGTGCAATCTGCTTGAAAAAGATGCCCCGTTTGTGTTTTCAAAAGATTGTTTTCTACAATTTACCCTTTTAAAAGAAAAGCTGATTTCCGCACCTATCAGTGTTGTGGCTGATTGAAGGCAACGTCGAGATAAGTTCTTTAGGGCTATGTATTATGCAAGTAGAACTCTAGATAGTGCTCAGCAGAACTACACCACTACGGAAAAGGAGATGGTTGTTGTTGTGTTCGCTTTCGATAAGTTTAGGCCCTATTTGCTTGGTACAAAGGTTACAGTGCACACTGACCACAATATGTTTGTTTGACATTACATTAGCTTGCTTTTTTATATGCTTATATGCTCGGTTTGATAAATGGTGTAATTGGTATGTTTCTAACCAACACTGAATATTTCTTGGTCAAATGCCTTGCTCTTTGTTATAAGTTTGTTGGGTAACTAATGTGTATGGTCCAAATGACTTCAAGATATCGATTTCCATGGATTGACATATCCCCTAGTTGTTGTATTTTTTGCAAAGGCAGTGGACTGGGGAATATTGATTGGAGGAAGTTCATTCTGAAGGGAATAAAAGTCCCCACGCAGCGGAAGCGCATCGATTGGACCTTACGCCGTATATTAATTAACATTAAAATACCGTTACGATAACTCAAACAAAACTTTAAACTAACTTTAAAGTCGCTGTAAAATCGGTTTAAACATGCTAGAATAAATCTACATTTATTTTAAAAACTTTTCTAACGAAAAGAGGAAGAACCGTTACAAACCTCCGTTGTAGACTTGACCGTTCTTCACCGACAACGCTCCAACGAACGAAAACGCAGCAGCCTTCTCGCCTCTTGATCGCTGGATTTTCTTCTTTGAATGACACAATAACCACAGAGGTTACACCGGTATGTCTCTAAGTCTAGGAGGCCAAAGACTTGTGGGAGTCTTTCTCTAAGAGGGAGGCTAGAGAGAATTCTAGGTCTTGTCTTTCAAGAATGTCAAGTATCATGACCAATTAGGTCTAGTGTTCTATTTATAGAAGAGAGACCATGAATAAAATATTCAATTAAATCAATCTTTTCCAAAATTGATTCAATATTTATTCCTTAATTAATCAATCATGATCAATCAATTCCCCAATTGATTAATCTTTTCCATAAATGACTAATTTCTTCCATAAGTAATTAGATCATTCCCATAAATGATTAATCACTTCCTTAAGTGATTAATTATTTACATAATTGATTAATTCATGGTTAATGAATTCTTTAATTAATTAACCACCAATTAAATATCACATATTTAATTTCCGGCCTTGAATTAATTAATTTTGCCCAAACACTTTTAGGACTTAAATTAATTAATTCTTTCAATCTTCCATAAATTTATATTTGAACTTCTTCAAATATTAATTTCTCTCATAATAATATATCAATATATATTATATTTATTTCCCTTAGTAAATTGAACATTTTCAATTTACATTTAATTACTTAGTTGCCTCAAATTACTTTACGAGCTACCAGTGGGACCTTATGGACCTGCAGATCAGAAGCTCCAACGATGTGAGATTAATTGGTTAAACTCATTAACCACAATAATCAATATTCGTTAACTGTGTGTACATTCCACTATAGACTCACAGTTGCACTCTTCTCACTGCAGACATATTTTCTGTGTCCACGGAACTTAGACCAATATCGACTAGTTAGTCCTTCACGAGTGTCCGTAACACCAGCTGGGTCAAATTACCGTTTTACCCCTGGGTCACCTCTATTTCCTTAAGTACCAATTCTCCTCTAATGAACAATCTGTTTATGGTCCAACCATCAAACAGAAAACCCTCTCGTGCCATTGAGAGGGTAGGGCCCTTTGTTCAAGACTCGGAGTAACCACTTAAGGGAACACTCATCTGCTTCCCTAAAGTCGGGAAGGAGTGAATTCCATCTTGTACGATTATGTTCCCAGCTCCCCATTCGATCTTGTCCCCAAAGTGGTAGGCTTATTGAGTCGGCGTATTGGCCACTCTCACCCATACAAATCAAAGGACAATCTCTCATGAGCAGGAGTCCATAATCAACTCAGGATTAAGACTAAGTTGTCTAGGTCGTCCTAGTGAAAATAGAAAACCAACTAGTTAACGGTGTTATAACCAGTGGTTACTATTTCGCGGTCCGGTCTTATGCAAACTCATTGCATAGGATACCCCCACTCGCATGTCTCCTACACGAACGCGTTGGATCATAGCGTTTGTATCAAATACAAAGTGGGTCGTATCCATAGTGTTGTCAGGATAAGGCACCCAGTCTTATCCCTATACTATAGACCTTTTAGGCTGTTTCTTGAACAATGATCCCATATGTCGCTACATATAGTTCAAGATTCATATTACAGCCTTGGATGTCTAGTTTATTGGATTAGGGTTATTATTAGGCAAAGACAAACATAAAATAACTAATAACAATTAATGGAAAAATATATCAATATTATTTCATTAATATCCGGTCAACGGTTACATTCACTATCTACGAGTTTTAGGGCATAAAACCCAACAAACTCCCACTTGAACTAAAACACTAGTTAGTGAGATGTAAATGCAATAATCTAAAGCTGGAAATGTCATTTATATTAAAATAATACAATGAACTAGGGCATCCTTATACCCATTATACATTTCTCCCACTTGCCCTAGATTAGATGACATACATATCTCGTAGACCTAGACCTTCTAGATGACCCTCAAACACTTTAGCCGTGAGAGCCTTCGTAAATGGATCAGCGATGTTGTGCTCTGAGGCGATCTTAGTGACGATCACATCTCCTCTTTGGACAATCTCCCGTATCAGGTGATACTTCCTCTCGATGTGTTTACCCCGTTTGTGGCTACGAGGTTCTTTTGAGTTGGCTACAGCCCCACTGTTGTCACAGTATAGTGTTATGGGCACGTTCATATTCGGAACTACTTCCAAATCAGTCAAGAACTTTCTGAGCCATACTGCCTCCTTAGCTGCTTCGCAAGCTGCTACATACTCAGCCTCCATGGTTGAGTCTGCTATGCATCCTTGTTTGATGCTTCTCCACACTACTGCTCCTCCATTGAGGGTGAATACTGACCCTGATGTGGATTTCCTAGAATCCTTAGCTCCATACACAAGCATGTAGTCCCTCGTTCTCCGAAGATACTTGAGGATATTCTTAACCGCTCCCCAGTGGTCCAACCCTGGATTAGACTGATACCTACTGACTACTCCCACTGCATAACATATGTCAGGCCTAGTGCAGAGCATGGCATACATTAAGCTGCCCACAGCTGAGGCGTAGGGAATGTGTCTCATGTTCTCAACTTCTTGAGGTGTCTTAGGAGATTGTTCCTTAGACAGGTGTACCCCATGTCTGAAGGGTAGGAGTCCCTTCTTGGAGTTTTGTATCGAATATCGAGACAACATCTTGTCAATATACGTTGCTTGAGACAGAGCTAGCGTTTTGTTCTTACGATCCCTAATGATTTGGATTCCCATAACATATTGAGCCTCTCCCAGATCTTTCATTTGGAATTGGGCTGCTAGCCATTTCTTAATGTCAGTGAGGTATCCTACATCATTCCCAATGAGTAGGATATCGTCTACATAAAGTATTAGAAAAGCTACTTTCCTTTTGTTGACTTTCTTGTATACACAAGGCTCGTCAACGTTTTGGTCAAAGCCAAAAGATTTGATTGCAGTATCAAATCTAATGTTCCATGATCTGGATGCTTGTTTCAATCCATAAATGGATCGATTTAGCTTACAAACCTTTTGTTCCTGACCTTGGGCTATGAACCCTTCGGGTTGAGACATAAAGATATTCTCTTCAAGATTACCATTCAGAAAGGCAGTCTTGACGTCCATTTGCCATATTTCATAGTCATAATATGTGGCAATGGATAAAAGAATTCTTATGGACTTTAACATGGCTACAGGAGAAAAAGTTTCCTCATAGTCAACCCCCTCCTTTTGGGTATAACCCTTTGCCACTAGTCTAGCTTTGAAGGTCTGTACCTTTCCAGCTGCATCTCTTTTTCTCTTATAGATCCATTTGCACCCTATGGGTTTTACCCCATATGGTAGATCTGCAAGTTCCCATACAGAATTGGAGTACATTGACTCCATTTCCAGGTTCATGGCTTTGACCCATTCATCCTTTTCTTCGTCATTCATTGCCTGTCGATAGGACAATGGATCCTCAATGCTGTCATTAGGTATGACAACCTGAGTTTCAGTTAAACCCAAGTAGCGGTCAGGTTGTAATACAACCCTCCCACTGCGTCGAGGCATTCCCAACGTTTGAGATGGACGGGATGGATCTGAAGAACTAGTTCCTTCATCAACCCTTGCTGAATGTCCAACTTCATCAACAACTCTTGATGATTCTTCAGTAGCTTCTCCTAATATTATTTTGCTTCGTGGTTTATGATCTCTCATGTGGTCTTCCTCTAAGAAAGTGGCGTTTGTCGATACAATCACCTTATTTTCTTGTGGGTCGTAGAAATAACCACCTCTCGTTTCTTTAGGGTAACCAACAAATTGGCATAGTTTTGAACGAGGTTCCAGTTTCTTAGGATTTGTCACAAGCACGTGTGCAGGACAACCCCAGATGCGAAAGTGATGCAAACTAGGTTTATGCCCCTTCCATAACTCGAAAGGTGTTTCAGAAACACTTTTCGAGGGAACATTGTTCAAGATGTATACTGCAGTCTCTACTGCATACCCCCAAAACGAGCTAGGCAATTGAGCATAGCTCATCATTGATCGAACCATGTCTAACAAGGTTCTATTTCTCCTTTCTGACACACCATTCTGCTGAGGTGTACCAGGGGCTGAGAGTTGAGATTGGATTCCATGTTCTATCATATAATCCTGGAATCTTTGATCCATATACTCCCCTCCTCGATCAGATCGAAGTACTTTAATAGTTTTACCTAATAGTTTTTCAACTTCAGCCTTAAACTCCTTAAACTTTTCAAGGGCTTCAGACTTATGTCCCATTAGGTATAAGTAACCATATCTTGAATAATCATCTATAAATGAGATGAAATATGCGTACCCTCCTCGAGCTTTTACATTCATTGGACCACATAGATCTTAATGTATTAACTCTAAGGGTTCTTTGGCTCTGTAACCTTTTCCAGTAAAGGGTCTTTTGGTCATTTTTCCCTCGAGACAAGATTCACAAGGTGGTAGTGAATCATCTTCTAACTTGCTTAGAAGTCCATTCTTTACCAAACGACCGATCCTATCGATGTTTATATGACGAAGTCTAAGATGCCAAAGATGAGTATTGTTACTTGATGGAGAAATCTTTTGCCTTTTACTTTGAGTTTCAGCAGTTTTAAATAATTCGTGATTTAAAAGTGCTTTGTTTTCGGTTGGTCTTAAAACATACAAGTTATTTTCCAATTTGGCTGAACAAATAAGTACACCATTTTTATAAATGAACGCTTCATTCATATCAAAAGTAACTGTATACGATTGTTCAATCAAACATGAAATAGAAATCAAGTTCCTCTTAATCTTGGGAACGATTAACAAACTTTCTAAAAGTAAGAATCTATTTCTAAAAATTAACTTCACAGCTCCCACTGCTTTAGCTGAAATGACTTCTCCAGTTCCGACCCTGAGTGTCATTTCTCCATCGTTCAACTGCCGAAAGGAACTATTTTCCTGAAAAGAAGAGCAAACATGATTAGTTGCTCCTGAATCAAGTATCCAGGTAAACTCATCATGTTCTACCAGGCATGTTTCTAAAACCAATAAATCAAATTTACCTTCCTTTTCCTTCTTTTTCTCAGCAAGGTACTTTGGGCAGTTTCTCTTCCAATGTCCATCTACATTGCAGTGAAAACACTTGCCCTTGTCTGCCACAACTTTGGCTTTTCCCTTGCTTTTAGCAGCAGTACTGGGAGCTTTCCCCTTGTTTCCTGTCTTCTTCTTAGTTTTCTTTGAAGAAGTGGCTACAGATTTAGTTCCAGAGGATGAACCCTTCTCGAACTTTCTTTTGGAGTGAACAACGTTTGCCTCTCCTTCTATCTGTCCCTTGTTCTTAAGAAGAGACTGATAGAGCTGTAGCTCATTAAGGAGGCTAGTCAGATTGAACGTTATTTTATTCATCATTGCATTGCTTCGAAACTGCAGAAAACTCTTCGGAAGAGATTCTAAGATGAATGCAACCTGACTACGCTCATCTATGACCGCCCCGTTTGCCTCTGCCACGTTGAATTGGACCATCATATCCAGGACATGCTCCCGAACAGACGTGCCCTCTTTCATGCGACAACTATAAACGTATTTGAGAGCGTCATGGTGGAGTTGGTAGGACGGTTGTCCAAACATCTCCCGGAGAGAGTTCATAATCTCCCTCGCTGTTACCATGCCCTCATGCCTTTTAGCCAAAACTTCAGATAAGCTGGCTAAGATATAGACGCGAGTCTTATCATTGGCCTTTGTCAAGCGGTCATAAGCATCCTTAACTGCCTGGGATGCATTACGAGCAGGGGTTGGAGGACAATCCTCCGTTAAGACGAACCGCAGATCATCGACAACAAGAATCGTATTCAAGTTTGACTTCCACGTAGCATAATTTTCGCCGGTTAATTTCTCATTTTTAAGCAGAGAGACAATTGAGGAAGACATTGCTGAAATTTAAACAAACAATGACCGTATTAGTTATCTTTGCCTTAACCCATCATACAAGCAAACAATTGCACACAATCCAATCAATTTAGCAAAACAGACAATCACAGAACCCTAAAACTATTGATTTAGTTTTGCAACGACGTTTCAGAGGTTTAGAATATCAGCCACCGAAGGGTGATCAGGTACTCCTCCTTTGAAATGAGACACCTCTCAGCTAATTCTAATTCCAGAATAACTCATATTCCTATAGACATTAGCCACCGTTGTTCGGTCAAGGATTTGTTAACACTTTTAACTCATCCTCGTAAGTGTAACCCTCCCACTTTCAGATCTCAGAGGCACGCACCAACAGGCTACCGAAGGGGAAGACAACTGTTGGTGATTAGCCTAAGAGCTCCTATCCTTTCCAGGAGTTCACGATGTTCCGAATCCTATGACCAGGCCCTCCGAAGGGATGGATGCGCCAGGGCAACCTGCAGGCGGATCATAGGACTCTCACGGTGTGAACTATGGGCGGAGACCGAGGGATACGTTGACACGTGTCCCGCTCCCACTTACTCTAGACATTTTTCCCATTCACCTTGATATTGATCCATGCAAACACTTTCCGAAGGGAGGCCGCTCCTAGGGCGACTCGAAGCCGAGCATGAATCTCACGTTGTGAATATAGGGACGTAGGAGCAAAACTTGATTTAAATCTCGTTTTGTAATTTTCCTCCCACTGAAAATGTCCTAAGGTTAATATAGGGTTGTTTAACTTAGATAGTATTCGGCTAAGTCAATCTATCTAAGTCTGATCCTATTATAACAATTATGGAAAGGATTCAACTGCAATCTTTTGGGTGAATTAAACTTCTTTTAATAAACCCAACATTGCAAGTCAACATTACTATGGTTAATTCAACTCAATCCGGTTAGTTCCCAGGTAGGAGGTGTTCCGTAAACCGTCAACTTAAATACCCCCAACCTTAGACAGAACTTTACCGAGAGAGTTCCCTTATAACCTCAGTAATGCAAGGTCTTTACTCTAAAGATCTAGGTGCATTAAACACTTTTAATAGACCTAGTGACATTGCATGCTAACATTTAACTATGATTAATTCAACTCCGGTATTCCAGGTCAGTTCCCAGGTAGGAGGTGTTCCGTAAACCGTCAACTTAAATACCCCCAGCCTTAGACAGAACATTACCGGTGGAGTTCCCTTATAATCATAGCAATGTTTTTCCTACTTAGTAAATTAAAACTATTTTTAATTCTAAGTAAGAAAAGATTCTAATCCTATTAGAAATCGATCTAGGTCTAATTAATTTTAAACAATTTAAAATTAATCCAATTTATCCTATGATCTTATGTTTGCATGCAAATCTTGATTATAGATTGACGGTTTCTAATCATTAATATTAAAGAACTATTTCAAATTTTAATGATTAATCCTATAATCAAGAATCTAGGGTTTAATTCATTCAACAATCTCATTCAAATTAAATAATTAAACCACACTAATTGCATGAATAATATAACAATTATATTATTAACTATGGATGTTTCATGCTTCATGCAATTTTGATTTTCTTTTATTATAACAATTATAAGCCAATCAAGAAAATCAATCAAGCATGCTTCATTCATCACATTAAACATAACTATTTATATTTAATTTAAGTAATGACATGCTTCATGCTTTCCAATTTTTCATATAAATTAATATACACTTATATTAAAAAATATGAAAACAAATTCATGCATTTAAACATACATTATAACAATTTATAATATATAAAAAATGCATGAGCATGTTTATAACCTAAGGTGGGATTAAATAATCTATATGACATCCATAAAGCATATAAATAGCAATTGAACCGGTTAATTTTGGCCCCTAGGATAAAATAAAGCATTAAATTACATTAATTTAGCTAAATTCTATCCTAAAAAAAATCCATGTACAGCTCCGGAATTGGCCTAGACAGCACGAACCGCCCCGAACCACCTCGAACCGGCCTCCAAAATCACGAACCATGCCAAAAATTGGCTGAACCGGACCAAATAGGTCCCAGCCCAGCCGAACCGGTCCGAACCGGACCGGTTACACATTGAACCGCGCCTTTTGAAACCCTAGGTCGCGCCTCCATCGTGACAGCGTCGAGACGCTGTGTTGATTAGCGTCCCGACGCTGTGCGTTTTCCATATCTGGCGCCTGCGTAATCGAGACAGCGTCGAGACGCTGTTGAGGTAGCGTCCCGACGCTGTGTGCTTTCCTTACCGAGCGCCTTCGGTATCGAGACAGCGTCGAGACGCTGTTGAAGGAGCGTCCCGACGCTGTTGCGTCTGGAGGCAGAATCTGGGCAAAACAGCAACGATTTTTTCGATTTCGGCCCCGATTTCAGCGACGATTGCTCCGATTTTCATCTCATAAAAACCTATTCTAGACCCGGACTTACATAGGACTCGATTTTACATAATATACCCGAAACACCGGGCCTTACATGATCAAAATCACATAAAAATAAAATCTATGGCCATAAAATTAACCCAAACAGTTCAATGCAAACCAAACATACAATATGCATAAATCCCACCTTTTAGAGCCTATCGCAACTTTTCAAATTAATTAATAGGGACAGCGATGGCTCTGATGCCGATTGAAGGGAATAAAAGTCCCCACGCAGCGGAAGCGCATCGATTGGACCTTACGCCGTATATTAATTAACATTAAAATACCGTTATGATAACTCAAACAAAACTTTAAACTAACTTTAAAGTCGCTGTAAAATCGGTTTAAACATGCTAGAATAAATCTAAATTTATTTTAAAAACTTTTCTAACGAAAAGAGGAAGAACCGTTACAAACCTCTGTTGTAGACTTGACCGTTCTTCACCGACAACGCTCCAACGAACGAAAACGCAGCAACCTTCTCGCCTCTTGATCGCTGGATTTTCTTCTTTGAATGACACAATAACCATAGAGGTTACACCGGTATGTCTCTAAGTCTTGGAGGCCAAAGACTTGTGGGAGTCTTTCTCTAAGAGGGAGGCTAGAGAGAATTCTAGGTCTTGTCTTTCAAGAATGTCAAGTATCATGACCAATTAGGTCTAGTGTTCTATTTATAGAAGAGAGGCCATGAATAAAATATTCAATTAAATCAATCTTTTCCAAAATTGATTCAATCTGTATTCCTTAATTAATCAATCATGATCAATCAATTCCCCAATTGATTAATCTTTTCCATAAATGACTAATTTCTTCCATAAGTAATTAGATCATTCCCATAAATGATTAATCACTTCCTTAAGTGATTAATTATTTACATAATTGATTAATTCATGGTTAATGAATTCTTTAATTAATTAACCACCAATTAAATATCACATATTTAATTTCCGGCCTTGAATTAATTAATTTTGCCCAAACACTTTTTGGACTTAAATTAATTAATTCTTTCAATCTTCCATAAATTTATATTTGAACTTCTTCAAATATTAATTTCTCTCATAATAATATATCAATATATATTATATTTATTTCCCTTAGTAAATTGAACATTTTCAATTTACATTTAATTACTTAGTTGCCTCAAATTACTTTACGAGCTACCAGTGGGACCTTATGGACCTGCAGATCAGAAGCTCCAACGATGTGAGATTAATTGGTTAAACTCATTAACCACAATAATCAATATTCGTTAACTGTGTGTACATTCCACTATAGACTCACAGTTGCACTCTTCTCACTGCAGACATATTTTCTGTGTCCACGGAACTTAGACCAATATCGACTAGTTAGTCCTTCACGAGTGTCCGTAACACCAGCTGGGTCAAATTACCGTTTTACCCCTGGGTCACCTCTATTTCCTTAAGTACCAATTCTCCTCTAATGAACAATCTGTTTATGGTCCAACCATCAAACAGAAAACCCTCTCGTGCCATTGAGAGGGTAGGGCCCTTTGTTCAAGACTCGGAGTAACCACTTAAGGGAACACTCATCTGCTTCCCTAAAGTCGGGAAGGAGTGAATTCCATCTTGTACGATTATGTTCCCAGCTCCCCATTCGATCTTGTCCCCAAAGTGGTAGGCTTATTGAGTCGGCGTATTGGCCACTCTCACCCATACAAATCAAAGGACAATCTCTCATGAGCAGGAGTCCATAATCAACTCAGGATTAAGACTAAGTTGTCTAGGTCGTCCTAGTGAAAATAGAAAACCAACTAGTTAACGGTGTTATAACCAGTGGTTACTATTTCGCGGTCCGGTCTTATGCAAACTCATTGCATAGGATACCCCCACTCGCATGTCTCCTACACGAACGTGTTGGATCATAGCGTTTGTATCAAATACAAAGTGGGCCGTATCCATAGTGTTGTCAGGATAAGGCACCCAGTCTTATCCCTATACTATAGACCTTTTAGGCTGTTTCTTGAACAATGATCCCATATGTCGCTACATATAGTTCAAGATTCATATTACAACCTTGGATGTCTAGTTTATTGGATTAGGGTTATTATTAGGCAAAGACAAACATAAAATAACTAATAACAATTAATGGAAAAATATATCAATATTATTTCATTAATATCCGGTCAACGGTTACATTCACTATCTACGAGTTTTAGGGCATAAAACCCAACACATTCCTCTGGAAAATCATGTAATATGCTATGGCTTTTGTTTTAATGGCGATGGTTGTTGGATTTACTATGAACTTTTCTTTTATACATGTATATATAATTATCTCTTTATATTTTTACT
Source organism: Luffa acutangula (assembly GCA_036850905.1). Lineage (NCBI taxonomy): Eukaryota > Viridiplantae > Streptophyta > Magnoliopsida > Cucurbitales > Cucurbitaceae > Luffa > Luffa acutangula. The sequence goes on from CM072098.1 coordinate 24,046,767, forward strand.
TCCTCTGGTTAAAGTTGGAGAGTATTGTGTTTCCTCTGATGTTGATCTGATTTCAGGTTTGAGATATGATTTTACAAGGGGAAAGTGAAACAAATTGTTGGATTTCTACAAGTTTAGTTGAGTTGAGTGAATGAAGATTGTTATCATGTTATGTTCACTCTTATCCAGGTTTGTTTGTTGATTATTTGCAAATTGCACAGTTTTTTTTTTTTTTTTTTTGTGTGCCCTTTTCAAGGCTTGATTGTTGATTATTTGTGTTATCTTACCAAACTCCGCTTTTAATCTTTTGGTATTTGGTGGAGATTTGTAGAGAAGTCATTTGATTGAATCATAAGGTCTAAAGTAGAGGTAGTGATGTTTTAATTGGTTGTTGTTTGCTTGGACTTTGTTCTTAGGGGATTGAAGATCTGGAACCATTTTGTTGTTCTTAGGGGATTGAAGATCTGGAACCATTTTGTTGTTCTTAGGGGATTGAATCATAATGAAAAGTTTGTTTCTTGCTTAGCTTTAGGATATTTGGGGTATTGTTGTGAACCTGAAGTATTGTGAGGCTGTAGTTGGGTGATTTTTTTTCATATAGAAGTGTGTTTATCTTATTTAACATGTTTAAAATTTTTTGGGTTAGTCATATGTATGTCGTTATGCTCTCGAAATTTTTAGAGCAACTAGTTAGAATTAGGATAGATGATTTAGTAATGTCTCTAGGTTAAGTATAGAAACCTAGAGCATTATAGGTTCTCTGAAGGGGTTAAACTTGATATCTTGAAGTTTGTAAGCTTTTGGAGTTTCTTGAGTTTTCTAACAATTTTTTCCGATACTCATCGAGATTTGTTTTTTTTTTGTGTATTTTATTGTTAACTAAATTTGTTTTTCTTAGGTTCTTCGGGTTGTTGGACATATGTTTGTTATGTGAGTTCTTGTTTTGGCGTTGTATCGAACCTAATTACAATTTGTTTTTTCTTAGATTCTTCAAGTTTGATGTACGAGCAAGATTAAGGTGACAAGAATAAAGCGGCATGTACGAGAATTTTTGTTTTTTAGTGTAGGTGTAGACTTTTAATCATAGGTGTTTAGTAATTTTGAGGCCTTTCAGTGTAAATGTTTGTAATTTTATTTTTATATCATACTTATATGAATAAAAATTGTATGAACAAATTTTGTTCATTGGCTTATTGGAATGAAATTTGACAAATATTTGATTTCTATATAATTTTGCACATTTAAAATTAATATTACTTTCTTTACAGGTTGACAAATGAAAAAAAAATATTGTTCGTATGCCCACCAGGCAACCAAATTTTTTTTTTTATTAAATTATGAACAAAATGATGACGGGCAATGCATGTCATTAAAAAATATATTTAATGACGAACATTTAATGACGGACACCTTTAATGACGGACATTTGGTTGGAAAATACACTTTCGATGACGAACTTTTCATGACGGACGCCTTTTAATGAGGGGCAATGCCCGTCATTAAAACTGTCCGTCATTGTAACTTTTCATGACGAACGGCTTTTAATGACGGGCATTGCCCGTCATTAAAAGCCGTCCGTCATGAAAAGTTACCATGACAATCGTATAGATCACGGACGCCGCCCGTCATGAAAAGTCTTTAATGACGGGCATTGCCCGTCATTAAAAGTGATTTTTGTAGTAGTGGCGCTATAATCAAGTTGCCCGTCATTAAAAGTCGTCCGTCATGAAAAGTTACAATGACAATCGTATAGATCACGGACGCCGCCCGTCATGAAAAGTCTTTAATGACGGGCATTGCCCGTCATTAAAAGTGATTTTTGTAGTAGTGGTGCTATAATAAGGTTGCCCGTCATTAAAAGTCGTCCGTCATGAAAAGTTACAATGACACTCGTATAGATCACGGACGCCGCCCGTCATGAAAAGTCTTTAATGACGGGTATTGCCCGTCATTAAAAGTGATTTTTGTAGTAGTGGCGCTATAATCAAGTTGCCCGTCATTAAAAGCCGTCCGTCATGAAAAGTTACAATGACACTCGTATAGATCACGGACGTCGCCCGTCATTAAAAGTCTTTAATGACGGGCATTGCCCGTCATTAAAAGTGATTTTTGTAGTAGTGGCGCTATAATCAAGTTGCGATTGCGCCCGAGGACCAAGAGAAAACAATATTCACTTGTCCCTATGGCACTTATGCTTTCCAGCGTATGCCATTTGGACTGTGTAATGCTCCAGCTACCTTTCAGCGTTGTATGATGGCCATATTTTCAGACTTTGTAGAAGAGATTATGGAAGTATTTATGGATGATTTTTCTGTTTTCGGTTCATCATTTGATAACTGTTTGCACAATCTCTCTCGTGTTTTGCAAAGATGCCAAGAGACTAACCTTGTTTTAAATTGGGAAAAAATGTCATTTTATGGTAAAAGAAGGAATAGTTTTAGGCCACAAGGTGTCTGAAAAAGGGTTGGAGGTTGATAAAGCCAAGATTTCTGCTATTGAACAACTTCCTCCGCCCTTTAATGTTAAGGGAGTTCGTAGTTTCTTAGGCCACGCGGGGTTTTATAGGCATTTTATAAAAGATTTTTCCAAAATCGCTAAACCCCTGTGCAATCTGCTTGAAAAAGATGCCCCGTTTGTGTTTTCAAACGATTGTTTTCTACAATTTACCCTTTTAAAAGAAAAGCTGATTTCCGCACCTATCAGTGTTGTGGCTGATTGAAGGCAACGTCGAGATAAGTTCTTTAGGGCTATGTATTATGCAAGTAGAACTCTAGATAGTGCTCAGCAGAACTACACCACTACGGAAAAGGAGATGTTTGTTGTTGTGTTCGCTTTCGATAAGTTTAGGCCCTATTTGCTTGGTACAAAGGTTACAGTGCACACTGACCACGCTGCTATTCGCTATTTTAGTAGTAAAAAGGATTCCAAGCCCAGACTCATAAGATGGATTCTGTTATTGCAAGAGTTTGACTATGAGATCAAGGATAGAAAAGGTTGTGAGAATGTGCTCGCAGACCATTTGTCTAGGATAAAGCACGAAAAGAATATCGCAACCTTTCCCATTAAAGAAGTTTTTCCTGATGAAAGGTTATATGCTGTTAAAACCTCTTTTCCTTGGTACGTCGATTTTGTAAAGTTTCTTGCAGGAAAAGAAATACCTCCTGACTTAAATGCTCAGAAAAGAAAGAAATTTTTCCATGATGTAAAGTCTTATCTATGGAATGATCCGTTTCTCTTTAAGGTATGTTCTGACCAAATAATTCGAAGGTGCATTCCAACAGAAGAAGTAGGTAATATTATACATGATTTCCATGCATCGCCTTATGGTGGTCATTTTGGACCAACTCGTACTGCAGCAAAGGTACTTCAATTTGGTTTTTATTGGCATACTTTATTTAAAGATGTTATACCTTTGTGAGAACATGTGATAGATGCCAAAGGACAGGTAATATTTCTAGACGCCATGAAATGCCCCTAACCCCTATTCTTGAAGTAGAACTTTTCGATGTGTGGGGCATGGATTTTATGGACCCTTTTCCCTCTTCCAATGGATACTCGTACATCTTAGTTGCTGTCGATTACGTATCTAAATGGGTAGAGGCAGTAGCCACTAAGACTAATGATGTACGTGTTGTTTTGCGTTTTCTGCACAAAAATATTTTCACTAGATTTGGCACACCACGAGCTATAATTAGTAATGAAGGGTCCCATTTTTTCAATAATTTGTTTGAATCATTACTTAAAAAATATGGTGTCAAGCATAAGACTTCTTTAGCTTATCATCCTCAGACTAACGGTCAAGCTGAGATTTCTAACAGAGAGATTAAGTAAATTCTTGAGAAGACAGTTCGCATCAACAGAAAGGACTGGGCATACAAGTTGGACAATGCTTAGTGGGCCTATCGGACGACTTTCAAAACTCCAATCGGTACATCCCCGTATCGATTAGTGTATGGAAAAGCCTGTCACCTGCCTGTGGAACTCGAGCACAAAGCATATTGGGCTATCAAGAAGTTGAACTTGGACGCAGAGAAGGCTGGGGATCAACGGTTACTGCAGCTCAACGAATTAGAAGAATTTAGGAGCCAGACGTATGAAAACGCCAAGCTCTACAAGGAAAGAACGACAAGATGACATGATCGTATAGTGCATAAGCGGTCTTTTGAGCCAGGGCAGCAAGTTCTTCTATTCAATTCTTGATTGCGACTGTTCCTAGGAAAGTTGAAATCAAGATGGTCTGGTCCGTTCATAATCAAGGAAGTATCCCGATATGGACCAATTGAATTGATGGATAGCAGCGGGTTAACTTTTAGAGTCAATGCTCAAAGGGTGAAGCACTATTGTGGATTCAAAAAGCGAAAGGTCGAAAAAATGATTTCGACGGATCCAGGGTGACTAAGCCCTGTCTAGCTCAGGACGTTAAACAAGCGTTTCTTGGGAGGCAACCCAAGTGTTTAAGTTTTTGTAGATTTCATTTTAGTTTTTCTGTTGATCCTAATGCTCCCTTGAGATCCATCCTTATGCAGGAAGCTCGTGAATTCATTCTTTGATCATACAACAATTCAAGACGTTTCAGATTCTTTCGCTTTTTCAGGGCAGTATCGATATCTCTTTATCTGATTAAATGCTCATACATTGGGGACAATGTGTATTTTAAGTTTGGGGGGGGGGGGATTAGCTCTGCTTAGGTTTTGCGTAAGTAATGCTTATAAAGAATTAAATGCATGTTGATGATGATGGCGTCTGATGATTTGCTTTTAGCCATGACTCTCTCTTATTGCTGCAAATTTGAAAGCATGTCTAAATTCAAAAAAAGTTTAAAATTTTTCTTTGATCCCCTTGCAAAGTATGATGATTGATAGCGAGCATAGCTAGCTACTTTTACTTATTCAATTTAGCTAGTCTTTTATGATGTTTGGGCCATTTTATTGTGCTTCATTGTTTATTTTGTAGGAAATGGTTGATTGGAGCTATAAGGCCATATTAGAGTTAATTGGGTGCTCGGGGCGTGAAAAGATGCATAGGAATGAAAAGAGTAAAAGAGGAAAAAAGTCAAATCTCGGTCAACAGCAGGCTAGCGTCTCGACGCTAGCTCTTAAGCGTCTCGACGCTCACATTCCATATCAGATTAGGCGCGTAAAGCTCACAACGTCGAGACGCTGTGATAGGAAGCGTCCCGACGCTACCGTTTTTCCTTATTCAGAACGCGCGTATAAGAGGCAGCGTCTCGACGCTAAGACGAAAAAACAGAATAAAGGCTTATTTTCGGCTAGGTCTTTGGGGAGTTCGATTTGGGGACCTTTTGGAGCCGTAAAGGGGACAGAATAGAGCATTTGGAGGCTGAAAACAAAGGGAGAGGCTTGGAAATCAACCCATTGTTCGTGGGGATCGTGACGGGGACGTCGGATTCGGCCTACATTGAGTTTTATTTTCCCTTTCTTTTCTTTAGTTAGATTTATGGCTTTCACATGTTTAGTTGAGCTTGTATTTACATTCATGAGTAGCTAAACTTGTAGCTTAGGGATTGATGTAGTTGATTAAGTTTATGGATTGATTTATGGTTTAAGTTGTGCAATGTTATTGTGTTTGTAATCTTGATTTAATGCTTTCAATTAATTGACAATTAGTTGAATGATTTAAGTTTCGAATCTAGCTCGGGAGAGGGGATTTGATTTAGACTTATTCAAGATTGCATGAATAAAGTTTATTTTCTAATTCGTGACGGTTTTAGATTAACTTTAGAATTGGTTAAAAGATCTCATTGCCTTGCATGTTAATAAATTTAGATAGGGATATCAAGTTGGTTAATTTGCATGAGAATCAATTATACTCGGGAGAGGTAGTTGTGATTAAAGGGTCTTTGGCTCATAATTTCATTGTGCATAATAACTTATTCCTTAAAATCAATCCTAATCTAAATCGGCGAAATCAATTCCCTAAGTAATTTTCCCAATTGAATTTCCATTCTTTTTACTTGTTTGATTTGGTCTTATTATCATTCATTCATCACTTTTTAATCCCTAAATAAAATTGAGCGAGATTATTCACAATACTTGATTTGCTTAAAAATCCAATCCAGAGGACGACATTCGAATTTACTTTCACTATATTATTACTTGACTCGTGCGTTTGCGGTAGGAAAAGTCCACATCAAGTTTTTGGCGCCGTTGCTGGGGATTGGCACATTTAGTTAAATTGATATTGTGGAAAAATTGTTTGATCTTAATTTAGGGTGTATTTTTACCTTTTTAGTTGATTGCATTTTTTTCCCTTATTTGTTTTTCTTTCCATATTTGATTTTCTAGGTTAGTTTTTCTTTTAGTTGTGTAATTTTTTCCTTATTTGTTCTTGTTTTTCCTTTTCTAGATTAGTTTCTTTATTTGTGTTTTGCCATATTTATTTATTTTTGCATTCCATATTAGTTTATTTTCTTCCCTTTTCTAGATTATATTTTCCATATTTAAATTGAGTCTTTGTCATGTGTTCTTGTTAGGTTATTGTTTGATTGAAAGCCTAATTATCATTGTTGCTTTAATTGATTTGAATGGCTTTTTACTCAGCACCATATTCCAATTTTTCATCTTCAAGTTATACCCCTTTAAATGAAAATTCTTCATTGGAAAGCATAGTTCAAAATTATATTGAGGAATCTAGAGCGAGGAGTCTAAAAATTGATGAAATCATAAGAGGACTTCAAGCTCCACAGGAAGTTAGTGAGGTGGGATCCACTTCCATAAGTTGTCTAGTGAGTCAAGTAGTCGATGACTCATTGGCACTCATTCATGAGCGTAGTTCTTTCGATCTTGATGAGGATGAGCAGTTGGGGGTGAGTTGCATGAATAATGGGGACGAATTGGAGAGTTGGAGCACCTTTCAAGAACATGGTTGTGAGGAAAAAAAAGAAAATGAGCTTGTAGTGTTAGAGGAAGTTCAGGAGGTAGAGTTTGAGGTTGAAAAACCATCGTCTGTTTTATCTTCTCCATCCTTTGTAGATTTTGATTGTTCTTTTTTTTATTCTCAAGAGTCAGTTTTAGAGTCAGAGTCTCTTTATTTTGATATTTCTCCTTTTATGCTTCTGTTTCAGGGGCCCATGAGAAACTAGTAAGTTTACTAGCGATAGTTGGGTATATTGATTCAAGGAAGAAGGGCCCAAAGAAATACGAGAATTTTTATGTGCCTTTACAGACTGGACAAACACGTCGAGCTAATGACGTTAAACAAGCGCTTATGGGAGGCAACCCAAGTAAGTTTAGTGTGTTTTCTTTTTGTCTTTGATTTATAGTTTGTTTTTGTTTTGTAGGTCTTGTTTTCTTTCTCTCCTTTGCTTTCAAGCTTTCAAGAGTCTAAGCATTCAGTCAAGAAGTCATCATCATTCCAGGCCAGTATTGTTCACTCCTGTCATTCTCTTATTGTTCTCATGCTTGTTTATGCCTTATTTTCTTTATACATTGAGGACAATGCATATTTTAAGTTTGGGGGTGGATTAGCATGTGTGTGGAGCCCTTGAACATCTGAGTTCGGGCTATAGTTTTGAGCTTTCTTTGAATTATGCATATGATTGTTTTCTGGATGCTACTTTTGCATGATTATGATGTCCTAGGATAGGCTTTCTTGTCAATTCTCAAGCTTGTGATGAGATGTAAGCATAAGTGCCCAAAAAAGGGAGACTTTTTAAAATTTTTCTAGGAGATGGCTTGCATGAGTAGAGTATCTGTCTTGGCTAGATTTGGATTTTAATGTTTAGGAGCGAATTATTGGGTTCATATGCTTGTTGTCACCTCGATAGGTGTAGGGAAGAGCTAAAGAGTTAATTTTTTGCAAATTAGCATGTTTGATCTTGCTTAGGAGAAAAGAAAAGAATATCTGCTTATTATGTTCTTAACGAAAAAATCATTCTTGTTGTTATTGTTGAAAAAGAAAAAAGTCATGACTTATGCGCGCAATATGCAATGAATAATAAAGTTTAGGCAAAAAGAGCTACCCCTGTTGTGATCAGTTAGGCCAACCAGAGAAAACTCAGGTTAAGGGTCCCTGCAATGGGTGTGTGAAAGCTAGTGCCACATTTAAATACTTAATTCAATTGTTAATTAAAAGCACCTAAGTATGGAGATAAACAAACTAATTTGTTGCATTAACTCATTAGTGAAGTCTTAGTGCAAGTGTAGAGGGAAAATGAACTGAGAGTTTAATAATCCAATCCCGATCTAGTAGAGTCTGATCTTGTTGAGTTAGATCTCGCTTATGCAAGTTAATTTTGGAAAAATTTTAATTTGTCTCCCTCATTGGTCCTTGTGTGCATATCTCTTGCTTGCTTGGTTATTGACTTTTGAGCCTTGAGGATTGAGTTATGATTGTTGCATCCATTTTTCTACTGTATGTTTGATTTCTAGTTTGCTCGAGGACTAGCAAAAGCTTAAGTTTGGGGGTATTTGATAGCAAGCATAGCTAGCTACTTTTACTTATTCAATTTAGCTAGTCTTTTATGATGTTTGGGCCATTTTATTGTGCTTTATTGTTTATTTTGTAGGAAATGGTTGATTGGAGCTATAATGCCATATTAGAGTTAATCGGGTGCTCGGGGCGTGAAAAGATGCATAGGAATGAAAAGAGTAAAAGAGGAAAAAAGTCAAATCTCGGTCAACAGCAGGCTAGCATCGAGACGCTAGCTCTTGAGCGTCTCGACGCTCACATTCCATATCAGATTAGGCGCGTAAAGCTCACAGCGTCGAGACGCTGTGATAGGAAGCGTCCCGACGCTACCGTTTTTCCTTATTCAGAACGCGCGTATAAGAGGCAGCGTCTCGACGCTAAGACGAAAAAACAGAATAAAGGCTTATTTTCGGCTAGGTCTTTGGGGAGTTCGATTTGGGGACCTTTTGGAGCCGTAAAGAGGATAGAATAGAGCATTTGGAGGCTGAAAACAAAGGGAGAGGCTTGGAAATCAACCCATTGTTCGTGGGGATCGTGACGGGGACGTCGGATTCGGCCTACATTGAGTTTTCTTTTCCCTTTCTTTTCTTTAATTAGATTTATGGCTTTCACATGTTTAGTTGAGCTTGTATTTACATTCATGAGTAGCTAAACTTGTAGCTTAGGGATTGATGTAGTTGATTAAGTTTATGGATTGATTTATTGTTTAAGTTGTGCAATGTTATTGTGTTTGTAATCTTGATTTAATGCTTTCAATTAATTTGCCATTAGTTGAATGATTTAAGTTTCGAATCTAGCTCGGGAGAGGGGATTTGATTTAGACTTACTCAAGATTGCATGAATAAAGTTTATTTTCTAATTCGTGACGATTTTAGATTAACTTTAGAATTGGTTAAAAGATCTCATTGCCTTGCATGTTAATAAATTTAGATAGGGATATCAAGTTGGTTAATTTGCATGAGAATCAATTATACTCGGGAGAGGTAGTTGTGATTAAAGGGTCTTTGGCTCATAATTTCATTGTGCATAATAACTTATTCCTTAAAATCAATCCTAATCTAAATCGGCGAAATCAATTCCCTAAGTAGTTTTCCCAATTGAATTTCCATTCTTTTTACTTGCTTTGATTTGGTCTTATTATCATTCATTCATCACTTTTTAATCCCTAAATAAAATTGAGCGTGATTATTCACAATACTTGATTTGCTTAAAAATCCAATCCAGAGGACGACATTCGAATTTACTTTCACTATATTATTACTTGACCCGTGCGCTTGCGGTAGGAAAAGTCCACATCAATGATTCACTTGTTTTATTATGATTTTGAAAGCCTAGACGAAAGTTATGTACTTCGGAAGTTCGTTCTCACTCCGATAGGTGTAAAGTTTGTCTAGATAAGCTTTCTTGCGTAATAGTAGGTAATACTGAGCTTTGGGTTTAAAAAAAAAAAAACTTTGATTTGCCCTAAATATATATATATTTAAATAAAAAATGCTCCACTTTCTTGAGAGCATTAGTAACCAAGGGCATTCATGGCGCCCATCGTTTGCCTTTGCATGAAAACACTGAAAAGAAATGAGCATGCCTCGGCAACCTAAAAGATGAGGCACTCGTAGTTGGATGCTTTCATCACTAATGTTGGCAAGCCAGAACGAAGGCGCTACATCTAAAAGGATATAAAAAAAAGAGAAAAAATTGGGGTACCTAATTAAGGTAGTGCTTGCTAGATAGGTATGATGGCTAAAAGGGCGAGCTGTAGTGCCAGTGTAGGGGGAAGATGGATGGAGGAGTATATAAATGATTTCGGGCTAGTAAAGATTATGATAAGGCAAATGATGATTCGTTTTTGCAAGGGAGGATAGGACTAGATTTTAAACTTCTTGATGGTTGGTCATGCTTGCTTATTTGTTTCAATAGTTTGCATTCATGGCTAGAAGCATTGAGGATAGAGTTGTTAGCATGCAAGTTATGATGAATATACATTACTTTATTTTGCTCGGGACTAGCAAAACTTTAAGTTTGGGGGTATGATGACATTCAAAAATGTCATCATTTTCCTATTAATTTTAGCTAGTTTTGTGCATGAATTGTGAGCTTTAATGTATTTTTATGTTGATTTTGTAGAAAACCGACTTCAAGATGCAAAACCAAGAATTTTACCAATTTTGGGTGTAAAAAGAAGACTTTGGGCCATAATTAAAGAAAAGAAAAGAGAACATTTGAAGTGGAGGCCCAAAAAGCCCAAAAGAAAGAAGAAATGAGGCAAAAATTCGTGAAGAAGGCTTCTAGAAGGCCTAGCGTCTCGACGCTAGGACAAGAGCATCTCGACGCTAGGTGATCAGCGAAGAACGCTCCAAAATCGTGGTAGCGTCTCGACGCTGTCCGCGCAGCGTCTCGACGCTGCGACGACTTCTGCCCCAAGACAACATGACATCACAGCGTCGAGACGTTGTGACGTAGCGTCGAGATGCTGTCGTCTTGTTCAGCAAGAAATTTCCAGCCCCTTTCCCTATAAAAAGCCCCCTCTCCCATGGTGAAAATCATCCCATTTTGGGGGAGCTCTCCCCTAGCTCAATAAAGATAAAAGGTGAGAAGAATTGTGAGGAAGAAGGTGGAATTGAGCGAGGTTCCAAGGCTCGGGATTCGAGATGATCGTGACGGGAGCTTGGGATCAACTTATCGGTTATTTCTTCCTTACTTCTTTGTAATTTCTTATTTTAATTTGAGTTAGACCTATGGATCAAGATCACTTGGGCAAAATTATTCTCATTTGTGAGTAGATCTTGAGAGCTAGGGTCGTTATACTAGTTAATTGGATATTGTAGCGCGATTAGTTGGATTATGTAATGAATTTTATCATATTTCATCTATGCAATTCTTGCTTAATGCTTTTAATCTCTTGATCGCGGATTAATTGTTATGTTGGTCTAAATTGATACTCGAGAGAGAGAATTGAGATTAAATCCAAATTGCATTGCTAATAATTGCTTGGAGCACGAGAGTGAAAAAAAATTGTTAGAAATTGATAATGAAGTTGCTTAATGCCATACTTTTATTCACTAAGGAGATGGACACATGAATTAGTTATGATAGTATGAGATGTGGAGGAGCTTGAAAGAGAAATCCGCTTATAATTACTTCTAGATTTATGAAACTGAAGATTATTAGTTACATGCATCTTTGTAATTGAGCTACAAATCCAAGAAAGCTAGTTAACACCCTAGGTCAAGCCCCCTTTAATTGGATATTTTCATTTAGTTATTGCATGTTTATTTTTATTAGTTTCTTTAATTTTCACTTCATCACTCGAGTTGGAGTTCTAAGTAAAATTAAAACATGATTGTTCTTGGTACTTAAGCAAATTAAATCAATTTCCCTGAGGATTCGATACTCAGAATACTTTCCATTTTATATTACTTGCGGCTCGTGAACTTTGCGGTCAAAAAGTTTTTGATTTCGTTGCCGGGGAAGTTGTTTTTTTTTTCGTTAATATTGACACTACAACAAATTATACTTTTAATGTCGGACAAAAAAATATGTGCGGGACATTTAATGTCGGACAAGTGAAAAAAAGCGCTGGAAAATTTTAAGAAGACCTTGCCCGACATTAAAGATATGATGTAGGTTTAAAAAAAAAAACAAAATCTGGGGAAAAAGAAACAAAACCCTCGATTTCTTCTCTCCCTCTCAATCCCCTCTCTCTCGACTCCTCTCTCTCAGTCGACCACAACCGCCAGCCTCCCCTCCTTTCCGACTTCGATCTCCGCTGCGGCCGGTCACGAATTCACATCACTCTGATGCAGCAACTCCATCCCCTTCGATTTCTCTGTAGTCTCCTTCTAGATCAGTCGCACCCCACCAAAGTCGTCGCCCTCTCGGTTAGTTTTCTCTCACTCTCTCTCAGTTTTCTCTCATTTCATTTCTCGTATTCATAAAAAAAACCCACTGATAAGAAAACCTCACCGATTCGCCATGGGTTGGTAGTTGTTTTTTTGCTGTGGTTGGTTGTTCTTTGTCGTGGTGGTTGGTGTTTCAGCCGTGGATGGTGGAAGTTGAGGTCAGGGTAGTAGATCTCAGGGGAGTAGCAGATCCGAGCAGATATGAGTTAGATCTACTTTGATTTTTCAGATATGGGTTTATTTCTTTCTTGTTATTGCACACAACGTGTTTGATGTTATGCTTATGTGGTTTTACCTAAGATTTTGGCAAGTTTCTAGACCTTTATTGCTTCTTTGGAACATAATCTATTTGATGCTCTAGGTGTTTATTGCGCACAATGGCAAGTAGATGGCTCTTTCTTTCCTTTTAGGGCATGAAGACTCCAAATTTTGTTGCTTTTTGATAGTTCCGAAAGACAAATATGCTGATTCGGTGTGATATTTAAATGTCATTCGCATGATAAATTATTACGATCCCACTGGAATCTTGATCGATATTTTCTTTTTCTGTTTTTTATAGTTGCTTATCAGAAATTTGTCTGTTAGAATGATTTAGATTTTAAAATGTTAGATTGCTAATGCTGGCAGGAAAATGTGCCAATCGGCTGCTTGCAACATCCGGCTTACCTCTGATTGCAAGACAGATGAAGGTGCAACTTTTGATAATTTTTTTCCAGCTTATTTTGTTTTTTGAACAATAAGTATTTACAAACTGCTTAATTTATCATGTCTATTCTTTGTTTGTAGAGGTTAGAATTGAGTTCTATATGGGCCCTCCTTGCAGCATTTGAAGACCTTCTTCCTATCCTAGATGGTGCAGTAACATTTCCAATTGAAGGAGCTTTTGTAAAAGGGGTTGATTCCCTCTCGTGGATGGCAAACAACAGCAAAAAAAAATCAAAATTTTCAGAAAGATGGACCTCACTGTTGGACCTTTCTGAGTACTGCTGCATATGGGAAACAGAACAAAGTTCCACAGGTTGGTTTTCACCTATTACTGACCTTGCTAACTCTTGCATTTTACTTAATAACAAATGTATTTAATCAACTCACTTTAGCAGATCTCTGTACTTTATTTCTCCATTTGCTTCATTAGCAGGTCACCTACTACTGACCTAATTCTTTGTTCTTTTGAACTTTAGTGGGTTGGTTAATTTTATTCGATGCAACACCTACTTTTGAGTGTTGAAATGCAAGTATTTCTTTTATTAACACAGCAGAAGATGTGGGCCTTGTGTGTGTGAGTTAAATGCAAGTTGAGTAGTTTGTTTGTTTCTTGAAATTGCCTCCAATATGCATTTTTTACAGATTATACTTCTCTCTCCTCATTGATAAGTAAGAATCTTCTAACTAACCATTATTACACATTAAAATTTGACTCATTTAAGAAAGAGCTAAAATTTGTGGTTATGTTAAGTTTGTGTGTTTGTGTTCAGATAAAAGCAATCATCTAACTAACCATTTTGCTTTCTTCCTTGTTTTTTTGTATTCGTTTTGATTTTGTTTTGGAAACTCGGTCAGAGTATGGAGTAGCTAAAGGGAGGTTGTTACAGAATAACAAGCATTGGATCAGTGAGGATATTGACGAAAGAGGTAATCCAAATTCATCTTTGACTGGCTCTTTCTTATCTCCTGTTATTTGCTTGGGTGATTCAGTCGAAGCTCAGCTAATTTCTGTAATGAGTCCATTCAATTGGTTGCTCTTTCTGTTATGAAGGCTAGATTTACGTTGCCATGTTATAATTTTTGCTTTGAATTTTTGTCTAAAAATTGATGTCTAATTATTAGCACCTTCTTGAAACCTATTCTAATGGTTTATGGTTCATGATGCTTTTATGCATGATTGTAAAGCATTTTTGGATTTTCCGTTCAAACCTTTCAAGGCCTCTGGGATGTATGGTTCTATTGCTTGGACCTTTTTTTCCTAAGTTTCCCCAAAACTTCTCTTTTAATGGAGTTGCCTTTTGTATCTTCTTCTCTATTTTCTTTCTCTCATTCCTTTTTTTTTCCTAAGTTTCCCCAAAACTTCTCTTTCAATCAGTTGTGACTACCTTCACTCGATACAAGTAGGAAGGGGCTAACATAGGTTACTGTCCCTTAAGAGAATTGTATATATTTGGTGAAATAACTGTGGTCAAAATTTCAAATGTGACTAATATTTTGAGACTTCTTTCTGATGAATGAATAGTCGCTTGAGAGTCATTGCTGAACTTAGACATGGAGATCTATTTCACTCTACCAACATAGTATCAAGGTAAGGCAGTCTATTGTCAAGAATGGCAGAAATTTAATTTTATTGGAGTACATGGGGTTTGATTAAATTGTAAGCAAGGATAAACATTTGCTGAGATCAATGTGATCGTCCTAATGCCAGTTAGAGTCACCAGAATCTGTGAAATTATCATCAGGATACTGTTGTTGTACAATAGCATGTTCCTCAAGTTACTGAAAGTTTTTTGTTTGGTTTTTTCATATTTCAGCATTGAATTTGACAGAGATGATCAATTATTTGCTACCGCTGGAGTTTCTCGATGCATAAAAGTCTTTGACTTCTCTTCGATAATGTCTATGTTAAGATGCCTTTATCCATTGTTTTTCAGCATTTTGTAAAAGTCTTTGAATTTTGTAAGAATTTTGGATTCTACGTTCAAGCCTTTCAAGGCCTCTGGGATTTCACTAAACACTCCATTGTCGCTGGCCTCATGCTCTGGTAATTTCCTCAATGCTCCGTTTCTCGTTCTGTTCTTCATTTACTCACAAACTTACAACATTAACTTCTCCATTGTCAATGCAAATTACTGCACACCAAGTGTTCTATAATCCTCTAGATGTTGTTGGTTATTAGCTCTAATTTACTCATATGTTTTGGAGCTTTAGTTTTAGTTTAAGGATTTGATTGGAGATATGTGTCGATTGTATTTTACTTACGTTTTTGCTTTGTATAAGGTTTGGAATTCATCTTGTTAAGTTAGAACGGTTGCAGATGATGAAATGAATATTCTCGAAAATGAGCTCGAAGAGGAACTTGGCCGGAAGAGCGTAGAAGGAGTTGTGTACTTATTTTACTTTTTCTTTGTAAATTAGTTCATGGATGTGATTTGTGGATAGACGGAAAGTTCCATGTATTATATACACTATTATATTTTATTAATTAAATTCATGTTCGTTGAGTTGTATAAAAATACTTTCGAGATTTTATTTTGTGTGTATGTTGAAATTTTATTTTGTTTACAGGTTTTTACAAAAGGAATAAATCGTATTGTTGGTTAGCAACGTGTGCAACCAACAATTTTTTTTTTAATTTAATATCGAACATTTAATGTCAGGCGCTTTTAATGTCGGACACTTTTAATGTCGCACATCTAATGTCAGACATTTTTAATGTCACAACTTTTAATGTCAGGCAATGACCGACATAAAAAACTGACCGACATTAAAAGTGACTTTTGATGTCGGTCAAAGCTTGTTGAATGACATTAAAAGAGCCCTTTTAATGTCGGGCAATGACCGACATTAAAAGGGTACTATTAATGTCGGACAGAGCTTTTGATGTCGGGCAATGACCGACATTAAAAACGACCGACATTAAAAGAGGCTTTTAATGTCGGGCAATGCCCGACATTAAAAGCGACCGACATTAAAACTTTTAATGTCGGTGTTTTTAATGTCGGTCAGTGACCGACATTAAAGACTTTTAATGTCGAGCATTGCCCGACATTAAAAGCCAAATTTGTTGTAGTGTGAGAACTAAGTGTAAAATATGATCTTAGAAATTTTGGAGAGAAAAAATGTCCACAGTTGCTTCGCATACAATACTTCCAATCAATCAAAAGAACTAAACAAAAACAAAAAATAAAATGATATTCATAAATTAATGAAATAAAAATATTTACACCTAAATTACTATTTATCCCTTTCTTTTCGATGTCAAGAAAAATTGATTTGCTTAAAAATCAAGCATCCCCGGCAACGGCGCCAAAAAACTTGTTGACGGGTTAGAACGATTATCGCAAGCGCACGGGTCGTCACAAGTAATATAAAACGATAGGTAATACCGAGTATCAAATCCACAGGGAGACGAAGCAAAAATTAAGCAAAGCAAAAATCTCTTGAGCACTAAAAATAATTGGGAGAAATAATATTTAGGGAACAGATCATGCAATTAAAAATGATTCAAAAATCAAAGCAATTAAAGAAAACAATTTGATCAATCGAACAAAAATAAAATGTGGAGAAAAAGTTTTCTTTAAATGGGAAGAGGGGTCTTGAAAATCAATTATTAGATAAACATTTATTATAATTACCCTATCTCATTGCCCAACTAATTATAATCCTAGAATCTCCGTTAATCACATAGGTTCTCCTGCCGGTTTCCCCTAATTGTAATTAATTCATTTTAACAACCTAAGTGTCCTTAGCGCCATTAAAAATCATTAATTATTATTAATTATTACGCTCTTATTCATTTTAGGAATCTAAGTTTAATCAACTAATCCGTTTTCACGGCGGACAATTAAACTAGTTGCATGGATTACAATCTATCCTAACTTCTCTCCATCGAGTTTCCATTTAGAATCAAATCATCACACAATTGGCCAGATTGCATAAAACATTAAGCACATCCATACAAATAATTAGGAAAAAGGGCAAGAGACAGGAAATTATAATAACATTTTGACTATAATTTCATTTCAAGACCCCAAATTTGGGTTTAGCTACACATAGCTAAAATAACCACAAAATTTACAATAGAAAACATAATTAAGAGCATAATAAAAGGAAATGAATTGACCGTCAAAAAACCCCTTTGCTGACGCTCGGAGTCCCGTCGAACACTCCTTGAGCCTCCTAGGATGCTCCCCAAAATTCCCCAAAATATTTCCCACTAAAGAAAGCTCTCAAAAAGGCTAGAAAGCCATGAGTGAGGCTCCAAAGGAGCCAAAGGAAGGAAGGGAAGGATGGAAGAATTGGTGGATGATTGATGGTGAAATGAGGCACCATGGGGCGCCTTTTATAGGCCTGGACAGGGGGTAGCGTCGCGACGCTGATTGATACAGCGTCGCGACGCTGTGCCATTTTCCAGATTTTCCAGTTGCGGTTTGATCTTCTTTTTGGGCTTTCTCTTCATTTATTTTTGGGCTTTTTCTTCATGATTGATCTCTTTGACTCCCCTTTTGGTCCATGTTTTGAATTTGGTCTTGATTGGCTTCATTTTGAGCATTTTTTCCCCAAAATCCACAACTTTGCTCCTAAGGACCAAATAACAAAATACATTAAATATTTTCAATAAAAACACGATTAAAGCACAAAAAAGCCTAATAAATTGGGACTAAAATAGCGACATTTTTGCTCGCTATCACACCCCCAAACTTAAGCTTTTGCTAATCCTGAGAAAAATAAACTCTAAAGATGCATGAAATAGAATCGTTCAAGCCTCAATGATTTTAGAATTCTTAAAATAGAATCGAAAACATGCAAGTGGAGTAAGCAAGCACTGCATACTCATGAAGAAATCTTAAACTAGTTTGAACTTAAGATTAATGAATAGCATGCTCAAGACTTATCTATTGATTCTTTTACTAACCTAGATTAGTCTTATGGCTTTCTCCATTTGTTTTTCCCCTACACTGGCTAAGAGCCCCTAATAGGTCAGAGTCCTTCTATCATGCAAAAAAAAAAAAAGCTAGAGCGCCTGATATTTTCTTTATTTTTCATGGGGAAGCAAAACTCACAAGTGATTTTTCATTTGTTTTTTCTTTTGCTACTCCCCCAAACTTGCATTTTGATATCTAATGGTACTAGCTTTCACACTACGGTGCAGGGACCCTTAACCCGAATTTTATTCTCTGGTTGGCCTAACTGATCACACCGCAGGTAGCTCTTTTTATCACTAGGCTTTTCTTTTGTGCAAGAAAAAATTTCTTTTTCAACAGATTTTTCTTTTCTCTCATTTTCTTTTGTTGCTTTTGATTTTCTCTCAGCAGACATACCACTTTTTTTTTCTACCTAATTCTTTAGAACAATAAAGCATGAACTTCCTAATATTATAAACTAAGCCTATGGGGTTGACAACAAACTTTAATAACCATAATAAGAATCTAGATTTTCAAAGACGTCATTAGATGAGACTATTGCATGCTTTAGACATCAAAACTAAGTATAAAAAATTTTTAAAATTTCACAATTTCTACCATGCTCCCAGATTCCACAACATATAAACCATTTTCTCCCAAAATTTCTAAAATCACATCCTTGACTATCATAGCTATCTATTCATGCATCCAACAAAATTTAAATATGCTCAACACAACGAAAGTCTCCCCCCCAAACTTAAACTAAACATTGTCCCCAATGTTTTGAAAACAGTAAAGCATAAAGAGGCATACTGAGACTTCCCTGAGCTAGGAGCGCTTCATCCTCCTCCTTTGGGTCCAAAAAAATGGGATTTTTGGAATTTTGGGATTTTCTAAGGTGATCCTGCAAAACAAAATCGGATCATGGAGCAAAGAAAATTATTTACCGCAAAAAAACTACCTAAACTTTAAGCCTTGAGTTGCCTCCCAAGCAGCGCTTTCTTTAACGTCTTTAGCTAGACGAGGCTCGTCACGCTTACGGAGGCTCGAAATAAAAGTTTTCATCATCTTCCGGGCCCTACAAGAAATCACGCACCGAATTGCACACTGCGAACAGGGGAGAAAAAAAACTTTCCCCTGGCCCATCTTCACTAAAGAGATTGTTATAATTACATTTCAGAAAATATGAGGCCGCATCAAATCTCTTTTCTAAATCTCTATTCACAAAGCAATTGTTAATAGAGTCATCAAGCGTTATGATATCTACTGGTCTGGGATCTAAAGGTGAGCTATCAACTATGTCAGTCCATTCATCAGATTCAATATCTATATGCTCAGAATATTCCTCAGACTCAATATTAAAAATGATTCAACTAGGCTATCATATGACTCACTATCAAAAGAATTAAAGAATTCAAGAATTTCTGGATCATATTCTATACTATGCACAGATTCGAGTCCCTCTGGGTCAGATTCTATGTTATATACATCATCAGGACATGAATCAAAGGTATTAACAATTTCAGGGTTCATGCATTCAGGAATATCAAGATCAGGCTCGATAGATTGAGTGTTATCATGATGAAACTCAAAATTATATATCAAGTAATATTTTTTATGCAATTCATGCTCATCCTCAATGTCAGGAAAATCAATATCATCATCAAAATCATCGATTTCAGGTAAATTTAATTTATTCTCAAAAGAAGGTAAATCATCAACTGCAGATATTTCATTCTCACAGGCAGGCAAGTCTAATTCATTTTTAAAGTCAGGCAATTCTAAATCATTCTCAAACAGAGGGTCATCTAAATAGGCATTATGATCAAAATCCCCATCATCCATAGGCACTTCTCTTAAGCCTAGGCCAAGATTATACTCTACCTCTTCATCATCGTCAGTCAAGTATTCAGGACCAATAGAAAAACATGTATGCAAACTACAAACGGACTCATCTTGGCCAAAAATACTAAACACGACTTTTTCATCATCACTATTCAAGGTAAGCTTACCTGTATGCACACCAATCTCAGCCTTACCAGTCGCTAAGAAGGGTATGCCTAGAATAATAGGTACCTCTTTGTCCTCCTGCATGTCCAGTACCACAAAATCTGCGGGAAAGATAAATTTGTTGACTTTCACCAGCACGTCCTCCACAACACCCATCGGGTGGGTAATCGATCTATCAGCAAGCTGGAGAGTGACGTCGGTGTCTTTCATTCCTGTTAAACCAATCATCCTATAAACAGAATAGGGCATTAAATTTATACTAGCACCTAAATCACATAAGGCCCTATTGAAAGATACTTCTCCCATAGTGCAGGGAACAGTAAAACTCCCTGGGTCTTTCTGTTTAGACGACATCTTTCCAGAAACAATGGTACTACTACTCTCAGACAATTTAAAAACTTTTTTTTTCCAACTTTTCTTCCTAGAAAGCATTTCTTTCATGAATTTCCCATAATTAGGCATGTTATACAAAACATCTACTAAGGAAATATTCGCAAACAATTTCTTAAACATTTATAGGAATTTATGAAACTGCTCATCTAATTTAACATTTTTAAAGCGTTGAGGAAAAGGTAACTCCCTGTAGTCAAAAGTAGGACATTCGCCCCTCCGCTTGGGTGGGCTAATGTGCGAGCCTTTGTCATGATGGTTGCATGGAACCACTTCTTCCTCGTTTAGTTTCTCTCTATGCCTGTCATCTTGCCTTTCATCTTTTCTTCCTGCAAAATTGTTAGAAAAATCACAATTCAAATCAATAGAGTTAGGAGGATGTTGGGAACTTTCAGAGGAGGGTTTTTGTGCCTTAGCCCTTTCATCTTCATCCTTGCTCTTTTCTTATTCATTCTTCTTTTTTTGAACTGTCATCCAGCTTCCTACCACTTCTTAGTGTCACCATCTTGCACTGGTCTCTTGGGTTAGGTTCAATGCCGCTAGGAAATTTTGCCTTCTGAAGGGCATTCACCGTTGAAGCTATCTGTCCTATTTGAACTTCCATGTTTTTCAGAGCTGTGTCGTGGTTATTAACTACCGTCTGGAGATTCACATTCAATACTCTTTATTCTTTAATAAACAGAGCCACCATCTCCTCCAGGTTATTCTTCTTTTCAAGCGCACTGGATGATTCTTCTTTTCGTTGAAGCTATCTGATAACTGGTTGCCACCATTTCCTCTAATAGATCTTTGGCTTCCGTTACTGTCTTGGAAAGAAAACTTCCTCTTGCTGATGTATCTTGGACTGTCTTGGTGGAGGCATTCAATCCATTGTAAAACAACTGCACTTGGAGCCAATCAAGATATCCATGTTGGGGGCACCGTCTAAGCATTTCCTTGTATCTCTCCCATTCTTCATACAATTGCTCCTCGTCAAACTGCCTAAATGTTCTGATTTCAGTCTGGAGCTTGGTAGTCTTGGCAGGCGAGAAAAATTTCGTCAGAAAAGCCTGGGCAAGCTCGTCCCATGTACTAATGATGCCCGTCTCGACTGATTCGAGCCAATCATTTCCCTTGTCTTGTACAGAAAATGGGAACAACCTAAGTCTTACAGCGTCTGCCAGAACTCTGTTCATTTTTACCGTCCCACAAATTTCCAAGAATGATCGCAGATGTGAGTGTGGGTCCTCAGAAGGATGTCCCTTAAAAGAGTTATCGTGCGCCATCTGAATCAATATTGTCTTTATCTCAAAATTGGTAGCTTGAATTGGGGCGTAAACAATTCCAGAATTATCGGTGGGAAGAACTAGCTGTAAGAAGTCTCTGATTGCCTTGGGAGTTTCATCTTGATGGGCCATTGCTTCTGCTAATCTTTTCTCTCTACGAATGGTTCTAAGAGTCCTGTCAATTTCGAGATCTAGCAGAAACAAATTAACCACCTTGTTGCTTCGCATACAATACTCCCAATAGATCAAAAGAACTAAACAAAAACAAAAAATAAAATGATATTCACAAATTAATGAAAGAAAAATATTTACACCTAAATTACTATTTATCCCTTTCTTTTTGATGTCAAGAAAAATTGATTTGCTTAAAAATCAAGCCTCTCCGGCAACGGCACCAAAAAATTGTTGACGGGTTAGAACGATTACCGCAAGCGCATGGGTCGTCACAAGTAATATAAAACGGTAGGTAATACCGAGTATCGAATCCACAGGGAGGCGAAGAGAAAATTAAACAAAGCAAAAATCTCTTGAGCACTAAAAATAATTGGAAGAAATAATATTAAGGAAACAGATCATGCAATTAAAAAGGATTCAAAAATCAAAGCAATTAAAGAAAATAATTTGATCAATCGAACAAAAATAAGATATGGAGAAAGAGTTTTCTTTAAATGGGAAGAGGGGTCTTGAAAATCAATTATTAGCTAAACATTTATTTTAATTGCCCTATTTCATTGCCCAACTAATTATAATCATAGAATTTTTGTTAATCACATAGGTTCTCCTGTCGGTTTCCCCTAATTGTAATTAATTCTTTTTAACAACCTAATCGTCCTTAGCGCCATTAAAAATCACTAATTATTACGCTCTGATTCATTTTAGGAATATAAGTTTAATCAACTAATCCCGTTGTCACGACGCACAATTAAACTAGTTGCATGGATTACGATCTATCCTAACTTCTCTCCGTCGAGTTTCCATTAAGATTCGAATCATCACACAATTGGCAAGATTGCATAAATCATTAAGCACATCCATACAAATAATTGGGAAAAAAGGGCAAGAGACAGGAAATTATGATAACATGTTGACTATAATTTCATTTCAAGACCCCAAATTGGGGTTTAGCTACACATAGCTAAAATATCCACAAAATTTACAATAGAAAGCATAATTAAAAGCATAATAAAAGAAAAGGAATTGACCATTGAAAACCCTCTTCGCTGACGCTCGTAGTCTCGACGTTGCACCATTTTCCAGATTTTCCAGCTGCAGTTTGGGCTTCTTTTTGGAACTTCTCATCATTTCTTTTTGGGCTTTTTCTTCATGATTGATCTCTTTGACTCCCCTTTTGGTCCAAGCTTGGAATTTGGGCTTGATTGGATTCATTTTGGGCATTTTTTCCCCAAAATCCACAACTTTGCTCCTAAGGACCAAATAACAAAATACATTAAATATTTGGGGCGTTTGCATCAATAGCAAAAAAGAAAATGGAAATTGTAAGCGTGTCTTCCATTTATTGGGTTTGCAGATATAGCAAAAAAAGTTTGGCCCGGCCCAAACAATAACGTAAAAAGACTAAAATAACCTCAACTCGTCGTACACTGATATACCAAATATCTAGTATATTAAACCCTAAAAATATACTAGATATTTGGTATATCAATCAACTGATATACTAAATAATATATAGTATATCAGATGTATATTTCGTGAATATATCAACTGATATACTAAATATATAGTATATCATATGTATATTTCGTGAATATAATATGATTTACACATGAGCTTTCATTAGTTTAGATATCTTTGATATACTTCAAGAATTAGATATATTAGCTTTATTTTGGGACAATATGTGTGGTAGAGGATTTAAACCTCTAACCTTGGTTGAATGTGTATATATCAGTGATTTTTTTTTTAATAACAAGTCTATCATTGATGTATTTAGCTACTCATAATCAAGTATATTTATTAATTATTTGAGTAGTAAAAAAAAAATGAGGTATATCAACGGTGTATCAACTTTCATAAGAAGACAAACATTTATTTTATAAAAGACAAACATTTCATTTAAAATATGTAAATAATACAACATAATTCAATAAAGAGAAAATAAAATATAAAAAATATAAGTAAAGAAAGTAACATATCAAGTATATCATTGGTATATCAAATATTAGTTTATCAAATCAAGTATATATTAGATATATTATTAGTATATTAGGTATATCATTGTATTCATTCAAGTATATCAAATTTGGTATATTTTATATTTCGTATATCAGTAAATATAAAGTATATGAGATATACTACTAATATACCAACAAGGGTAAAATTGGAATAATAAAAAAAACGGAAATCAAATTTTTAAAATTTTGCTATATTTGCAAACCTAAAAAATCATAGCTAAATTTGCAAATATCCTAATATTTTTTGCTACCCATTGCAATTCCCCTAAATATTTTCAATAAAAACCTGATTAAAGCACAAAAAAGCCTAATAAATTGGGACTAAAATAACGATATTTCTACTCGCTATCAACTGTTTCACATAGTGTTACCAGGATAAGGTACCCAACCTTATCCTTGTACTATAGACCTTTTAGGTTGTTACTTGAACATCGATCTCCGTATGTCCCTACATACTAGTTCAAGTTACATACAAACAACCTTGGAACTTAGTTTTTTGGATTTGGGTCAAATTGTGCAATATTTAACAATAACACTTTATTATAGAAACTCAATAACACTTGATTTAAGCAAGTATACAATTTGTTTACATTCACTATTTACGAGTTTTTGGGCATAAAACCCAACAGATGCGAGGTACATTATCTCCATATGCTTTTCCTTCTTCTTCTTCTTGGTGAGTCATTCATTCATAAACTTTTTTGTAGTTAGACATCTGCTCCAGTGCCTTTGCAAAAGGAATACTAACATCCAGGTCCATAAAAGCATCTAAGAATTTTTCAAAGTGAATTTTTGAATTTTTCTTTTTCTTTTTCTTCTCTTTACGAACTAAAGCAGTAGGAGAATGGATAGAGGGCTCATGATTATGCCTTTTAGCTTCGTTTGAGGATGTGTCCTCTCCAGCTTCTCCAGTTAAGTCCTTTGATTCAGTAGTCTCTTGCTCCTCATCTTCTTGAATTTCATATTTGTGATGCACAGTGATGGCTTTGTAGTACTCCATCTGAGATATCTCCTGCTTAGTTGGGGCCTTACCCTTATTCATGGTATTAACAACACTTACCAATTGTCTCAACTAAGTTTCATACTCTTTATTGTTGCACTGTGGCCAGTCACAGTGGTGTTTATGGCGATCACAACCTCCTCCAACTTGTTTGTCCTGTTGTTTGATTCTACAATGAACGCTCCAAGAAGATCCTCTAAAGATTGTTTATTTTATTGCTTATGAGAAACAAAACCAGGAGGATTTAAGACATTTTTATTATTAGCATACAATAAGTTTTCGTGATTTCTATTTCTAGGATGAAATGTGTAGGTGTAGAATTATTACTATATCCCCTAAAATTTGAATTTGAAACATACTTAACATGTTCTAAGGTCTCCTCCTGAGACTGAGATGCAATGGCAGTTGTGTTGGGTTTTATGCCCTAAAACTCGTAGATAGTGAATGTAAACAAATTGTATACTTGTTTCAATAAAGTGTTATTGAGTTTCTACAATAAAGTGTTATTGTTAAATATTGCACAATTTGACCCAAATCCAATAAACTAAGATCCAAGGTTGTTTACATGTGACTTGAACTAGTATGTGGGGACATATGGGGATCGGTGTTCAAGTAACAACCTAAAAGGTCTGTAGTACAGGGATAAGGCAGGGTACCTTATCCTGGTAACACTATGTGATACGGCCCACTTTTTATTGGATACAGACGTATTGATCCAAGGCGTCCAAGTAGGAGACATGCGAGCGGGGGTATCCTATGCAATGAGTTTGCATAAGACCAGACCACGAAATAGTAAACCACTAGATGTAACACCGTTAACTAGTTAGGTTATTGTTTCAATAGAATGTCTAGGTAACTTAGTCTTAATCCTGAGTGTGTCATGAACTCCTTCTCACGAGAGTTTGTCCTTTGATTAGTATGGGTAAGAGTGGCCTGTACGCCGACTCAATAAGCATACCTTCTTGGGGACAAGACCGAGTGGGGGGCTAGGGACATGACAACATAAGATGGAATTCACTCCTTCCCGCTTCTAGGAGAATTAGATGAGTGCTCCTTTAAGTGGTGACTCCGGGTCTTGAACAAAGGGATCCTGCCCTCTCACTGCCCGAGAGGGACTTTCTAAATATTGGTTGGACCATAAACAAGTTGTTCATTAGAGGAGCACTGGAACTTAAGGAGCTAGAGGTAACACGGTGGTAAAACGGTAATTTAACTGTAGTTACGAACACTCGTGAAGGCATGACTTACCGGTATAGGTTTATATCCATGGACACAAAAATATTCTACAGTGAGAAGAGTTCAGTTGTGGGTCTTTAGTGGAATGACCCACAGTTAATGAATATTGGTTAACTTGATGAATGAGTTTAATCGGTTAACCTCATATCATTGGAGCTTATGGTATGTAGGTCCATTAGGTCCCCCTTCTAGCTCGTAAAGAGTAATTAGGAACAATTATATCTTGAGAGAATTTGAAAAGTTCAAATTCATATTGGGAATTAAGTTAATTGTATGAGATACAAATTAATATAATGTAAATGATACATTAAAATGTAAAGTCTAATTTGAAATTAAACTTTATTATTATGAGAGAAATAAATTTTTGAAGAAGTTAAAATATTAATATGAATTTGATTCATATTAAATTTATAGGATATAAGAGAATTGGAAGGACTTCCAATTTTAATATGAATTTGATTCATATTATAGAATTAATTAATTGAAGGCCTAAAATTAAATTTATGATATTTAATTGGGTAATTAATTAATTAACTAATAGAAGGTCTGAAATTAAATATATGATATTTAATTGGTGATCAATTAATTAAAGAATTAATTAATTTGAAATTAATCAATTATGGATATGATTAATCACTTATGGAAGTAACTAATGAAGGTGTACATATTACACATGCGGAAGCAATTGAAGATCGAAAGCACTTAAGACATTCAATTTTACTCCTAAAGCATGCATGTTCTAGAAAAGACAGAATAGAGAGTTTAGAAAACACCAACCTTTGTAGCTCACTTATGTTGAACTCCTTGTGGTGTTTGCCTCTCCTATGCTCCTTGGACAACCTCTAGAGTCTTCCCCACTATACTCCGGGCCAAGAATGACTTGTGGGAGTCTATATAAGATAGGGAATGGGAAGGGAATGCTTGAAGCATCAAACAATGGAGAAGAATGAGAGATGAGAGAACTTTGAGTCCAAATTCCAGCAGCATAACATTAAGGAAATGGCTCTCTTTTGTGTTTGAATATGATTCAAACTCCTTTTAAAGACATTCTCCATGCAAAGCCAAACCTCAAGACACAAGACACATGGTGTATTTGCAAGCTCAAGTGGATTCTAGGTGTACATTACACAAGACATGCAACAATGCATGAGTGAGTTGTCTTTCCACTTTGAATGATCATGCATTAAGTGGATTTCCAACTAAATCCACTAAATTCAAATTGAAATCAAATTTCAAGCTTGCAAATTACCCCCAATTTCAATTCTAAATTGAAATTGATTGCTTGGTAATTAATTTGAAAATTTTCAAATTAATTTTGATATGATTAATCTAATTAATCTTTGTTATCTTGTGCAATTCCATATATATGATTCCTAATACATATATATAGTATTCAAAACACTTTTAAATACTTCATCTCTCATTTTCTAATTTAATTCATAATTAAATTATTGTGTCAAACACAATTTACGACAATACCCTTTTTCCCGATTTTGAACGATTCAAAGCTTCCTATCTTTTGTTCTAGGCTTAATTCCGATATGAGCTAGTAGGGGGACCTAATGGACCTATAGATCATGGGCTCCAACGATTCAAGGCTAACCGACTAATCTCATTGTCCAAGCTAGCCAACATTCGTTAACTATCGGGACACTCCACTATAGCCCGATAGTTGCACTCCCCTCACTATAGATATATTTCCGTCCACTTGATTTAACCATGATTAGTAAGTCGATCCTTCACAGGTTGTTCGTAGCTATAGCTAGGTCAATAAGCCGTTTTACCCCTATAGTACTTCTAGTTCCTTAAGTCCCACTGATCCTCTAATGAACAATTGGTTTATGGTCCAACCAATAAACCGAGTCCCTCTCGGGCCAATGAGAGGGCGGGATCCCTTTGTTCAAGCCCCGGAGTCAGCACTTAAGGGAACAACCTTTCTACTATCCCTTATTCGGGTAGGAGTGAATTCCTTCTTGCACGACTATGTCCCCAGCTATCTACCCGTTCCTATCCCTGAAATGGGAGGCTTATTGAGTCGGCGATACTGAGCCACTCTCACCTATGCAGATCTAAGGATAAGCCCGAATAAACAGGAGTTCATAGTTAGCTCAGGATTAAGATCGAGTTACCTAGGTCATCACTTGAAATAGTCAGTCTCGTCAGTAAACGGTGTTATAAAGCGAGAGCGACTTATTTCTCGGTCCTGGTCTTATGCAAACTCATTGCATAGGACACCCCCACTCGCATGTCTCTACATGGACGATTTAGGATCACATCGTCTATACCATCTATAAAGTGGGTCGCGTCTCATAGTGTCTCCAGAATAAGGTACCCAACCCTATTCCTATACTATAGACCGTTTTGGCTATTACTCAAGCTTGATCCACTTTTATGTCTCTACATAAAGCTCAAGTGTTCATCCTATAGCCATGGATCTTAGTTTATTGGATTTGGGTTATATATGTGCAATTTAATTTATTCAGTAATGACTTTTACTGAATCAATCTCGATAACACCTTTATCGAATAAGTATATAATTCGTTTAACATTCATTATCTACGAGTTTTATCATTTATGGAAATGATTTAATCACTTATTGAAGTGATCAATCATTTATGGAAATGTTTAAATAACTTATGGAAGTGATCAATTATTTATGAAAAAGATTAATCAATTATGGAATTGATTGGTTATGGAATTGATTAATTATGGAAAAGATTAAATCAGTTATGGATATAATTGATTTTAAATGAATATTCTATTCATGGTCTTTCTCCTATAAATAGAACACTAACCCTAGGGTTTAGGTACTACAACATAAGGCCACAAGAATGCATTCTTGCATTCTCTCTAGCCTCCCTCTCATATTCTCTCAACCCACGAACTCTAGGGAGAATTTTCTCTCTAGAGTTTTTCCCATTCAAGATTAGGTAGTCCCACAACTACGTTCCTAATCTCAGAGTCATAGCGGGGAAGAACAATTGGTGGTGTTCCAAGTGTTGACGTTTTGTCCCTATGAAATCAAGAAAGGCGTTCTTGATATGTCAGAGACGACAATGACGGTATGTTGTTTTCTTCCGTTTAGATTTAGATCTAATAATTTTTTGATGTTTAGCCTTAAGTTTGTATAGAATTTGTTCTATGATTTTTGCCAATGTAATAGTATTTTTGGATAAACAAAATTAACTACGAATTGGTCCCAATTATGCTTCCGCTTTACGGGATTTGGGAATTCTAAATCCTTCAATTGGATTCAGAGTCGATCATAGATTTAATTTCGTTTCTCTAAAGTTAGCATTGGTCCAATGGTGGGTATTTTAATTTCATATATGCGATATGTGGTCTAATTTGCAAAATTGATTATTTAGGCTTATTTGTTGGGATTAGATCAATTGTAAATGCCAAAAAGGAAAAGATTTGAAAACCAAGATATGTCTTGGATTTAAATTATTGTAATTTATTTTTTTTTTAATTTCTTAGGATATGCCAAATATGCCGGTCAATTTTGGTAGTTTTAATTTAATTATGCATGTGATGTATGCATTAAATTAATTGATTGTTGCATAAAGTATGTCATTTAGCTTAAAATCCCATCATAGGTGAACCATATTCATGCATATTTATTATTATAAATGTTATAATGTATGAAATATGTATGATTTTTATTTTCATGAGTATTTAATATAAATTGTTATGATTAAATGGATGAAAATTGAGAAGCATTGAGCATGAAATTACTTTTGTAAAAAAAATATAAAAAAGTTATATTTATGAAAGTAATTTACATGCTAATTTATTTTCATGAGCAATGAATATAAAGTGTTATGTTAATGTATGAAAATGTGAGTGTTTATTTTAATTTTCTTGGGTAATAAATTTAAGAGTTAGATTAATTGAAGAAAATTAATTTGAATTGAGCATGAAATTACTTTAGTTTAGTAATATATAAGAGTTATATTTATATAAGTAATTAACATGCTTAATTAATTTTCATGATATATTAATATAAAGTGTTATGTTAATGTATGAAAATGTGAATGCTTATTTTCTTGGGTAATTAATTTAAGAGTTAGATTAATAGAAGAAAATTAATTTGTATTGAACATGAAATTACTTTAGTTTAAAAATTATAAGAGTTATATTTATATTTGTAATTAACATGCTTATTTTTTCATGAGCTATTAATATAAATGCTATGTTAATGAATGAAAATGCTAATGCTTAATTTTAATTTTTGTGGATAATTAATTTAAGAGTCAGGTTATTTAAAAAGAAATTAAATTGCATTGAGCATGACATTACATTAGATTAATATAATTGTTATATTTTTGGTATGTTATGTATGCTAATGTATGGTTTTATAAATTAATTAGAATTTGATTGTTAATTTATCCACCATAGTAGCATATTATAGGATTGATTCATTAAAATTGACAAGTGTTATAAAAATCAATGAATAGAAATCGTTAATCTGTAACAAAGAATTGCACACAAACATAGGATCTTAGGAAAAATTGATTAATTTTAAAATGTTTAAAATTAATTAAACCTAAGATCACTTTTCTAATAGGATTAGAATTATTCTTACTTAGAATTAAAAATAGTTTTAATTGACTAAGTAGGAAAAACATTACTATGATTATAAGGGAACTCCACCGGTTAAGTTTTGTCTAAGGACGAGGGTATTTAAGTTGATGGTTTACGAAACACCTCCTACCTGGAAACTGACCCGGAATACCATAGTTGAATTAATCATAGTTAAATGTTAGCATGCAATCTCCCTAGGTTTGTTAAAAGTATTTAATACACCTAGATCTTTAGAGTAAAGACCTTACATTACTGTGGTTATAAGGGAACTCTATGGGTAATGTTCTGTCTAAGGCTGGGAGTACTTCAGATGACGGTTTACGGAACACCTCCTACCTGGGAACTTGTAACGACCCTACTTTTCATGCCTAGATCCTAAGGCCGCTACTACATGCATTACGTTCTACTTCTAAGAACAGCAAGGAAAATAACATTTAAAGAAAACATACTTAGAAATTTGGCGAAAACTTTTCAACCTGGGATCCCAGTTAAAACGAAACAAATGAAACCTTTAGTTATTCAAACAAAACTTAACGCGGAAATGACCTTAAACAACGCCGTACAAATTCAAAGACTAATTTCGAGAAATAAATATGCGGAAGACTATTCTAGAGAAACCCATGGCCCAGCAGCACTCCGTCACGCGTTCTGCACACCTTTACCTCTACCTGCAGTTATATGTAAGGGAAAAGAATGAGTATTTAAGAAAATACTCAGTAAGTAGCAATACTTCAAGACACTTGCAACAATAAAAGTTTTAATATCTTATTCGAGTTAAGGACCTAAGGTTAGGTCATCTCATTCTCATTCATTTCATTTCATTTATCTGTAGTTCAAGTCTCGTGTTCAATTAGTACACCTATATATATATAAGTTTGTCAACTCACTGATAGTGCACAAGTGGGAGTTTTGGGAGGTCTCTACCCCTACTGATGGTAGATGGCACCCAGTCAGTGGAGCTAAGTTTCATCCCTCAAGGCACTAATGAGCGCGTAGCGCTCTAAACTACCATTTCACTGGTGGGGCGTTCATGGGTTTAAGTCAGAAATTAACTTCCACAGTTAGTAAATGACACCTAGACTGTGAAGCCAAGTCCTGCCCATTAAGCCCCTCATTTCAGTCTATTACATCTCAGTCCTAGGTGTTTATTTGACACGGCCCGCAATCGAGGCAACTAGCCTATCCTTTTCCCTTTCTTAATCCTTTACCCTTTAAGACCCCTTAACCCTTGCTATTTTAACGACAACCCTCCTAACCCGAGAAAAACACAAACTTTCCCATTGTCCACAAACAATGCTAGCCAGCCACAAAATATACATCAGACACCCATTCGCTTCTATCACACAGCACATATATGCAGTAGCCATATTCTCGAAATTAATGCAACATATCACCTCAGTCCCAATCCAAGCAACATATACACATTCTCATGCAAAGAGCACATCAGTCGTTACAGCGCTTAATAGAGTTTAATCCAGCAAGTTACTTACCATGTTCAGCTACCATACAATGCATTTAAAACATGGAGTTGGAATCCAATTAGCTACTTAAACTCCAAGGACAACTTAAGGATTTAATCAAACCCATGTTGTCATAAGCCACACTCAACTTTAATGAGTTTTAAAAGCACAGAATTTATTCCAAAGGGCTACTTACATCGAGGTAACTAAGCTTGATTGAAACCACCAAACACTTGATACAATGCCAAACACGTGATGCGAAACAATCGTCTATCAACACATAAAAAAAATGTATAAATATATATTCACACACCAGCGACACACCAAACTCAACAAATTTCCTAAAGCACAAGACTTGAGAGGGCCGAAAACTCACACAAATGAAACTATTGCTCGTTGTCCAATTTCCAAACTCGGTCCAATTCGACAATTCGACCTCCAACGCCACGGGCACCTTGAAATCGAAAGCTAAAATCAGTGGGTATCATTAATTAACCATTAAATCGACCAAAACCCCCTTAATCACACTTACAAAATCCTTACCCACTAGCTGAAGGCGTCGAACATATCTGAAACGACAGACGAAACCGGGGGTGGCAGTGGCTGCTCGTGGCTGCGACGGCGCTTCAGGAGACGACGAATAGCGGCGGTTCACGGCAGCGAGATGGCGGCAGCATGCAGATCTGAAATCGGGGAGGCGGCGGCGCACGGATCGTCGACGAGCGATAGCGGCGTGGGTGACGGCGGTCGATAGGTTGCAGACGGAGAGAGAGAGGCTACGAGGAAGAGAGAGAGAGAGCCGAGAGAGTGAGAGGGAGACGGGTTAGAGAGAGACGAAAACAAGAGAGAGAGAGAGAGAGAGAGACATTATCGGCGGCGGTGGCTTGCGTGCGGCGGAGGAAGGTGACGGCGACGGTACAGGCTGATGGCGGCGGCGTGAGGGAGACCGAGGGAGAGAGATGACCGAGAGGGAGAGAGGGGGAGAGAGAAAAAGAATCGCGAGAGGGAGAAAGAGAAAGCCCAGATTTTCTTTTTTTTTTTTTTTTTTAAAAATGGTCCATTGACCGAATTTGGGGGGGAAGTTTCCCCCCCATTTTCTCTCTTTTTTTTGACTGAGCCCAACGTTCTCCCTTTTTTTTTCACTGGCTGCTACAGAACTGACCCGAACTTTGAGTTGAATTAACCATAGTAATGTTGACTTGCAATGTTGGGTTTATTAAAAGAAGTTTAATTCACCTAAAACATTGCGGTTGAATCCTTTCCATAATTGTTATAATAGGATCAAACTTAGATAGATTGACTTAGCCGAATTTTATCTAAGTTAAACAATCCTAAATTAACCTTAGGACATTTCCAATGGGAGGAAAATTACAAAACGAGATTTAAATCAAGTTTTGCTTCTACGTCCCTATATTCACAACGTGAGGTTCATGCTCGGCTTCGAGTCGCCTTAGGAGCGGCCTCCCTTCGGAAAGTGTTTGCATGAATCAATAACAAGGTGGATGGGAAAAATGTCTAGAGTAAGTGGGAGCGGGACACATGTCATCGTATCCCTCGGTCTCCGCCCCTAGTTCGCACCGTGAGAGTCCTATGATCCGCCTGCAGGTTGTCCTGCCGCAACCATCCCTTCGGATGGCCTGATCATAGGATTCGGGATACAATGAACTCCTGAATAGGATAGGGTCACTTAGACTAATCACCAATAGTTGTCTTTCTCTTCGGTAGCCTGTTGGTGCGTGCCTCTAAGATCTGAAAGTTGGAGGGTTACACTTACGGGGATGAGTTAAATGTGTTAACTAACCCTTGATCGAACAACGGTAACTAAACGCTAACGAAATATGAGTTATTCTGGTGTTAGAGTTTGGTTGAGATTGTCTCAATTCAGAGGAGGAGTAGCTGACCACCCTTCGGTAGTTGTTGTTCTAAACCTTTGAAGTTCGTTACAAAAACTAAATCAATAGTTTTATAGGGTTTCTTTGATTGCTTATTTGTTTTTGCAGAATTTGATTGGATTATTTGTGATGGGTTAGTGCAAATAATAATACAAGTAAACTTCAACAATTATATAATAATTTTATGTGTATTGTCTTACGTATTTTTTATAAATAAGAGTAATACAACAAGCTTAAACGAAAAATTGTGGTAAATAAGTCTAGGATTATTCTTAACTAAGGAATGTCCTCATGCCCCATATGTTTAATTCATTAAGAATTGTTCTTGGTGAATATGACATAGAACCCTGCTTAGCAAAAAGAGAACTTGTTCAAGACCGTAATTTTCATTTACTTGTCTTGAAAACATGATTGGTGAAGAATAGTGATTCTCCCTGAATACTTGATTCAGGGGCCACAAATCATGTGTGTTCTTCTTTTAAAGGAATAAGTTTCTAGCAACAGTTTGCTACTTGTGTAATGACTCTCAAAGTTAGAATTAGAGAGGTTATTTTGGCTATAGATATGGGGAACATTAAGTTAATTTTCTCAGTGGGAGAAAATACATATTATTAGATAATGTGTATGTAATTCCTAAGATCAAATGAAATTTGATTTCTGTGTCTTATTTGCTGGAACAATGTTACTCTTTACCTTTCCCTGCTGACACAATTTTATTTCAAGAAGGGGAATTGACATTTGTTTAGCTTTACTGGAAAGTAATCTAAATGTTTTAGAACTAATCAAGAATAAAGCAGTCATGAACACTGGGTTGTTTATGACTGCTACTACTCAATGTGGAAAGAGGCAAAGGATTTCTCCTAAAGGAAAATACCTTTCTTTAGTTCTAAGGTAGGCCATATTAATCTCAATTTGATTGGGAGATTGGTCAAGAGTGAACTTCTAAGCGAGTTAGAAGATGACTCTGTACTACCTTGCAAGTCATGCCTTGTGGGCAATATGACTGATAGGTCTTTTACTGGAAAAGATATAAGAGTCAAAGAACCCTTGGAGCTTGTACATTTGTATCCTTGTGGTTCAATATGTTAAAGCAGTGGGAGGGCATGAATAATTCATCTCTTTTGGATGATTATTCAAAGGTATGAGTATCTTTACCTAATGCAACTTAAGTCTGAAGCTCTTGAGATATTCGAAGGGGCTTAGGACTGAAGTTGAAAACTTGTTAGGTGAAATGATAAAAACAGTTCGATCTGATCAAAGTGTTGATTATAGGGATTTGAGATTTCAGAACTATTTGATAGTGCATGGGATCACATCCTAAATCTCATTTAGGAGAAATAGAATCCTACTGGATATGGTTCATTCCATGTTGAGCTATGCTCAATTGTCTGACTCGTTTTGGAGTCATGCAGTGCCGACTGCATTGCATACTGCAGTAGGCAACCCCAAAGGAAACGAGAAGTGGATACTTCTTCAATTCACAAGAGAATAAAGAATTTGTATCGACAAATGCTAAATTCTAAGAAGAAGTCCACATCAAAAATCATAAACCACAGAGTAAAGTCAGTTTAAGTAAGTTAACTAATGAAGCTGCAGTAACATCCACAAGAGTTGTTGATGAGACCGGCTGTTCAACAAGAGTTGTTGATGGACTAGTGCATCTGGTCAGACACATCCACCTCAATAGTTGAGAGTGCCTCAATGGAGTGGGAGGGTTGTTTTATAACCTGAATGTTACATGGGCTTGATAGAAGCTTAGGTCATCATACCTTGTGTTGGCATAGAGGATTCATTATCTTTTAGACAGAAAATGAATGATGTTGACAACGATCAGAGGATTAAAGCCATGGACGTAGAAATGAAGTCTTTTGTATTTCACATCCATCTGGGATCTTGTAGAACTGCTTGATCGGTAACACCTATTACTTACATGTGGATTTACAAGAGGAAATGAGACATTCATGCCTTAACCAGAATGGTTCATACAACAAGATCGAAAGCAATAGGGTTTGCAAGCTTAAGTGATCCATTCATGGATTGACCTAAGCATTTCGATCTTGAAATATAAGATTTGATATAGTGACCAAATATTTTGGCTTTAATTAGAACATCAATGAGTCTTGTGTCTACAAGTAATCATCAATAGTTCAGTAGCTTACTTAGTGTTGTATATGATTGATATCCTAATCATTGGGAATGATGTAGGTTATCTTACTGACATTAAAGGAGCTAGCAGCTCATTTCCAAATGGAAATTTTGGAGAAGCCAAGTTTGTTCTTGGGATCCAAATCGTTAGGAATCGTTAGAAAAAAGGCTAACCTTGTCTCAAGTGACTTATATCTACAAGATGTCAGTTAGATATGAGATACAAAATTCCAAGAAGGGTTCACTACCTTTCAAGTGTGAAATTCTTTTTGTCTAAGAAACTGTTTCCTAAGACACCTCAAGAAGTTGAGGAGATGAGACAAATGCCCTATGCAATAGAGATTGTCAGTAAGTATCAATCTAATCCAAGATTTAATCATTGGAAAACTGTTAAGAATATCCTCATGTATTATAGGAGAACGAGAAACTATATGCTCGTGTATGGGAATGAGGATTTGATCCTTATAGGATACATTGACATAGATTTTAAGAATGATAAGGATTTGAGGAAATCTACTTCAGTATCTGTCGTCACTCTTTACGATGGAGCTATAGTATGACATAGTTACAGTCTTGACCGTATAGGCCGAAAAATAGCTGCTTGTGAAGCAGCGATACATACTGTATGGCTTAGAAAGTTCTTGATTGATTTGGAATATGTTCCAAATTTGAACTTTCTCATCACACTTTATAGTTATATAGTGGTGTTGTGGAAAATTCAAAAGAACATCGCAACCTAAGACAAGTGGACACATTAAATTGAATGAAATATTGCTGATTCATTTACAAAGACTCTCGCGGCTAAAGTGTTTGAGGGTCATCTAGAAGGTCTAGATCTACGAGATATGTACAAAGGTGTAATCTAGGGCAAGAGGGAGAAATGTAATGGGTATAGTGATCCATTATGTAATGGGTATAGTGATGCCCTAGTTTATTGTATTTGTACATTGTATATGTTTTATACATGTATTTACACACCCACTGCTGTATAGACTATTGTACATCCCACTAACTAGAGTTTTAGTTCAAGTGGGAGTTTGTTGGGTTTTACGACCCGGTTTGTATTCAATACAGACCTATTGATCCAAGGTATCCATGTAGGAGAAATGCGAGCGAGGGTATCCTATGCAATGAGTTTGATTAAGATCGGACCACGAAATAGTATACCACTAGATGTAACACCGTTAACTAGTTAGGTTACTGTTTCAATAGGATGAAATAAGTAACTCAGTCTTAATCTTGAGTATGTCTTGAACTCCTTCTCACGAGGGATTGTCCTTTGATTAGTAAAGGTGAGAGTAGAGTGGCCTGCACGCCAACTCAATAAGCCTACCTTCTTGGGGACAAGACCGAGTGGGGTGTTGGGGATATGACAACATAAGATGGAATTCACTCCATCCCGTTTCTAGGAGAAGTAGATGAGTTTTCTCTTAAGTGGTGACTCCGGGTCTTGAACAAAGGGATCCCGCTCTCACACTGGCCCGAGATGGACTTTCTGTTTCCTGGTTGGGCAATAAAAAGGTTGTTCATTAGAGGAGCACTGGTACTTAAGGAGCCAGAGGTAACACAGGGGTAAAACGGTAATTTGATCCAACTGTAGTTACGAACACTCGTGAAGGATTGACTTACCGGTATCGGTCTATATCCGTGGACAAATATATATTCTACAGTGAGAAGAGTTTAGTTGTAGGTCTTTAGTGGAATGACCCACAGTTAATGAATATTGGTTAACGTGATTAATGAGTTTAATCGGTTAACCTCATATGATTGGAGCTTCTGATATGTAGGTCCATTACGTCCCCCTACTAGCTCGTAAAGAGTAATTCGGAAAAATTATATCTTGAGAGAATTTGCATAGTTCAAATTCATATTGGGAATTAAGTTAATTGTATGAGATACAAATTAATATAATGTATAATGATACATTAAAATGTAAAGTCTAATTTGAAATAAAACTTTATTATCATGAGAGAAATAAATATTTGAAGAAGTTCAAATATTAATATGAATTTGATTCATATTAAATTTATAGGATATAAGAGAATTGGAAGAAGTTCCAATTTTAATATGAATTTGATTCATATTATAGAATTAATTAATTGAAGGCCTGAAATTAAATATATGATATTTAATTGGGTAATTAATTAATTAACTAATAGAAGGTCTGAAATTAAATATATGATATTTAATTAGTGATTAATTAATTAAAGAATTAATTAATTGGAAATTAATCAATTATGGAAATGATTAATCACTTATGGAAGTGATCAATCATTTATGGAAAAGATTAATCAATTATGGAATTGATTGGTTATGGAATTGATTAATTATGGAAAAGATTAACTCAGTTATGGAAATAATTGATTTTAAATGAATATTCTATTCATTGCCTTTCTCTTATAAATATAACACTAACCCTAAGGTTTAGATACTACAACATAATTCCACAAGAATGCACTCTTGCATTCTCTCTAGCCCCCCTCTCATATTTTCTCAACCCAAGAACTATAGGGAGAATTTTCTCTCTAGAGTTTTTCCCATTTAAGATTAGGTAGTCCCACAACTACGTTCCTAATCTCAGATTCATAGCGGGGAAGATCAATTGGTGGTGTCCCAATTGTTGACGTTTGGTCCCTATGAAATCAAGAAAGGCGTTCTTGATATTTCAGAGACGACAACGACGGTATGTTTGCTTCTCCCTTTTAGATTTAGATCTAATAATTTTTGTATGCTTAGCCTTACGTTTGTATAGAACTTGTTCTATGTTTTTTGCCAATGTAATGGTATTTTTGGATAAACAAAATTAACTACGAATTGGTCCCAATTACGCTTCCGCTTTAACGGGATTTAGGAATTCCAAATCCTTCAAGTTGGACTCGAGAGATTGAGCACTCCCTGTACCTCAAAACTTTAGAGAAGCATTAGCAAGGGTAGACATCTAGGCTTTGAGTGCACTTACATTGTCTATTTCGAATACTCCAGCAGCAACGTTCCTTGGTGTAGACCGATCAGATGGCCACTAATAGCTATTTGTGGCCATATCCCTCAATAATGTACGTGCATTTTCCACAGTCTTGGACAACAGAGTCTCACATGCAGCTACATCAACAATGGTTTTAGTACTCGGATTTAAACCATTGTAAAAGAGTTGGATTTGCAACCTGTCCGGATATCCATGCTGACGACACTTCCTCAGCAACTCTTTGTAACGCTCCCATGCTTCGAACAACTGCTCATCAAACTTGTCCGTCTTGGCATGAGGGAATAATTTCTTTAAGAATGTCTGGACCAAGGCATCCCAAGTGGTAATGTTCCCAGGTGGAATAGACTGTAACCAATCCATCGCTTTATCATGCAAAGAAAAGGGAAATAGACGTAAGCGAATGACATTTTCAGTGACACAATTGACTTTTATCGTCCCACAGGTGTCTAGAAAAGATTTAAAGTGAGGGTTTTGGATCCTCCGTGGGTGTTCATCTGTAAGCGCAGTCACGAGCCATTTAAATAAGACCAATTTTGAGCTCAAAATTGTTGTCATTAATCGGTGCATAGACAATCCCTTACTGTTGCCCTTGGAATACAAGTTGAAAATAGTCCCTTATGGGCTTGGCCTCCTCCTGAGGATTTGGATCGGCCATAGGGTTAGATTCTTTAAGTTCCCTTTGAATCCTACTAATTGTCCACTAGATCTCGGGATCCAAAGGTACTAAGGCCAAAACCCTATCCTTTCGCATACAAAGTCTAACCTAACCTATAAAGGAAAAATAAAAGAAAAGGAAAGAAACTAGAAAAGGAATAAAAAAACACTCAAACTAAATAAGGAAAATATATTCTAGAAAAGGAAAAGACAAACAAATAAGGAATGCAAAAACAAATATGGCAAAAACTATTTAGGAAACTAACAAATAAGGAAAAATTAATGAAATAAGGAAAAAACTAAAAAGGAAAATTACAACTATGAAAGATTTAAACAAACAAGGAAAAACTAAATATGAAAAGAAGCAAATAAGGAAAAGTATGCAATCTACCTACAAAAAAAAAAAAAAAATACACCCTAAATTAAGATCGAACATTTTTTTCACAATATCAATTTGACCAACTATGTCAATCCTTGGTAACGATGCCAAAAACTTGATGCGCAATTTGCTTACCGCAAGTGTACGATCCAAGTTATAATATAGAGATTTTTTAGATCTAATGTCGTCCTCTAGATTGGCTTTTTAATCAAATTAATTACTACAAATACTTAAGTCCAATTTTATCTAGGGAACACAATTTAGTGAGAATGAATAAAACAAGACACAAAGCTAAAAATATACAAATCAAATGATGAAAAACTCTTGTCGAGTTTATTTCACGAATTGGGATTATGAATTAATTAATTAATGTTTTAACATGCTATATTTCATAAATATAGGAATAACTCAATTCATATGTATCTCTCCCGAGCATAAATAATTCCCTCACATGCAATGAACTCAATACCCCTATCTAAACTCATTAACATGGAAGGCCTTAAGTCTAATCATTTTTAATGATTTCCAAGATTATTTTAAATTTCCAGATGTTAAGACTATCCTAGTTATGCATAACCAGATCTAAGCTAAACACCCTCTCCCGAACAATATTTAGACAAAACAACATTCCCATCACGATCTCCACGAGCTAAGCCTTGAATCCCGCTCCTCTACCTTGCTTCAACGACCACATAAGGTCTTTAGTCGAGTTTAGGGCTAAAATTGCATCAAATGAACTCCCCTTTGGTCAGCCACAAACGCATTCTATTTATAGAAAATCTATTGACAGCGTCACGGCGCTGTCCAATTACTGCCCATTATGTGTAAGGAAAAACCGAGAGCGTAGAGACGCTGTTGTCAAATGTCACAATGTTGTAACCCTTGCCACCTAATTTACTTAAGGAAACTCCTACCGTCGAGACACCCAGAAAGCAGCGTCGAGATGCTAGCTCTCAGACTTGTCTCATCTATAAGATTCCAATGTCGATTCATATCCGTTTCTTTGGCCTCGTTTCATGTCCCGAACACTCAATTAACTTCATTTTCTCGATTTAGCTCCAATAATTTATTCCCACAAATAGAACATTATAAATTCATAAATTTGACCAATTTAATTTCAAAGACTAACTAAATTAGATAGGGAAAAATAGCTTGCTATGCTCGTTATCAATTTGATCCTTATAGGTTACACCGACTCTAACTTTCAAACTGACAAGGATTCAAGGAAATCCACATCAGGGTCAGTGGTCATCCTCAACGGGGGAGCTGAGTATGTAGTTGCTTGTGAAGCAGCCAAGAAAGTATACTGTGACAACAATGGGGTTATAGCCAACTCAAAAGAAGCTCGAAGCCACAAACGAGGAAGTGTCATCTGATATGTAGGTCCATTAGGTCCCACTGGTAGCTTGTAAAGTAATTTGAGGCAACTAAGTCATAAATGTGAATTGAAGATGTTCAATTTACTAAGGAAAACAATATAATGTATGATGATGCATTATGATAAATTATGAGAGAAATAAATATTTGAAGAAGTTCAAATATTAATATGAATTTGATTCATATCAAATTTATAGGATATAAGAGAATTTGAAGAAGTTTAAACTTTAATATGAATTTGATTCATATTATAGAATTAATTAATTAAAGGCCTAAAATTAAATATATGATATTTAATTGGGAAATTAATTAATTCATGGCTTAGGCTAAATCCTTTCTCTCGAGTTAGATTAAACACTTAAATCATTCAATTAGTGATTCAGTAATTGAGAGCATTTAATCATAATTGCATAGATAAAACAAAAGCACATTCATACCAAAAATGAATCCAACAAACTAAACAACTACATCAATCCTTAAGACAAACAACTAGCAACTCATAGTCTGGCCACTACAAACACTAATTGAAAGAAAAGCCATAAAAACAACAAGAGGTAAGGAAACGAAAAGGAAAACTCTTGACTCCGTTGAAACCGACACGTTCTCGTCACGATCTCCACGTCTTCAAGCTTGGTTCCTACTCCTTGGCCTCGCTTCAATTCCCACAGAAGTGAAGGATTGGAATTCTCAATTTCGCTACAACAGAAGCAATTAGAACGATTCGCAATTTAATTTCATTTGGCAAAATACCAATACATTGGCAATTTTCAGAATTCATAATTCTACAATTTAATGTTAAACAAACTTATCGTCGTGGGCGACTATGAATTCAAGAACACTTCTAGATTGCGCAGGGATTAAATATGAAATCTCAGGACACCACCACAAGATTACCCCGCTATTCTCTGAGTTTGGAAACGAGATTGTGGGATCTCATATTTCTTAAGAGGGAATGTTTTATAGAGAAGAACTTCTTTGTATTTCGTATTGTGGGAGAATGAGAGAGCGATTGATTGAGTTTGTTCTATAGAATGATCCTTCTGTGAAGCGTGAGCGACAAACCCATGTACCATGGGATCTGATAACCACTCCCCTAATTGGGGAGTTAGTTATTCATTAATCCATTATATAATAAATTAATTAATTAAAAATTAATTAATTAAACAATTTCCGTTTTACCCCTGAGTTACCTCTGGCTCCTTAAGTACCAGTGCTCCTCTAATGAACAACCTGTTTATGGTCCAACCATTAAACAGAAAGTCCCTCTAAGGCCAGTGAGAGGGCGGGATCCCTTTGTTCAAGACCCGGAGTCACCATTTAAGGGAACACCCGTCTACTTCTCTTAGAAGCGGGAAGGAGTGAATTCCATCTTGTGTTGTCATGTCCCCAGCTCCCACTCGGTCTGGTCCCCAAGAAGGTAGGCTTATTGAGTCGGCGTGCAAGTCGCTCTCACCCGTACTAATCAAAGGACAATCCCTCGTGAGAATGAGTTCAAGACATACTCAAGATTAAGACTGAGTTACCTATTTCATTCTATTGAAATAGTAACCTAACTAGTTAACGGTGTTACATCTAGTGGTTTACTATTTCGTGGTCCGATCTTAATCAAACTCGTTGCATAGGATACCCTCGCTCGCATGTCTCCTACATGGACGCCTTGGATCAATACGTCTGTATCGAATACAAACCGGGTCGTATCACATAGTGTTACCAGGATAAGGTACCCAACCTTATCCCTGTACTATAGACCTTTTAGGTTGTCACTTCAACATCGATCCCCGTATGTCCCCACATACTAGTTCAAGTTACATGTAAATAACCTTGGATCTTAGTTTATTAGATTTGGGTCATATTGTGCAATTTTAGACTTAAATTAACAATAACACTTTATAGCATAAACTTCAATAACACTTTATTGATACAAGTATATAATTCGTTAACATTCACTATCTATGAGTTTTATGACATAAAACCCAACAAGAAGGTCTCTAGTAGAAATTAGGGTGAAAATCTAACCAAATGGACTCGTATTGGCCGTAGAAATTAAGGATGTATTTATAGGAAAATTTTCAGTAGCATTGTGACATTGTGAATAGTGTCGCGACGGTGTCCCTACCACTATAAAAAACATAAAAGGAAAACCAACGTCGAGACACCCAGAAAGCAACGTCTCGACGCTAGCTCTCGGGTTTGCCTCAAACTTAAGCCTCCAACTTTGATTCTTTTTGCTTATTTTGCTCTTCTTTTGGTCCCGAACACCCGATCAACTTTATTTTCTCGATTTAACTCCAATAATTGATTCCTAC
The DNA here is from genome assembly GCA_036850905.1 of Luffa acutangula. NCBI lineage: Eukaryota > Viridiplantae > Streptophyta > Magnoliopsida > Cucurbitales > Cucurbitaceae > Luffa > Luffa acutangula. The sequence continues at coordinate 24,090,563 of CM072098.1, forward strand.
AAATAGAAAATTAAAATGCATAATTTTGGCCAATTTAATCTCAAAGACTAACTAAAATAGATAGGGAAAAATAGTTATCAAACACCCCCAAAACTTAAGCATTTGCTAAACCTCGAGCAAACTAAAAATCAAGCATAGGTTGAAGAATAGATACAACAAACATGACTGTTGGGCGATATCCGCAAGCGCACGGGCCACAAGTAATATAAAACGGAAAGTATTTCGAGTATCGAATCCTCAGGGAGGCGAAGCGAAACTTAAGCAATTAATTAAAATTCTCTTGAGCACTGAAAATACTTAGGCGAAATAATATTTAGGGACTTATGCTCATGAAATAAGAAGATTAAATTTAAAATGATAAAAACAAATTTGATCAATCAGAAATAAAATGTGGAGAAAGAGTTTCTTTAAGCGGGAAGAGGGGTCTTGAAAATCAATGATTAGCTAAATAATTGCTATAATTATCCTATCTCATTGCCCAACTAATTATAAACCTAGAATCTCCGTTAATCACATAGGTTCTCCTGTCGGTTTCCCCTAATTGTAATTAATTCATTTTAACAACCTAAGTGTCCTTAGCGCTATTAAAAATCATTAATTATTACGCTCTGATTCATTTTAGGAATCTATGTTTAATCAACTAATCCCGGTGTCACAACGGGCAATTAAACTAGTTGCATGGATTATGATCTATCCTAATTTCTCTCCGTCGAGTTTCCATTAAGAATCGAATCATTACACAATTGGCCAGATTGAGTAAAGCATTAAGCACATCCATACAAATAATTAGGACATGGGCAAGAGACAAGAAATTATAACAATATTTCCACTAACATTTCATTTCAAGACCCCAAATTGGGGTTTAGCTACACATAATATTCACAGTAATTACAATGGAAAGCATTTTAAAAGGCATAAAGGAAAAGGAATTGACCGTCGAAAAAACCCCTTGCTGACGCTTGGAGCCTCCGCTGACTACTCCTCGAGCCTCTAGAATTGCCCCCCAAAATTCCCCAAAAATTCCCACTAGAAGAACCCTCTCAAAAAGGCTCAAAAGCCTTGAGAGGGGCTCCAAAAAAGGAGTCTTAAGAAAGGAAAGGAAGGAATGAGTGATGATTGATGATTGATTCCCAAAATGAGGCACCAAGGGCGCCTATTTATAGGCCTGGAAAAGGGGTAGCGTCGCGACGCTGCCTTGCCAAGCGTCGCGACGCTGCTGCGCACGCGGCTTGGGCAACAAGAAAGGGCAGCGTCGCGACGCTGCCTTGCTAAGCGTCGAGACGCTGTCCAGATTTTCCAGAAAAATCAACTTCCTTTTGGGCTGATTTTTGGGCCTTCTTCTTCATTTCTCTTGGTCTATTCTTCATGGATGTCTTCCTTGAGCTTCCAAATGCCTCATCCTTTGATTTGGGTTAAAATTACTTCAATTAAGGCCCTTTTTCTCCCAAAATCATCATTTATGCTCCTAAAGAAAAAATAACAAAATTCATTACATATATTCATTAAAAACACGATTAAAGCACCAAAAAGCTTAATAAATTGAGACGAAAATAGCGACATTTCTGCTTGCTATCACACCCCCAAACTTAAGCTTTTGCTAGTCCCGAGCAAAATAAATTCTAAAGATGCATGAAATAGAATCGCTCAACCCTCAATGATTTTTGAATTCTTAGGATCGAATGGAAAACATGCAAGTGGAATAAGCAAGCACCGCATACTCTTGAAGAAATCTTAAACTAGTTTGAACTTAAGATTAATGAATAGCATGCTCAAGACTTATCTATTGATTCTTTTACTAACCTAGATTAGTCTTATGGCTTTCTCCATTTGTTTTCCCCCTACACTGGCTAAGAGCCCCTAATACTTCGGAGTCCTTCTATCATGCAAAAAAAAGTAACTAGGGTGCCTGTCATTCTTTTCTTTTTTCATGGGGGAGCAGAATTCTCACATGATTTTTCTTTTTCTCTTGCTTTTTCTTTTCTTTTTCTTTTGCTCCTCCCCCAAACTTGCATTTTGATATCTAATGGTACTAGCTTTCACACTACGGTGCAGGGACCCTTAACCCGAATTTTATTCTTTGGTTGGCCTAACTGATCACACCGCAGGTAGCTCTTTTTACCCCTAGGCTCTTTTTCTTTTGAGCAAGCAAAAATTCTTTTTTCAACAGATTTTCTTTTTCTCATATTTTCTTTTGTTGCTTTTGCTTTTCTCTCAGCAGGCATAGCATTTTTTTCTACCTAGTTCTTTAGAGCAATCAAGCATGAACTTCCTGATATTAGAAACTAAGCCTATCGGGGTGACAACAATTTTGAAAACCATAATAAGAATCTAGATTTTCAAAGACGTCATTAGATAAGACTATTGCATGCTTTAGACATCAAAACTAAGTATCAAAAAAAAATTTTAAAATTTCACAATTTCTGCCGTGCTCCCAGATTCCACAATCATATAAACCATTTTCTCTCAAAATTCCAAAAATCACATCCTTGGCTATCATGGCTATCTATTCATGCATCCAACAGAATTTAAATATGCTCAACACAGCGGAAGCCTCCCCCCCAAACATAAACTAAACATTGTCCCCAATGTTTTAAAACAGAAAAGCATAAAGAGAGATACTGAGACTTCCCTGAGCTAGGAGCGCTTCATCCTCTTCCTTTGGATCCATGAAAAATGGGAAATGTGGAATTTTGGGATTTGCTAAGGTGATCCTGCAAAACAAAATTGGATCACGGAGCAAAGAAAATTATTTACCGCAAAAACAACTAGCTACTTTAATCCTTGGGTTGCCTCCCAAGCAGCGCTTTCTTTAACGTCTTTAGCTAGACTAGGCTCGGCACGCTTACGGAGGCTCAAAATAAAAATTTTCATCATCCTCCGGGCCCTGCAAGAAATCACGCACCGAATTGCATACTACAAACAGGGGAGAAAAAAAACTTTCCCCTGGCCCATCTTCACTAAAGAGATTCTTATAATAACATTTCAGAAAATAATCAGCCGCATCAAATCTCTTTTCTAAATCTCTATTTTCAAAACAATTGTTAACAGAGTCATCAAGCGTTATATTATCTACTGGTCTAGGATCTATAGGTGGCCTATCAATCATGCCAGTCCATTCATCAGAAAAAGTATCTACATGCTCAGTAGATCCTTCAGACTCAGAATTAAAAAATGATTCAACTAAGCTATCACATGACTCATCATCAGAAGAATTAAAGAATTCAAGAATTTCAGGATCAGATTCTATACTATTCACAGATTCAAGTTCTTCTGGATCAAATTCTATTCTATACACATCATCAGGACATGAAAAGAAAGTATTCACATTGTCAGGATTCATGCATTCAGGAATGTCAAGATCAGACTCAATAGATTCACTGTAATCATGGTCAGACTCAAAATTATCTATCGAGCAATCTTTTTTCTGCCTTTTATGTTCATGCTCAGTGTCAGGCAATTCAATATCATCATCAAAATTATTCATTTCAGGCAATTCTAATTCATTTTCAAAGGAAGGTAAATCATCAACTGCAGATCTTTCATTTTCACAAGCAGGCAAGTCTAATTCATTTTCAAAGTCAGGCAGATCCAAATCATTTTCAAACAGAGGATTATCCATATATGCATCATGATCAAAATCCATATTATCAACAAGCATTTCTTCTAAGCCTAGGCCAAGATTATAGTCTACCTCTTCATCGTCATCAGTCAAGTATTCAGGCCCAACAGAAAAACATGTATGCAAACTACAAACAGATTCATCTTTGCCAAAAATACTAAACACGACTTTTTCATCATCAATGTTCAAGGTAAGCTTACCTGTGTGCACGCTAATCTCGGCCTTACCAGTGGCTAGGAAAGGTCTGCCTAAGATAATTGGCACCTCTTTGTCCTCCTTCATGTCCAGTACCACGAAATCTACAGGGAAGATGAATTTGTTGACCTTCACCAACACGTCCTCCACGACACCCATCGGGTGGGTAATCGATCTATCAGCAAGCTGGAGAGTGACGTCAGTGTCTGTCATACCTGATAAACCAATCTTCCTGTATACAGAGTAGGGCATCAAATTTATACTTGCTCCTAAATCACATAAAGCCCTATCGAAGGATACTTCTCCTATGGTGCAGGGAACAGTAAAACTCCCTGGATCTTTCTGCTTAGAGGGTATCCTACCAGAAATAATGGTACTGCTACTCTCAGATAAATTAAAAACTTCTTTTTTCAGACTTTTCTTTTTAGAAAGCATTTCTTTCATGAATTTTCCATAATTCGGCATATTATACAAAGCTTCTACCAATGGAATATTCACAGTCAACTTTTTAAACATTTCTAAAAATTTTTGAAATTGTTCATCTAATTTGACATTCTTAAATCTTTGAGGAAAAGGTAACTCCCTGTAATCAAAGGTTGGACATTCGCCCCTCCGCTTGGGCGGGCTAATATGCGAACCTCTGTCATGGTGGTTGCATGGAACCACTTCTTCCTCGGTCAGCTTCTTATCGTCATTCTGCCTCTCTTCTTCTTTTTTACCTGCACAGCTGTTAGAAAAATCACATTTTAATTCAATAGAGTTAGGAGGATGCTGGAACCTTTTAGAGGAGGCTTTTTGTGCCTCAGCCCCTTTATCTTCATCCCTTCTCTTTTCTTCTTCCTTTTTCTTCTCTAAACTGTCCTCCAGTCTTCTGCCACTTCTCAAAACCACCATCTTACACTGCTCTTTCGGGTTAGGCTCAGTATCACTTGGAAATTTTCCCTTTTGAAGGGCATTTACTGCTGAAGCAATCTGACCTATCTGCACTTCCATATTCTTTAGAGCTGCGTCGTGGTTGTTTACTGATGTCTGGAGACTCACATTCAGTATTCTTTGTTCTTTGATGAATAAAGCCATCATCTCCTCCAGATTATTTTTCTTCTCAGGAGTACTCGTTGATGCAAAACCTGGGGGTGGCTGCAAAACATTCTTCGTATTCGCATATGAGAAGTTCTCGTGATTGCGCAGACTGGGGTGGTAGAAGTTCGGTACTCCTTGAGTATATGATCTATTTCCTATGTATTGAACTTCTTCCACATCTTGACCTTCTTTCTTCGAATGACCTTCAGCTAAGGTGGAAATGGATTTGACCACCTCAGATGACGTCAATTTGTTTAGAGCATTGGTCAGAGATGCCAGTTGCGCTTTCAGTGAACTTGACTCATCTAATTCATATAATCCAGCCTTTTTTGTAACTGTTCCTCTCTCCGTCGGCCATTGATAACTTGTTGCCGCCATTTCCTCAAGCAGGTCTTTGGCTTCTGTCACTGTTTTTGAAAGAAAACTCCCTCCTGCTGATGTGTCTAGGACTGTCTTCGTGGAGGGGTTTAATCCATTATAGAATAACTGTACCTGAAGCCAATCAGGATATCCATGTTGGGGGCATCGCCTAAGCATTTCCTTATATCTTTCCCACGCTTCGTATAACTGCTCTTCGTCAAGCTGTCTGAATGTTCCAATTTCAGTTCGCAGCTTGGTAGTCTTAGCTGGTGGAAAAAATTTTGTCAGAAAAGCCTGGGCAAGCTCGTCCCAAGTACTGATGCTGCCCGTCTCGACTGATTCGAGCCAATCTTTTGCTTTATCCTGTAGGGAAAATGGAAACAGCCTCAATCTGATCGCGTCGGTCGGAACTCCGTTCATCTTTACCGTCCCACATATTTCTAGGAATGATCGCAGATGAGAGTGGGGGTCCTCGGAAGGATGTCCCTTGAACGAGTTATCGCGCGCCATCTGAATCAACCCTGTTTTGAGCTCAAAATTTGTAGCTTGGATGGGGGCGTAAACAATTCCAGAATTCTCGGTAGGAAGAACTGGCTGCAGAAAATCTCTAATTGCCTTGGGAGCTTCTTCTTGGTGGGCCATCGTTTCTGTTAATCTTTTTTCTTTTCTAATGAATTTTAGAGTCCTGTTAATCTCAAGATCTAACGGAAACAGATCAACCACCTTGTTTCTTCGCATGCAATGCTCCCAGATAATGATAAAAAGAACCAAACAAAAATGAAAATAAAATAATATTCACAAAACGATGGAAGAGAAAAAAAATATTTACACCTAAATTACCATTTATCCATTTCTTTTCGATGTCAAGAAAAATTAATTTTTGCTTAAAAATCAAGCCTCCCCGGCAACGGCGCCAAAAACTTGTTGGGCGATATCCGCAAGCGCACGGGCCACAAGTAATATAAAACGGAAAGTATTCCGAGTATCGAATCCTCAGGGAGGCGAAGCGAAACTTAAGCAATTAATTAAAATTCTCTTGAGCACTGAAAATACTTAGGCGAAATAATATTTAGGGACTTATGCTCATGAAATAAGAAGATTAAATTTAAAATGATAAAAACAAATTTGATCAATCAGAAATAAAATGTGGAGAAAGAGTTTCTTTAAGCGGGAAGAGGGGTCTTGAAAATCAATGATTAGCTAAATAATTGCTATAATTATCCTATCTCATTGCCCAACTAATTATAAACCTAGAATCTCCGTTAATCACATAGGTTCTCCTGTCGGTTTCCCCTAATTGTAATTAATTCATTTTAACAACCTAAGTGTCCTTAGCGCTATTAAAAATCATTAATTATTACGCTCTGATTCATTTTAGGAATCTATGTTTAATCAACTAATCCCGGTGTCACAACGGGCAATTAAACTAGTTGCATGGATTATGATCTATCCTAATTTCTCTCCGTCGAGTTTCCATTAAGAATCGAATCATTACACAATTGGCCAGATTGAGTAAAGCATTAAGCACATCCATACAAATAATTAGGACATGGGCAAGAGACAAGAAATTATAACAATATTTCCACTAACATTTCATTTCAAGACCCCAAATTGGGGTTTAGCTACACATAATATTCACAGTAATTACAATGGAAAGCATTTTAAAAGGCATAAAGGAAAAGGAATTGACCGTCGAAAAAACCCCTTGCTGACGCTTGGAGCCTCCGCTGACTACTCCTCGAGCCTCTAGAATTGCCCCCCAAAATTCCCCAAAAATTCCCACTAGAAGAACCCTCTCAAAAAGGCTCAAAAGCCTTGAGAGGGGCTCCAAAAAAGGAGTCTTAAGAAAGGAAAGGAAGGAATGAGTGATGATTGATGATTGATTCCCAAAATGAGGCACCAAGGGCGCCTATTTATAGGCCTGGAAAAGGGGTAGCGTCGCGACGCTGCCTTGCCAAGCGTCGCGACGCTGCTGCGCACGCGGCTTGGGCAACAAGAAAGGGCAGCGTCGCGACGCTGCCTTGCTAAGCGTCGAGACGCTGTCCAGATTTTCCAGAAAAATCAGCTTCCTTTTGGGCTGATTTTTGGGCCTTCTTCTTCATTTCTCTTGGTCTATTCTTCATGGATGTCTTCCTTGAGCTTCCAAATGCCTCATCCTTTGATTTGGGTTAAAATTACTTCAATTAAGGCCCTTTTTCTCCCAAAATCATCATTTATGCTCCTAAAGACAAAATAACAAAATTCATTACATATATTCATTAAAAACACGATTAAAGCACCAAAAAGCTTAATAAATTGAGACGAAAATAGCGACATTTCTGCTTGCTATCAATGACTCAACCTCAAGGCTCACAAGTCAATAATTAAGTAAACAAGAGACACACACATAAGGCCCAATGAAGGAGACAAATCGAAATTTTTCAAAAGTTAACTTGCATAAGAGAGATCTAACTTCATTTTAAATTAGACTCTACTAGCTCGAGATTGGATTATTAAACTCATTGATATGAAAATCAAATATCGTCCTCTAGATTGGTTTTCTAGTTAACTAATTGTCGTGAATAATCTTGTCCAATTTTATTTAGAGAGCAAAACTTAATGCAAAAGATTAATCTAAAGACAAAAGCATAAAATAAAGGTGGAGATTCGAATGGAAAGACTCTTAGGGAATTGATTTCATTGTTTCAGATACGGGATTAATTAATGGGATGAATTTAGCGTGCAATTATTTTACAAGTCTCGGAACCGTAAATCACAACTATATCTCCCGAGCATAATTGATCTCAAACATACAACAAACTTGATATCCCTTTCTAAGTTCACTAACATCCAAGGCTTTGGGCTTAGTTCTTTCAACAACTTCCAAAGTGATTCTAAATCTCCCGATCTTAGAATTCTACTTAAGTTATGCAATTAGGGTCTAAGCTAAATCCTCTCTCCCGAGCAAGCTTCAACACTAAATCATATTCAATAAATGAGAAATTAATCAAATGCATTATAACATAATTGCATGGATAAAACAAAAGCACATTCATACAAAAAATCAATCTAGCAAGCAAACAACTACATCAATCCCTATGACTAACAACTAGCAACTCATAGTCTTGAAACTACAAACACTAATCGAAGGAAAAGCCATAAAAACAACAATAGGTAAGGGAAAGAAAGGGATAAAACTCAAATCCGTCAACACCGTACGTCCTCGTCACGATCTTCACATCTTCACGCCTGATTCTCGCTCCTTGGCCTTCCTTCAGCTTCCACCAAAGGTCTCTTGTTGAAATTAGGTTTAAAATCTAACTAAATGGACTCCTCTTGGCCATATAACATAAGATTTTATTTATAGCAATCTGTTGGTAGCAGCGTGACACTGTCGCTTGCCGCCATATTCAGATTAGGAAATTGTGTAGCGTCGAGACGTTAAGGAGATAGCGTCGAGATGCTACCTCTCGGGATTACCTATTTTATTAAGCTCCGAACTTGATTATTTTCTCTTCCTGTGCTATTCTTTAGGTCCCAAACACCCAGTTATCTCCAATTTCCCTAATTTAAACTACAACTCAATTTCCTACAAAATAAACATTAAATTGCGTAAATCAGCCAAATACTATTGAAAGACTAACTAAAATAAATAGGAAAAATAGCTTGCTATGCGCTCCTATCAGAATCACGAACAAATTATATGGACAAAGATCCTCTCTTGTGGGCACAAGAATGTGGGAAGGTTGTTTTTCCCAACATTGATCACAAAGCTATGTAGGCTTGCAGGAATAAAGCCAGAAGGAAAATAAGAAAAAGAAGCTGCCCAGACTTCCATTGACCTGAGCTTGATTAAGAAGCTCATAGCTAATTCCAAGCATAAGGTGACCTCTCTAGAGAAAAAGGCTAAATCCACACCTTCTACAGCTCAAGTATCGAAGCCTCCAGAAGAAGCCACTGCTGCAAAAGAAAGCGCAGATGCAAACACATCGCAAGATGCATCATAATGCAGCTGTAAAGCAGCAACAATCTCCAGCTCCTTAACTTCATCTTGAAAATAATTTTGTGGCTTTGAGGAAAGATTTGGAGTGCATGGCGAGCCAGTACAGAGACTACCTAACCTATACTAAAGCTCGAGGAGTAGTCAGGGGTATCTTGGAGAATTTGGTGGATGATCTTCATGACTACCTTCCACCATTTCCCGAAATAAACTGGGATCTGACAAAAGGCCATGGAGTAGGCCCTTCAAACGCCTAAAGGAGTTTTTCCTTTCACCCTTCTATTCTTTAATTCAATATTCTTTTACTGATAGGTGATTGGAATTAGGGTCTAGTAATCTTTACTTGCTTTCTTTTTTCTTATGTTTTCTTTCTCTTTTTCTTTCCATCTTCCTTGCATTTCCTGCATTCTTAGATAGGTTGCTTTTGTTTACTAATTTCTTTTGTTTTTAATTTTTGGAAAAATTATGAAAAAGTATATCTTATGAAAAGAAAAAGATATTCTAAAAGATTTTCAAAAGAGAAGCGTGCTTTAGAGGTTTGTTTGTTTTTTAGCACCCTTAATGATGATAACTAAAGCTCTCTCAGTTCTTTAAATACTGTAGTAACCTTTCTCTCCATAATACATTCAAGTCCTGACTCACCTACCTTAGGCTTTGACTACCAACACCTTTAGGAAGTTTAGACTGGATCTCAACTTGCAAATTCTTTTTAATCTCTCCTATTGTGTTCTTCATGCTCAGTCAATGGGGACATTTACTAGTTTAAGTTTGGCGGGACAGTTTTGTATTTTGTACTCTCTATTATATTATGTTGCCTTTTGCTAGTGTTAAAAAAATGTAGAAAAAGCAAAGAGATACTCCACCTTCTTGAATAAACCAAGTAACCACGGGCGATCGTGACACCCACGATTTCCATTCCATGAAAGGTTAGTTTGAGAAGTGAGTCTGCGCTACAGTCTTAATAGTGAGCTATGCTCGTAGTCAGCTACTTTCACCACAAAGTGTTAGTATGTTGGAACAAAGGTATAGATGACTATGAGATTCTCTTTTTATTATATATATATATATATATATATATATATAAGGTAAGCCTAGCAGCAACTTATGTTTGGGGGAGGGAAGTTAAATTTTCTTTTCAATTTTTGAGAGTTAAGATAGCTCGTGAAAGAGATAGGTTACTCTGAATAAAGGCTAGGTGGAATAGCAGACAAGAAGATGTGGGAAAACGCGTGAATGAATTATCTTGAGAAGAGTGAGTAAAGGCCTAGTGTTAATTTATAGTATTAGGAGGCAAGTTCTTTCCTAAAAGGAACTCACAAACTAAACTTACCTATGAAACACACATCTTTTCTTTCTTGATTTTGTTGTCTAGTTGATATTACTTGAGGACAAGCAATGACTTAAGTTTGGGGGTGTGATAATGCTCATTTATGTGCACCATTTAGCCTTAAAAACCTAGGTTATTGTTTAGAAATCAAGGTCTGTGTGTTTAAAATCTTATTATTAAAAGTCACATAAGCAAAAGTAGTAGAATTTTGTGAAAATCTTAGAAATATAGAATTTATGTTTAAATTGTACAGAAAGAGAACGTTACGAAGGGAATGCGCTTGCAAAGAAGAGAATGAAGGTCAATGGAATAAAAGAGTGAAGTAGAGATTTGCGCCTACATCCGGACCTGAGGATGTAGGAGATGCGATCAATATGCGCCTACAACCTTATAAGGAAAGTAGTCTCAGCTTGTGGATTCTTACCTTCCAAGGCCTTCTCACACTGATCTCAGCAACCAACCTCACCTTCCAAGGTTTATAAAAGGGGACTAAGATGCAATAAGCATAGGGAGCTTAGAATTTTGTCCTTAGGATAGATTTTGATATTTTTCTCTCTTCTCATCTTGTAACCACTCTGAGTTTTGGGTCTTTCAGCATCTTTCGGCTCTTCCCTTTGAAAGAAAAAGAAGAGAAAGGCTTGACTCTCCTTGAAAAAGAGCAAGAGCTAGTTAGATAGAGAGGAAAATATCCTTAATAGAGTTTTGTCTTTTATTTTTTGTTTTCGTTTACTATTTCCAGCATTCATAAATTTTAATTTTCTTTATTTCTGTTGTAAGTTATAAGTTTTGTACTCCATTCATTCAATTAATATGAATTCGTTTAGTTTTTCCTTTGTGTGTCCTTTTTACTTACTGTCTTGCACTTTACTTTCGATTCTGAGCTAAGCTTCTTCTTGGAGGTTTAAATACGTGGATTCCTCGAGTAGAAGAAAGCCCCACCTAAACAAAAGCAACATTGCTCCTTCTTAGCATTGTTTGTTTTTGTTGATTTAATTGTCATTGTTAGGTTAAACTAATCACTTAGGTTAGCATAGTTTGTATTTAGCTGATGGTCGAAAGGTTGGAGTTAAATGCGTGGGTTCGCAAAACAATAGTGGAAAAGATCCTAGAAATAGGACCTTTTTTTCTTGTATCCTAGAAATAGGACAAGAACCACTAGGGTTTTAAGTGTTAAGAGCATTATTTATCTAAGCTTCAACTATCCCTAAAAATAGATGTCTAGTTGGCTTAGTCTTCTTAAGGCACCTTTAGTCTAGTTGTGAAACTATAGGATGCTATCTGAACCATTTCTATGTGGGCAATATAGATAGTACTCTGCACGTAATTGTAGTGCCCAAGTAAATTGCGAGCGCATAGGTGGGCGCAATCTAATTCTTAAAGTTGATACTATGTGATTTCCCCCGTTTATCTCATAGAGTTTTTACTATTTTCATTTACCTGATTTCTTTTCTTTTGTCTTCAATCAAAACCCCAATTCAAACTATTTTTATGGTTACTAATTTTCGTGGTTGCAAATTTAGAGGAGGTTCCCGTTTTTACAGAATCTTGTGTTATTCATCTAGTCACCATCTCCCTTGGGTACGATATCCAAAATACTTTCCACTTTATTACTTGATAGTGTATACTTGCACTCGAGCAGGTGTTGCATTAGCAGCATGGACACGTCCACTTGCCACCTGTGTCTGCCAATCTAATAATTCGCCTATGTCAACCACAGAGACCCGATGGCGCTGGACAATCGAAAGTGCGTCTTGAGATGTCGTTGCCGCCTATATCAGTTAGGCTACCGCCACCACCAAGGGAGTGATTTCTCAAATTTCTATCTTTTTACTATTTATTTTTTTGTGATGTGATAAACTTTCAGTCTGTTTTGTATTTGTAATATCACATTAATTAATGACAAAGATTTTATCTTATATCACAATTCTTTGAGCGGCTTTATTATATGTTTTAGCCGTCAAATATCTCTGCCATAGCTCTTTTGGCTAAGCCTTAGGCTTCAAAATTTTTTCGAAGATTTATCTACCACAGCTCATCGCATAGAATTTTCCTTTCCTTAGAATTCCCCTAGCGTTAGGAATTTTTTTTCTTCGCTTGATGATCTTATGTTGTTGAAGCCCAACCAGCTCCTGCTTAGAGCATCGCATAAAACTCATGTGTTCAAGCTTGGGGACAATGGGAACATTGTCCATTTTAAGTTGGGGGGTGCGTTAGATTTTTTAGTGTTGAAAAATTGCAAATAAATCCATTTCGCTAGTTTATTTGCGCTAGTAGCCTGACGGGACTAATCGAAGGTCCAAGCCAAATAAATTTATAATCCATGACGCTACAACTCTTTTGTAGAAATAATGGACAGGGTCGAACACAGGCAAGGGGTTCTAGCAGATACAAAATTTTGTGTTCATGCAACAGGGGGTTAAATAGATGGATGCAACAAAAAAAGTACAATACTAAATGTAAATGAGGCAGAATAATAAAACATACAATCGAAAGAAATAAGATGGAATTCAATAATAAAAGGGGATCGTTGGATTGGGATTTCTTATGCTCGAATGTTATGCCACTTGGCTTCCTACTTTTCTCTAAACATCATTTTATGCAGCTTTTATGAATCTAGTTAGCTTATTGGTTACTCAGAGGACCTCCCTACATTAACCTGTGTTTAATTAACCAATTAACCCAGAATCCTGCAGTTAACATGATTAATTAAATTAACTTGATCGACTGCCACCCCTCGTGCATAACATAATGACCATCCGAAAGCTCGCAATGACCACTAAGCTATGTCTAACTAATCAAAAACAAACAATCTAAAACCTAGCAATTGCCTACTTAAATTCGCCGCTTTAGACTCGTGGGTCCAGAATTGCATTAACTAAATATAAATAAAATTTAGATCTAATTAATACAACCTTTAACATGTATCTTAGGCCTATCAAGGGTCGTCACTCCGTATACAACGAAAGCCAAAGATTGAAGCCCCGAATCGAGAAGAAGTGAGACAAGACCGAGAAAAGGACCAGGAGGTCGAGATTAGAGACTTGCATCTTGACGCCGATGCGATTCCAGGCCGAAGACAAAAGGTTATAGCATCGAGACCCTGTGCCCTGGCGTCTCGACACCTGTGCATTTTGTATATATATTAGGTCTCGATTTAGTCCATCGTTAGATTATATTTCGGGTTCCTTTTACGATTCCTTTGCCCTTTTTTCTTTCCAGCACTTTTGTAGACCATTCTTGGTCATTTACTATGGATTCTTTCATGTTATTTTTCGCTTTTACTTCATCTATGAGAAGCTAAACTTCTTTAGATCGTTGGATTGGATATATGTCTTGATTTCTAATTACATTGGCTGAGTTTTATGGTTCTTATCTCATGTTCTTGTTGTATTTTCATTGAATTTTGCATGCAATCCTGTTTAAACCAATACATGTTCGTTAGCCAATTAGGATTGACGTGCTATGCTATTATAGCTTGTGTATTCAATCAGTTATTTGAGATAGCCACTAGGTTGAGGCAAGCCATTCTCTACGTGAGACGACCCTTGATAGGCCTATGATGCATGATAAAGGTTATAGGATCTAGGTTTAAACTGCATTTGAATTTAGTTCTTATAATTTCGGACCCACGATCCAAAATCGGTTGGTTTTAATAGGTAATTGTAAAATTGCTTGTTAACAATCTAGTTAGATATAACTAGTTATCGTTGCAGAGGTCTCGGATGGTTACTACATTATGCATAAGGGGTGGCGAGCGATAAAGTCTATATTAATTAAGCTTGTTAATTGTCGAATTCATGATTAGCGAGTTAATTAGCACCCGTTAGTGTAGGGAGGTCTTCCGAGTAACCGAGAAGCCCATTGAGCTAATGAAATCAGTTTAGAGCAATCATTAGAGAAAACTAGGAAGCTATTGAATTAGAATAAAGCAAAATAAATTCTAACCCAACGACCCTTTTTATGTATTTGATCCCGTCTTATTTCTTCTTTGCATAGTTAGTTTTCGTGCCATTTAAAATTCAACATTCACGTATTTTATTTTATTTTCTTGCTTTTCACTCATCACCAAAAATCCCCCCTGTTTTCATAAGCATAAAATCCTACACTTAATAGATCCCCCTTCCTTGTGTTCGACCCCGACCGCTATTGCTACAAAATTAGTAGTAGTGCCGTGGATTATAAATTTTATTTGACGACTTAGGGAGAATTCGACTCCCTCCTGGCGGTCCCGTCAAGTTTGCGCCGTTGTCAGAGAAGGGCGTTTTTCTAGTATTTTAGGATTTTATGTTTTTTAATTCTTGTTTGCATGGTTTATGATAACATGTTCTTCGTAGGGAAATGATCTTAGATTTTAACCTTAAATTTTTAGAGCGGAGACTAGATTAAGAAGCCAAGCAAGAAGGAGAAGAGTAAACAATCTCAACGAGGTTGAAGCACCAACCACGGTTGAAAGGACTTTGAGGCAGCTGGCAGTGCCAGATTTGAACCAGCAGCCACTTTGTATTACCTACCCCGAGACGACAGGTACTTTTGAATTAAAGACAGGTTCGATACACTTACTTCCTATTTTTCTTGGTAGTGCAGGAGAAGACCCACACAAACATTTTCAAGAATTTCACATAGTATGTTCTGGTACGAGACCCCATGGAGTGGCAGAGGAAGCGTTGAATCTGAGGGCATTCCCCTTTTCGCTAAATGACTAAGCAAAAGATTGGCTTTATTACCTTCCCTCCGACTCAATCAGTACATGGAACCAGATGGAAAAACGATTCCTTGAAAAATACTTTCCTTCCAGTCTAGCTGCTGAAATAAGAAAGGAAATCTACGGGATATGTCAAGGATCGGGAGAAAGTTTATACGAGTATTGGGACGGGTTCACACTCCTCTGTGCAAGTTTGCCACACCACAAGTTTCCTGACCACCTCCTGACCTAAAATTTCAAAGAAGGATTGCTACCTTTAGAGAGGAGCATGATTGATGCCACCAGGAGGAGCTTTGTTAGATAAAACCTCGTCTGAGGCTAGAGAGCTAATCTCGAGCATGGTCGAGAATTCCCAACAGTTTTTCCCTAGGGAGCCTTCACCAGAAAATCAGACGACTTTCAAAAGTGAGGTAAGTGAACTTCGAACTAAATTGCACGAACTCTCTAAACTGGTTCATTCTTTTGCTTCAGATCGAGCTAGGGAAAAGGAATACAAGTTTCTCGAAGCGAATTTGGTAAACAACCATGTGGATATATCATGGGAGGACATGGTTACAATGTTCGTTGACTTTTCTGTGAGGTCTCAACAGGAGACTTCCTAGAATTGGAGAACCAGCTAAGCAAGTTAGCAGGACAAGTTGATGAGAAAGAAAGCCTAGACCGACTCAATTTCAGTTATAAGGATGTCAGTGCAGTCACTCTAAGAAGTGGAAAAGAACTACCTCCCAGAACCCCTCCCCCAATCATCGATCCTCTTGAGGAAAAGTCAGAAGAAGCTGGAGCAAGCTCCCCTAAGTCTCCAACACGGGTAATTTTAGATCCTCCAATATTTCCTAATAATGATATTCCTAAGGCTCCCTTTCCAAGCAGGTTATCTAAACCCAAGGAAAAGGCGATAGACCAAGAGCTGTTGGATATATTCAAGCGAGTGGAGGTAAATATTCCGCTTCTTGATGCAGTCAAGCAAATTCCCAAGTACACAAAATTCCTTAAGGATTTATGAACAAACAAAAGGAGACTTAGAAAAAGAGAGGGCGGTAGTGAGCAAAATTGTCTTAGCCATGTTGTAAAGAGAGGTTCCACAAAAATGTAAGGACCCAGGAGTGTTTACACTACCATGCATAATAGGGGATTGGAAGGTGGAGCAATGTATTCTAGACTTAGGAGCATCAATAAATGTTATGCCATACCCTGTGTATCAAGAGTTTGATCTAAATGACATGCATGAAATTGACATCGTGTGCAACTAGTAGATAAGACTATTGTTCATCCCCTAGGTTGTGTAGAAGATGTTTTGGTTAAGGTGGGTGACCTCATATTTCCTGCTGATTTTTATGTATTAAAATCTGATGAGCATGCTTCGCCCACCCCTGCCACCATCTGACTTGGGAGATCGTTTATGAAAACTGCTAAAGATAAAATTGATTTGGACGAAGGGCAGAACTCTGTGGAGCTTGATGATCAAGTGGTGACCTTTAATTTGTTTGGCACAATTTGACATCAAGAAAGTTCTGTGGCTTCTGTGTGCCAGGTCGATATTGTAGATTATTTACAGTAGGACGTGATCTCAGAACACCATTACATTACCAATCAGGATTTGGAAGACGAATCAGGACAAAATAATAGTGAAGAGTCAGCATCCATGTCACCTAATGATTCCC
Organism: Luffa acutangula; assembly: GCA_036850905.1. NCBI lineage: Eukaryota > Viridiplantae > Streptophyta > Magnoliopsida > Cucurbitales > Cucurbitaceae > Luffa > Luffa acutangula. The sequence continues at coordinate 24,107,486 of CM072098.1, forward strand.
ATGAAATAAATGCTGAAATTCTCTCTCAAGCTGGCAAACAGTTGTAGTCTGTGTTAAAAGCGCCATCAGTAGAATTGAAGGCCCTGCCTGAGCACCTTAAGTATGTATATCTAGGAGATTCGGAAACTCTACCTATGATAATCTCTAAGGAGTTGGCTTCCGAGCAAGAGCAAAAGTTGATTCGAGTGTTGAAGGAAAACAAGTTTGCCATTGGGTGGACTTTAGCAGACATAAAAGGTATCAACCCTGCTCTTTATATGCACAGAATACTGATGGAGGATGACGCCAAACCCTCAAGGGAACCCCAAAGGAGGCTTAACCCTTCATTGAAGGACGTGGTAAAGAAGGAGATATAGAAACTCTTAAAGTTAGGTATTATCTATCCTATCTATGATAGTAAGTGGGTAAGCCCAATACATGTTGTCCCTAAGAAGACTAGGTTCATTGTAGTTAAGAATAAAGATAATGAATTAGTGCCTACTAGAATTCAGAACAGGTGGAGAATGTGGTAGACTATAGGAAACTTAATAGCTCCACCAGAAAATACCACTTCCCCATACTGTTTATCGACCAAATGCTTGAACGGCTGGCAGGGAAACCTTTTTTCTGCTTCTTGGATGGTTTCTCAGGTTTCTTTCAGATTCTAATAGCATAAGAGGACCTGGAGAGATGTATGATGAACTTATTTTCGGATTATATCGAGAACTGCAGCAAAGTATTTATGGACGACTTCACTGTCTATGACATTCGTTCGACGCCTGTCTTAGCAATCTGGACAAGGTCATGAAAAGGTGTATAGAAACAAATCTTGTTCTTAACTTTAAGAAGTTCCAATTCATGGCTAGTTTCGGGATTGTCTTGGGACATGTAGTATCAAATAGGGGAATAGAAGTGGATAAAGCTAAGGTGAACGTCATCGCTAGCCTACCCAATCCCAAGACCATTAGAGAGATTCGCTCATTCCTTCCTTGGACATGCAAGATTTTAACGTAGGTTTATCAAAGACTTTAGCAAGATCGCTCAACCAATGACGAACCTACTATAGAAGGATGTCATTTTTGAGTTTGGAGAGGAGTGCCAAAAAGGCTTCGATTCGTTAAAGCATTCCCTGACAAGCGCTCTTGTCATTCACCCGCCTCGATGGGACCTTCCTTTTGAAATCATGTGTGATGCCAGTGATTATGCTGTGGGAGCAATATTAGGACAACGAGTAGATAAGAAAAGCCATGTCATAGCCTATGCCTCGAGGACCCTGAATTCTGCCCAGAGCAATTACACCACAACAGAGAAAGAGCTTTTATCAGTTGTATTTACACTGGAAAAATACAGATCCTACATTATCGGTTCTGAAGTTATAGTGTTCTCAGACCATGCGACTCTAAGGTACTTGATATCGAGCATAAATGTCGCTATTTTAGTCTCAATTTATTAAGCTTTTTGGTGCTTTAATTGTGTTTTTAATGAATATATTTAATGAATTCTGTTATTTGGTCCTTAGGAGCTAAGTTGGTGATTTTGGGAGAAAAAGAGCCAAAATTGAAGTAATTATAGCCCAAATCCTAGCTTGATGCAATTGGAGGCCCAAAGAAGTCAACTATAAAGAAAAGACCAAGAGGAATGAAGAAGAAGGCCCAAAAATCAGCCCAAAAAGGAAGCTGAAAAATCTGGAAATCTGGACAGCGTCGAGACGCTAAGTAAGGCAGCGTCGCGACGCTGCCCTTTCTTGTTGCCCAAGCCGCGTGCGCAGCAGCGTCGCGACGCTTAGCAAGGCAGCGTCGCGACGCTACCCCTATTCCAGTCCTACAAAAGGCACCCTTGGGTGCCTCATTCCTCATCAATCATCATTCCAACAAAGGAATTTCTTCCTTTCTCTCTTCCTTAGGCTCCTTTTGGAGCCCCTCTCAAGGCTTTTGAGCCTTTTTGAGAGGATTCTTCTAGTGGGAAAATTTTGGGAATTTTGGGGGAGCAATCTTAGAAGCTCAAGGAGTAGTCAGCGGGGGCTCCTAGCATCAGCGAGAGGTTTTTCGACGGTCAATTCCTTCCCTTTTATGCTCTTTATTATGCTTTCCCTTGTAATTATTGTGGATATTATATGTAGCTAAAACCCCAATTTGGGGTCTTGAAATGAAATGATAGTCCAAATATTGTTATAATTTCTTGTCTCTTGCCCATGTCCTAATTATTTGTATGGATGTGCTTAATGCTTTACTCAATCTGGCCAATTGTGTAATGATTCGATTCTTAATGGAAACTCGACGGAGAGAAATTAGGATAGATCATAATCCATGCAACTAGTTTAATTGCCCCTTGTGACACCGGGATTAGTTGATTAAACTTAGATTCCTAAAATGAATCAGAGCGTATTAATTAATGATTTTTAATAGCGCTAAGGACACTAAGGTTGTTAAAATGAATTAATTACAATTAGGGGAAACCGACAGGAGAACCTATGTGATTAACGGAGATTCTAGGATTATAATTAGTTGGGCAATGAGATATGATAATTATAGCCATTATTTAGCTAATCATTGATTTTCAAGACCCCTCTTCCCATTTAAAGAAAACTCTTTCTCCACATTTTATTTTTGATTGATCAATTTGTTTTCATTAATCATCTTGAATTTAAATCTTTTTATTGCATGAAGTGGTCCCTAAATATTATTTCGCCTAAGTATTTTCATTGCTCAAGAAAATTTTAATTATTTGCTTAAGTTTCGCTTCGCCTCCCTGAGGATTCGATACTCGGAATACTTTCCGTTTTATATTACTTGCGGCCCGTGCGCTTTGCGGTCCATCAAGTTTTTGGCGCCGTTGCCGGGGAGGCTTGATTTTTAAGCAAAAATTAATTTTTCTTGACATCGAAAAGAAAAGGATAAATGGTAATTTAGGTGTAAATATTTTTTCTTTCATCATTTTGTGAATATTATTTTATTTTCATTTTTGTTTGGTTCTTTTTGTCGTCTGGGAGCATTGTATGCGAATAAACAAGGTGGTTGATTTGTTTCCGCTAGATCTTGAGATTAACAGGACTCTTAAATTCATTAGAAGAGAAAAAAGATTAGCAGAAGCGATGGCCCACCAAGAAGAAGCTCCCAAGGCAATTAGAGATTTTTTGCAGCCAGTTCTTCCTACCGAGAATTCTGGAATTGTCTACGCCCCTATCCATGCTACAAATTTTGAGGTAAAGACATGGTTGATTCAGATGGCACGCGATAACTCGTTCAAGGGACATCCTTCCGAGGACCCCCACTCTCATCTGCGATCATTCCTAGAAATATGCGGGACGATAAAGATGAACGGAGTTTCGGCCGACGCATTCAGATTGAGGCTATTTCCATTTTCTCTACAGGATAAAGCAAAAGATTGGCTCGAATCAGTCGAGACGGGCAGCATCAGTACTTGGGACGAGCTTACCCAGGCTTTTCTGACAAAATTTTTTCCACCGGCTAAGACTACCAAGCTCCGGACTGAAATTGGAACATTCAGGCAGCTTGACGAGGAGCAGTTATACGAAGCGTGGGAAAGGTATAAGGAAATGCTTAGGCGATGCCCCCAACACGGATATCCTGATTGGCTTCAGGTACAGTTATTTTATAATGGATTAAACCCCTCCACAAAGACAGTCCTTGACACATCAGCAGGAGGGAGTTTTCTTTCAAAAACAGTGACAGAAGCCAAAGACCTGCTTGTGGAAATGGCGGCAACAAGTTATCAATGGCCGACGGAGAGAGGAACAGTTACAAAGAAGGCTTGATTATATGAATTGGATGAGTCAAGTTCACTGAAAGCGCAACTGGCATCTCTGACCAATGCACTAAACAAATTGACGTCATCTGAGGTGGTTAAGTCCATTTCCACCTTAGCTGAAGGTCATTCAAAGAAGGAAGGTCAAGATGTGGAAGAAGTTCAATACATAGGAAATAGATCATATACTCAAGGAGTACCAAACTTCTACCACCCCAGTCTGCGCAATCACGAGAACTTCTCATATGCGAATATGAAGAATGTTTTGCAGCCACCCCCAGGTTTTGCATCAACGAGTACTCCTGAAAAGAAAAATAATCTGGAGGAGATGGTGGCTTTATTCATCAAGGAACAAAGAATATTGAATGTGAATCTCCAGACATCAGTAAACAACCACGACGCAACTCTAAAGAATATGGAAGTACAGATAGGTCAGATTGCTTCAGCAGTAAATGCCCTTCAAAAGGGAAAATTTCCAAGTGATACTGAGCCTAACCCGAAAGAGCAGTGTAAGATGGTGGTTCTAAGAAGTGGCAGAAGACTGGAGGACAGTATAGAGAAGAAAAAGGAAGAAGAAAAGAGAAGGGATGAAGATGAAGGGACTGAGGCACAAAAAGCCTCCTCTGAAAGGTTCCAACATCCTCCCAACTCTATTGAATTAAAATGTGATTTTTCTAACAGCTTTGCAGGTAGAAAAGAAGATGAGAGGCAGAATGACAATAAGAAGCTGACTGAGGAAGAAGTGGTTCCATGCAACCACCATGACAAAGGTTCGCATATTAGCCCGCCCAAGCGGAGGGGCGAATGTCCAACCTTTGATTTCATGGAGTTACCTTTTCCTCAAAGATTTAAAAATGTCAAATTAGATGAACAATTTAAAAAATTCTTAGAAATGTTTAAAAAGTTGTATGTGAATATTCCATTGGTAGAAGCTTTGTATAATATGCCAAATTATGGAAAATTCATGAAGAAAATGCTTTCTAAAAAGAAAAGTCTGAAAAAAGAAGTTTTTAATTTATCTGAGAGTAGCAGTACCATTATTTCTGGTAGGATACCCTCTAAGCATAAAGATCCAGGGAGTTTTACTATTCCCTGTACCATAGGAGAAGTATCCTTCGATAGGGCTCTATGTGATTTAGGAGCAAGTATAAATTTGATGCCCTACTCTGTGTACAGGAAGATTGGTTTATCAGGTATGACAGACACCGACGTCACTCTCCAGCTTGCCGACAGATCGATTACCCACCCGATGGGTGTTGTGGAGAACGTATTGGTGAAAGTCAACAAATTCATCTTCCCTGTAGATTTCGTGGTACTGGACATGAAGGAGGACAAAGAGGTGCCAATTATCTTAGGCAGACCTTTCCTAGCCACTGGTAAGGCTGAGATTAGCGTGCATACAGGTAAGCTTACCTTGAACATTGATGATGAAAAAGTCGTGTTTAGTATTTTTGGCAAAGATGAATCTGTTTGTAGTTTGCATACATGTTTTTCTGTTGGGCCTGAATACTTGACTGATGACGATGAAGAGGTGGACTATAACCTTGGCCTAGGCTTAGGAGAAATGCTTGTTGATAATATGGATTTTGATCATGATGCATATATGGATAATCCTCTGTTTGAAAATGATTTGGATCTGCCTGACTTTGAAAATGAATTAGACTTGCCTGCTTGGGATAATGAAAGATCTACAGTTGATGATTTACCTTCCTTCGAAAATGAATTAGAGTTGCCTGAAATTGATAATTTTGATGATGATATTGAATTGCCTGACATTGAGCATAAACATAGAAAGGCATAAAAAAGATTGCTTGATAGATAATTTTGAGTCTGACCATGATTACAGTGAATCTATTGAGTCTGATCTTGACATTCCTGAATGCATGAATCCTGACAATGTGAATACTTTCTTTTCATGTCCTGATGATGTATATAGCATAGAATCTGACCCAGAAGAACTCGAATCTGTGCATAGTATAGATTATGATCCTGAAATTCTTGAATTCATTAAGTCTTCTGATGATGAGTCATGTGACAGCTTAGTTGAATCATTTTTTAATTCTGAGTCTGAAGGATCTGCTGAGCATGTAGATATTTTTTCTGATGAATGGACTGGCATGATTGATAGGCCATCTCTAGATCCTAGACCAGTAGATATTATAACGCTCGATGACTCTGTTAACAACTGTTTTGAGAATAGAGATTTAGAAAAAAGATTTGATGTAGCTGACTATTTTCTGAAATGTTATTATGAGAATCTCTTTTGTGAAGATGGGCCAGGGGAAAGTTTTTTTTCTCCCCTGTTTCTAGTTTGCAATTCGGTGTGTGATTTCTTGCAGGGCCAGGAGGATGATGAAAATTTTTATTTTGAGCCTCCGTAAGCGTGCCGAGCCTAATCTAGCTAAAGACATTAAAGAAAGCGCTGCTTGGGAGGCAACCCAAGGATTAAAGTGTAGTTAGTTGTTTTTGCGGTAAATAATTTTCTTTGCTCCGTGATCCAATTTTGTTTTACATGATCACCTTAGCAAATCCCAAAATTCCACATTTCCCATTTTTCATGGATTCAAAGGAAGAGGATGAAGTGCTCCTAGCTCAGGGAAGTCTCAGTATCCCTCTTTATGCTTTTCTGTTTTAAAACATTGGGGACAATGTTTAGTTTAAGTTTGGGGGGGAGGCTTCCGCTGTGTTAAGCATATTTAAATTTTGTTGGATGCATGAATAGCTAGCCATGATAGCCAAGGATGTGATTTTTGAAATTTTGGGAGAAAATGGTTTATATGTTGTGGAATCTGGGAGCACGACAGAAATTGTGAAATTTTAAAATTTTTTGATACTTAGTTTTGATGTCTAAAGCATGCAATAGTCTTATCTAATGACGTCTTTGAAAATCTAGATTCTTATTATGGTTTTCAAAGTTGTTGTCACCCCGATAGGCTTAGTTTCTAATATTAGTAAGTTCATGCTTGATTGCTCTAAAGAACTACGTAGGAAAAAAATGTTATGCCTGCTGAGAGAAAAGCAAAAGCAACAAAAGAAAATGTGAGAAAAAGAATATCTGTTGAAAAAGAATTTTTGCTTGCTCAAAAGAAAAAAAAAGCCTAGGGGTAAAAAGAGCTGCCTGCGGTGTGATCAGTTAGGCCAACCAGAGAATAAAATTCGGGTTAAGGGTCTGATGACCGCAAAGTGCACGGGCCGCAAGTAATATAAAACGGTAGTAATACCGAGTATCGAATCCTCAGGGAAATTGAATTAATTCCATTAAGTACCAAGAATCATCATGTTTTAATTTTATTTAGAAGATCAACTCGAATGATAGTGCGAAAATTAAAGGAATTAATAAAATAAACATGCAATAATGAAATGAAAATAACCAAATAAGGGAACTTGACCTAGGGTGTTATCTAGTTTTCTTGGATTTGTAGCTCAATTACATGGATGTATGTAACTAATACTCTTCAATTCCATAAATCTAGAAGTAATTTTAAGCGGATTTCTCTTTCAAGCTCCTCCACATCTCATACCATCATAACTAATTTATGTGTCCATCTCCTTAGTTAATCATAGTATGGCATTAAGCAACTTCATAATCAATTTCGAACAATTCTCTTTCACTCTCGTGTTCCAAGCAATCGTTAGCCATGCAATTAGGATCTAATCTAATTTCTCTCTGTCGAGTATCAATTTAGACCATCATATCAATTAATCCGTGATCAAGAGATTAAAAGCATTAAGCAAGAATTGCATAGATGAAATATGGAGAATTTCATTACATAATCCAAGTAATTGTGCTACAACATCCAATTAACTAGAATAACGACCCTAGGTCTCAAGATCTACTCACAAATGGAAATAATTTTGCCAAAATGATCTTGATCCATAGGCCTAACTCAAATTACATCAAGGAATTATAAAGAAGTAAGGAAGAAATAACCGATAAGTTGATCCCAAGCTCCCGTCCCGATCATCTCGAATCCCGAGCCTTGGAATCTCGCTCAATTCCACCTTTTTCCTCACAATTCTTCTCACTTTTTCTCTCTATTGAGCTAGGGGAGAGCTCCCCCAAATTTGGGATGTCTCGACGCTGTGACGTCATGTTGTCTTGCGGCAGAAGTTGTCGCAGCGTCGCGACGCTACGCAGACAGCGTCGCGACGCTGTCGCGATTTTGGCACGCGCTTTTCTGATTACCTAGCGTCGAGACGCTACGGTCCTAGCGTCGAGACGCTAGGCCTTCTAGAAGCCTGAATTGCGGATTTTAGCCTCCTTTCTTTAATCTTTTGGGCTTTTTGGGCCTTCCCACTTCAATTGTCTTTTCTTCTTTGACCTTGGGGCTTGGATCTTCAATGGTTATTCTTTAATTTGCCCAAAAAGTCTCCAAATTTACCCAAATTCTCTTAAAATCTCAGTTTTGCTGTCCGAACTCGGTTTTCTGTAAAATCAACATAAAAATACATTAAAGCTCACAATTCATGCACAAAACTAGCTAAAATTAATAGGAAAATGATGACATTTTTGCATGTCATCAGGGTCCCTGCACCGTAATGTGAAAGCTAGTACCATTAGATATCAAAATGCATGTTTGGGGGAGGAGCAAAAGAAAAACAAAAGAAAAAGAAGAGAAAAAGAAAAATCATGTGAGAAGTCTGCTCCCCCATGAAAAAGGAAAAAGATGACAGGCACCCTAGTTTCTTTTTTTTTTTCATGATAGAAGGACTCTGAAGTATTAGGGGCTCTTAAAAAGTGTAGGGGGAAAACAAATGGAGAAAGCCATAAGACTAATCTAGGTTAGTAAAAGAATCAATAGATAAGTCTTGAGCATGCTATTCATTAATCTTAAGTTCAAACTAGTTTAAGATTTCTTCAAGAGTATGCGGTGCTTGCTTATTCCACTTGCATGTTTTCCATTCGATCCTAAGAATTCCAAAATCATTGAGGGTTGAGCGATTCTATTTCATGCATCTTTAGAATTTATTTTGCTCGGGACTAGCAAAAGCTTAAGTTTGGGGGTGTGATAGCGAGCATAAATGTCGCTATTTTAGTCTCAATTTATTAAGCTTTTTGGTACTTTAATTGTGTTTTTAATGAATATATTTAATGAATTCTGTTATTTGGTCCTTAGGATCTAAGTTGGTGATTTTGGGAGAAAAAGAGCCAAAATTGAAGTAATTATAGCCCAAATCCTAGCTTGATGCAATTGGAGGCCCAAAGAAGTCAACTATAAAGAAAAGACCAAGAGGAATGAAGAAGAAGGCCCAAAAATCAGCCCAAAAAGGAAGCTGAAAAATCTGGAAATCTGGACAGCGTCGAGACGCTAAGTAAGGCAGCGTCGCGACGCTGCCCTTTCTTGTTGCCCAAGCCGTGTGCGCAGCAGCGTCGCGACGCTTAGCAAGGCAGCATCGCGACGCTACCCCTATTCCAGGCCTATAAAAGGCACCCTTGGGTGCCTCATTACTCATCAATCATCATTCCAACAAAGGAATTTCTTCCTTTCTCTCTTCCTTAGGCTCCTTTTGGAGCCCCTCTCAAGGCTTTTGAGCCTTTTTGAGAGGATTCTTCTAGTGGGAAAATTTTGGGAATTTTGGGGGAGCAATCTTAGAAGCTCAAGGAGTAGTCAGCGGGGGCTCCTAGCATCAGTGAGAGGTTTTTCGACGGTCAATTCCTTCCCTTTTATGCTCTTTATTATGCTTTCCCTTGTAATTATTGTGGATATTATATGTAGCTAAAACCCCAATTTGGGGTCTTGAAATGAAATGATAGTCCAAATATTGTTATAATTTCTTGTCTCTTGCCCATGTCCTAATTATTTGTATGGATGTGCTTAATGCTTTACTCAATCTGGCCAATTGTGTAATGATTCGATTCTTAATGGAAACTCGATGGAGAGAAATTAGGATAGATCATAATCCATGCAACTAGTTTAATTGCTCGTTGTGACACCGGGATTAGTTGATTAAACTTAGATTCCTAAAATGAATCAGAGCGTATTAATTAATGATTTTTAATAGCGCTAAGGACACTTAGGTTGTTAAAATGAATTAATTACAATTAGGGGAAACCGACAGGAGAACCTATGTGATTAACGGAGATTCTAGGATTATAATTAGTTGGGCAATGAGATATGATAATTATAGCAATTATTTAGCTAATCATTGATTTTCAAGACCCCTCTTCCCATTTAAAGAAAACTCTTTCTCCACATTTTATTTTTGATTGATCAATTTGTTTTCATTAATCATCTTGAATTTAAATCTTTTTATTGCATGAAGTGGTCCCTAAATATTATTTCGCCTAAGTATTTTCAGTGTTCAAGAAAATTTTAATTATTTGCTTAAGTTTCGATTCGCCTCCTTGAGGATTCGATACTCGGAATACTTTCCGTTTTATATTACTTGCGGCCCGTGCGCTTTGCGGTCCATGAGTACTTGATGACAAAGAAGGAGTCAAAGCCTCGGCTATTGAGGTGGATTCTGCTTTTCCAAGAGTTTAATCTGATGATCAAGGATCGAAGAGGGTCAGAGAATTCAGTTGCTGACCACTTGAGCATAATAGTGAAAGAAGAAGATAGTGTGCCTCTAAATGATGAGTTCCCTGGAGAGCCTCTATTCAAGGCGCAAACGATAATACCATGGTATGCCGATCTCATCAATTATCTAGTAATTGGGATCGTGCCCAATCGGCTTGACAAATCTAACAAAGAAAAATTAGAAAGGGAATCTAGATATTATGTTTGGGATGAACCCATATTGTGGAGACTCTGCTCTTACCAGATCATCCGACGATGCGTCTCTGACGATGAGTTCCAGTCTATACTAGCATTCTGTCATCCACGCCTGTGGTGGACACTTTGGCCCTAGAAGAGTCGCTAGAAAGGTCCTCGAAAGTGGATTTTACTCGAATACTCTACATAGAGACGCAAACTCGTATTGCAAGGAGTGTGATAAGTGCCAAAGAGTAGGAAGTAACTCGCACATAAATGAAATGCCTTGAGTCCTTATACTTATTTGTGAAGTGTTTGACGTTTGGGGAATCAAATTTATGGGACCATTCCCTACATCATGTGGATTCACGTGCATAATATTAGCTATCGATTATGTCTCCAAATGGGCATAAGCAAAGGCTACCAAAACTTGTGACGCAAAGACCGTTGCTGGATTCCTGAGATCCAACATCTTTAGCAGATTTGGAGTCCCGAGAGCAGTAATTAGCGACCAAGGGGCACACTTTTGCAACAGGATCATCGGGACCTTACTGAGAAAATACAGGGTTCAGCATGGAGTGGCCACTACATATCACGCCCAGACGAACAGGCAAGCACAATAGAGAAATTAAATCCATCCTTGAGAAGATGGTTAACCCAAGCAAAAAGGATTGGAGGTTGGGACTGGATGATGCCTTGTGGGCCTACATAACTGCTTACAAGTCCTTGATAGGGATTACACCATTCAAAATGGTCTACGGGAAGGCATGTCACCTCCCTGTAGAGGTTGAACACAAGGCTTATTGGGCGATCAAGAAATGCAATTATGATGTCGATGAAGTAGTGGAAGGAAGAAAATTTCAATTGCAATAGCTAGAGGAGCTATGTGTGGAAGTGATAAGGGTAAAAAATATACCTATTTCACCCTTATATTTAGCTCATTTCTTTGTCAAATGTTGCATGTTTAGATCAATTTTACTGTTCTCGAGCTCAAAATATGTTAAAGTTGATAAGTTAGGGTGTTGAGATTCACTTTCGTCAAATTATGCTCAATTTTGCTTAAAAAGCCTTAATTTTAAGAGAATTTGACTAGGTTTATTGCTCTGCAGGAAAACAGAGGAAAAGTTGGATTCTGCCCAGAAATGCGACCGTATTTCTGGGCAGGCAAAATGAAATGCGACCGCATTTCTGGAAAAACTGAGACAGTTCCGAGTTGTGCGCAGGTCGTTGTTGACGAGTCTTCTTCGCACCTAACCGACTGTTTTGACCCCGAAACCGACTGGACTACATTCCAGGATCTATTTCACATCTCCTCAACCATTTCCCACACTATATAAGCTCGAGATTCGAAGTCAAATTCAAGCACAACTCGTTTGGAAGAAGAGGGTGGTGACAGAACCCTAGTCAACGCCTATGAGTAGGGATGCCCGAGGTCCTTCTTTGATTACTAAATTATTACCTTCGCTAGACGGCAAACCTTAGTGTTTATAGGGATTTTCACCCATTCCCACTTGTAAAAGCGAGAGATTGGAGTGTCTAAGCGAACTCTAGAAGGATTGGATAAATATAAAACCCATAATATTTGGCTACTTCCATTATTTCCAGCTTTTGATACTTTTCATTTATCTGTATTCTTTACTTCTTATTTTCAATGAAAATATATTCATTTGCACTTTATCTCACCATGAGTAGCTAAATTCCGTTGAGAGGTTCAATATGGTGAATTCCCTTATTTTCAATGAAAATATATTCATGTCATTTTTTATTGAATATCATTATAATCTTGTTGATTTTAATTTTATTATTTAGACTTTGCATGCTATGTGAGTTTGATCTTGTAAGGGACAGACGATATCGGTTCTCATAAAGGTGATATAGGAGAAAAAGCTCGAAAGAGATTGTTCGACGGTGTAGGGCAAGCTGCCTACGACACACTATATCGACTATAGGGTTATAAATTGCATTCATGAATTATCTATGTCAGAGTCGAGTCACAAAAATGTGCATAACGGTTCTCGCTTAGCCTTCTAATGGTTCTTGGGAGCAAGGCCAAATAGAAGTTGAATATGACCCAATGCATTGAATAGGTTTAAGATTAAATAATCCATGATTAAGGTTATTACCTTTGGGATGAATCCATGTTGAATACCTCGTTTTATTTCATTATTATTCTCTTATTCATTTGCTTGTTTATCTATTTTTCTAAAAATCAATCATCAATAATATTTCTTTGGTTATCGATTCTTTAAGCAATCAAGTTGAGTAGTTTCTTCTTCATATATGAATTTCCAGTTATTCCTCGTGGGATCGATACCCTTGGAATACTTCTATGGTTTTTTTATTACTACGTGTGACAGTGTATACTTGCACTATGGTTGGCTGAATTTATCTTTATTATCATCATCCATCTTATCCCACATCCTTCCATTCAGCTGACGACGCACCAGGAAACCTGTGAGAATTCGAGGATTTATAAGTCTAAGATGAAGTTACTCCATGACGGCAAAATTATCACAAAGAAATTCCAGCCCGGGCAAAAAGTACTTTTTAGATCTAAGCTAAAATTGATGCCAGGTAAACTCAAATCCAGATGGGAAGTTCCATTCATCGTGACTAACATTTTTCCCTATGGGTCAGTGGAGGTGATGAACCCCAACTCAGGGGAGACATTTAAAGTTAATGGTCAAAGGTTGAAGATATTTCTTAAAGGAGACCCCATACCAAACCTCGAACAAACTCTTCTAATCCCTCTGGTGTACGACCAAAAAGAAGAAATAGAGGAGAGCGTGGTCGAGCAAACGACCTTAAAGATTTGCACTGAATAATTTTATTGATTTATGTTATTTCAATTCTCAGATAGGTTTATTTTTATCAGTTGTTATTATGTTTGTTTCCTTGTTTTTCATTGTTCTTTAGGATTGGCGGTACCTGATAGTGAGCAGAAATGTCGCTATTTTAGTCTCAATTTATTAAGCTTTTAGGTGCTTTAATCGTGTTTTTAATGAATATATTTAATGAATTTTGTTATTTGGTCCTTAGGAGCTAAGTTGGTGATTTTGGGAGAAAAAGAGCCAAAATTGAAGTAATTATAGCCCAAATCCTAGCTTAATGCAATTGGAGGCCCAAAGAAGACATTCATGAAGAAAAGACCAAGAGAAATGAAGAAGAAGGCCCAAAAATCAGCCCAAAAGGAAGCTGAAAAATCTGGAAAATCAGGACAGCGTCGAGACGCTTAGCAAGGCAGCGTCGCGACGCTACCCCTATTCCAGGCTCGAGGAGTAGTCAGTGGGGGCTCCAAGCGTCAGCAAGGGGTTTTTCGACGGTCAATTCTTTTCCTTTTATGCTTTTTAATATGCTTTCCCTTGTAATTATTGTGGATATTATGTGTAGCTAAACCCCAATTTGGGGTCTTGAAATGAAATGATAGTGGAAATATTGTTATAATTTCTTGTCTCTTGCCTATGTCCTAATTATTTGTATGGATGTGCTTAATGCTTTACTCAATCTGGCCAATTGTGTAATGATTCGATTCTTAATGGAAACTCGACGGAGAGAAATTAGGATAGATCATAATCCATGTAACTAGTTTAATTGCCCGTTGTGACACCGGGATTAGTTGATTAAACTTAGATTCCTAAAATGAATCAGAGCGTAATAATTATTGATTTTTAATAGCGCTAAGGACACTTAGGTTGTTAAAATGAATTAGTTACAATTAGGGGAAACCGACAGGAGAACCTATGTGATTAACGAAGATTCTAGGTTTATAATTAGTTGGGCAATGAGATAGGATAATTATAACAATTATTTAGCTAATCATTGATTTTCAAGACCCCTCTTCCCATTTCAAGAAAACTCTTTCTCCACATTTTATTTTTGATTGATCAATTTTGTTTTCATTAGTCATTTTGAGTTCAAGTTCTTTTTATCACATGAACGTGGTCCCTAAATATTATTTCTCCTAAGTATTTTCAGTGCTCAAGAGAATTTTAATTATTTGCTTAAATTTCGCTTCGCCTCCCTGAGGATTCGATACTCGGAATACTTTCCGTTTTATATAACTTGTGACGACCCGTGCGCTTGCTGATAATCGTTTAGTACAACCATACTACCATATAACAAGTCTTTGGCGCCGTTGCCGGGGAGGCTTGATTTTTAAGCAAAAATTAATTTTTCCTGACATCGAAAAGAAAAGGGTAAATGGTAATTTAGGTGTAAATATTTTTTTTCATCATTTTGTGAATATTATTTTATTTTCATTTTTGTTTGGTTCTTTTTGTTTTTTGGGAGCATTGTATGCGAAGAAACAAGGTGGTTGATCTGTGTCCGTTAGATCTTGAGATTAACAGGACTCTAAAATTCATTAGAAGAGAAAAAAGATTAGCAGAAACGATGGCCCACCAAGAAGAAGCTCCCAAGGCAATTAGAGATTTTCTGCAGCCAGTTCTTCCTACCGAGAATTCTGGAATTGTTTACGCCCCTATCCAAGCTACAAATTTTGAGCTAAAAACAGGGTTGATTCAGATGGCACGCGATAACTCGTTCAAAGGACATCCTTCCGAGGACCCCCACTCTCATCTGCGATCATTCCTAGAAATATGCGGGACGCGATCAGATTAAGGCTGTTTCCATTTTCCCTGCAGGATAAAGCAAAAGATTGGCTCGAATCAGTCGAGACGGGCAGCATCAGTACTTGGGACGAGCTTGCCCAGGCTTTTCTGACACAATTTTTTCCACCAGCTAAGACTACCAAGCTCCGGACTGAAATTGGAACATTCAGACAGCTTGACGAGGAGCAGTTATACGAAGCGTGGGAAAGATATAAGGAAATACTTAGGCGATGCCCCCAACACGGATATCCTGATTGGCTTCAGGTACAGTTATTCTATAATGGATTAAACCCCTCCACAAAGACAGTCCTAGACACATCAGCAGGAGGGAGTTTTCTTTCAAAAACAGTGACAGAAGCCAAGGACCTGCTTGAGGAAATGGCGGCAACAAGTTATCAATGGCCGACGGAGAGAGGAACAGTTACAAAAAAGGCTGGATTATATGAATTGGATGAGTCAAGTTCACTGAAAGCGCAACTGGCATCTCTGACCAATGCACTAAACAAATTGACTTCATCTGAGGTGGTTAAGTCCATTTCCACCTTAGCTGAAGGTCATTCAAAGAAAGAAGGTCAAGATGTGGAAGAAGTTCAATACATAGGAAATAGACCATATGCTCAAGGAGTACCAAACTTCTACCACCCCAGTCTGCGCAATCACGAGAACTTCTCATATGCGAATACAAAGAATGTTTTGCAGCCACCCCCAGGTTTTGCATCAACGAGTACTCCTGAGAAGAAAAATAATCTGGGGGAGATGGTGGCTTTATTCATCAAGGAACAAAGAATATTGAATGTGAATCTCCAGACATCAGTAAACAACCACGACGCAGCTCTAAAGAATATGGAAGTTCAGATAGGTCTGATTGCTTCAGCAGTAAATGCCCTTCAAAAGGGAAAATTTCCAAGTGATACTGAGCCTAACCCGAAAGAGCAGTGTAAGATGGTGGTTCTAAGAAGTGGCAGAAGACTGGAGAACAGTTCAGAGAAGAAAAAGGAAGAAGAAAAGAGAAGGGATGAAGATGAAGGGACTGAGGCACAAAAAGCCTCCTCTGAAAGGTTCCAACATCCTCCCAACTCTATTGAATTAAAATGTGATTTTTCTAACAGCTGTGCAGGTAGAAAAGAAGAAGAGAGGCAGAATGACAATAAAAAGATGACTGAGGAAGAAGTGGTTCCATGCAACCACCATGACAGAGGTTCGCATATTAGCCCGCCCAAGCGGAGGGGCGAATGTCCAACCTTTGATTTCAGGGAGTTACCTTTTCCTCAAAGATTTAAAAATCTCAAATTAGATGAACAATTTCAAAAATTTTTAGAAATGTTTAAAAAGTTGTCTGTGAATATTCCATTAGTAGAAGCTTTGTATAATATGCCAAATTATGGAAAATTCATGAAGGAAATGCTTTCTAAAAAGAAAAGTCTGAAAAAAGAAGTTTTTAATTTATTTGAGAGTAGCAGTACCATTATTTCTGGTAGGATACCCTCTAAGCAGAAAGATCCAGGGAGTTTTACTATTCCCTGTACCATAGGAGAAGTATCCTTCGATAAGGCTCTATGTGATTTAGGAGCAAGTATAAATTTGATGCCCTACTCTGTGTACAGGAAGATTGGTTTATCAGGTATGACAGACACCGACGTCACTCTCCAGCTTGCCGACAGATCGATTACCCACCCGATGGGTGTTGTGGAGGACGTATTGGTGAAAGTCAACAAATTCATCTTCCCTGTAGATTTCGTGGTACTGGACACGAAGGAGGACAAAGAGGTGCCAATTATCTTAGGCAGACCTTTCCTAGCCACTGGTAAGGCTGAGATTAGCGTGCATACAGGTAAGCTTACCTTGAACATTGATGATGAAAAAGTCGTGTTTAGTATTTTTGGAAAAGATGAATCTGTTTGTAGTTTGCATACATGTTTTTCTGTTGGGCCTGAATACTTGACTGATGACGATGAAGAGGTAGACTATAACCTTGGCCTAGGCTTAGGAGAAATGCTTGTTGATAATATGGATTTTGATCATGATGCATATATGGATAATCCTCTGTTTGAAAATGATTTGGATCTGCCTGGCTTTGAAAATGAATTAGACTTGCCTGTTTGGGATAATGAAAGATCTACAGTTGATGATTTACTTTCCTTTGAAAATGAATTGGAATTGCCTGAACTGAATAATTTTGATGATGATATTGAATTGCCTGACATTGAGCATGAACATAAAAAGCATAAAAAAGATTGCTCGATAGATAATTTTGAGTCTGACCATGATTACAGTGAATCTATTGAGTCTGATCTTGACATTCCTGAATGCATGAATCCTGACAATGTGAATACTTTCTTTTCATGTCCTGATGATGTGTATAGCATAGAATCTGACCCAGAAGAACTTGAATCTGTGCATAGTGTAGAATCTGATCCTGAAATTCTTGAATTCTTTAATTCTTCTGATGATGAGTCATGTGATAGCTTAGTTGAATCATTTTTTAATTCTGAGTCTGAAGGATCTACTGAGCATGTAGATATTTTTTCTGATGAATGGACTGGCATGATTGATAGGCCATCTCTAGATCCTAGACCAGTAGACATTATAACGCTTGATGACTATGTTAACAACTGTTTTGAAAATAGAGATTTAGACTCTGTTAACAACTGTTTTGAAAAAAGAGATTTGATGCGGCTGATTATTTTCTAAAATGTTATTATAAGAATCTCTTTAGTGAAGATGGGCCAGGGGAAAGTTTTTTTTCTCCCCTGTTTGTAGTATGCAATTCGGTGCGTGATTTCTTGCAGGGCCCGGAGGATGATGAAAATTTTTATTTTGAGCCTCCGTAAGCGTGCGCGCGCCTAGTCTAGCTAAAGACGTTAAAGAAAGCGCTGCTTGGGAGGCAACCCAAGGATTAAAGTAGTTAGTTGTTTTTGCGGTAAATAATTTTCTTTGCTCCGTGATCCAATTTTGTTTTGCAGGATCACCTTAGCAAATCCCAAAATTCCACATTTCCCATTTTTCATGGATCCAAAGGAAGAGGATGAAGCGCTCCTAGCTCAGGGAAGTCTCAGTATCTCTCTTTATGCTTTTCTGTTTTAAAACATTGGGGACAATGTTTAGTTTAAGTTTGGGGGGGGAGGTTTCTGCTGTGTTGAGCATATTTAAATTCTGTTGGATGCATGAATAGATAGCCTTGATAGCCAAGGATGTGATTTTTGAAATTTTGGGAGAAAATGGTTTATATGTTGTGGAATCTGGGAGCACGGCAGAAATTGTGAAATTTTAAAATTTTTTGATACTTAGTTTTGATGTCTAAAGCATGCAATAGTCTTATCTAATGACGTCTTTGAAAATCTAGATTCTTATTATGGTTTTCAAAATTGTTGTCACCCCGATAGGCTTAGTTTCTAATATTAGGAAGTTCATGCTTGATTGCTCTAAAGAACTAGGTAGGAAAAAATGCTATGCCTGCTCAGAGAAAATCAAAAGCAACAAAAAGAAAATGTGAGAAAAAGAAAATCTGTTGAAAAAGAATTTTTGCTTGCTCAAAAGAAAAAAGCCTAGGGGTAAAAAGAGCTACCTGCGGTGTGATCAGTTAGGCCAACCAGAGAATAAAATTCGGGTTAAGGGTCCCTGCACCGTAGTGTGAAAGCTAGTACCATTAGATATCAAAATGCAATTTTGGGGGAGGAGCAAAAGAAAAAGAAAAGAAAAAGAAAAATCATGTGAAAATTCTGCTCCCCCATAAAAAAAAAAGAAAAAAAAAAAAAGAAAAACAGGCACCCTAGTTACTTTTTTTTGCATGATAGAAGGACTCCGAAGTATTAGGGGCTCTTAGCCAGTGTAGGGGAAAACAAATGGAGAAAGCCATAAGACTAATCTAGGTTAGTAAAAGAATCAATAGATAAGTCTTGAGCATGCTATTCATTAATCTTAAGTTCAAACTAGTTTAAGATTTCTTCAAAAGTATGTGGTGCTTGCTTATTCCACTTGCATGTTTTCCATTCGATCCTAAGAATTCCAAAATCATTGAGGTTGGAGCGATTCTATTTCATGCATCTTTAGAATTTATTTTGCTCGGGACTAGCAAAAGCTTAAGTTTGGGGGTGTGATAGCAAGCAGAAATGTCGCTATTTTAGTCTCAATTTATTAGGCTTTTAGGTGTTTTAATCGTGTTTTAAATGAATATATTTAATGAATTTTGTTATTTGGTCCTTAGGAGCTAAGTTGGTGATTTTGGGAGAAAAAGAGCCAAAATTGAAGTAATTATAGCCCAAATCCTAGCTTAATGCAATTGGAGGCCCAAAGAAGACATTCATGAAGAAAAGACCAAGAGAAATGAAGAAGAAGGCCCAAAAATCAGCCCAAAAGGAAGCTGAAAAATCTGGAAAATCAGGACAGCGTCGAGACGCTTAGCAAGGCAGCGTCGCGACGCTGCCCTTTCTTGTTGCCCAAGCCGCGTGCGCAGCAGCGTCGCGACGCTTAGCAAGGCAGCGTCGCGACGCTACCCCTATTCCAGGCCTATAAATAGGTGCCCTTGGTGCCTCATTTCTCAACAATCAATCAATCAACCATCAATCAATCCTTTCTTTCCTTTCTTAAGACTCCTTTTTTTGGAGCCCCTCTCAATGCTTTTGAGCCTTTTTGAGAGGGTTCTTCTAGTGGGGAAATTTTGGGGAATTTTGGGAAGCAATCCTAGAGGCTCGAGGAGTAGTCAGCGGGGGCTCCAAGAGTCAGCAAGGGGTTTTTCGACGGTCAATTCCTTTCCTTTTATGCTTTTTAATATGCTTTCCCTTGTAATTATTGTGGATATTATGTGTAGCTAAACCCCAATTTGGGGTCTTGAAATGAAATGATAGTGGAAATATTGTTATAATTTCTTGTCTCTTGCCCATGTCCTAATTATTTGTATGGATGTGCTTAATGCTTTACTCAATCTGGCCAATTGTGTAATGATTCGAAATTGTGGAATCTGGGAGCACGGCAGAAATTGTGAAATTTTAAAATTTTTTGATACTTAGTTTTGATGTCTAAAGCATGCAATAGTCTTATCTAATGACGTCTTTGAAAATCTAGATTCTTATTATGGTTTTCAAAATTGTTGTCACCCCGATAGGCTTAGTTTCTAATATTAGGAAGTTCATGCTTGATTGCTCTAAAGAACTAGGTAGGAAAAAATGCTATGCCTGCTCAGAGAAAAGCAAAAGCAACAAAAAGAAAATGTGAGAAAAAGAAAATCTGTTGAAAAAGAATTTTTGCTTGCTCAAAAGAAAAAAGCCTAGGGGTAAAAAGAGCTACCTGCGGTGTGATCAGTTAGGCCAACCAGAGAATAAAATTCGGGTTAAGGGTCCCTGCACCGTAGTGTGAAAGCTAGTACCATTAGATATCAAAATGCAAGTTTGGGGGAGGAGCAAAAGAAAAAGAAAAGAAAAAGAAAAATCATGTGAAAATTCTGCTCCCCCATTAAAAAAAAAAAAAAAAAGAAAAAAAAAAGAAAAACAGGCACCCTAGTTACTTTTTTTTGCATGATAGAAGGACTCCGAAGTATTAGGGGCTCTTAGCCAGTGTAGGGGAAAACAAATGGAGAAAGCCATAAGACTAATCTAGGTTAGTAAAAGAATCAATAGATAAGTCTTGAGCATGCTATTCATTAATCTTAAGTTCAAACTAGTTTAAGATTTCTTCAAAAGTATGTGGTGCTTGCTTATTCCACTTGCATGTTTTCCATTCGATCCTAAGAATTCCAAAATCATTGAGGTTGGAGCGATTCTATTTCATGCATCTTTAGAATTTATTTTGCTCGGGACTAGCAAAAGCTTAAGTTTGGGGGTGTGATAGCAAGCAGAAATGTCTCTATTTTAGTCTCAATTTATTAAGCTTTTAGGTGCTTTAATCGTGTTTTTAATGAATATATTTAATGAATTTTGTTATTTGATCCTTAGGAGCTAAGTTAGTGATTTTGGGAGAAAAAGAGCCAAAATTGAAGTAATTATAGCCCAAATCCTAGCTTAATGCAATTGGAGGCCCAAAGAAGACATTCATGAAGAAAAGACCAAGAGAAATGAAGAAGAAGGCCCAAAAATCAGCCCAAAAGGAAGCTGAAAAATCTGGAAAATCAGGACAGCGTCGAGACGCTTAGCAAGGCAGCGTCGCGACGCTGCCCTTTCTTGTTGCCCAAGCCGCGTGCGCAGCAACGTCGCGACGCTTAGCAAGGCAGCGTCGCGACGCTACCCCTATTCCAGGCCTATAAATAGGTGCCCTTGGTGCCTCATTTCTCAACAATCAATCAATCAACCATGAATCAATCCTTTCTTTCCTTTCTTAAGACTCCTTTTTTTGGAGCCCCTCTCAAGGCTTTTGAGCCTTTTTGAGAGGGTTCTTCTAGTGGGGAAATTTTGGGGAATTTTGGGAAGCAATCCTAGAGGCTCGAGGAGTAGTCACGGGGGCTCCAAGCGTCAGCAAGGGGTTTTTCGACGGTCAATTCCTTTCCTTTTATGCTTTTTAATATGCTTTCCCTTGTAATTATTGTGGATATTATGTGTAGCTAAACCCCAATTTGGGGTCTTGAAATGAAATGATAGTGGAAATATTGTTATAATTTATTGTCTCTTGCCCATGTCCTAATTATTTGTATGGATGTGCTTAATGCTTTACTCAATCTGGCCAATTGTGTAATGATTCGATTCTTAATGGAAACTCGACGGAGAGAAATTAGGATAGGTCATAATCCATGCAACTAGTTTAATTGCCCGTTGTGACACCGGGATTAGTTGATTAAACTTAGATTCCTAAAATGAATCAGAGCGTAATAATTAATGATTTTTAATAGCGGTAAGGACACTTAGGTTGTTAAAATGAATTAGTTACAATTAGGGGAAACCGACAGGAGAACCTATGTGATTAACGGAGATTCTAGGTTTATAATTAGTTGGGCAATGAGATAGGATAATTATAGCAATTATTTAGCTAATCATTGATTTTCTAGACCCCTCTTCCCATTTCAAGAAAACTTTTTCTCCACATTTTATTTTTGATTGATCAATTTTGTTTTCATTAGTCATTTTGAGTTCAAGTTCTTTTTATCACATGAACGTGGTCCCTAAATATTATTTCTCCTAAGTATTTTCAGTGCTCAAGAGAATTTTAATTATTTGCTTAAGTTTCGCTTCGCCTCCCTGAGGATTCGATACTCGGAATACTTTCTGTTTTATATAACTTGTGACGACCCGTGCGCTTGCGGATAATCGTTTAGTACAACCATACTACCACATAACAGTACCAAAATGAGATTCTACATTTATAAGAAAGTATGATTCACCACCCATGAGTGCAACATTCAGGGAAGTTATATTCTTTCCCTTTGCATCGTCTGTTTCTTCATGTTTTATTACATTAAGGGCAATGTAAAGTTTTAGGTTGGGGGTTGGGAATTTACTTTACATTTTTTTTGGGCCTTGAGCATCTGAGCGTCAAGCCAGCGTTTGTGCTTAAAGAAATGTCTCGCATGCTTGTTGGGGGCCAATTCTCTGGGCCAACGTCAGGCCAGTGATGTTCCAAATGTTGAATACCATTGGCCAATTCTCTGGACTTCCAAATTGAGATCCAGACAAACATATTAAGCTATTTTTAAGAGTTTGCAATTATTTTAAAGATACAGGAGTGTCTGAAGATGCTTTGAAGCTAAAGCTCTTTCCATTTTATTTGTATGGAGATGTTGAAGCTTGGTTGGATTCATTCCCTCCAAACTCCATCACTTTTTGGAATGATTTGGCTGAGAAATTCTTAGAGAAGTTTTTTCCTTGTAATAAAAATGCCAAATATTAAGCTGAAATTATTGCTTTTAGACAATCTTATAATGAACCTCTAGATGCATCTTGGGAAAGATTTTGAAGGCTAGTTTGAAAGTGTCCATCCCACGGATTGCCTGCTTGCATTATCTTTGAGCATTTTTATATTTGGATTAGATCAAGCTTCGAAGGCACTAGTCAATGCATCTACAAACGCATCTTTCTTGAAGAAGTTTGCAAATGAGGCGCATGCTATCTTGGACACCATAGACTGAGCCAACCACAATCTTGAAAAATTCAGTTAAAGCAGTGGAAACAGAGGCTAATTCAACGATGCAAGCCCAGATCAAGGCTATCCACAACATGATGATGGGCATGACCATGAACATTCAAGCCAACATAACTTCTGCCAATGCTATTTCTTCTCTCTGTTGTGAAATGTTTGGTGAGGAACACATTGCTGATAATTGTCTACTGAATCCAGCGTCTATTTTTTATGTAGGGCAACAAGGAAACCAGAACCAGAATAGATGGAATCCATATTCGGCCACGTACAACCTAGGTGGAGACAACATCCAAATTTCTCTTGGGGAGGACAAGCCGGGTCGAGTAATTCCAAAGTAAATCAATTTGGGAAACCTCCTACACTACAGCAGCCGCATAAGAACTTCCATCAAGTCCAGGTGCATAGTCGAGAGTACAATCTAGAGACTCTTATGAAGGAATACATGGGAAGAAATGATGCTGCTGTAAGGAATTTGGAAGTGAAGCTTGGACCAATTGTTCAGGAGATTAAGAATTGACCACAAAAGGATGTTTCCTAGCAAGATCGAGATCTCTCACAGAGAAGGAAAGGAGCCGTGCAAGACCGTGACCTTAAGAAATGGATTAGAATACGATGACTCAAAGTATCTAGGAAAACAAAGAGCAGAAATCCCAGAAGAAGCTCGAGAATTTTTTTTTGAAAAGAAGTCAGACATTACTTCAAATACTATACAGAATAAAGAAGAAAAGATCAATGAGCATGAAGCCTTGGTAGAAAAAAGAAGAAAAAACAAAGTTAGAGAAAAACCAGGGGAATGCGACCGCAAATACGACCGAAAAACCCCAAAAATTTGTAATAGATCCAGAATACATGTCACCTCCTCCATACCCTCAGAGATTCAAACATGTTTTGAAAGATGTACAATTCAAGAAGATTTAGATGTATTAAAGCAACTACACATCAATATCCCATTGGTAGAGGCAGTTGAGCAGATACCTACCTATGTGAAGTTCCTGAAAGATACTCTATCGAAGAAGAGAAGTTTGGGAGAATACGAAACTGTTGCACTCACTGAATGTTCCAGTACACTGGTCAATAATGAGATCCCTCCCAAGCTCAAAGACCCAGGAAGTTTCACCATTCCATGCTCAATTGGAGGCAGAGATGTAGGCAGAGCTCTGTGTGACTTAGGAGCAAATATCAACTTAATGACGTACTCGATTTTTAAACAGTTAGGGATTGGAGAAGCGTGACCAACAACTGTAACCTTACAGTTGGCAGACAAATCACTCACACATCCTATCGAATAGATTGA
This sequence comes from Luffa acutangula, assembly GCA_036850905.1. Taxonomy (NCBI): domain Eukaryota; kingdom Viridiplantae; phylum Streptophyta; class Magnoliopsida; order Cucurbitales; family Cucurbitaceae; genus Luffa; species Luffa acutangula. The sequence goes on from CM072098.1 coordinate 24,131,887, forward strand.
AGACGTACTGGTCAAGGTTGATAAGTTTGTCTTCCCTACAGATTTCATCATTTTAGATTGTGAAGCTGACAAGGACGTGCCAATCATCTTAGGACGACCGTTCCTAGCCATTGGCAAAACCTTAATAGATGTGCAGAAAGGAGAATTGACCATAAGGGTCAACGATCAACAAGTCACGTTCAATGTGATGAATGCAATGAAGTACCCTGGAGATTGCAAAGAATGTTCTATGATTGATGAAATTGATGAACTCTCCCGGTCTACTTTTCAGGAAATAATGAAAGGAGAAACATTGGAGGATATACTTCGAGATGAAGAACCAGAAGTAGAAGGTGGAAAAAAGATTGAAGTTGAAGAGATCAATCAACCCATGAAAAGACAAAGAATCAAAACATATTGGGGGAATGGCTTCGAGGAAGTGGAAGCCCATGTCTCCGTGATTGACCTTGTATGACTTCTATACTTTGAGAATTTATTTTTGTATATTATCTGGATCTAAAAAACTCTGTCTAGGAAAAGATATTTAAGTTGCCTGAAGGGAACACCTTTTCATGGGGATTTACCTGGGAGTTTGAAAAAGTCCATATTATTTTGTACCCTATTTTTTGTTAAATAAAAGAAAAAAAGAAAGAGGATGAAAACATACATAGGAAATTTGTAAGTTTAGAATAAAAAAAAAATTTGATCAAGAGGGAACTTTGTCTAAGGGAAGTCCTGGCTAGGCTGAGGTATTTAAGTTGACCGTAGGGAACACCTCTACCTAGGGACTTACCTGGAAGTTGAATTGATCAAAACGTTTTGACTTAATTTCTCTTAAAAGAAAAAAAAAAGGAAAAAGAGTAATAATAAATCATGATTAAGCATGTGGACTTTCTAACATGTTCATGAGTGTTTCAGAAAAAAAGAAAAAGCAAAGGAAAAAAAAAAAAGAAAAGTCATAAGAAAATAGAGAAGGTAAAAACTGGGTGAAATGCAACCGCATTTCTCTCTAGTATATTTGGAAATGCGACTGCATTTGTCCAAATGAGAGGGCAGTCACTAATCTCTTTTGACCATCACGTGACCTAATTAGAAAACTATAAATAGTTGACTTATAGTTTTTCCCTCTTCACCAACCACTCAACTCTTTTGCATTCAAGTCAAAACTCCAACTCTCCATATTCTCTCATTTTGAAACTAAAAATTCATATCAAGAACAATGAAGAATTCACCCAAACCTTCATCATCATGCAAGATTTCTTGATCCCAAAGTAATCCAATAGCCCACGAAGTTGATGCAAGTGTTCGACGACAAGAGGATAACCCCGAAACACCCATGCACGACACACGAAAGACGAGACCCACAGGTTTTTCGCCAGCGATCGTGAACCTCGAACCTGATGCTAAAAATCCCTCTTCTTCGACAATGCTGGCCACATCAAGGGAGAATCTGTGTTCGTCTTCATAGAGAAAGGCCATGCACGCCACTACCGTCTGTCAAACCCAAAAACCCACCACTCAACAATTCAGAAAACGCTCGCGGAAGTGGCTTTCAATGATCTGAGTGATGGGAGCTCAGAGACGTGTTGCTCTTGAAGAGGAAGCTAATAGGTGAGATGAAGAAGAAGCCGCCAAGGCAGCAGGAATCTCTCGGCAAAAGGGAACTTCAACGGGTAAGATTTATGAACCTTCAACTAACCCCTCTTCGTCTTGCAGGAATAAACCATTCTTTACCTACAGTGCAAGGGAGAGAAGTCCTAAGAAAGTTGTACCTGAGAAAATACTTGTTGTTGAGCCCCGCAAAGTAGCAAGAATGCCATGTTCGAAGGTATAATTTGCCAAGCTGGTTCAAAGGCTCTTATTATTGTTGAAGGATACAGGGCTGAACTAGAAGCCTTGAAGGAGGTTGAGGTTGAGAGAGAGATGGAAAATCGGAACATGATGGAGGAGGATGAGTCTGCAAGAAAAAAAGATGTTGAAGAAGAAAGGAAAAGAGAAGAGCAAAGATAGGAGGCCAAGTGGGCCAAGTTAGCAGAGGAAGAAGAAAGAAAATTAGGTGAAAGCCTCAGGAGGGCAACAGTTGCCTTGTAACTCTTTGAGGAAGAAAAAAAGAGAAAAGCATAATTAAAAGAATATGAAAAAAGAAGAAAGGAAGTAGAAGACCTCCTTGCAGCTTTTGAGCTGCTTCACAAGGCTCAAAGTGAAGCTGAAGTGCTGCAAGGGAAAGAAGAAGAGACCCAACAGGGGCCAAATGAAGAAAGTACGGAAAAAAAGAAGTGCAAGAGGATGATGGTCAGAATGCGACCGCATCTCGGCCGCATTCCGAAGAAGGCCTAGACGAGGCCACCAATGAATAGCCAGCTGTTGAGGTTTTCGAACCTCTATTCAAGGATGACCCACCAGCAACTGATAGCACCTCTTCGGGAGAGAAGAGGGATGAAGAAGAGAAAGATAGCAAGGAGGTCGAGACCTCCAGTGACTCTGAAACAGAATCTGACTCAGAGATCGAAGAATTTGACGATGACCAAGTTCCCATCTGTACGACATTGAGGAGAAAGAGAAAAAGAGAGATTAAAGCTGGAAGGAGGACCGAAAATAAGAATGATCCTATTTTTGCCAAGAGGTCGAGGACTAGGTCCATGGACGCCTCTCATGCAGTCCCTCCTACTGTCTCACCCGCCAAGCCAAAGGGCAAATCACCTAAGGCTGCATCTCCTAAAACTCCATTCCCCGAGGTATTCAGAGATGTTAATTTTCAAGAACAGATGAAGATCATGAGAAGAGGGCATTTCCTCAACGAGAAGGGATTCTTTAACAGAGCGGGAGCACTGCCAAAATTCGTAAGCAGGGTTATCTCCCAATACAAGTGGTAGGAGTTATGTCCTCACCCTCAGGAGGCTGTAGTGCCTTTAGTTCGTGAATTTTACGTCGACCTAAGGGAGGAAAGCATCAGTATGGTGGTGGTGAGAGGCAAGATGGTCAGCTTCTCTTCAGTAGACATCAACAGGGTGATGAAAGAAGCACTCAAACTTGTGGCCAACAAGGGTGTTCAATGGAAAAAGTCATAGTCGAAGGTGAAGACTCTAGTGACAAGCGACTTAAAGCCAAAATCAGCAGTCGAAGGTGAAGACTCTAGTGATAGCACGATCTCAATGGATAAAGTCATGCTACTCTATTGCATTATGAAGGGGTTGGAGATAAATATTGGGAGCATTATCATAAATGAGATTCTAGCCTGTGGGAGAAAAAGAGCAGGTAAACTTTTCTTTGGATCACTCATCACCCAACTTTGTCAAAGGGTGAAGATCGTTCTAGGCAAGGACGAGGAGCGTCATTTCTTCAAGTCAACCATTGACCTATCCTTGATTTGGAAGCTTCAACAGAACAACATCCAGAGGAAAGACAAAGTCTCCACATCTCAAGCCATTCCACCATCAGGGTCGAGCATGGCTTCTTCATCCCAGCACACTCCTTTTACGCCCTCACCATCATTGGAAGCCCTAGCTTCTTCCTACCGCCAGCTTGACCAAATCAGGGAAAACCTAAAGACATATTGGGCATATGCAAAGGAGAGGGATGAGGCCATTAGATAGTTCTATCTCTTTATTGCCTCAAGTATCGCTTCGGTCTTTCCCAATTTCCATCAATCGTTGCCACCTCAAGAAAACAAGGATTCTGATGAAAAGGATGAAGAAAATGATGAAGACGGCGATGAAGAGAAAGAGAGTTCCTCAGACGAGGACTATGGGAGTTTTCTTACCTTTTTACTTGTTGTTTTTGTACATAATACTGTTTTGTTGCTTGCTGCTTTTTTATTAGTTTTAACATGTTTAAATTCTGTTTTTGGTTGATTAGTTTCTGTTTTGATTGTTTTAATTGTTTAGTTTGTTAATATTTTTGATCATAGGGTAGTTTAAGATAGCTTGTTGATAGTTTAGATTAGAAAAACTTGGGTTTTAAATCTTTTTCTTGGAAAAATCTGCTTTTAAGCTTTACCTATGAACTTTTTGAAAGAAAAATCAACTTTCAGAAAAATTGCTTGATAAAATGTTTTGGAAGAAAAGCATGCTACCAAATGAGTTCTCTTTTAAGCCCTTGATGATGAAAACTAGAGCTTTGTTCTATCTCAAAAGTGCCACCGTTACAACCGAATTGTTTTCAAGTCATAGGCTTTCCATTAGTCTTTTTCTTTACAAAATGTTATTAAGTCTAAAATTCCTCGTGTTTAACCTGTCTAACACTCTAGGAGAGTTTAGCCTTGAAGTTTTGGAAAATAAAAAGCCTCATGTTAAGCCCATTCCTAAAAACAAAGCCAATGAGGACATTGTCTGCTGGAAAAAGAGTATGTGCTCAGTATATTTGAAAAAAAATGATGATGAAAAATGAAAAACCGAGAGTTACTCCTCCTTCCTAGGGTTTACTGAGTAACCAGCGGCATTCATGACACTCATGGTTTGCCACTGCATGAAAGGCTTACATAGGGAAGTGAGTATCATTCCGAGCTTGTGAACTTTGCTCGTAGCTAGATATCTTCACCACAAAGTGTCGATAAGCTAGAATGAAGGTAAAGATGACAACAAGGATACTCATGGGAGAAAAAGAAGCTGAATAAAAAGAGCACCAACAGTCAAATAAGTTTGGGGGAGATAGAAAAGGTCTAGTAATTCATGTATGCTCATTTTTACCTCAAGATTGTTTTCTTAACTAAAAGGACTACACTAGGCTCTATGAGTAGAAGTTAGGTAGTTTAAGCACATTGGTAAGGATGGATTAGGGAGAGTTTTTTTTGAAAAAGAATTATAGAAATCTTCATGCCTAGGAAACTCAGACGTTGTGACTGGCACTAGTGTAGAACCATCTGCTGAAAGGCAAACTTTTTAGAAAACAATCTTGAAAAACATGTTTACTTGATTCCATGTTACTCGATTTACAATTTAAAGTTGATAGTAGTACCATGATTGATTACTACACATGAACCTTAACGTTTTGGTTTGCAATTTAGCATTGAGCTCTTACATTCTGATTTGCAAGTAAAAAGTTGAACTCTAACATTTTGATTGGCTGTTGTTTGAGGACAAGCAATGAGTTAAGTTTCGGGGTATGATAAGGGTAAAAAATATACTTATTTTACCCTTATATTTAGCTCATTTCTTTATCATATATTGCATGTTTAGATCAATTTTACTGTTCCCGAGCTCAAAATATGTTAGAGTTGATAAGTTAGGGTGTTGAGATTCACTTTTGTCAAATTATGCTCAATTGTGCTTAAAAAAACTTAATTTTAAGAGAATTTGACTAAGTTTATTGTTGTGCAGGAAAACAAAGAAGAAGATGGATTCTGCACAGAAATGCAACCGCATTTCTAGGAAGACAAAATGAAATGCAACCACATATCTGGAAAAACTGAGACAGTTTCGAGTCGTCCGCGGGTCGTTGTTGACGAGTCTTCTTCGCACCAATCGGCTGCTTTGACCTCGAAATCGACTTGGCAACCTTCCAACACCTATTTCGCAACTCCTCAACCATTTCCCACACTATATATGCTCCAGATTCGAAGTCAAATTCAAGCAGAACTCATTTGGAAGAAGAGGGTGGTGACAGAACCCTAGTTAACGCCTATGAGTAGGGGTGCTCGAGGTCCTTCTTAGATGACTAAATTCTAATATTAGCTAGACATCAAACCTTAGGGTTTGTAGGGATTTTCACCCATTCCCACTTGTAAAAGCGAGAGACTAGAGTGTCGGAGCAAACTCTAGAAGGATTGGATAAATAGAAAACCCATTATATTTGGCTACTTCCATTATTTCCAGCTTTTGATACTTTTCAGTTATCTGTGTTGTTTACTTCTTATTTTCAATGAAAATGTATTCATTTTCACTTTATCTCACCTTGAGTAGCTAAATTCCGTTGAGGGGTTCAATATGGTGAATTCCCTTATGGTTCAATAGCTTGAAAATGTTTTATTTTCTTAAGTTTTGTGCAATGCATGTCATTCTTTATTGAATATCATTCTGATCTGGCTGAGTTTAACTTGGTCACTTAGACTTTGCATGCTATGTGAGTTTGATCTCGAAAGGGACAAAAGATATCGGTTCTCATAAAGGTGATGTAGGAGAAAAAGCTCGAAAGAGATTGTTTGGTGATATAGGGCAAGCTGCCTAAGGCACCCTATATCGACTATAGGGTTATAGATTGCATTTGTGACTCTATGTTGGAGTCAAGTCACATAAATGTGCATAACGGTACTCGTTTAGCCTTCTAACGGTTCTTGGGAGCAAGGCCAAATAGAAGTTAAATCTGACCCAATGCATTGAATAAGCTTAAGATTAAATAATCCATGATTAAGGTTATTTCTTATGGGATGAATCCATGTTGAATATCTCATTGTATTTTATTATTATTAATGTATTCATTTGCTTGTTTTAACTAATTTTCTAAAAATCAATCATCAATCATATTTCTTTGGTTACCTATTCTTTAAGCAATCAAGTTGAGCAGTTTATTCTTCAAATTTGAATTTCCAGTTAGTCCTCGTGGGATCGATATCCTTGGAGTATTTCTAAGGTTTTTTTTATTACTACGTGCGACAGTGTATACTTGCACTAGGTTTGGCTGAATTTATCTTTATTATCATCATCCATCTTATCTCACGTCCATCCATTCAGCTAAAATTCGAGGATTTATAAGTCTAAGATGAAGCTACTCCATGACGACAAGATTATCACAAAGAAATTCTAGCCCAGGCAAAAAGTACTTCATTTTCGATCTAAGCTAAAATTCATGTCAGGTAAACTCAAATCCAGATGGGAAGGTCCATTCGTCGTGACTAAAATTTTGTCCTATGGGTCAGTGGAGGTGATGAACCCCAACTCAGGGAGACATTTAAAGTTAATGGTCAGAGGTTTAAGATAATTCTTGAAGGAGACCCCGTACCAAACCTCGAAGAAACTCTTCTAATCCCTCCAGTGTATGGCCAAAAAGAAGAAATAGAGGAGAGTGTGGTCAAGCAAACGACCTTAAACATTTGCACTGAATAATTTTATTGCTTTCTGTTATTTCAATTCTTAGATATGTTTATTTTTATCTGTCGCTTTTATGTTTGTTTCCTTGTTTTTTATTGTTTTTTAGGATTGGCGATACCAATACGAGATTCTACATTTATAAGAAAGCATGATTCACCACCCATGAGTGCAACATTCAGGGAAGTTCTATTATTTCCCTTTGGATTGTCGGTTTCTTCATGTTTTATTACATTGAGGGAAATGTAAAATTTTAGGTTGGGGGAGGGGAATTTACTTTACATTTTGGTTGGGCCTTAAGCATTTGAGCGGCAGGCCAGCGTTTGTGCTTAATGAAATGTTTTGCATGCTTGTTGTGTATATGCTTGTTTAAGTGATAATGATTTCTTAGGATTGACTCAATTTTTTTTCGAAAATTTATAGCTTTCGATGAGTTGTGACCGAGATTGTTCTAAAAAGGAGCCTTTTTAAAACTTTTCTTGGATATGTCTTGCACCTGTTGAGTGTCTATTTTGCTTTAAAGTATGACTTGAATGCTTAGGAGTGAATTACTTAGTTCATATTCCTGTTGTCACCCAGATAGATGTAAGGTTAAGCGAGAAAGTCCAATGTTTTTGCAAAATAGTGTGTGGAGTCTTGCCTATGAGAGAAAAAGAAAATATGCATGCATAAAAATAAAGGAGTGGAAAAATAAGTCAGGGGTGGCGAGGCAAAAGAAGAGAAAAAAAATCATATGCTTGCCATCTTTACTTTGAGAAAAAAAAAAGAGAGAGCATGCTGGCATTGAGCTTAAACGCTTAGAGGTAAAAAGAGCTACCTGCAGTGTGATCAATTAGGCCAACCAAGAGTAAGACTCGGGTTATGGGTCCCTGCACTGTAGTGTGAAAGTTATTGCCCTATCCAAAAGAAATGCAAAAATAAAGAGAAAAAGCAAAAAGCAAAAAGAAAGAAAAAAAATGGAAGGAAGAAAAAGGAATTCCTTGATCAGGCACCTAAGCAAGCGGAAGCAACCTAGTTTGTTCCGTTTGGGCCTTTTAGCAAGACCCTAGTGCCACTGTAGGGGGAAGATAGGATGAAAGTTGAGTATTCCAATCTCGGGCTAGTAAAGTCTTCTTTAGGTGGGATGGAGCTCTCGTGTGCAATATAATCTTTGAAAAATTTTGCTTTGTCTCCTCATTTATCTCTCTTGCGAATGTCTCTTGATTGCTTCATTTTTTGGAATGTTTGAGTTTTGAGGATTAAATCACTTATCAATTATATGCACAACGCCTTTCTCCTTGTTTTGTGTGTGCCTTGCTAAAGAACTAGCAAGATTTAGGTTGGGGGTATTTGATAGGACTTAAATAGTCCTATTTTATCGCCTCTGATCTAAGTTTGTTAGAGTTATTTTATGCTTTACTTGTCCTATTTACATGTTAATTGAGCTTAGGCCGTGTCGAGAGTCGATCACGCTAATTGGTGTTAATTCAGGCCAATTACGGAGTTTTTGGAGCAATCTCGATTTCTTGGATGGAGAGGAGGTGAAGAGACCCAATTGTGCTGAAGCGAGCCAGAATTATGACACCGAAAGCAAAAGATTGAAGCCTCGAACCAAAAAGAAGCGAGACAAGACCGAGAAAAGGAGTAGGAAGTCGAGATTAGAGGTTGGCATCGACAAGCCGGTCTTGGCATCTTGACGCCGATGTGATTCCAGGGTGAAGACAAAAGTTCGCAGCGTCTCGATGCATTTTCTATATATATTATGTCTCATTTTAGTCCGTCGTTAGGTTAGATTTTGGGTCCCTTTTACGATTCCTATGCCCCCTTTACTTTCCAGCAGGTTTGTAGACCATTCTTTGTCATTTACTATGGATTCTTTCATGTTATTTATCGCTTTCACTTCATCTATGTGTAGCTAAACTTCTTTAGATCGTTGGATTGGATTTATGTCTTGATTTCTAATTACATTGGCTGAGTTTTCTTGTTCTTATCTCATGTTCTTGCTATATTTTCATTATGTTTTGCATGCAATCCTGTTTAAACCAATACATGATCGTTAGTCAATTAGGATTGATGCCCTATTCGATTATAGCTTGTGTATTCAATCAGCTATTTCAGATAGCCACTAAGTTGAGGCAAGCCACTCTCTACGTGAGACCACCCTTGATAGGCCTAAGATGCATGTTAAAGGTTATAGGAACTAGATTTAAATTGCATTTGAATTGAGTACTTATAATTCCGGACCCACAATCCCAAAGCAGCTGGTTTTAATAGGTAATTGTAAAATTGCTTGTTAATAATCTAGCTAGATATAAGTAGTAATCGTTGTAGAGGTCTCAGATGGTTACTACATTATGCATAAGGGGTGGCGAGCGATAGAGTCTATATTAATTAATCTTGTTAATTGTCGAATTCACGATTAGCGAGTTAATTAGCACCGGTTAGTGTATGGAGGTCTTCTGAGTAACCCATAAGTCGACCGGACTAATGAAATCAGTTTAGAGCAACCATTAGAGAAAACGAGGAAGCCAATGAATTAGAATCAAGCATAATAAATCCTAATCCAACGATGCTTTTTTATGTATTTGATCCCGTCTTATTTCTTCTCTGCATATTTAGTTTTCTTGCCATTTAAAATTCAGCATTCAGTTATTTTATTTTATTTTCTTGCTTTTCACTCATCACAAAAAATCCCCCCTGTTTTCATAAGCATATAATCCTACACTTATTAGATACGCCTTCCCCGTGTTCTACCCTGGTCGCTATTGCTACAAAATTAGTAGTAGTGTCGTGGATTATAAATTTTATTTGACGACATAGGGAGAATTAGACACCCTCCTAGCGGTCCCATCAGTCATTCTTCAGGCCCGCTTCAGCACAATTGTGTCTTTTCACCTCCTCGTCGTCCAAGACACCGAGATGGCTCCAAAAATCCGTAATTGGCCCGAATTAAAACCAAATTAGCGTGATCAGCTTGCGACATTGCCTAAACTCAAAGATCCTGTAAATAAGACAAGTAAAGCATAAAATAACTCTAACCAGTTTAGATTAGAGGTGATAAAATATGATTATTTAGGTCCTATCACATGTTCAGATTAGAGGCAATAAAATAGGACTATTTTTGTCCTATCATATCTAGGGCCATTCATGTCACCATCATTTTTCTTTGCGCGAAACCGCATAAGTTGTTGGGTTTTATGCCTTAAAACTCGTAGATAATAAATGTAACAATTGAACGAACATAAATAAAGTATTATTTGATGTTTTTTTTTTCAATCGAGAGTTATTTTCTAAATTATGTACATCTTGCCTAAGTAACCCTAATTCAATAAACTAAACATCCTACGTTGTTAGATGAGCTTTAACTCTATGTGGAGACATACGGGGATCATTGTTCAAGAGACAGCCTGAAGGGTCTATAATATAGGGATAAGGCTAAGTACCTTATCATTGTGACACTATGTGTAACAACCCGACTAAATGGATGTTAAAACATATTCAGGGTCGCTACTACATACATGAGAACGTAAAACTTTTGAAACTTTAAAGCAGAAGAGACTATAAGTAAAATTATTTTATTTAATAAACTGGGCCCAATAGCGTAAGTCATTTGCATTAAATTAACAGTCAAAAACTATATTAGACAAATTTCATAAAATTAAACATAAAAACATTAGAAAACATGAAACTAGGAAACTCGGTCCTATACTTCTAGGAAAATTATTTGCAGCTACATTCCCATAGCCTAGCCAAGTCACTGCCCTCGCCACTCGCCTGTAGCATGGTGGGCATATAAGAATATACTCAGTAAGTAGGTCACTTAAGGGTTAAAACTGATAACATGAGATCTGATAACATGAAATCTAATAGCATGAAACTTGAATTTGGTTCTTAACATCATAGGGACTTGGCTGAAACAGTCAGTCAGGTTTCTAACCCTAGGCCATAATTGGGTTCATGACATGTTCTTTCAAGGGTGATTACTTATCCCCAACCTATGCTAAATAAAGTGTGGTGTGGGTCAGTTGGGTAAGGAAACTAAACTAGAGACTAGCTGGCAACCTCTAGCAGAACTACACCTATTGCAACACAACACCGTTGAATCATGAAAATACGGTGGAGCAATCTGGTGCATGAAAACATGCATGAGTGTCATCTGGCCCACGATCTCGTGCATGGACATAGCACCGTCCTGAGACTGATAGAGCGCACGATCTCGTGCCTTAAAACTAGACTCTAACAGTCGACTGATGGAATGTGTGATCTCATGCTTGAAAACTTGAATCTACAAGTCAATGATAGAATGCATGATCTCTTTGATAACATGAAAATATCAAGTTATTAGGCGTCTAATTTAAGCTTATTGTGAGCCTCAAGAGAGTGAAAATACCCAAGTTTTAACTAATTTATATGTTAGATGCAGTAATATTGATTTATTTGTATTAATATGCTCATATTGATTATTATCTTTGAAATTCATATAAAACTGCACTAATTCTAATTTATTGTTTCATCAGGAAAAGCTTGCCCAATTATGCGCTAGAGCATGAAAAGCTTGAAAGCTTGTTGCTGTAGCAGCTGGCGCATGGAAAGCTTGTTGCTGTAGCGAGGAAACCTTGATGCTGTAGCAGCTAGCACAGGGGATGCTTGTTGTTGTAGCAATGGAAAGCTTGTTGTTGTAACAATGGAAAGCTTGTTGCTGTAGCAAGGGATGCTTGTTGTTGTAGCAATGGAAAGCTTGTTGTTGTAGCAATGGGAGCTTGATGTTGTAGTTGTTGGCGCATGGAAAGCTTGTTATTGTAGCAAGGGATGCTTGTTGATGCTACAATAAGTTTCTATCCAAGCAACACATGCTTTGACTCCAAGCAAGAAAGGTTTATAAATAGGGGGGAGATGAAGAATCCAAGGAATCCAGGGATCCAAGGATCCATAAGTCTTTCTTAGAGTTTTTTGTTTTATTGTATGTTATAGCATGAACTATTTTAGAGTTTTATGTTTTATTGTATGTTGTAGCATAAATTAATTTCTTTTTATCAAGGCTTAGCCTAGGCGCCCATGAGGCTTTAAGATTATTTTTTTTATGCAATGCAATTAATCAATGATATTGATGCTTTCTACTTAGATGTGATAATTCTGTTATTACTAATATTCGCCTGATCAACCTATAGAGGTAGTAGCATGATAAATCCCGGAAGGGTAATGCATGTGGAAATATCTAAGTAGATCAAGATAATACATTACATGTAGTCTGGTTGTGTCAAGAATAGCTCAACCGCTTATGATATTTCATGAATGTGTTTGGGTTGCTTTAGGGATAATTCAACTGCTTGCAAGCATATAGAGAACTGATTAAACACATGAATTAAGCAATAGGAATATTATTAGTTTATCGCATGTGTAATACCGGAAGGGACTCACATGTTTATTTCTCGCTTAGACATCAATATTTTGTCGATTCATTGTTATGCGCTAAATTAATATCTTATATGTTGCATGTGGTTGCTGCGGTGAAAGTCTTGATAACTCATCATCCATCGTATCTTTCTATCGCATTATTATTGCTTTTATTTATCGCATGTTCAACCTGTCACATCCATATTTTATTACCCCAACACAACATCATTAGAATAGGATTTAATTTGAGATATTTTCTCCACTCGCCCCTTCCCTGTGGATTCGACCCTGGAATACTCCAGGTATTATTTAATAGTGAAGGATTTGGAATTCCCCAATTCCGTTAAAGCGAAAGCATAATTGGGACCGATTCGTAGTTAATTTTGTTTATCCAAAAATACTATTGCATTGGTTAAAACATAGAACAAATTCTATACAAACTTAAGGCTAAGCATACAAAATTTATTAGATCTAAATCTAAAGGGGAGACACAAACATACCGTCGTTGACGACTCTGAAAAAGGCAAAAGATTTCTCCATCAAGTAACAATACTCATCTTTGGCATCTTAGACTTGGTCATATAAACATCGATAGGATCGGTCGTTTGGTAAAGAATGGACTTCTAAGCAAGTTAGAAGATGATTCACTACCACATTGTGAATCTTGTCTCGAGGAAAAAATGACCAAGAGACCCTTTACTGGAAAAGGTTACAGAGCCAAAGAATCCTTAGAGTTAATACATTCGGATCTGTGTGGTCCAATGAATGTAAAAGCTCGAGGAGGGTACGAATATTTCATCTCATTTATAGATGATTATTCAAGATATGGTTACTTGTACCTAATGGGACATAAGTCTGAAGCCCTTGAAAAGTGTAAGGAGTTTAAGGCTGAAGTTGAAAACCTATTAGGTAAATCTATTAAAGTACTTCGATCTGATCGAGGAGGGGAGTATATGGATCAAAGATTCCAAGATTATATGATAGAACATGGAATCAAATCTCAACTCTCAGCCTCTGGTACACCTCAACAGAATGGTGTGTCAGAAAGGAGAAATAGAACCTTGTTAGACATGGTTCGATCAATGATGAACTATGCTCAATTGCCTAGCTCGTTTTGGGGGTATGCAGTAGAGACTGCAGTATACATCTTGAACAATGTTCCCTCGAAAAGTGTTTCTGAAACACCTTTCGAATTATGGAAGGGGCGTAAACCTAGTTTGCATCACTTTCGCATCTGGGGTTGTCCTGCACACGTGCTTGTGACAAATCCTAAGAAACTGGAACCTCGTTCAAAACTGTGCCAATTTGTTGGTTACCCTAAAGAAATGAGAAGTGGTTATTTCTACGACCCACAAGAAAATAAGGTGATTGTATCGACAAACGCCACTTTCTTAGAGGAAGACCACATGAGAGATCATAAACCACGCAGCAAAATAATATTAGGAGAAGCTACTGAAGAATCATCAAGAGTTGTTGATGAAGTTGGACCTTCAACAAGGGTTGATGAAGGAACTAGTTCTTCAAATCCATCCCGTCCATCTCAAACGTTGGGAATGCCTCGACGCAGTGGGAGGGTTGTATTACAACCTTACCGCTACTTGGGTTTAACTGAAACTCAGGTTGTCATACCTAATGATGGCATTGAGGATCCATTGTCCTATCGACAGGCAATGAATGGCGAAGATAAGGATGAATGGGTCAAAGCCATGAACCTGGAAATGGAGTCAATGTACTCCAATTCTGTATGGGAACTTACAGATCTACCAAATGGGGTAAAACCCATAGGATGCAAATGGATCTATAAGAGAAAAAGAGATGCAGCTGGAAAGGTACAAACCTTCAAAGCTAGACTAGTGGCAAAGGGTTATACCCAAAAGGAAGGGGTTGACTATGAGGAAACCTTTTCTCCTATAGCCATGTTAAAGTCCATAAGAATTCTCTTATCCATAGCCACATATTATGACTATGAAATATGGCAAATGGACGTCAAGACTGCCGTTCTGAATGGTAATCTTGAAGAGAATATCTTCATGTCTCAACCCGAAGGGTTCATAGCCCAAGGTCAGGAACAAAAGGTTTGTAAGCTGAATCGATCCATTTATGGATTGAAACAAGCGTCCAGATCATGGAACATTAGATTTGATACTGCAATCAAATCTTTTGGCTTTGACCAAAACGTTGATGAACCTTGTGTGTACAAGAAAATCAACAAAAGGAAAGTAGCTTTTCTAATACTTTATGTAGACGATATCCTACTCATTGGGAATGATGTAGGATACCTCACTGACATTAAGAAATGGCTAGCAGCCCAATTCCAAATGAAAGATCTGGGAGAGGCTCAATATGTTCTGGGAATCCAAATCATTAGGGATCGTAAGAACAAAACGCTAGCTCTATCTCAAGCAACGTATATTGACAAGATGTTGTCTCGATATTCGATGCAAAACTCCAAGAAGGGACTACTACCCTTCAGACATGGGGTACACTTGTCTAAGGAACAGTCTTCTAAGACACCTCAAGAAATTGAGAACATGAGACACATTCCCTACGCCTCAGCTGTGGGCAGCTTAATGTATGCTATGCTCTGCACTAGGCCTGACATATGTTATGCAGTGGGAGTAGTCAGTAGGTATCAGTCTAATCCAGGGTTGGACCACTGGGGAGCGGTTAAGAATATCCTCAAGTATCTTTGGAGAACGAAGGACTACATGCTTGTGTATGGAACTAAGGATTTGATTCTTACTGGATACACTGACTCTGACTTTCAAGCTGATAAGGATTCAAGGAAATCCACATCAGGGTCCGTATTCACCCCAATGAAGGAGCAGTAGTGTGGAGAAGCATCAAACAAGGATGCATAGCTGACTCAACCATGGAGGCTGAGTATGTAGCAGCTTGCGAATCAGCTAAGGAGGCAGTATGGCTTAGAAAGTTCTTGAATGATTTGGAAGTGGTTCCGAATATGGACGTGCCCATAACACTATATTGTGACAATAGTGGGGTTGTAGCCAACTCAAAAGAACCTCGAAGCCACAAACGAGGTAAACACATCGAGAGGAAGTATCACCTGATACAGGAGATTGTGCAACGAGGAGATGTGATCATCACTAAGATCGCCTCGGAGCACAACATCGTTGATCCATTTACGAAGGCTCTCACGGCTAAAGTGTTTGAGGGTCATCTAGAAGGTCTAGGTCTACGAGAAATGTATGCCATCTAATCTAGGGCAAGTGGGAGAAATGTATAATGGGTATAAGGATGCCCTAGTTCATTGTATTATATACATGACATTTCCAGCTTTAGATTATTGCATTTACATCCCACTAACTAGTGTTTTAGTTCAAGTGGGAGTTTGTTGGGTTTTATGCCCTAAAACTCGTAGATAGTGAATGTAACCGTTGACCGGATATTAATGAAATAATATTAATATATTTTTCCATTAATTATTATTAGTTATTTTATATTTGTCTTTGCCTAATAATAACCCTAATCCAATAAACTAGACATCCAAGGTTGTAATATGAGTCTTGAACTATATGTAGTGACATATGGGATCATTGTTCAAGAAACAGCCTAAAGGGTCTATAGTATAGGGATAAGACTGGGTGCCTTATCCTCGTGACACTATGGATACGGCCCACTTTGTATTTGATACAAACGCCGCGATCCAACGCGTTCGTGTAGGAGACATGCGAGTGGGGGTATCCTATGCAATGAGTTTGCATAAGACCGGACCGCGAAATAGTAACCACTGGTTATAACACCGTTAGCTAGTTGGTTTTCTATTTCACTAGGACGATCGCGAATGGGGAGCTGGGAACATAATCGTACAAGATGGAATTCACTCCTTCCCGACTTTAGGGAAGCAGATGAGTGTTCCCTTAAGTGGTTACTCTCTCAATGGCATGAAAGGGTTTTCTGTTTGATGGTTGGACCACAAACAGGTTGTTCATTAGAGGAGAATTGGTACTTAAGGAAATAGAGGTAACCTAGGGGTAAAACGGTAATTTGACCCAGCTGGTGTTACGGGCACTCGTGAAGGACTAACTAGTCGATATTGGTCTAGATCTGTGGACACAGAAAATATATCTGCAGTGAGAAGAGTGCAACTGTGAGTCTATAGTGGAATGTACACACAGTTAACGAATATTGATTAATGTGGTTAATGAGTTTGACCAATTAATCTCACATCGTTGGAGCTTCTGATCTGCAGGTCCATTAGGTCCCACTGGTAGCTCGTAAAGTAATTTGAGGCAACTAAGTAATAAAAGTAAATTGAAAATGTTCAATTTATTAAGGGAAACAAATATAATATATATTGATATATTATTATGAGAGAAATTAATATTTGAAAAGTTCAAATATAAATTTATGGAAGTTTGAAAGAGTTCAAAATAATGAATTAATTAATTTAAGGCCTAAAATGTGTTTGGGCAAATTAATTAATTCTAGGCCGGGAATTAAATATGTGATATTTAATTGGTGGTTAATTAATTAAAGAATTCATTAACCGAGAATTAATCAATTATGGAAATAATTAATCACTTAAGGAAGTGATTAATCATTTAAGGAAATGATCTAATCACTTATGGAAGTAATTAGTCATTTGTGGAAAAGATTAATCAATTATGGAATTGATTAATCATGATTGATTAATTAAGGAATAAAGATTGAATCAATTATGGAAAAGATTGATTTAATTGAATATTTTATTCATAGCCTCTCTTCTATAAATAGAACACTAGACCTAATTGGTCATGACGCTTAACACTTGACACTCTTGAAAGTCAAGACCTAGAATTCTCTCTAGCCTCCCTCTTAGAGAAAGACTCCCACAAGTCTTTTGCCTCCTAGACTCAGAGACATACCGGTGTAACCTTTGTGGTGATTGTGTCAATCAAAGAAGAAATTTCCAGCGAAGAAAAGCAAAAGCGGCTGCTGCGTTTTCGTTCGTGGAGCGTCGTTGGCGAAGAACGGTCAAGTCTTCAACGAAGGTTTGTAACGGTTCTTCCTCTTTTCTTTAGAAGAGTTTTAAAAATAAATTTAGATTTATTTTAGCATGTTTAAACCAATTTTACAGCGGCTTTAAAGGTTGTTTAAAGTTTTGTTTGAGTTATCGTAACGGTATTTTAATGTTAATTAATATACGGCGTAAGGTCCAATCGATGCGCTTCCGCTGCGTGGGGACTTTTATTCCCTTCAAATACAAAGCGGGCCATATCTCATAGTGTTACCAGGATAAGGTACCCAACCTTATCCTTGTACTACAGACCTTTTAGGTTGTTACTTGAACATCGATCCCCGTATGTCCCCACATACTAGTTCAAGTTACATACAAACAACCCTTGATCTTAGTTTATTGGATTTGGGTCAAATTGTGCAATATTTAACAATAACACTCTATTATAGAAACTCAATGACACTTTATTGAACAAGTATACAATTTTTTTACATTTACTATCTACGAGTTTTAGAGCATAAAACCCAACAAACTCCCACTTGAACCAAAACTCTTGTTTAGTGGGATGTACAATAATCTATACAGTAGTGGGTGTATAAATACATGTATAAAACATATACAATGTACAAATATAATAAACTAGGGCATCACTATACCCATTACATTTCTCCCACTTGCCCTAGATTACACCTTTGTACATATCTCGTAGATCTAGACCTTCTAGATGACCCTCAAACACTTTAGCCGAGAGAGTCTTTGTAAATGAATCAGCAATATTTCATTCAATTTAATGTGTCTGTTTGTCTTAGGCTACGATGTTCTTTTGAATTTGCCACAACACCACTATATCACTATAAAGTGTGATGGGGAAGTTCACATGTGGAACACATTTCAAATCAATCAAAAACTTTCTAAGCAATACAGTCTCTATCGTTGCTTCACAAGCAGCTAATTTTTTGGCCTATATGGTCAAGACTGTAACTATGCCATACTATAGCTCCATCGTAAAGAGTGACCACAGATACTGATGTAGAATTCCTCAAATCCTTATCAATCTTAAAATCTATGTTAGTGTATCCTATAAGGATCAAATCCTTAGTCCCATACACGAGCATATAGTTCCTCGTTCTCCTCAAATACTTGAGGATATTCTTAACGGGTTTCCAATGGTTAAATCTTGGATTAGATTGATACATACTAACAATCCGTATTGCATAGGGCATTCGTCTCATCTCCTCAACTTCTTGAGGTGACTTAAGAAACAGTTTCTTAGACAAAAAAGAATTCCACGCCTGAAAGGTATTGAACCCTTCTTGGAATTCTGTATCTTATATCTAACTGACATCTTGTAGATATAAGTCACTTGAGACAAGGCTAGCTTTTTGTTCTAACGATTCCTAACGATTTGGATCCCAAGAACAAACAAGGCTTCTCCCAAATTTCCATTTGGAAATGAGCTACTAGCTCATTTAATGTCAGTAGATAACCTACATCAATCCCAATGATTAGGATATCAATCATATACAACAGTAAGTAAGCTACTAAACTATTGATGATTACTTGTAAACACAAGACTCATTAATGTTTTGATTAAAACCAAAAGATTTGGTCACTATATCAAATCTTATATTTCAAGATCGAAATTCTTAGGTCAATCCATGAATGGATCACTTAAGCTTGCAAACCCTTTTGCTTTCGATCTTGGTGTATGAACACTTATGGTTAAGACCTTTAATGTCTCATTTTCTCTTGTAAATCCACTTGTAACTAATAGGTGTTACCTATCAAGCAGATCTATAAGATCCCAGATGGAAGTGAAGTACAAAAGACTTCATTTCCAGGTCCATGACTTTAATCCATTGGTCTTTGTCAACATCATTCATTTTCTTTCTAAAAGATAATGAACCCACTATGCCATCATCAGGTATGATGACCTAAGCTTCAAACAAGCTCATGTAACGTTCAGGTTATCAAACAACCCTCCCACTACATTGAGGCAATCTCAACTATTGAGATGGATGTGACTAACTAGATACACTGATCCATCAACAACTTTTGTTGAATAGTCAGCCTCATCAACAACTCTGGTGGATGTTACTGTACCTTCATTAGTTAACTTACTTAAACTGACTTTACTCTTGTGGTTTATGATTTTTTATGTGGACTTCTTCTGAGAATTTAGCATTTGTCGATTCAAATTTTTTATTCTCTTGTGAATTGAAGAAGTATCCACTTCTCATTTCCTTTGGGGTTGCCTATTATAGTATGCAATGCAGTCAACGCTGCATGACCCCAAAACGAGCCAGACAATTGAGCATAGCTCAACATGGAATGAACCATATCCAATAGGGTTCTATTTCTCCTAAATGAGATTTAGGGTGTGATCCCATGTACTATCAAATAGTCCTGGAATCTCAAATCCCTATACTCAACAGTTTGATCAGATTGAAGTGTTTTTATCATCTCACCTAACAAGTTTTCAACTTAAGTCCTAAGCCCCTTCGAATATCTCAAGAGTTTCAGACTTAAGTTGCATTAGATAAAGATACTCATAGCTTTGAATAATCGTCCAAAAGAGATGAATTATTCATGTCCTCCCACTACTTTAACATATTGAACCACAATGATCCAAATGTACAAGCTCCAATGACTCCTTGGCTCGTAGATCTTTTCCAGTAAAAGATCTATCAGTCATATTGCCCACAAGGCATGACTTACAAGGTAGTAGAGAGTCATCTTCTAACTCGCTTAGAAGTTCACTCTTGACCAATCTCCCAATCAAACTGAGATTAATATGGTCTACCTTAGAACCAAAGAAAGGTATTTTCCTTTAGGAGAAATCCTTTGCCTCTTTTCACATTGAGTAGTAGCAGTTTTAAACAACCCAGTGTTCATGATTGCTTTACTCTTGATTAGTCTTAAAACATTTAGGTTACTTTCCAGTAAAGCTAAACAAATGACAACTCCCTTTCTTGAAACAAAACTGCGTTAGCAGAGAAAGGTAAAGAGTAACATTGTTCCAACAAATAAGACACATAAATCAAATTTCTTTTGATCTTAGGAATTACATACACATTATCTAATAATATGTATTTTCTCCCACTGAGAAAAATAACTTAATGTTCCCCACTACTATAACCAAAATAACCTCTTTAATTCTAACTTTGTGAGTCATTACACAAGCAGCATGCTGTTGCCAAGAACTTATTCCTTTAAAAGAAGAACACATATGATTTGTGGCCCCTGAATCAAGTATACGGGGAGAATCACTATTCTTCACTAATCACGTTTTCAAGACAAGTAAATGAAAATTACGATATTGAACAAGTTCTCTTTTGCTAAGCAGGGTTCTATGTCATATTCACCAAGAACAATTCTTTTTTGAAATTCACCAAGAACAATTCTTCGTGAATTAAACGTATGCGGCATAAGGACATTCCTCAGTTAAGAATAATCCTAGACTTATTTACCACAATTTGTCGTTTAAGCTTGTTGTATTACTGTTATTTATAAAATGAAGTAAGACAATACACATAAAATTATTATATAATTGCTAAAGTAACAAATTATTTGCATTATTATTTGCACTGACCCATCACAAATAATCCAATCAAATTCTGCGAAAACAAATAAACAATCAAAGAAACCCTATAAAACTATTGATTTAGTTTTTGCAACGATACTTCAAAGGTTTAGAACAACAGCCACCGAAGGGTGGTCAGCTACTCCTCCTCTGAATTGAGACAATCTCAACCAAACTCTAACACCAGAATAACTCATATTCCATTAGCATTTAGTTACCGTTGTTCGATCAAGGGTTAGTTAACACATTTAACTCATCCCCGTAAGTGTAACCCTCCCACTTTCAAATCTCAAAGGCACGCACCAACAGGCAACCGAATCGAAAGACAACTGTTGGTGATTAACCTAAGTGACCCTATCCTATTAAGGAGTTCACGGTGTTCCGAATCCTATGACCAGGCCCTCCGAAGGGATGGTTGCGCCAGGACAACCTGCAGGCGAATCATAGAACTCTCACGGTGAGAACTAAGGGCAAAGACTGAAGGATACGTTGACACGTGTCCCGCTCCCACTTACTCTAGACATTTTTCCCATTCACCTTGTTATTGATTCATGCAAACACTTTCTGAAGGGAGGCCGCTCCTAAGGCGACTCGAAGCCGATCATGAACCTCACGTTGTGAATATAGGGACGTAGGAGCAAAACTTGATTTAAATCTCGTTTTGCAATTTTCCTCCCACTAAAAATGTCCTAAGGTTAATTTAGGGTTGTTTAACTTAGATAAAATTCGGCTAAGTCAATCCTATTATAACAATTATGGAAAGGATTCAACCGCAATGTTTTAGGTGAATTAAACTTCTTTTAATAAACCCAACTTTGCAAGTCAACATTACTATGGTTAATTAAACTAAAGATTCGGATCAGTTCCCAGGTAGGAGGTGTTCCGTAAATCGTCATCTTAAGTACCCACAGCCTTAGACAAAACTTTATTGAGAGAGTTCTCTTATAACCACAGTAATGTAAGATCTTTACTCTAAAGATCTAGGTGTATTAAATACTTTTAACAAATCTAGTGACCTTGCATTCTAACATTTAACTATGATTAATTCAACTCCGGTATTCTGGGTCAGTTCCCAGGTAGGAGGTGTTCCGTAAACCGTCAACTTAAATACCCCCAACCTTAGACAGAACTTTACCGGTGGAGTTCCCTTATAATCATTGCAATGTTTTTCCTACTTAGTCAATTAAAACTAATTTTAATTCTAAGTAAGAATAATTCTAATCCTATTAGAAATGTGATCTTAGATCTAATTAATTTTAAAGATTTTAAAATTAATTCATTTATCCAAAGATCCTATGTTTGCATGCAATTCTTTGTTATAGGTTAACGGTTTCTATTCGTTAATTTTATAACTATTATAAATTTTAATGAATTAATCCTATAACATGCTACAATGGTGAATAAATTAACAATCAAAAATATATAAAACCATACATTAGCATACATGACATACCAAAAATATAACATTTATATTAATCTAAGGTAATGTAATGCTCAATGCAATTTAATTTCCTTTTAATTAACCTAACTCTTAAATTAATTATACAAGAAAATTAAAATTAAGCATTGACTATTTTCATACATTAAGATAACATTTATATTAATATATCATGAAAGTGAATTAAGCATGTTAATTACTTATATAAATATAACTCTTATATTTTTTAAACTAAAGTAATTTCATGCTCAATTCAAATTAATTTTCATCAATTAATCCAACTCTTAAATTAATTACTCAAGAAAATTAAAATAAGCATTCACATTTTCATACATTAACATAGCACTTTATATTAATTGCTCATGAAAATAAATAAGCATATAAATTACTTTCATAAATATAACTCTTTATATTCTTTATTAAAGTAACTTCATGCTCAATGCTTCTCAATTTTCATCCATTTAATCATAACAATTTACATTAAATAGTCATGAAAAAAATTCATACATTATAACATTTATAATAATAAATATGCATGAATATGCTTAACCTATGGTGGGATTTTAAGCTAAATGACATACTTTATGCAACAATCTATTAATTTAATACATACATCACATGCATAATTAAATTAAAACTACCAAAATTGACCGACATATTTGGCATATCCTAAGGAACTAAAAGCAATTTAAATTACAATAATTAAAATTCATGACATATCTTGGTTTCAAATCTTTTCCTTTTTTTGTATTTACAATTGATCTAATCAAAAGTATAAATCAAATCCCAACAAATATGCCAAAATAATCAATTTTGTAAATTAAACCACATATCACATATATGAAATTAAAATATCCACCATTGAACCAATGCTAATTTTAGAGAAACAAAATTAAATCTACAATCGGCTCTGATACCAATTGAAGGATTTGGAATTCCCCAATTCCGTTAAAGCGGAAGCGTAATTGGGACCGATTCGTAGTTAATTTTGTTTATCCAAAAATAGTATTACATTGGTTAAAACGTAGAACAAATTCTATACAAACTTAAGGCTAAGCATACAAAATTTATTAGATCTAAATCTAAAGGGGAGAAGCAAACATACCGTTGTTGACGATCCTGAATACTTCAACAGACACCATTCTTGATTTTGGACCAAGCATCAACAATTGGGACACCACCAATTGATCTTCCCCACTATGACTCTAAGATTAGGAACGTAGTTGTGGGACTACCTAATCTTGAATGGGAAAAACTCTAGAGAGAAAATTCTCCCTAGAGTTGTTGGGTTGAGAGAATATGAGAGGGAGGCTAGAGAGAATGCAAGAATGCATTCTTGTGACCTTATGTTGTAGTACCTAAACCCTAGGTTTAGTGTTCTATTTACAGGAGAAAGGTCATGAATAAAATATTCATTTAAAATCAATTACTTCCATAACTAATTTAATCTTGTCCATAATTAATCAATTCCATGACCAACCAATTCCATGACCAATCAATTCCATAATTGATTAATCTTTTCCATAAATGATTGATCACTTCCATAAGTGATTAAAACATTTCCATAAATGATTAATTACTTCCATAAGTGATTAATCATTTTCATAATTGATTAACTTCCAATTAATTAATCACCAATTAAATATCATATATTTAATTTGAGACCTTCTATTAGTTAATTAATTAATTACCCAATTAAATATCATATATTTAATTTGAGGCCTTCAATTAATTAATTTTATAATATGAATCAAATTCATATTAAAACTTGAACTCCTTCAAATTCTCTTATATCCTATAAATTTAATATGAATCAAATTTATATTAATATTTGAACTTATTCAAATATTTATTTCCCTCATAGACTATAGTTGAATTAAATATCTTTTAATTTAAACTAAATTGAATAATTAATTAATTCATCTTCTAATTAAATACCATATATTTAATTAGACATATATTTGAACTCTTTCAAATATATCAATCTCTCAATAATATAAAGTTTAATCTCAAATTAGACTTTATATTTTAATGCATCACTATACATTATATTAATTTGTATCTCGTACAATTAACTTAATTCCCAATATGAATTTGAACTATTCAAATTGTCTCAAGATATATTTGTTCCTAATTACTCTTTACGAGCTAGCAGGGGGACCTAATGGACCTACAGATCAGAAGCTCCAATGATTTGAGGTTAATAGATTAAACTCATTAATCAGGTTAACCGATATTCATTAACTGTGGGTCATTCCACTAAAGACCCACAGCTGAACTCTTCTCACTATAGAACATTTTCGTGTTCATGGATGTAGACCCATGCCGGTAAGTCAATCTTTCACGAGTGTCCGTAATCACAGTTGTGTTAAATTACCATTTTACCCCTGTGTTACATCTGTCTCCTTAAGTACCAGCGCTCCTCTAATGAACAACCTGTTTATGGTCCAACCATTAAACAAAAAGTCCATCTCGGGCCAGGGAGAGGGCGGGATCCCTTTGTTCAAGTCCAGGAGTCACCACTTAAGGGAACACTCATCTACTTCACCTATAAGCGGGAAAAAGTGAATTCATTCTTGTGTTGTCATGTCTCCAGCATCCCACTCGGTCTTGTCCCCAAAACGGAAGGCATATTGAGTCGGCGTATTGGCCACTCTCACCCATGCTAATCAAAGGACAATCCTTCATGAGAAGGAGATCATGACACACTTAGGATTAAGACTGAGTTACCTAGGTCATCCTATTTGACGGAAGAGATTGTCGAGGTCTCTTATCAAATAAATTTATAATCCACAACCTCTAAAGCTAACTTGTTGCAGTAGTGGCTGGGGTCGAACACAGGGAGTACGATTATAACTTGTTTATCTTAGATTTATTGTGATGACTGGACTAATCGGGGTTTTTATATTTGGAAAAGAAAGTAACAAGGAAAGAAAACTAATTATGGAAAATGTTGTAAAAGGAAAGTAAGAGAATTAAAGAAAGAAGAAATAACAATACCTCAAAATTCATGCAACTGGGATAGTCATGGTAAGTTCAATTCAATTAAATCATCAATTTCACTAATAAGTGAAAGCAAGTTTAAGCCGGACGTATTTTGGCAACAAACCGAGAATCATGATCCACTACCACTAACATGCAAACGCTAAGTTTGATTCTAATTTAAACTGATTAATTATCCAATTAACTAATCAAACCTGCATTGGGATCTAGCCGAATTAATTCACATGCAACGAGCAACAAACAACAATTACAATTGATTAAATCATTTAGTTCTAGGGACGCATGCGTATGAACATAACGTTAACCTATATGCTATTAAGAATTAGCAAGTAAATTTAGAGAGGGTGCGGTCAAGGTTGTCAATCTTTCCTTCCACAAACTAAATTTATAGAAAAAGAACTAAAATCACATAAACATGCTTTGATAATTCAAACAAGAAATTTCATTAATAGAATATGAACTTACTCTTGACTTCCCGGTTACATGAATGAAGAATCTAGCCTCTTATGGAGCAAGAACAAGCTTAATACATAAAGGAAAGCAAGAAAAACTAAGAAGAATGGTGGAAAGGGGGAGAGAGATGGACTACGATGTTGTAGTGAATTGTGTATTGAGGGATGATTCTAAACCTACACCAAAGGCCTCTATCTATAGGGATTCTTGGCCTTCAATTCGTGGTAGAATGGTGTTGAATTGGGTCTTCAAACATGGAAAATTTCAGCCAAATTTGGAAAATTTAAATTCTGGAAAACTGCCTAGCGTCACGACGCTGTGCAGCAAGCGTCTCGACGCTGTCCCTTCAATTTTGGAAAATATTTCTCGGATTTCCCTAGCGTCGCAATGCTGTTGATCAAGCGTCTCGACGTTGTAGCGTCTCGACTCTGTGTGACTCCAGGGGCAAAATGGTCATTTTACGCTCCGGTTTCGCTCGTTTAAGTCCCAAATTGATTCCAAAGCTCCGGTGAGGACCTATAGACATATTATACTCATTTTAAAGCATTTTTCACAAGGAATTCAACTAAGATAAGCAAATTGGGAGACTCTAAGTGTATAATAAATTAGACTTATCAAATACCCCCAACCTAAACCTTGCTAGTCCTCGAGCAAGCATAGAATAAGATCAATAATAATTGAGATTTATTTAATTGCAATTCATATAGCTCCAACCTTAAAATTCAAAAGAATCATTCAATTTATTCGAAGCATGCTAACACATTTATGAAATAATTAAACAATTCAAAATTTTCACGAATTTCTCTTGCGTGTGTGTGTGGGGAGCTTTCCTAAGGTGCTTTTTCTAACCCGGGCTAACCATATGGGAACCTCAACTCATCTTCCCCCTACACTGGTCAAGGACCTAACCATTAAGTAATCCAAATAGTCAAACGAGTAATACATTACTAGGTGCCTGAAAATAGAAACAAATTATATTTTGCATTTATAAGATGACACTAGCTTTCACACACCTATTGCGGGGACCCATAACCCTTTTGGTTCGCCTAACTGATCACAACAGGGGTAGCTCTTTTTGCCTTAACATTTTTAAACAATGCAGAGCGCTCATAAGACGTCTTTTCTTTTCTTTCATTTTCTAATATAAGAATGAATTTTCTCTTAAGCACACCAGACATATTTTCTTTTATCATTCCTAAGCAAGACATTACCAGCAATCATTTTTGAAATTACCATCTAGTTAGATCTAGC
Organism: Luffa acutangula; assembly: GCA_036850905.1. NCBI lineage: Eukaryota > Viridiplantae > Streptophyta > Magnoliopsida > Cucurbitales > Cucurbitaceae > Luffa > Luffa acutangula. Next base: position 24,158,946 of record CM072098.1, read on the forward strand.
CTATCGAGGTGACAACGAACATATGGAACCCATAAGATTACCCTAAGCTTTCTAAACTTCCTAAGGAAAATCCAAGTGCTCAATATGTGCAAGAAAAATGTAGAAAAATTTTAAAAATTGGTCAATTTTTTGTAAATGCTTCACAATGCTTAAAACAATTAGAATAGTTCAAAAGAATGTCTCATTGATCTTCATAACTAAACTTCAAAGCAACCTAATAAACTCAACAATTCATCTCTTTTTAAAATTGCTCGAACTCTGATTCAGATCAGTTCCCAGGTAGGAGGTGTTCCGTAAACCGTCATCTTTAATACCCCCCAACCTTAGACAGAACTTCACTGGTTCGGGTCAGTTCCCAGGTAGGAGGTGTTCCGTAAACCGTCAACATAAATACCTCCAACCTTAGACAGAACTTCGCCGATTTAGGTTCTAATTTATTTTTAAATTGCATAAAATAATAGGTCCAATAAAGCATAAAACAAACATGCATATGTTTTCCACCCCCAACCTAGACATTACATTGTCCCTGATGTAGTTTAAACATGGAAAGTAAGGGACAAAAAGTAAAAGGGAACAAAAAACCTCCCCTGTTTAAGCATTGGTTGGCAAGGATGGAAACTTCCACGATTGACAAAAATTTCAGAGATTTGGTGTAGGGATCCTATAAAATAATAAAGAAAGACAATTAAGAAAACATCAAAGGAATTAACTACTGAATTGAACAGAAAGGGATAGAACTAATTGGGTTGCCTCCCATAACCACAATTTTTTAGTGTCGTTATGCTCGACGGGATTCTCATCTTCCTGTTAGGGTACATAAAAATTCTCATATTTCTTTGAGCCCTTTTTTCTCGAATCCACGAAACCTGCAAACAGAAGCAGGCTTACCCATTTTTCATGGGACCCAGAGGATGCATTGTATTTTTTTAATTTTTGAATATATGAAAAAGAGGAAAAATCAAAAGATAAAGACTCAAATGATAAAATTTTTTGAGACAGCTTAGAAGATAAATCATATGAAGGGGAATCAAGGGGAAGAACAAATTCAGACTTGTTAGCCTGAAACTTTATCACCTGAATTTCCTTGCAATCTGGTTCAGACTCTTCTTTAACCTCACATGATCGATCGAGAGATGGCAATGGACATCCAATTTCTTCATCATCAACCTTCGCAGCGAAGGGAACTTCATTTGTAAGGATTGTCTCTTGGGTCATTTGTGTTTGTTACTCTACGTGCTTCTCCAGTTTTGTCACATATGTTTCTATCTTATCAATATTACCAGACATGGCTTTCAACTCAGCTCGAGTACTTTCCTGAAACTAAAGATTATTTTTAGCAAGCTCATAAAGTTGATCATCAAGAGACTTACCTGAATTGGAAGGGCGATAGTGCTGATGCGGCTGTTTGATTTGGTATCAATGCACTAATTGCTCGCATAAAGAAGTTAGTATTGATAGTTTATTGTCGAGCAATCCTACCTCTTTCACTAATTGGGCTTCTCTTTCCCTCCTCGAAGGATATGCCATAAAAAATCGATTCAATTAGAAACAAAAAAATAAGAAAAATTAAAAGCAGATATCACAATAAACCTATTATAAATAAGTTAAACTTGGCTCCCCGGCAACGACGCCAATTTGACGGAAGAGATTGTCGAGGTCTCTTATCAAATAAATTTATAATCCACAACCTATAAAGCTAACTTGTAGCAGTAGTGGCCGGGGTCGAACACAGGGAGCACGATTATAACTTGCTTATCTTAGATTTATTGTGATGACCGGACTAATGGGGGGTTTTATATTTTGAAAAGAAAGTAACAAGGAAAGAAAACAAATTATGGAAAATGTTGTAAAAGGGGAGTAAGAGAATTAAAGAAAGAAGAAATAACAATACCTCAAAAGTCATGCAACCGGGATAGTCATGGTAAGTTCAATTCAATTAAATCATCAATTTCACTAATAAGTCAAAGCAAGTTTAAGCCCGACGTATTCCGGCAATGACAGCGAGCAGAAATGTCACTATTTTAGTCCCAATTTATTAAGCTTTTCGATGCTTTAGTCGTGTTTTTAATGAAAATATTTAATGAATTTTGTTATTTGGTCATCAGGATCAAAGTTGGTGATTTTGGGAGAAAAAGTGCCAAAATTGAAGCAAATGAAGCCCAAATCCAAGCTTGGAACAATTGGGGGCCCAAAGAAGACAATCATGAAAAAATGCCCAAAAGAAATGAAGAAGAAGGCCCAAAAATCAGCCCAAAAAGAAGCTGAAAAATCTGGAATTTTGGGGCAGCGTCGCGACGCTACCCTTTTCGTGTTGCCCAAGTCACGTGCGCAGCAGCGTCGCGACGCTGTGCAAGTTAGCGTCGCTACGTTACCCCGAATCCGGACATATAAAAAGGCACCCTTGGGTGCCTCATTTACCATCAATCATTTCATCAATTCTTTCCTTTCCTCCCTCCTTTGGCTCCTTTTGAGCCTCTCTCAATGCTTTCTACCCTTTTTGAGAGAATTCTTTAGTGGGAAATATTCTGGGGAGTTTTTGGGGAGCATCTTAGGAAGCTCAAGGAGTAGTCGGCAGGGCTCCAAGCATCTGCGAAAGGGTTTTTCGACGGTTAATTCCTTTCCTTTATGCTCTTCATTATGCTTTTTATTGTAAATGTTGTGGATATTTTAGCCATGTGTAGCTAAACCCCAATTTGGGGTCTTGAAATGAAATTATAGTTCAAATATTGTTATAATTTCTTGTCTCTTGCCCTTGTCCTAATTATTTGTATGGATGTGCTTAATGCTTTATTCAATCTGTCCAATTGTGTAATGATTTGATTCTTAATGGAAACTCGACGGAGAGAAATTAGGATAGATCGTGATCCATGCAACTAGTTTAATTGCCCGTTGTGACACCAGGATTAGTTGATTAAACTTAGATTCCTAAAATGAATCATAGCGTAATAATTAATGATTTTTAATGGCGCTAAGGACACTTAGGTTGTTAAAATGAATGTGATTAACGATAGGGGAAACCGATAGGAGAACCTATGTGATTAACGAAGATTCTAGGATTATAGTTAGTTGGGCAATGAGATAAGATAATTATAGCAACTATTTAGCTAATAATCGATTTTCAAGACCCCTCTTCCCATTCAAAGAAAACTCTTTCTCCATACTTTATTTCGATTGATCAAATTATATTCTTTTACTTGTTTTGAATTTTAAATTCTTCTTTATTGCATGAGTTATTTCCTAAATATTATTTCGCCCAAGTATTTATAGTGCTCAAGAGAGTTTTGCTTTGCTTAATTTTCGCTTCGCTTCCCTGAGGATTCGATACTCGAAATACTTTCCGTTTTATATTACTTGCGGCCCGTGCACTTTGCGGTCCATCAAGTTTTTGGCGCCGTTGCCGGGGAAGACTTATTTTTAAGCAAAATTAATTTTTCTTAACATCGAAAAGAAAGGGATAAATAGTAATTTAGGTGTAAATATTTTTCTTTCATTATTTTATGAATATTATTTTGTTCTTGTTTTTGTTTGGTTCTTTTGATTGACTGGGAGCATTGTATGCGAAGGAACAAGGTGATTAATTTGTTTCCGCTAGATCTTGAAATTGACAGGACTCTTAGAACCATTCGAAGAGAGAGAAGATTAGCAGAAGCTATGGCCCACCAAGAGGAAGCCCCCAAGGCAATTAGAGATTTCTTACAGCCAGTTCTTCCCACCGAGAATTCTGGAATTGTCTACGCCCCAATCCAAGCTACAAATTTTGAGTTAAAGACAGGAATGATTCAGATGGCGCGCGATAACTCGTTTAAGGGACATCCTTTCGAGGACCCCCATTCACATCTGCGATCATTCCTAGAAATTTGTGGGACGGTGAAGATGAACGGAGTTCCGGCAGACGCGATAAGGTTAAGGCTGTTTCCATTTTCTCTACAGGATAAAGCAAAGGATTGGCTCGAATCAGTCGAGACGGGCAACATTAGTACTTGGGACGAGCTTGCCCAGGCTTTTCTGACGAAATTTTTCCCACCTGTCAAGACTACCAAGCTCCGGACTGAAATAGGAACGTTTAGGCAGCTTGACGAGGAGAAGTTGTACGAAGCGTGGGAGAGATACAAAGAAATTCTCAGGCGGTGCCCCCAACACGGATATCCTGATTGGCTTCAAGTACAGTTATTTTACAATGGATTGAATCCCTCCACGAAGACAGTCATAGACACATAAGCAGGAGGAAGTTTTCTTTCCAAAACAGTGACAGAAGCCAAAGATCTGCTTGAGGAAATGGCGGCACCTAGTTATCAATGGCCGACCGAGAGGGGAGCAATTTCAAAGAAGGTTGGATTATATGAATTGGATGAGTCAAGTTCACTGAATGCACAGCTGGCATCTCTGACCAATGCGCTGAATAAGTTGACTTCATCTGAGGTGGTCAAGTCCATTTCCACCTTAGCTGAAGGTCATTCAAAGAAGGAAGGTCAAGATGTGGAAGAAGTCCAGTACATAGGAAATAGACCATATGCTCAAGGAGTGCCAAACTTCTACCACCACAGTCTACGCAATCACGAGAACTTCTCATATTCAAATACGAAGAATGTTTTGCAGCCGCCCCCAGGTTTTGCATCATCTAGTGCGCCTGAAAAGAAAAATAACCTGGAGAAGATGGTGGCTTTATTTATTAAAGAGCAAAGAGTACTGAACGTGAATCTTCAGACGACAGTAAACAACCACGACGCAACTCTAAAGAACATGGAAGTGCAAATAGGACAGATTGATACAGCAGTGAATGCCCTTAAGAAGGGAAAGTTTCCAAGTGATACTGAGCCTAACCCAAAAGAGCAGTGCAAGATGGTGGCTCTGAGAAGTGGCAGAAGATTGCAGCACAGTTCAGAAAAGAAGAAGGAAGAAGAAAGGAGAAGGGATGAAGATGAAAGGGCTGAGGCACAAAAAGCCTCCTCTGAAAGGTTCCAGCATCCTCCCAACTCTATTGATTAAAAATGTGATTTTTCTAACAATTTTGCAGGTAGAAAAGAAGATGAAAGGCAGGATGACAAAAAGAAACTTACTGAGGAAGTAGTGGTTCCATGCAACCAACATGACAGATGTTCGCATATTAGCCCGCCTAAGCGGAGGGGCGAATGTCCAACCTTTGATTTCAAGGAGTTACCTTTTCCTCAACGCTTTAAAAATGTCAAATTAGATGAGTAGTTTCAAAAGTTTCTTGAAATGTTTAAAAAGTTGTCTATGAATATTCCATTGGTAGAAGCCTTGTATAATATGCCGAATTATGGGAAATTCATGAAAGAAATGCTTTCTAAAGCAAGAAAAGTCTGAAAAAATAAAATTTTAAATTATCTGAGAGTAGCAGTACCATTGTTTCTTGTAGGATACCTTCTAAGCAGAAAGACCCAGGGAGTTTTACTGTCCCCTGCACCATAGGAGAAGTATCCTTCGATAGGGCCTTATGTGATTTAGGAGCAAGTATAAATTTAATGCCCTACTCTGTTTACAGGAAGATTGGTTTAACAGGTATGATGGACACCGACGTCACTCTCCAGCTTGCTGACAGATCGATTACCTACCCGATGGGTGTTGTGGAGGACGTGTTGGTGAAAGTCAACAAATTTATCTTCCCCGTAGATTTCGTGGTACTGGACATGAAGGAGGACTGATAACTGCCCAGAAGGTAGTTATTTAGGCCTCATTTATATAAGGATTTGTGTGTCTTTAATGCTTAATAGGGTTGGTTTTAGAGAGATATTACATGATTTAACCCATTTGGAAGAATGGAAGCATTGGAAATTATTTTGTGCAGATTATGTTGCTGAGCGATTGGAGGGAGCAAATTCTACGCTGCAGCAAAACTGGGAGCATAAACTGCCACATCACAGCTCGTTAGCCAACTTCATGAACCGACTTCTGTTGAGTTATTTTCGGGATAAAGGAGCAAGGAAAGCCCTACACGTGTTCAAGTTGACCTAATTCAAGTCTCCTTTCCTTCTATAAAAGGAAGTAGCCGTCCAAGTCAAACTCATTCCATGTTTTCCCTTGGAAGCCGAATAGTATAGGGAGATTGAAGATCACCAAGAACACCATCTACCGCAAGCTGATTAGGGAGTTTATTTTCTTTATTAACTTGTGGTTATGGACATGCATACTCAGATTGTAATTCGTATTCCTATGCCTATTATGAACTAAGTAGCTTAGGGTGTTGGTTAGGAATAATGTGATTACTATGCTTCATCTCTAGTAATAAATTGACTATCGCATTTTGGTTAATTGTTGTGCTTATTATTATTTTATGCCCGCCTGGCCAGCCGGTGTTAATAGCTCTCTCTAGTTTCAGGGATGATTTAGAGAGTGTGTGGCAATTATCCACACTACGATCATTGTGTATTGGTGAACGCCAGTGACTGAGCTAGGGATAGCCAGTTGCCTAGTGCTTGATCGGTCGTACTTCATTGGGTTTGAAACATATCCCAAAAGATCCAGAGTTCCGGGAGGAATCCGTTAATAATACTGCGAGAAATGCATGATCAATAATATTGCTTGAGCATATCTTAGAACAATCACTAAAGCCTAACCAGCGCATGCCTTTAATCTGTCTATCTATTTGTTTACTTGTTGTTCTGTCATTTATTTTGCTTCATCATAATTCTTATAAAACCCAACATTTTTATTATCTTCGAAACCATTAGGAAGTTATGCAAAATAGATAAAGTGGAAGCTCATTCAGACCTTGGATTGATAATATTACTTGCTGCAAACTTTGTATACTTGCACAGGAATTCTAGAGTATTTTATACTATATTTTTTACTCACTCTAGGAGCCCGACAAGTTTTTGGCGCCGTTGCCGGGTACTTGAATAAGTTTTTATTTGATCTGTTTTGTGTATGTGTTTTAGTGGTTTGGTGCTAGAACTTTTTGATTGTTTCTTTTGTTTTTGCAGGTGTGATTTTGGTGCATGAGCGATCCACCTGGGGTACGGTTTGAGCTTGATCCAGAAATTGAAAGGAAATTTAGAAACAGAAGGAGGGAGCAGCGCATAAACCATATGGAGAACGTGCCGCAACTTCCACAGGTTCATGAAGGTCCAGCAGCAGCAAACCCCCAGTAGAATCCGTTGCTGCAGGAAAACCCACTGTTTGAGTAAAATGAGCAGCGAAATAATCAGGCTGAGAATCCTATCTTGATAGCGAACGATAGGACCAAAGCCATTCGAGCGTATGTTGTCCCGATGTTTAATGAGTTGAATCCAGGGATTGCACGTCCCCAAATCCAAGCGGCGAATTTTGAAATGAAACTGGTAATGTTTCAGATGTTGCAAACTGTGGGGCAATTCCATGGTTAGTCATCTGAAGACCCTCATTTACATCTTAAGTCTTTTCTAGGAGTTAGTGATTCTTTTGTAATTCAAGGAGTGCCCAGAGATGCTCTTAGATTAACTTTGTTCCCGTATTCTCTTAGAGATGAAGCAAAGTCATGGTTAAACTCTTTTGCTCCAGGATCAGTTAGCTGAAATTTTTTTTAGTAAATATTTCCCACCTAATAGAAATGCTAAATTAAGGAGTGAAATAGTAGGGTTTAGGCAACTTGAGGATGAGACTTTTAGTGAGGCTTGGGAGAGGTTTAAGGAGCTTTTACGAAAGTGTCCCCACCATGGGTTACCTCATTGTATTCAAATGGAAACATTTTACAATGGTTTAAATGGAGTAACCCAAGGTATGGTCGATGCTTCGGCTGGAGGGGCCCTTTTGGCAAAAACTTTTGATGAAGCCTATGAAATTTTAGAAAGAATATCTATTAATAGTTGTCAATGGTCGGATGTTAGAGGCACAATAAAAAGGTTAAGAGTGTATTAGAGGTTGATGGTGTGTCCTCCATTAGGGTTGATCTTGCAATGATTGCTAACGCTCTTAAGAATGTGATAGTGATTAGTCATCAGCAGCCACCAGCTATGGAGCCTGCAGCAGTGGTGAACCAAGTCACGGACCAAGCATGTGTCTATTGCGGTGAAGACCACAACTACGAGTTTTGCCCCAGCAATCCAGCGTCTGTGTTTTTTGTAGGTAATCAGAGGAACAACCCTTATTCTAACTTCTATAATCCAGGTTGGCGCAACCACCCCAACTTCTCATGGGGAGGTCAAGGAAATAACGTACAAGCGCAACAGAAGATGAACCAGCCGGGATTTGCTAATGCGCAGGTAATGCCCCAGCAAAGTAAGCAGGCTTTGCCCCAACAAAATTCGGGAAATTCTCTCGAGGCGATGATGAAATAATTTATGGCTTGCACAGATGCCTCAATTCAAAGTAATCAAGCTTCGATGAGGGCCCTGGAATTGCAAGTGGGTCAGCTAGCTAATGAGCTCAAGGCAAGGCCTCAAGGGAAACTTCCATCAGATACTGAACACCCTAGAAGGGAAGGTAAGGAGCAGGTAAAGGCAGTTACTCTTAGGAGTGGTAAGCCATTAGAAGAAAGAATTGAGCCTAGTAAAACCCAGGTTATAGATAAAAATGGTGATAGAAATATTGTTGTCGAGGAAGAGTTGGAGTCTGGTCAGGGTGCTGGAGGCAGCAATAAAAATGCTGGAGACTCTGGTTCTGTGCCAGATGTAGAACCACCATATGTGCCGCCCCCACCTTATGTACCACCTCTACCTTTTCCACAAAGGCAAAAGGCTAAGAATCAAGATGGTCAATTTAAAAAGTTTTTAGAGATTCTTAAGCAGTTGAATATAAATATCCCTTTAGTAGAAGCTATAGAGCAAATGCCTAATTATGCTAAATTTCTTAAGGATATTTTGACTAAAAAGAAAAGGTTAGGTGAGTTTGAAACTGTATCTCTTACTGAGGAGTGTAGTGCTATTCTTAAGAATGGGCTACCCCCCAAGGCTAAGGATCCAGGGTCATTTACTAAACCTGTGTCTATAGGTGGAAAGGAATTAGGTAGAGCACTCTGTGATTTAGGTGCAAGCATTAACCTTATGCCTCTTACGGTCTATCAAAAGTTAGGTATTGGTGAAGCTAGACCTACCACAGTTACACTCCAACTAGCTGATAGGTCTATCACATATCCAGAGGGTAAAATTGAGGACGTCTTAGTAAAAGTTGATAAATTCATATTTCCTGTTGATTTTATTATTTTAGACTATGAGGCTGATAAAGATGTCTCAATTATTCTAGGTCGTCCATTTTTGGCTACTGGTAGGGCATTAATAGATGTTCAAAAAGGGGAATTAACAATGAGAGTCTGTAATGAGGAAGTGAAATTTAATGTCTTTAAAGCCATGAAATATCCAGACGAGATGGAAGATTGCTCTTTCATTAGGATTCTGGAGAACACAATTGTTGAGACAGCAATTCAGGATTCGACTAATAAGCATTTGGATAATCATGGAGAGGTTAGTGTAGAAGATTTTGAATTTTGTTCTTTAGATAGAAAAAATGAAAAAGAATTGTTTAGGTGTGAGGATGTTTTTGAGTCTTTAGATTTAGATCAAAGAAAGGCTCCCCCAATTAAGCCATCCCTAATTGAGGCACCCACTTTAGATTTGAAACCTTTACCGGATCATCTAAAGTATGTGTATCTTGGGGAAAGTGAGACATTGCCCATTATTGTTGCATCAGATTTAATGTCGGAGCATGAGGAGGCCTTAATAAAGTTGCTGCAGCAATACCGCAAGGCTATTGGTTGGACATTGGCTGACATTCAGGGGATTAGCCCATCTTTTTGTATGCACAAAATCACTCTAGAGGAGGGATCCTTTAGGAGTATTGAGCAACAAAGAAGGCTTAACCCTGCAATGAAAGAGGTTGTTAAAAAGGAGGTAATTAAATGGTTGGATGTTGGGATCATCTATCCAATTGCCAATAGCAATTGGGTAAGCCCTGTCCAATGTGTTCCTAAGAAAGGAGGTGTCACTGTGGTGAGCAATAAAGACAATGAGTTGATCCCAACTAGGACAGTAACTGGTTAGAGGGTTTGCATGGATTACTGAAGGCTTAATAAAGCCACCCGAAAGGATCATTTCCCTCTACCATTTATCGACCAGATGTTGGATCGATTGGCTGGTCAGGCCTACTACTGTTTCTTGGATGGTTATTCTGGGTAAAACCAGATTACTATTGCTCCTGAAGATCATGAAAAAACCACTTTCACCTGCCCTTATGGGACGTTTGCTTTTAGGAGAATGCCTTTTGGCCTTTGCAATGCTCCAGCAACATTTCAGCGGTGTATGTTAGCAAATTTTTCTGATATGATTGAGTCCACTGTTGAGGTCTTTATGGACGATTTTTCAGTTTTTGGAGGGTCTTTTCAGAGTTGTTTAGATAATTTAGGTAAGGTGTTAAAAAGATGTGAGGATACCCATCTAGTTCTTAATTGGGAGAAGTGCCACTTCATGGTGAAGGAGGGCATAGTGTTAGGTCATAGGATTTCTTAGAATGGTCTAGAAGTTGATAGAGCAAAAGTTGAGGTTATTGAAAGGCTAGAGCCACCGAGTTCAGTGAAGGGAATTCAGAGTTTTTTAGGACATGTTGGATTTTATAGGAGGTTCATAAAGGATTTTTCCAAAATCAATAAACCTCTTTGTAACTTATTGTGCACTAATCATGTTTTTTACTTTACTGCAGATTGTAGGAAGGCTTTTGAAACATTGAAGGCTGCTTTAATATCAGCACCCATTTTCTGCGCACCTAATTGGAATTTGCCATTCGAGGTAATGTGTGATGCGAGTGATGCTGCAGTAGGTGCAATGCTGGGGCAGAAGCAGGGCAAATTTATTCATCCTATATATTATGCAAGCAATGTTTTAAATGAGGCATAGGTCAACTACACAACTACTGAAAAGGAGTTGTTAGCTGTTGTGTTTGCTTTTGAGAAATTCCAGCCATATTTGGTTGGATCCAAAGTCACGGTGTTCACGGATCATGCAGCAATAAGGTATTTAATGTCAAAGAAAGATGCAAAGCCTAGACTAATTCGTTGGGTTTTATTACTGCAGGAATTTGACTTGGAGATAAAGGACAAGAAGGGATCAGAGAATGTCATTGCAGATCACTTGTCTCGTCTTGATCCATCATCATCTTTGCTGGAGCAATCTGCCATTTCCGATTCTTTTCCAGATGAACAACTTTTTGTTGTTCAGGTAAAGGTAGTCAGGGATGTCCCTTGGTATGCTGATATTGCCAACTTTTTAGTGAAGGGAGTCACCCCTATTGATATGGATTTGGGGGTAGAAGAAAAAGTTTAAGCATGATGTAAAATTTTTCTATTGGGATGAGCCATTTATGTATAAGCAATGCTCTGACGGTATTATTCGTAGGTGCATTTTAGGTGATGAAGCAACCGAAATCCTTGAGCAATGTCACTCTTCGCCATATGGAGGCCATTTCAGCGGTCAAAGGACAACTATGAGGATTTTGCATTGCGGATTTTTCTGGCCTACCTTGTTTAAGGATGCCCATTGGTTCTACAAGCAATGTGATGCTTGTCAAAGGAGAGGAAATTTGGGGCCTAGAGATGAAATGCCTCTTACTTACATTTTAGAAGTTGAACTATTCGATGTATGGGGTATTGATTTTATGGGGCCATTTCCCCCTTCTAATGGCAATGTTTTTATCTTATTGGAAGTGGATTACGTGTCCAAGTGGGTGGAGGCCATCGCATGCCATCAGAGTGATGCCAAGACGGTTTCAAGGTTTCTCCAATCGCACATCTTTGCGCGGTTCGGGACACCTAGAGCTCTAATAAGTAATAAGGGTACACATTTTGTTAATAATATCTTAACTAAGCTTTTTGCTAAGTATGGAATCAAGCACATGATAGCTACCCCTTATCACCCACAAGCAAATGGTCAAGCTGAAATTAGTAATAGGGAAATTAAAGCTATTTTAGAGAAAGTAGTTCATCCATCTCGAAAGGATTGGTCCTTTAGGTTGGATGAGGCTCTTTGGGCTTATAGGACAGCTTATAAGACTCCTCTAGGTATGTCTCCCTATAGGTTAGTATATGGGAAAGCTTGCCATTTACCATTGGAGCTAGAGCATAAGACGTTTTGGGCTTTGAAAAAGTTAAATTTTGATCTGAGTCGCGCAGGAGCAATAAGAATGCTGCAGCTTAATGAGTTAGAGGAATTTCGCCAATTTTCTTATGAGAATGCGAAAATGTATAAAGAAAAGACTAAGTTGTGGCATGACAAGAGAATAAAATCTAAAGAGTTTGTCAAGGGTCAAAAAGTTTTGCTTTATAACTCTAGATTGAAACTAATCTAGATGGTCAGGACCGTTTATTGTGATTGAAGTTTTTCCTCATGGAGCAGTTACTTTGCAAGATGAAAAAGATGGGAGAGTATTCAAGGTGAATGGTCAGCGTGTGAAGCATTATTGGGGTGAGGAGTTTCAGTCGAAATATCCTTCCCTAAGGTTGGTTGATGATTGAGAGAGCAGGATTTTTGCGGGAGCATTTCACAGAGCAAAATTTTGAGCTCCCAGGATTTGTATTGATTTTAAGTTTCTCTGATTTGTTTTTAATTCCGATTAGGTTAGGTTTGATTTTTGCATAGTTTATTAGATCTCAGTATTTTTATTATTTTAGATTTTATTTCGTTTTGAATTTGATTTGATTTTATTTTCTGGTTATTTATTTAAATTATCTTTCAATTATCTTTTAATTAGTTAGATTTTATTAGATTTTATCTAGATTTTATTTTCAGTTATTTAAATTCTAGTTTTAAATTAATAGAGATTTTCTCTAATTTATTCGGCTTCTTTTGAGAATAAAAGATTAAATTTGATTTGATCGGATAAATTTGAAAAATTTAATTTTGAAATTCAAATAACATATCCAAGATTCTTCAGGTTGTTGCAGCAAGATTATGGCTGGAGCAAACTATTCCGAATTAAAAGGGTTTCCGTTGGAATTTATTATTTTTACCGTTGGATTTGGTTTTGAATTCTCGCAGGTAAATGTGCGTGCATCATCTGATGAGGCCACGTGTCGCAGAGCAATTATCCGAAGGCTTTAATGATGATAGCACATTGATTTTTACCATGGGCGTTTGGAATCCACGAATTTACCGTTGATAATCTTTGAATTTCAGGTTTGCATTTTTAAATTTAAACGGTAATATAATTAATGTGGAAAATCTTTTTCGTTAGGATTTGAATTTGCTGGAGCCTTATTTATTCACAAACGCTGGTAAGCTTCTCCCACTTCGTCTTCTTAATCCCATTTTTTTTGCCTTCTGCATTCTTTTTTCTCTGTCAAAACCGTTCATACCTCCATGGCTAAGACTAGAGCTAGGAAAGAGAGGGAGAGTGAAGAGGAGGAGGTACCGGTCACACCGGAAGTGTAAAAAGGGAAAACTAAGAAGAAAAGAACGCCAGAAGAGAAGGAGGCAGCAGAGGGCTGCGGAACAAGAAGTCATCCAAGAAACAGAGGCTGTTCAGAATCTTGAGACAGAACCAATAGTTTCTGCTAAGGTTCAGGAAGGGAATACTGAGAAGGAACATGAGACAGAGGTCGAAAGACAAGTCGCAGGTATGCCTGAAAAAGAGAAAACACCAGAGTCGGTGCAGGAGGCTCATGTTGAAATCATTATGCCTGAACAGCCCAAGCGCCGCCGCATCAAGAGGAAGGCGGGTCGCGTGAGGGTGATTCGGAACACTCCATCACCTCCGACGTCGGACTCTGAGGAAGAAAAAAGGGAAGCTGAGAATAAGGAAAAAGAAGAAGAGACAAGAAAGGCAGAAGAAGAGCGCTTGCGCAAACAGAGAGAAAGCAAGGGCAAAGGAATTGCCGAAGCATCGGGAGAAATTGAGGAGCCGAGGGCACCATTCATTCGCTTCGTCAATGATCTTGCTCGAGCAAAATACCAGGAGGTGCTGAAACGGGACTTCCTCTTCGAACGAGGATTTGGCAGTGATTTGCCCAGGTTCTTGGAGTCTGGAATAGTGAACCTCGGATGGATACAATTTTGTGCGAAACCAGACCATGTCAATTCCAACATTGTTCGAGAATTTTATGCCAATCTTGACGTTAAGAATGATTTTGAGGTTATCGTTCGAGGAGTGCCTGTGCAGTGGAGTCTTGAGGCCATTAATGAATTGTTCGATCTCCAAGATTTTTCGCATGCCGTTTTTAATGAGATGGTGGTTGCACCATCTAGTGATCAGCTGAGTGCGACTGTCCGGGAGGTACGCATTGAGGGGGCTCAATGGAGGGTGTCGCAGACGCGGAAGCATACGTTTCAAGCTGCTTATTTGAAGAGTGAAGCCAACACTTGGATGGATTTCATCAGGCTACGCTTGCTGCCGACAACACACGACTCCACAGTATCTCGGGACAGGGTATTGCTTGCCTTTGTCATTCTTCGCTCGATGAGTATTGATGTAGGAAAAATTATTTCTTCTGAGATTGTTGATTGCTGGAAAAAGAAGGTAGGGAAGTTGTTCTTTCCAAACACTATCACAATGTTATGCAGCAGGGCAGGAGTGCCCACGGTTCCAGAAGATATGATCATGACTGATAAGGGAATCATTGACACACCTAATATGGCGCGGCTTCAACATACGCAAGAGGCTCGCCAGGGAGGGCTGGTGTATGGCGTTAATCAGATCCTAGAGCATCTGACAGTGTTGACTAGTAGGTTAGAATTTGCTGAAAGGCAAGCTCAGACCTATTGGACTTATGCTAAAAGGAGAGATGATGCGCTCAGGGGGGCCTTGCAAACCAATTTCTCAAGACCATATCAGACCTTTCCAGTGTTTCCCGATGATTTGTTTAATCTTTGGATACCACCCCCGCCTGTTGAACGAGAAGAGGATGTTGATGAAAAGCAGGGTCAGGAAGATTGATGGATGGAATGATCTTCAGCGAGCATTATTTTTGTTCTTATCATTTTGTTTGCTCGCGCATATCTGACCCCGCTTGCTAAATATGTTTGCTTGTTCCTTTTTAATTTTTCTGCTTTAAAAATATATCACTGCTATGTAGTTTCTTTTCTTATGTTTTTAAATGAAATTTCTAGATGTTTTTATTCCATGAGCATTGAGTAACTCTAATTTAACTAATTTTCTTCTGAATTTTTGAAGCTTGGACTGATTACGCTTAATTAGATTAAGGTATTCTGATCTCCAGAAACCTTTTGCTTGAGCATTTCTTCTAGCCTGGACTGTTGCTGCGGCAAAGAAGATTTTGACAGTAGTATTGACTTATATGATCCACTTTAAGCTTAATCCTAGTCCCATGTTTAGTTTAAAAATTCAGTTAGAAAAATTTAAGTTTGGGGGTATAATTTGCAAAATTAATGATTCATTGGGGACAATGAATAATTCAAGTTTGGGGGACTTTTTGCTACTCCAATTATTTTGCTCGAGCATTCCTCTCCTGCAAAATTAAAATTTGCTAGGTTATTGAGTAATCGGGGACATTTGTGATATCCACAGTTTGTCTTCGCGTCAAAAGATGACCTAGGAAATGTGAAAAAATGAGAAATATGAGAAAAAATTATTTGCTGAAAAATTATTTGTTGAAAATTTTGCTGAAAAAATTGACAGAGCACAAGTTTTGAAGGATGAATGATGATCCAACAGTTTTTCTGTCTCCCAGAACTTAGGTGAGCTTCATCACAAAATGTCGCCATTCTGAGGGGCAAGAGATGGAATAACTAAGGATTTTTGAGCTTTATAATGAGTATTGAGCCTAGTTGGTGATGAGCTTGAGGCAAGGGTATACTGCACCATAAAGTGAGTCATCCCTTGGTTAAGAGCTTATGATTGTAAGGCTGCTTTGAGTCTGATAAATAATGATATAAACCCCTTTAAAAATTATGTTTTTAAATGTTTGATAATAGAGCTAAGCTGTGGTGAGTTCTTAGAATTAAGTTGAAAAGTGGTGATTATTTGTCCCTGTTGAATGAATCATTTTGCTGCAGCAGAGCTTGGTTTTGCAGAGTGCTCAGGTAAAGGTTAAAGGTAGTGTTGGACTTTCTGGTTTGATTAAGCTAATTCTTTGTCTAATGTTTTGAAATTCTTGAAGGAAGGTTGGTTAGTATTGCTCGGGACGCGCAATAGTTCAAGTTTGGGGGTATGATAACTGCCCAAATGGTAGTTATTTAGGCCTCATTTATTTAAGGATTTGTGTGTCTTTAATGCTTAATAGGGTTGGTTTTAGAGAGATATTACATGATTTAACCCATTTGGAAGAATGGAAGCATTGGAAATTATTTTGTGCAGATTATGCTGCTGAGCGATTGGAGGGAGCAAATTCTATGCTGCAGCAAAACTGGGAGCAGAAACTGCCACATCACAGCTCGTTAGCCAACTTCATGAACCGACTTCTGTTGAGTTATTTTCGGGATAAAGGAGCAAGGAAAGCCCTACACGTGTCCAAGTTGACCTAATTCAAGTCTCCTTTCCTTCTATAAAAGGAAGTAGCCGTCCAAGTCAAACTCATTCCATGTTTTCCCTTGGAAGCCGAATAGTATAGGGAGATTGAAGATCACCAAGAACACCATCTACCGCAAGCTGATTAGGGAGTTTATTTTCTTTATTAACTTGTGGTTATGGACATGCATACTCAGATTGTAATTCGTATTCCTATGTCTATTATGAACTAAGTAGCTTAGGGTGTTGGTTAGGAATAATGTGATTACTGTGCTTCATCTCTAGTAATAAATTGACTATCGCATTTTGGTTAATTGTTGTGCTTATTCTTATTTTATGCCCGCCTGGCCAGCCGGTGTGAATAACTCTCTTTAGTTTCAGGGATGATTTAGAGAGTGTGTGGCAATTATCCACACTACGATCATTGTGTATTGGTGAACACCAGTGACTGAGCTAGGGATATCCAGTTGCCTAGTGCTTGATCGGTCGTACTTCATTGGGTTTGAAACATATCCCAAAAGATCCAGAGTTCCGGGAGGAATCCGTTAATAATACTGCGAGAAATGCATGATCAATAATATTGCTTGAGCATATCTTAGAACAATCACTAAAGCCTAACCAGCGCATGCCTTTAATCTGTCTATCTATTTGTTTACTTGTTGTTCTGTCATTTATTTTGCTTCATCATAATTCTTATAAAACCCAACATTTTTATTATCTTCGAAACCATTAGGAAGTTACGCAAAATAGATAAAGTGGAAGCTGATTCAGACCTTGGATTGATAATATTACTTGCTGCAGACTGTGTGTACTTGCACAGGAATTCTAGAGTATTTTATACTATATTTTTTACTCACTCTAGGAGCCCGACAAGGACAAAGAGGTACCAATTATTTTAGGTAGACCTTTCCTAGCCACTAGTAAGGCTGAGATTTTCGTGCACACAGGTAAACTTACCTTGAATATTGATGATGAAAAAGTCGTGTTTAGTATTTTTGGCCAAGATGAATCTGTTTGTAGTTTGCACACATGTTTTTCTGTTGGTCCTGAATACTTGACTGATGATGATGAAGAGGTAGGCTATAATCTTGACCTAGGCTTAGGAGAAATGCTTATGGATAATGGGGATTTTGATCATGATGCATATTTAGATAATCCTCTGTTTGAGAATGATTTAGAACTGCCTGACTTTGAAAATGATTTACACTTGCCTGCTTGTGAAAATGAAAGATCTGCAGTTGATGATTTACCTTCCTTTGAAAATTAATTAGATTTGCCTGAAATGGATAATTTTGATTATGATATTGAATTACCTGACATTGAGGATGAACATGAAATGCATAAGAATGATTGCTTGATGGATAATTCTGAGTCTGGTCGTGATTACACTGAATCTATTGAGTCTGATCTTGACATTCCTGAATGCATGAACCCTGACAATGTGAATACCTTTTATTCATGTCCTAATGATGTATATAGCATAGAATCTGACCCAAAGAAGCTCGAATATGTGCATAGTATAGAATCTGATCCTGAAATTCTTGAATTCTTGAATTCTTCTGATGAAGAGTCATATGATAGCTTAGTCGAATCATTTTTTAATACTAAGTCTGAGGAATCTTCTGAGCATGTAGATATCTTTTTTTGATGAATGGGCTGACATGATTGATAAGCCATCTTTAAATCCTAGACCAGTAGATATCATAACGCTTGATGACTCTGTTAACAATTGTTTTGAGAATAGAGATTTGGAAAAGAGATTTGATGCAGCTGATTATTTTTTGAAATGTGATTATGATAATCTCTTTAGTGAAGATGGGCCAGGGGAAAGTTTTTTTTCTCCCCTGTTTGTAGTATGCAATTCGGTGCGTGATTTCTTGCAGGGCCCGGAGGATGATGAAAATTTTTATTTTGAGCCTCCGTAAGCGTGCCGAGCCTCGTCTAGCTAAAGACGTTAAAGAAAGCGTTGCTTGGGAGGCAACCGAAGGATTAAGTTTAGATAGTTGTTTTTGTGGTAAATAATTTTCTTTGCTCTGTGATCCAATTTTGTTTTGCAGGATCACCTTAGCAAATCCCAAAATTCCAAATTTCCCATTTTTTTTTTTTGGATCCAAAGGAAGAAGATGAAGCGCTCCTAGCTCAGGGAAGTCTCAGTATCCCTCCACTTGCTTTACTGTTTTTCAAACATTGGGGACAATGTTTAGTTTAAGTTTGGGGGGGGAGGCTTTCGCTGGGTTAAGCATATTTAAATTCTGTTGGATGCATGAATAGATATCCATGATAGCCAAGGATGTGATTTTTGAAATTTTGGGAGAAAATAGTTTATATGTTGTGGAATCTGGGAGCACGACAGAAATTGTGAAATTTTAAAATTTTTTGATACTTAGTTTTGATGTCTAAAGCATGCAATAGCCTTTTCTAATGACGTCTTTGAAAATCTAGATTCTTATTATGGTTTTTAAAGTTGTTGTCACCCCGATAGGCTTAGTTTCTAATATTAGGAAGTTCATGCTTGATTAATCCAAAGAGCTAGGTAGAAAAAAATGTTATGCCTGCAGAGAGAAAAGCAAAAGCAACAAAAGAAAGTGAGAGAAAAGAAAAATATGTTGAAAAAGAAATTTTTTTGCTTGCAAAAGAAAAAAGCCTAGGGGTAAAAAGAGCTACCTGCGGTGTGATTAGTTAGGCCAACAAAAGAATAAAATTCGGGTTAAGGGTCCCTGCACCGTAGTGTGAAAGCTAGTACCATTAGATATCAAAATGCAAGTTTGGGGAGTAGCAAAAGAAAAAGAATAGAAAAAGAAAAATCATTTGTGAAGTTTTGCTCCCCCATGAAAAAGAAAGAAAAAATGACGGGCACCTTAGTTCCTTTTTTGCATGATAGAAGGACTCCGACCTATTAGGGGCTCTTAGCCAGTGTAGGGAGAAAACAAATGGAGAAAGCCATAAGACTAATCTAGGTTAGTAAAAGAATCAATAGATAAGTCTCGAGCATGCTATTCATTAATCTTAAGTTCAAACTAGTTTATGATTTCTTCAAGAGTATGTGATGCTTGCTTATTCCACTTGCATGTTTTCCATTCTATCTTAAGAATTCCAAAATCATTGAGGCTTGAGCAATTCTATTTCATGCATCTTTAGAATTTATTTTGCTCGAGACTAGCAAAAGCTTAAGTTTGGGGGTGTGATAGAGAGCATAAATGTCTCTATTTTAGTCCCAATTTATTAAGCTTTTCGGTGCTTTAATCGTGTTTTTAATGAAAATATTTAATGAATTTTGTTATTTGGTCCTTAGGAGCAAAGTTGGTGATTTTGGGAGAAAAAGTGCAAAAATTGAAGCAAATGAAGCCCAAATCCAAGCTTGGAATAATTGGGGGCCCAAAGAAGACAATCATGAAAAAATGCCCAAAATAAATGAAGAAGAAGGCCGCAAAATCAGCCCAAAAAGAAGCTGAAAAATCTGGGCTTCATTTGCCCAAAAAGAAGTTGAAAAAATCAGCCCAAAAAAAAGCTGAAAAATCGCGACGCTACCCTTTTCATGTTGTCCAAGCCGCGTGCGCAGCAGCGTCACGATGCTGTGCAAGGTAGCGTCGCGACGCTACCCCCAATCCAGGCCTATAAAAAGGCACCCTTGGGTGCCTCATTTACAATCAATCATTCCATCAATTCTTTCCTTTCCTCCCTCCTTTGGCTCCTTTGGAGCCTCTCTCAAGGCTTTCTAGCCTTTTTGAGAGAATTCTTTAGTGGGAAATATTTTGGGGAATTTTTGGAGAGCATCTTAGGAAGCTCAAGGAGTAGTCGGCGGCGCTCCAAGCGTCTGCGAAGGGGTTTTTCGACGGTCAATTTCATTCCTTTATGCTCTTCATTATGCTTCTTATTGTAAATGTTGTGGATATCTTAGCCATGTGTAGCTAAACCCCAATTTGGGGTCTTGAAATGAAATTATAGTTCAAATATTGTTATAATTTCTTGTCTCTTGCCCTTGTCCTAATTATTTGTATGGATGTGCTTAATGCTTTATTCAATCTGGCCAATTGTGTAATAATTTAATTCTTAATGGAAACTCGACGGAGAGAAATTAGGATAGATCGTGATCCATTCAACTAGTTTAATTGCCCGTTGTGACACCGGGATTAGTTGATTAAACTTAGATTCCTAAAATGAATCAAAGCGTAATAATTAATGATTTTTAATGGCGCTAAGGACACTTAGGTTGTTAAAATGAATTAATTGCAATTAGGGGAAACCGATAGGAGAACCTATGTGATTAACAAAGATTCTAGGATTATAGTTAGTTGGGCAATGAGATAAGCTAATTATAGCAACTATTTAGCTAATAATCGATTTTCAAGACCCCTCTTCCCATTCAAAGAAAACTCTTTCTCCATACTTTATTTCGATTGATCAAATTATTTTCTTTTACTTGTTTTGAATTTTAAATTCTTCTTTATTGCATGAGCTATTTCCTAAATATTATTTCGCCCAAGTATTTTTAGTACTCAAGAGAGTTTTGCTTTGCTTAATTTTCGCTTCGCTTCCCTGAGAATTCAATTCTCGGAGTACTTTCTGTTTTATATTACTTGCGGCCCGTGCACTTTGCGGTCCATCAGGCAACAAACCAAGAATCATGATCCACTATCACAAACATGCAAACGTTAAGTTTGATTCTAATTTAAACTAATTAATTATCCAATTAACTAATCAAATTCGCATTGGGATCTAGCCGAATTAATTCACATCCAACGGGCAACAAACCACAATTACAATTGATTAAATCATTTAGTTCTAGGGACGCATGGATATGAACATAACGTTAACCTATATGCTACTAAGAATTAGCAAGTAAATTTAGAGAGGGCGCGGTCAAGGTTGTCAGTCTTTCCTACCACAAACTAAATTTATAGAAAAAGAACTAAAATCACATAAACATGCTTTGATAATTCAAACAAGAAAATGCATTAATAGAATATGAACTTACTCTTGACTTCCCGGTTACATGAATGAAGAATCTAGCCTCTTATGGAGCAAGAACAAGCTTAATACATAAAGGAAAGCAAGAAAAATTAAGAAGAATGGTGGAAAGGGGGAGAGAGATGGACTATAATGTTGTAGTGAATTGTGTATTGAGGGATGATTCTAAACCTACACCAAAGGCCTCTATTTATAGGGATTCTTGGCCTTCAATTCGTGGTAGAATGGTGCTGAATTGGGTGTTCAAACATGGAAAATTTCAGCCATATTTGGAAAATTTCAATTATGGAAAACTACCTACGTCGCGACGCTGTGCAGCAAGCGGCTCGACGCTGTCCCTTCAATTTTGGAAAATATTTCTCGAATTTCCCTAGCGTTGCGACACTGTTGAGCCAGCGTGGATTGCCTCACTGTATTCAATTGGAGACATTTTATGTGGGGCTAAACAAGAACTCTCAAGTTTTGGTTGACTCTTCAGCCAATGGCACATTACTAAGGAAAACATATGTTGAAGCGCATGAAATCCTTGATCGCATTGCGACGAACCATTATGAATGGGGATCAGCTGAAGACAAAAGGAAGCACCCAATGAAGACAAGTTCTGGAAGTTTTGATGTGGACCCCATGACAGTAGTTAATGCAAAAATCGATGCGCTAACCACACGAATGGACGAATTAGCTGCAAATCAAGCTCCCATTATAACACATTTAGCTGCGTTGGGATGTGCCATCTGCGGCGGTAGCCACACATATGATTAGTGCCCATCAAATCCAGAATAATTTTTCTATGTGGGACCCCAAGGTAACGCATGAAATAATCTCTTTCCAAACGCCTACAATTTCAGTTGGGGAAATCATCCAAGTTTCTCATGGAGTGGTAATGTCGATGCAACTAAGCAACCGCAACAGCAAAGGAGTAACAATTCTGACCCTCAACTCTTTAACGCAAACAATGATCAAGTTTTACAGGGACCATTTGAAGGAAACTTCCAGCATGGAAATTTTCATCGCATCAACAATGCAGGTGATGGTGATGAAGGATTGTAATTCCATAATTCCGTAAAGTGGAAGCGTGATTCGGACCGATTCGTAATTAATTTTGTTTAATCTAATATACCAATACATTGACAATAATATTAGAACTATTCTAAATATATATTAAGGCTAAGCATATAAAAATATTAGATCTAAATCTAATTTATAAAGTAACAAATTACTTACTCTTGTTGACGACTCAGATTAAATTCACCAACTGCTTGTGAATAAATCACGAACTAGTGCGATCACCACCACTATGGCTACACCGGTATGACTCTGAGACTTCTAGAGGCAGGAGACTTGTGGGAGCCTTTGGGAGAATTCTCTGAGAGTAGGAGAATGAATGGGATGTCTTTCACCCCACCTCAGGGGTCCTATTTATAGGTAAAGGCCAAGACCTTTTTCCTAATAGGAAAACCAAGACCTTTTCCTAATAGGAAAAGGTCTCTAATTTTAATAAATAATTAATTAATTCCATAATTAATTAATTTCCCTAATTAAATATCATATATTTAATATTAGGGATTTTATTAAAATTAAAATTAATATGAATCCAATTCATATTAAATTTATTTGAACTCTTTCAAATATTTTCTTTCCTAATCATTAATTTTTGAAATAAATTCAAAAATTATATTATAAAGTTTCATAAACTTTATATTATAATGCATCAATATACATTATATGATTCCTCAAATAAATTGAACACTTTCAATTTACAATATATACTTAATTGCCTCAAGTCTCTTTACGAGCTACCAGTGGGACCTAATGGACCTACAGATCAGATGCTCCAACGATACGAGACTAATTGGCCAAACTCATTGACCAAGTTTAGTCAACTGTGGGTCACTACACTAAAGACCCACAACTGCACTCTTCTCACTGTATAATATTTTTGTGTCCATGGATATCGACCAAGCAGTAAGTCAATCCTTCACGTGTGTTTGTAACACCAGCTGGGTTAAATTACCGTTTTACCCCTGGGTTACCTCTGGTTCCTTAAGTACTACTGATTCCTCTAATGAACAAGTTGTTTAGGGTCCAACCACTAAACAGGAGTTCCTCTCGGGCTAGGAGAGGACGACGCGCCTTTGTTCAAGCCCTGAAATCAGCCCTTAAGGGAACACACATCTACTTACTACAATAGGGGAAGGAGTGAATTCCATCTTGTACTGTTATGTTCCCAATCCCCCATTCGGTCTTGTCCCTGAAATGGTAGGATTGTTGAGTTGGCGAACTGGCCACTCTCACCCATACAAATCTAAGGACAATCCCTCCTGAAAGGGGTTCATAAAAGACTAAGGATTGAGATTGAGTTACCTAGATCATCCTATTGAAATAGAAACCTAAACTAGTTAACGGCTGATAGCGAGCAGAAATGTCACTATTTTAGTCTCAATTTATTAAGCTTTTTGGTGCTTTAATCGTGTTTTTTATGAATATATTTAATGAATTTTGTTATTTGATCCTTAGGAGCAAAGTTGGTGATTTTGGGAGAAAAAGGGCCAAAATTGAAGCCATTGAAGCCCAAATCCAAGCTTGAAGCAATTGGAGGCCCAAAGAAGGCAACAATGAAGAAATGACCAAAAGAAATGAAGAAGAAGGCCCAAAAATCAGCCCAAAAGGAAGCTGAAAATCTGGAATTTTGGGGCAGCGTCGAGACACTACCCTTTCGTGTTGCCCAAGCCACGTGTGCAGCAGCGTCGCGACGCTGAGCAAGGTAGCGTCGCGACGCTACCCCTATTCCAGGCCTATAAAAGGCGCCCCAAGGTGCCTCATTTATTATGAATCACCATTCCAACAAGGAATTTCTTCCTTTCTCTCTTCCTTAGGCTCCTTTGGAGCCCCTCTCAAGGCTTTCAAGCCTTTTTGAGAGGATTCTTTTAGTGGGAAAAATTTTGGGAATTTTGGGGAGCATCTTAGAGGCTCAAGGAGTTGTCAGCGGGGCTCCAAGCGTTAGCGAAGGGTTTTTCGATGGTCAACTCCTTTCCTTCTATGCTCTTTATTATGCTTTCATTTGTAATTATTGTGGATATTTTAGCCATGTGTAGCTAAAACCCCAAATCGGGGTCTTGAAATGAAATGATAGTTCAAATATTGTTATAATTTCTTGTCTCTTGCCCATGTCCTAATTATTTGTATGGATGTGCTTAATGCTTTACTCAATCTGGCCAATTGTGTAATGATTCGATTCTTAATGGAAACTCGACGGAAAGAAATTAGGATAGATCATAATCCATGCAACTAGTTTAATTGCCCGTTGTGACACCGGGATTAGTTGATTAAACTTAGATTCCTAAAATGAATCAGGGCGTAATAATTAATGATTTTTTAATAGCGCTAAGGACACTTAGGTTGTTAAAATGAATTAATTACAAGTAGGGGAAACCGACAGGAGAACCTATGTGATTAACGGAGATTCTAGGATTATAATTAGTTGGGCAATGAGATAGGATAATTATAACAACTATTTAGCTAATCATTAATTTTCAAGACCCCTCTTCCCATTTAAGGAAAACTCTTTCTCCATATTTTATTTTCGATTGATCAATTTATTTTCGTTAATTGTCTTGAATTTGAATCCTTTTGATTGCATGAAGTGGTCCCTAAATATTATTTCGCCTAAGTATTTTTAGTGCTCAAGAGATTTTAATTATTTGCTTAAGTTTTGCTTCGCCTCCCTGTGGATTCGATACTCGGTATTACTACCGTTTTATATTACTTGTCACGACCCGTGCGCTTGCGGAAAAATCGTTCATCGATATCGTGCAACAACGACGTTATATCTAGTGGTTACTATTTCGCGGTCCGGTCTTATGCAAACTCATTGCATAGGATACCCCCACCCGCATGTCTCCTACATGGATGCTTTGGATCATTGCATCTGTATCGAATACAAGGTGGGCCGTATCACATAGTGTCGCCAGGATAAGGTACCCAGCCTTATCCCTATACTATAGACCTTTTAGGTTGTTACTTGGACACTGATCCCCGTATGTCCCCACATACTAGTCCAAGTTTCGTTTAAACAACCTTCGATCTTAGTTTATTGGATTTAGGGTTTATTAATGCAAACTCGATTATTCAATAACCAAATTACTGAATTACTCAAATAACACTTTATTAAGATCGATTAATTTGTTTCATTTACTATCTACGAGTTTTAGGGCATAAAACCCAACAACTCCCACTTGAACTAAAACTCTAGTGGGCAATGTACATCAAAATTGAATGAATAATCATTGAAGTAGGAATAGTAGTTTGTATTAATATTGTATAATACATGAAAATACAGATAAATACAATAAACTAGGGCATTCACAATACCCATTACACTTCTCCCACTTGCCCTATATTATTCTATGTACATATCTTGCAGACCTAGACACTCTAGATGACCCTCGAACACTTTAGCCGTGAGAGCCTTCGTAAATGGATCAGCAATATTATGCTCATAGGCTACCTTCGTGACGAACACGTCCACTACACCACTATTATCACAGTAAAGGGTGATTGACAAGTTCATATTTGGAACAACTTCCAAATCCATCAAGAACTTTCGTAGCCATACAACCTCCTTAGCTGCTTCACAAGCAGCGACATATTCGGCCTCCATGGTGGAGTCGGCAATGCATCCTTGCTTGATGCTACGCTAGACTACAGCTCCCCTATTGAGGGTAAATACTGACCCTGATGTTGATTTCCTAGAATCCGTATCAGTCTGAAAGTCAGAGTCTGTGTATCCTGTAAGGATCAAATCCTTAGAGCCATACACAAGCTGATAGTCCCTCGTTCTCCGAAGATACTTGAGGATGTCTTTAACTGCAGTCCAGTGGTTCTAACCCTGGATTGGACTGGTACCTGTTGACTATCCCAACTGCATAGCAACTGTCAGGCCTAGTACACAACATGGCGTACATAAGACTGCCCACAGCTGAAGCATAAGGGATGCGTCTCATATCCTCAATTTCTTGAGGTGTCTTAGGACACTGTTCCTTAGACAAATGAACTCCATGCCTGAAGGGTAGTAAACCCCTCTTGGAATTCTGCATCTTATATCTAGACAACATCTTGTCTATATATGATGCTTGTGACAGGGCTAACGTTCTGTTCTTACGATTCCTAATAATTTGAATCCCTAGAACATACTGAGCTTCACCCAAATCTTTCATTTGGAATTCTGTCGATAGCCATTTTTTAATGTCAGCTAGATATTCTACATCATTCCCAATGAGAAGAATATCATCTACATACAACACCAGAAAAGCTACTGAACTGTTGATAATCCTTTTGTAAACACAAGGCTCATCAATGTTCTGGTCAAAGCCATAAGATTTGACAGCAGTGTCAAACTTTTATATTCCAAGATCTGGAAGCTTGCTTCAACCAATAAATGGATCGTCTAAGCTTGCAAACTTTTTGCTCCTGACCTTGAGCAACGAACCCCTCTGGTTGAGACATAAAGATGTTCTCATCAAGATTTCCATTCAGAAAGGCAGTCTTGACGTCCATTTGCCAAATCTCATAATCATAAAATGTGGCAATGGACAAGAGAATTCTTATCGACTTTAACATGGCAACTGGGGAGAAGGTTTCCTCATAGTCTACCCCCTCTTTTTGGGTATAACCCTTTGCCACAAGTCGAGCTTTGAAAGTCTGTACTTTCCCAGTTGCGTCTCGTTTTCTCTTGTAGATCCATTTGAACCCTATGGGTTTAATCCCTTCAGGTAGGTCTACAAGATCCCAGAACTGGGCTCATCAACAACTCTTATTGAAGGTCCAGCCTCATCAACAACTCTTGTTGATTCATTTGTAGCTTTACCAGAAAGTTCACTGAACACAATTTTACTGCGTGGTATGTGTTGTTTAACGTGGCCTTCTTCCAAGAAAGTAGCATTTGTCGATACAAACACTTTATTTTCTTTTGGATCAAAGAAGTATCCACCTCTTGTTTCTTTTGGGTAGCCTACGAATAGACATAATTTTGAACGTGAATCCAATTTCTTTGGGTTTGCTACTAACACATGTGCAGGGCAGCCCCAAATTCTGAAATGACGTAAACTAACTTTACGCAAGACCTTTTCCTAAAGCAAGACCTTTTCCTAATAGGAAAAGCAAGACCTTTTCCTAATAGGAAAAGCAAGACCTTTTCCTAATAGGAAAATGTCTCTAATTTTAATAAATAATTAATTAATTCCATAATTAATTAATTACCCTAATTAAATATCATATATTTAATATTAGGGATTTTATTAAAATTAAAATTAATATGAATCCAATTCATATTAAATTTATTTGAACTCTTTCAAATATTTTCTTTCCTAATAATTAATTTTTGAAATAAATTCAAAAATTATATTATAAAGTTTCATAAACTTTATATTATAATGCATCAATATACATTATATGATTCCTCAAATAAATTGAACACTTTCAATTTACAATTATACTTAATTGCCTCAAGTCTCTTTACGAGCTACCAGTGTGACCTAATGGACCTACAGATCAGAAGCTCCAACGATACCAAGTTTAGTCAACTGTGGGTCACTCCACTAAAGACCCACAGCTACACTCTTCTCACTGCAGAATATTTCTGTGTCCATGGATATCGACCAAGCAGTAAGTCAATTCTTCACGTGTGTTCGTAACACCAGCTGGGTCAAATTACCATTTTACCCCTGGGTTACCTCTGGTTCCTTAAGTACTACTGATTCCTCTAATGAACAAGTTGTTTAGGGTCCAACCACTAAACAAGAGTTCCTCTCGGGCTAGGAGAGGACGACGCGCCTTTGTTCAAGCCCTGAAATCAGCCCTTATGGGAACACACATCTACTTACCCCAATAGGGGAAGAAGTGAATTTCATCTTTTACTGTTATGTTCCCAGCCCCCATTCGGTCTTGTCCCTGAAATGGTAGGATTGTTGAGTCGGCGAACTGGCCACTCTCACCCATACAAATCTAAAGACAATCCCTCTTGAAAGGGGTTCATAACAGACTCATGATTGAGATTGAGTTACCTGGGTCATCCTATTGAAATAGAAACCTAAACTAGTTAACGACGTTATATCTAGTGGTTACTATTTCACGGTCCGGTCTTTTGCAAACTCATTGCATAAGATGCCCCCACCCGCATGTCTCCTACATGGATTCTTTTGATCATTGCATCTGTATCGAATACAAGGTGGGTCGTATCACATAGTGTCACCAGGATAAGGTACCCAGCCTTATCCCTATACTATAGACCTTTTAGGTTGTTACTTGGACACTGATCCCCGTATGTCCCCACATACTAGTCCAAGTTTCATTTAAACAACCTTGGATCTTAGTTTATTGGATTAAGGGTTTATTAATGCAAACTCGATTATTCAATAACCAAATTACTGAATTACTCAAATAACACTTTATTGAGATCGATTAATTTGTTTCATTTACTATCTACGAGTTTTAGGGCATAAAACCCAACAGGTGAATCTAACGCATCGTCCTCAAACTCATTGGAGACCATGCTGAAGGATTTTTTGACCAATCAACAGGAGTATATGGCAAAGAATGATGCGTTAGTGCGAAGCCAAGCCGCATCACTCAGAAATCTTGAAGTTCAATTGGGGCAATTAGCATCAGAACTGAAGAACAGACTAGTAGGAACTCTTCCAAACAACACTGAAGCGCCAAAAATAAAAGTGCAGTGCCATGCATTAACCTTGTGCGAATGTAAACAAGTTCCAAGTAGTACAGCTACTCATGCGCCAGAAGATGAGGTAGTAAATTCACAAGATCCAAAGAAGTGTCTTGAAGAACCCAATGCAACTAAATCAAGCAAGGAAGGCGTCGTGAAGGAAAAAGAAGAAGAAAAGACAAGAGAGCCTGACGCATACAAGCCACCTATTCCCTTCTACAACGTCTACAAAAAAAAGAATGATGACACAAATTTCAAAAAATTTCTAAACGTGCTGAAGCAGTTGCATATCAACATTCCCCTAGTCGAGGCGCTTGAAAAAATGCCAAGCTACGCAAAGTTCTTAAAAGACATTCTTTCGAACAAGCGCCACTGGAGAGAATTCGAGATCAATGCGCTAACAAATGAGTGTAGTGCGAACCTTAGTAGCAAAATTCCCCCAAAATTTAAGGACCCAGGAAGCTTCACTATTCCATGCTCCATTGGTGGAATTGATGTGGGGAGAGCCCTATATGACCTTGGCGCAAGCATTAACTTAATGCCTTTATCAGTATTCAAGCGCCTTGGTATTGGAGAAGCGCGTCCAACAACAGTCACTCTCCAGCTTGCAGATAGGTCGGTGGTGCATACAGAAGGAAAAATTGAAGATGTACTGGTAAAAGTAGATAAATTTATTTTTCCAACTGACTTTATCATTCTTGATTATGAAGCAAATAGAGAAGTCCCAATCATTTTGGGAAGACCTTTATTGGCTACCAGACAAACTTCGATTGATGTGCAGAAGGACGAGCTAACCATGCAGTTCAATGATGAACATGTAACTTTTAATGCTTTCAGCTCATTAAAATTCCCTAATAAGGTAGAAGAGTGCAATGCGTTAGAAGAAAAAGTTGGGCATCCTAAAGAAGAAGTTGCGTCCAAACAGGAGGAGAAAAAAGGAAAAGGAGTTGAGTTGGGGAGTAGTGCATGAAAGAAAAAAATCTCATCGCGTCAAAACACAACTACGAATGTCGCTACTACCAGTAAAGAAAAAACACAAAAGCTATCAACGTTTGTCTTGGATAGAATGCAAACTTTGAGGGAAAACCCAACATTGCAAGGTGTGGAAGAAAGTCCGACAGCACAAATCAAGAATAAAATCTCATGAAGGGAAAGAGATGTAGTGGGACAATGCGCCCATCATCTTTTTGGACAACACATGAAGGAAGAGCATGTTGACACCTCGGAGCATTGAAATCGCATCATTTAGAGGCAATTAAATCAGGGACGTATTCTATCCCTTTACTTTATGTTTGTTAGGAAGATTTCTTGAAATTATTTATTTTCCAGAAGTAAAAGAAAGCCTTAGTTTTGGGTCTATGCGCTAGCTTTGAGTCATGAGTAGAAAGCATGTGTTACTGTTACATTTTGCATGTTTGATATGGTTTCTCAATGCGTTTTCTTTTAGTTCAACATGTCTCTTTAGTACTTAAATCTCCCATGGGTGGATTTGCATGCGTTTAATATTTGTTTAATGCGTTAAATTTTTGGGTTTTTTCCTGCTGCAATAGTGCTATAACATAAAATTGTTATTGCCTTGCGTTGCTTCACATAAACCTATGATGATAATATGCACTAGAACTGACAACCAATTTTTCTTTGCTTAAGTTCTTTATTGCCTTAGCTATTGATAAATGTCATTTTCTCCTTATTTAGATTTGTCTGAGAGTATCTTAGGCTGCATTACTTCTTCTGTACTAGGCAATTCGCCAAATCTGCTTGTGTAATGTGACTAACGTATTCTTAGAAACCCTTCCCCTACCACATAGTGCAAAACAAGTTTGGGGGTCCAATGAGGACATTGTCCATTTTAAGTTTGGAGGGGGGGTGCATAGCACATTTTTCTATATTCCATAGTTGTTCAGCAAAGTTTTTAAAAAAAAAAAGAGAGAGAGAGAGAATGCTCCACTTTCTTGAAGGCTTTAGTAACCAAGGGCATTCATGACACCCATCGTTTGCCTTTGCATGAAAGCGCTGAAAAGAAATTAGCATGCCTCGGCAACCTGAAAGATGTGGCGCTCGTAGTTGGATACTTTCATCACCAATGTTGGCAAGCCAGAACGAAGGCGCTACATCTAAAAGGATTTTCATATGAAAAAAAAATTGCTGGCAACGTGAGTGCTATGAGTAAAGATTTTTTTAAAAAAACCCTTAGTGCATCCATGTTTTGATTTAGAAGTAAGCTAGTAAAGAGGAATAAGTGTAGGAAGGAGAAATGAGAGAAATCCATATAAGTGAGAAAAAAGGCATTTTGAGGTAGTAAAAGCAAAGTTGACCTTAGGTTTAAAAAGTTGGATGTTGGTATTTCGCACTGCTGAGGTAAATTTTTGTAGCGTGCGCCAAGGAATTGTAGTGAGGCAAGAGGCATTGTTGCAATCTGAGAAGCAAAAAATGTTGTTGCAGTATTTCTCGAGGACAAACAATAATTTAAGTTTGGGGGTTTGATAACTTGAAAATAACAAGTTATTAGGCGTCTAATTTAAGCTTATTATGAGCCTCAAGAGAGTGAAAATACCAAAGTTTTAACTAAATTATATGTTAGATGCAGTAATATTGATTTATTTGTATTAATGTGCCCATATTGATTATTATCTTTGAAATTCATATAAAAGTGCACTAATTCTAATTTATTGTTGCATCAGGAAAAGCTTGACCAATTATGCGCTAAAGCATGACAAGCTTGAAAGCTTGTTGCGGTAGCAGCTGACACATGGAAAGCTTGTTGCTGTAACAAGGAAAACTTGATGCTGTTGCAGCTGGCGCAGGGGATGTTTGTTGTTGTATCAATGGAAAGCTTGTTGCTGTTGCAAGGGATGCTTGTTGCTGTAGCAATGGAAAGCTTGTTGCTGTAGAAATGGAAGCTTGATGTTGTAGTAGCTGGCGCATGGAAAGCTTGTTGATGTAGCAAGGGATGCTTGTTGATGCTACAACAAGTTTTTATCCAAGCAACACATGCTTTGGCTCAAAGCAATACATGCTTTGGGTCCAAGCAAGAAAGGTTTATAAATAGGGGGCAGATGAAGAATCCAAGGCATCCAGGGATCTAAGGATCAATAAGTCTTTCTTAGAGTTTTTTGTTTTATTGAATGCTGGAGCATGAACTAATTTTGAGTTTTATGTTTTATTGTATGTTGTAGCATGAACTAATTTCTTTTTATCAAGGCTTAGCCTAGGTGCCCATGAGACATTAAGATTATTTTTTGTATGCAATGCAATGAATCAATGATATTGAAACTTTCTACTTAGATGTGATAATTCTTTCATTACTAATATCCGTCTAATCAACCGATAGAGGTAGTATCATTATAAATCCCGGAAGGGTAATGCAAGTGGAAATATCTAAGTAGATCAAGATAATACATTACATGTAGTCTGGTTGTGTTAAGAATAGCTCAACCGCTTAGGATATTTCATGAATGTGTTTGGGTTGTGTTGGATTCCTATAGTGAGAAAAAATAAAATATAAAAAAACTCTAGAACTTTATGCAAGTATACACAGTCCGCAACAAGTAATAAGTATTTATCGAATCCAAGGTCTGAACTAGCTTTCACTTTATCTATTTTGTTTAGTTTTTCAATGGTTTCAAAAGTGGTAAAAATGATTGGTTTTTATAGGAATGTTGAAGAAAAAGAAATGACAGAACAAAAAGTAAACAAATAGGCAGACAAATTAGAAACAGGCGCTGGTCGGGATTTAGTAATTGTTTCAAAAGATGCTCTAGCAATATTATTGACCATGCAAAATTCTCTCAGTCTTGTTAGCAGATTCCTCCCGAAACTCTGAATTTTTTAGAATGTGTTTCAACTCCAATGAAGTACTACCGATCAAGCACTAGGCAACTGGCTATCCCTAGCTCAGTCACTGGCGTTCACCAATACACAATGATCTAGTGTGATTAACCACCACATTTTCCCTCCATCATCCCTGAAACTAGAGAGAGGTATTCATATCGGCTGGCGAGGCGGGCACAAAATTGAAATGAGCACAACAATTAACCAAGATGCATTCAATCAATATTTATTACCAGAAATTAAGCACGACAATAACATGTTCCCTAACCAATGCCTAAAACTACTTAGTTCATAAGATGCACAGAGACACACGTTACAATCTGAGTAAGTGTTGGGTTCCTAGAGTGAGTAAAAATATGATATGAAATACTCTAGAATTCCAGTGCAAGTATACACAGTCTGCAGCAAGTAATATTATCAATCCAAGGTCTGAATGAGTTTCCACTTTATCTATTTTGTATAACTTCCTAATGGTTTCGAAGATAATAAAAATGTTGGGTTTTATCGGAATTATGCTGAAGCAAAATAAATGACAGAAGAACGAGTAAACAAATAGACAGATAGATTAAAGACAGACGCTGGTTAGGCTTTAGTGATTATTCTAAGATATGCTCTAGCAATAGTATCAATCATGCATTTCTCGCAGTATTATTAGTGGATTCCTCCCGGAACTTCGGATCTTTTGGGATATGTTTCAAACCCAATGAAGAGCGACCGATCAAGCACTAGGCAACTGGCTATCCCTAGCTCAGTCACTGGCGCTCAGCAATACACAATGATCGTAGTGTGGAAAATTGCCACACACTCTCTAAATCATCCCTGAAACTAGAGAGAACTATCCATACCGGTTGGCCAAGCGGGCATAAAATAAGAATAAGCACAACAATTAACCAAAATGCAGTAGTCAATTTATTACTAGAGATGAAGCACAGTAATCACATTATTCCTAACCAACACCTTAAGTTACTTAGTTCATAATAAGCATAGTAATACGAATTACAATCTGAGTATGCATGTCCATAACTACAAGTTAAATAAGAAGGTAAACTCCCTAATCAGCTTGCGGTTGATGGTGTTCTTGATGATCTTCAATCTCCCTATACTATTCGGCTTCCAAGGGAAAACATGGAATGACTTTGACTTTGACGGCTACTTCCTTTTATAGAAGGATGGGAGGCTTGAATTAGGTCAACTAGGACACGTGTAAGGCTCTCCTTGATCCTTTATCACGAAAATAACTTAACAGAAGTCGGTTCATGAAGTTGGCTAACGAGCTGTGATGTGGCAGTTTCTGCTCCCAGTTTTGCTGCAACATAGAATTTGCTCCCTCCAGTCGCTCAGCAGCATAATCTGCATAAAGTGATTTCCAAAGCTTCCATTCTTCCAAATGGGTTAAATCATGTAATATCTCTCTAAAACCAACCCTAATAAGCATAAAGACACGCAAATCCTTATATAAATGAGGCCTAAATAACTACCTTTTGGGCAGTTATCATACCCCAAAACTTTAACTATTGAAGGAAGTTTCCCTTGAGGCCTTGCTTTTAGCTCATTAGCTAGCTGACCCACTTGCAGTTCCATGGCTCTCATTGAAGCTTGATTACTTTGAATTTCGGTATCTGTATTAGCCATATATTCTTTCATCATTGCCTCAAGAGAACTCCCCAGATTTTGTGGGGGCAAAGCCTGCTTATTTTGATGGGGCATTACCTGCACTTCAGCAAATCTCGATTGGTTCACCTTCTATTGTGGTTGCACATTATTTCCTTGTCCTCCCCATGCGAAGTTAGGCTGGTTGTGCCAACCTGGATTACAAAAGTTAGAATAAGGGTTATTCCTCTGATTACCTACAAAAAAAAAAAAACCATAAGTTAGATTGCTAGGGCAAAACTCTAGTTGTGATCTTCACCACAATAGACACATGCTTCCTCTGCAACTTGGTTCACCAATGCAACATGCTCCACAGCTGGGGACTGCTGATGACTAATCACTCTCACATTCTTAAGAGTGTTAGCAATCATTTCAAGATCAACCCTAATGGTGGACACACCATCAACCTCTAA
The DNA here is from genome assembly GCA_036850905.1 of Luffa acutangula. NCBI lineage: Eukaryota > Viridiplantae > Streptophyta > Magnoliopsida > Cucurbitales > Cucurbitaceae > Luffa > Luffa acutangula. The sequence continues at coordinate 24,193,905 of CM072098.1, forward strand.
CACACTATTGACCTTTTTATTTGTGCCTCTAACATCTGACCACTGACAACTATTAGTAGATATTCTTTCTAAAATTTCATGGGCTTCATTAAAAGTTTTTGTCAAAAGGCCACCTCCAGCCGAAGCATCAACCATACCTTGGGTTGCTCCAATTAACCCATTGTAAAATGTTTCCATTTGGATACAATGAGGTAAACCATGGTGGGGACACTTTCGCAAAAGCTCCTTAAACCTCTCCCAAGCCTCACTAAAAGTCTCATCTTCAAGTTGCCTAAACCCTACTATTTCATTCCTTAATTTAGCATTTCTATTTGGTGGGAAATATATACTCAAAATATTTTTTGCTAACTCATTCCATGTCCTATTTGATCCTGGAGCAAAAGAATTTAACCATGCCTTTGCTCCATCTCTAATAGAATATGGGAACAAAGTTAATCTAAGAGCATCTCTAGGCACTCCTTGAATTACAAAAGAATCACTAACTCCTAGAAAAGATTTAAGATACAAATGAGGATCTTCAAATGACAAACCATGGAATTGACCCACGATTTCCACCATTTCAAAATTTGCTGCTTGAATTTGAGGACGTGCAATCCCTGGATTTAGCTCATCAAACATTGGAAAAGCAAACTCTCGAATGGCTCTAACCCTATCGTTTGCTACCAAGATAGGGTTCTCAACCTGAATATTTTGTTGCTCATTTTGCTCCAGCGGCTGATTTTGATGCAGCAAACGATTCTGCTGCGGTATCGCGGGATCTTCCGGACCCTACGGAAGACAGGACACGTTATCCATTTGATTATGGTTTTTGCGCTACTCTCTCCTTCTTCACCTGAATGTCCTCTCGATTTATGGATCAAGCTCGAACCTTACCTCAAGCGGATCGCTCATGCACCAAACCCACGCCTGCAAAAACAAAAGAAACAATAAAAAAGTTCTAACACCAAACCACTAAAACACATACACAAAACAGATCAGATAAAAACTTACTCAAGTCCCCGGCAACGGCGCCAAAAACTTGTTGGATTCCTAGAGTGAGTAAAAATAAGATATAAAAAAACTCTAGAACTCTGTGTAAGTATACACAGTCCGCAGCAAGTAATAAGTATTTATCGAATCCAAGGTCTGAACTAGCTTTCACTCTATCTATTTTGTTTAGTTTTCAATGGTTTCAAAAGTGGTAAAAATGATTGGTTTTTATAAGAATGTTGAAGCAAAAGAAATGACAGAACATAAAGTAAACAAATAGGTAGACAAATTAGAAACAGACGCTGGTCAGGATTTAGTAATTGTTTCAAAAGATGCTCTAGCAATATTATTGATCGTGCAAAACTTTCGCAGTCTTATTAGCAGATTCCTCCTGTAACTCTGAATTTTAAGAATGTGTTTCAACTCCAATGAAGTACTACCGATCAAGCACTAGGCAACTGGCTATCCCTATCTCAGTCACTGGCGTTCACCAATACACAATGATCTAGTGTGATTAACCGTCACACTCTCCCTAAATCATCCCTGAAACTAGAGAGAGGTATTCATACCGGATGGCCAGGCGGGCACAAAATAGAAAAGAACACAACAATTAACGAGGATGCATTCAATCAATATTTATTACCAGAAATTAAGCACGACAATCACATGTTCCCTAACCAACGCCTAAAGCTACTTTGTTCATAGGATGCATAGAGACACACGTTACAATCTGAGTAAGCATATCCATATTTACAAAATAATGCAAGAAAATATTAGTTCCCTTAATCAACTTGCAAATGATGGTCTTCTTGATGGTCTTGAATCTCTCTCCTCTATTCGACTCCAAAAATGGAAACCAGAAGGATCTATTCCCCAAAAGTAGAATGAGTTTGACTTGGGTGGCTATCTCCTTTTATAGAAGGATATGAGGCTTGAGTTAGGTTGACCTAGACACGTGGATGGCTCTCCTTGCTCCTTTATCCCGAGAATAGCTTAACAGAATTCGGTTAGTTATATTGGCTAACGAGCTGTGACGTGGCAGTTTTGCTCCTCGCTTTGCTCCAGCACAGAATTTGCTCCCGGAAGTCGCCCAGCAACATATTCTTCACAAAATAATTTCCAAAGCTTCCATTCTTCCAAATGGGTTAAAACATATAATATAATATAAAAGCAACCCTATTAAGCACAAAAGACACACAAATCCCTATAGAATTAAGGCCTAAATAACTCCCTTTTAGAGAGTTATCAGGTTGCTTTATGGATAATTCAACCGCTTGAAAGCATATAGAGAACTGATTAAACGCATGAATTAAGCAATAGGAATATTCTTATTTCATCGCATGTGTAATACTAGAAGGGAATCACATGTTTATTTCTCGCTTAGGCATCAATATTCTGTCGATTCGTTGTTATGCGCTACATTAATATTTTATTTGTTGCATGTGGTTGCTGCGGCGAAAGTCTTGATAGCTCATCAGCCATCGTATCTTTCTATCGCATTATTATTGCTTTTCTTTATCGCAAGTTCAACCTGTTGCATCCATATTTTATTACCCCAGCACAACATCATTAGGATAGGATTTAATTTGAGATATTTTCTCTACTCGCCCCTTCCTTGTGGATTCAACCTTGGAACACTTCAGGTATTACTTGGTAGTGCATAATTTATACTTGGATTAATGCACAACAATGATATATTCTTTAGTTAATTCAGGATAATTAGAAGCGATTAAAATTATCCTATCAATCTCGTGCCGAAAACTTGGTTCCATCAATCCTGAGATGGGGAAAGAAATAACCCTGGCTAACATAAGACTTAAGGATTCTTTAAGTCTACCTCAGGCCCTAAAACATGATTAAGGTCCCAATTTTAACCCGTCATAACCCAAGGGATACTTATAAATTTAGCCTTTTTTATTCACTATAGTGCTACAGAAAATTTGGCAGCATAACGACATACATATAGCAAACCTCAAATTTTCTTATCACCTGTACACAACAAAAATACACTTCTATGTCCAAAACTGCTCAACCACAAACTTCCACAACAAAAGCGAGTTAGGTATCTCATTCACAACTCAACCATAACTTAAGCAGACATTTATCCCAAATTCAAAAAGCTTAAACAGACACCCATCGTAAATCATAAATTATGCAAACAAAACATGCTTCCAAAGCAACCCAAACAGGCTAGCCCAATTATAAGCAAACTCTACCGGCTACAATTAACCACAACATTCCCAACTATTCTCATGCTTCAAAAAATAATCACTCAAGCTTCGTTAGATCGAATGGAAAAACTTAGAGCATCGATTCAACACATGCCAACACATTAAGACTTACAATTAAATGGTTAAGTGAAAAAGATACTTGATATATGCACAAACCAACTAGCTCAACGCGACAACGCTTACGCCACAAGCAACACAATTTAAATTACAAGAGAGGTCTAAAATTAGAAGCATATAATTCTCATAATTTTTTCCCACGAATAACTTGATTTAAGGATGCGAAAACTCACCCAAACCAAGTCAAAGCTTGTTGTCCGTATGGTCCAATTCCACTCCAATTCAAAGTTTTGGCCTCCTAATGCTATGCGCACCTTTGAAATTGGATGCTAAAAACAATGGGTACTCATCTAAAACATAAGAAATCAACCAAATTTCAAGAAATCTTGCTAAACACACTTACCCACTCTTGAAAACAACATGAATCAAAAGCTCACTGCTCGAACCGACAGAGAATGCCCAGAAATACGGATGAAAAACTGCTTTCTATGGGTTAACTTCTCAGAAAATTCATTAGGTATTCCTCCAAATCACTTTAATCAACCAAAAGGTATTTTGAATTCACTTACCCACTGTTGAAGCTCGTCGGAAAATGATAAAAACGACTCAAATCACAACCGCCTGCTTCACTCTGCTCCACCACCGTAAAAAGCTGCTGCTCGATCAATAGTATGCTAGAAATATAGAGAGTGGTCGAAAGTGAGGAAGAGAATGAAAGAGAGAGTGAGATTGACCTTAAGGATAAAAAAAATGCAAGAAAACTCACCCACACTTGAAGCTCGCGATAACCTTGCTGTTGCACCAGTCGAAAACACGAACCTCCGCCACACTACTTGCCAGAGAAACACGGAGGCGACGCTGGAGATGGGGGAGGAGGTTGACCGATAGCTGGATCCAAAGAAGAAAAAGTTGCATAAAAAATGAGGGGCAAAGGGGGTTCCATCACAAAATAGGGGAGAGGAAGAAGATGAAGATGGCTTGGCTCTCTTCCTTGGGTTGCGAGCACCTAACAAAAATGATAAGAATTTAGGGTTTGGTTGGCTAGACCTAAAGTGAGTTTAATTACCACAACGCCACATGACTAATTAATTTTTTTTCAAGGAAATTAACCCTTTAATTGCACTCTTAATTCGTCCAATTAACTAAGAAGAGGAGCACAAAAAGGTTGTTCATTAGAGGAGCACTGGTACTTAAGGAGTTAGAGGTAACTCAGGGGTAAAAAAGTAATTTTACCCACCTGGAGTTACGAACACTTGTGAAGGACTAACGTGCTGTTATTGGTCTATATTCGTTGACACAGAATTATGTCGCCTGTGAAAAGAGTGCAACTGTAGGTCTTTAGTGGAGTGAACCCACAATTAACAAAAATTTATTAATTGGTTAATGAGTTTAGCCGATTAATCTCATATCGTTGGAGCATCTGATTTGCACGTCCATTAGGTCCCATAGGTAGCTCGTAAAGAGATTTGAGGCAATCAAGTATTAATTGAAATGTGTTCAAATTTATTAGGGGAATCATATAATATATGTTAATGCAATATAATATAATATTTGTGAAACTTTATAATATAATTTTGAATTATTTTCAAAATTAATTTTTGATAGAAAATATTTGAAAGAGTTCAAATAATTGATATGAATTTGTTTCATAATAATAAAATAAATAATTTAATAAAATACCTAAAATTAAATATATGATATTTAATTGGGAAATTAATTAATTATGGAATTGATTAATTATTTATTAAAATTAGATATTTATAAGATAATGGATTTGATTAGATCTTATTTATGACATTTTCCTATAAGGATTAAGATCTTATTCATGGTCTTTTCGTATAAATATGACCCCTGGGGTGGGGTGAAAGGTATCACATTCATTCTCATACTCTCAGAGAATTCCCCTAAAGGCTCCCACCAGTCTCTTGCCTCAAGAAGTCTCAGAGTCATACCGGTGTAGCCACAGTGGCGATGTTCGCAAGACTTGGTTGCTCAATTTCCAGCGAAGGGTCATGCTTAGTTGTTGTGTTTTTCATCTAAGATAAGGATCAAGAGTTTAGGTGTAACATTCAAGTCGGCAACGATGGTATGTTGGTGAAAACCTTTGTTCTCTAAACTTGCATGAATTCAATAGATTTTAATTCAGTAAAGTCCAGCATGCTTTAGATATGTTTACAGTAGATTATGCATAATAATTATTGTAAATTTTGTCTGTCGTATCGGTATTTTAATATAGATTAAAACACAGTCATAGGTCCTCTAATAAATCTTCCACTACTCTAGGGATTTAATTCCTAAAATTTGTATCAGAGTCTCGTTGTCCCTTTTAATTAAGATTAGAATTTGTGATTTCCTATAATATGTGAGATTGAATGCATTATGAATGTTGGGATTGCATTGAAGTGTTTAGGTTTATTTGGCCATAGATTTTGTTATTTAATGTGAATTGTTCATGTAAGGGCCCTGCGTTTTGGGCATAAATTCATATTCAGAGGGGTTTCGTTATTTAATGTGAAGATCCATCGCGGATTACGACCAAATTTTGTTTCAGACGCATCAACATCTTGACGCAGTCGCGTTCCCAGACACGTGGAGAAGGCACAACGTCGAGACGCTGCTTGCGGCGTACGGACGTTGTCGCATGGTGCGGCGGGAATTAGGATTTTTTCATACATGCAAAAACCCTAATTTGCGGTTCGATTGGCTAGGACCTATTTGGTCTGGTGTTCAACCCGATTTTAGCTCGATTTTATGTTTTCAAGGCTGGTTCAAAGAGGTTCGGGCCAGTTCAAGCAGTCTGAGCTAGCTCTGACGCTGCAATATTTTGTAATAGGATAGAATTTAGCTTTATTAAGTGTAGTCTAGCGTTATTATCTTAGGGGCCAAATAAATCGGTTCAATTGCTATATATATGCTTTATGGATGTCATATTAGAATCCAGACTTAGGTTTTAGGCATGCACATGTATTTTATTATATTATAATTGTTATAGTGTATGGATTAAATGCATGGAGATTTTTCATGAGTGATTTAATATAGGTGTATATTAAATATATGAAAATGAAATCAACAAGAAGCATGTCATTACTTAGATTAAATATAAAGCGTATTGTTTATGGTGATGAATGCATCATGCTTGTGTGATTTTCTTGTTTGGCGATTGTATAATTGTTATATTAATAATAATCAGAAAATAAATGATGCATGGAGCATGAAACATCCATAGTTATTAATATAATGGTTATATTAAAAGTTATGCAATGCATATTATATGGTTTGATGATTTAATTTGAATTTGATTGTTAAATATATTAAACCATAGAAGCATGATTATATGTCTAATCATTAAAAATTGAAAAGTAGTTTTTAAAATTAATGATGAGTAACTGTCAATCTATAATCAAGAATTGCATGCAAACATCGGATCATAGGTTTAATTAATTAATTTTAAATTGGTTGAAATTAATTAGACCTAAGGTCATGTTCTAATAGGATTAGAATTTATTCTTACTTAGTATTCAATAGTTTAATTGAACTAAGTAGGAAAAATATTGCTATGATTATAAGGGAATTCTGGCGGTTAAGTTCTATCTAAGGCTGGGGGTACTTAAGATAACGGTTTACTGAACACGTCCTACCTAGGAACTGACTCTGAATACCTTTGTTGAATTAATCATAGTTTAATGTTATCATGAAATTTCACTAGGTTAATTAAAAGTGTTTAATTCACCTAGAAGATAGTGTAAGGATCTTATTCTAAGAGTTATAATAGGACTAGACTTAGTTTTATTTAGCTGGATTTATCTAAGTTAAATAACCCTAAAATATATGGTAGGACACTTCAGTAGGAGGACAAATACAAAACTAGATTTAAATCGAGTTTTACTCATACGTCCTTATATTCACCACGTGAGATTCATGCTAGACTTCGTGTCGTCTTGGTCACGACCTCCTTTCAAAACGTGTTTGCATGGGTTAATAACAAGGTGAATGGGGAAAATGTCTACAGTAAGTGGGAGCGAGACACGTGTGAACGTATCCCTCGGTCTGCAACCATAGGTCACACCGTGACAGTTCTATGGTTCGCATGCTTGTGGGGCAGAGGCTGAAATGTGGATGTGAGATAAGATGATAAATAATAATAATGATAAATTCAGCCAACCATAGTGCATGAATACACTATTGCACGTAGTAATAAAAAACCTTAGAAGTATTCCAAGGGTATCGATCCCACAAGGACTAAATTGGAAATTCAGATTTGAAGAAGAAACTGCTCAAATGATTGCTTAAAACAAGTAACGAAATAAATAATTGATGATTGATTTTTTGAAAATAAATAAAACAAACAAATAAATAAATAACAATAATAAATAAAACGAGGTATTCAATATAGTTTAATCCCAAAGGCAAATAACTTTAATCATAGATTATTCAATTTAAGCCTAATCAATGCATTAGGTCAAATTTATCTTCTATTTGGCCGCTCCAAAGAACCGTTAGAAGGCTAAGCGAGTACCGTTATGCACATTTATGCGACTCAACTCTGACATAGATAATTCACGAAAGTAATCTATAACCGTATATTTGAATATAGGGGGCCTTAGGCAGCTTGCCCTATTCCATCGAACAATCTCTTTCGAGCTTTTTCTCCTATATCACCTTTATGAGAACTGATATCGTTTGTCCCTTTCGAGATCAAACTCATGTAGCACGCAAAGTCTAAGTGATCAATTTAAACTCAGCAAGATCAAAATGATTATCAATAAAGAATGACATGCATTGAATAAAAACTTAAGCAAACAAACACTTTCAAGCTATTGAACCATGAGGGAATTCACTATATTGAAGCCATCAACGGAATTTAGCTACTCATGGTGGGATAAAATGCAAATGAATATCTTTCAATTGAAATAAAGAATAAAGAATAAAAATAAATGAAAAGTAACAAAAGCTGGAAGTAATGACAGTAGCTAAATACTAGGGTTTTTTTTTCTTTTATCCAATCCTTCTAGAGTTTGCTCGACACTCCACTCTCTCGCTTGTACAAGTGGGAATGAGTGAAAATCTCTAAACACCCTAAGTTTTGGTGTCTAACTAAGGTTAGAATTTAGTCTTCTAAGAAGGACCTCGGGCATCCCTACTCATAGGCGACAACTAGAGTTATGTCACCACCATCTTCTTCCAAATGATTTCTGTTTGGATTTGACTCTGAATCAAGGCCTTATATAGTGTTAGAAGTGGTTGAGGAGCTGCGAAAATAGTGCTGGTAGGTAGCCCAATCGATTTTGGGGTCAAAACGGTCGGTTAGGTGCGAAATAGTCTCGTTCAAAACGACCCACGACATACTCGGAACTGCCTCTGTTTTTCCAGAAATACGGTCGCATTTCTGGGCAGTTTCCAGTTTCCTCTGTTTTTCTACACAGCAACAAACTTAGTTAAATTCCTATCAAATTGAGCCTTTTTAAGCACAAATAAGCATAATTTGACAAATGTTACTCTCAACTCCCTAACTTATGAACTTTAGCATATTTTGAGCTCGAGAACATTAAAATTGATCTAAAACATATAATTTTGACAAGATAATGAGCTAAATATAAGGGTAAAATAGGTATATTTTTTACCCTTATCACCTGTGTGTTGCCCTAGACAACCATCCCATCGAAAGGTCTGATCATAGGATCCAGAACACCATGAACTCCTGAGAAAGATGGGGTTTCTTAGGTTAATCACCAACAATTGTCTTACTCTTCAGTAGCCTATTGGTCTGTACTTCTGAGATCTAAAAGTGGGAGGTTACACTTACAAGGATGAGTTAAATGTGTTAACAAATCCTTGAAAGAATAATGGTGGCTAATATCTATAGAAATATGAGTTATTCCGGAATTAGAATTAGCTTAGAAGTGTCTCATTTTCGAAAAGGAGTAGCTGATCACCCTTCGGTGGCTGTTGCTCTAAACCTCTGAAGCATCGTTGCAAAACTAAATCAATAGTTTTAGGGAATCTTTATTGCCTGTTTTGCTAAATTGACTGAATTGTATGCAATTGTTTGCTCGTGTGATGGGTTAAGGCAAAGAAAATTAATACGATCATTGTTGATTTAATTTCAGCAAAGACTTCATCTAGAATCTCACTACTTAAAAAACGAAAAATTAATCGGAAAAACTTTTTCTATGTGGAAATCATTCTTGAATACAGTTCTAGTTGTTGATGATTTGCGGTTTGTCTTAACGAAGCATTGTCCTTCGCCCCCTACTGCTCGTAATACATCCCAAGCATCAAGGGATGCACATGACCGCTGGGCAAAGGCCAATGAAAAGGATCGTGCCTATATCTTATCCAACTTATTTGATGTTTTGGCTAAGAGACATGAGGGAATGGAAACAACGAGAGAGATTATGAACTCTCTTGATAAGACCTACATAGTCCTATTTTATCGCCTCTAATCTAAGCTTGTTAGAGTCATTCTACACTTTACTTGTCCTATTTGCATGTTAATTGAGCTTAGGCTATGTCGGGAGGCGATCACGCAAATTGGTGTTAATTCGGGCCAATTACCGAGTTTTGAAGCCATCTCCATGTCTTGGACGGCGAGGAGGTGAAGAGACCCAATTATGCTGAAGCGGGCCTGGATTATGACACCAAAAAGCAAAAGATTGAAGCCCTGAATCGAGAAGAAGCGAGACAAAGCCGAGACATAAAGCAGGAAGTCAAGATGTGAGGCTGGCGTCTCAACCCTAGCCTTGGCATCTCGACGCAGACGTAATTCTTTCCGAAGTGTATTGTTTGCAGCGTCGAGACGCTGCACCTTGGCGTCTCGACATTGCCTTATTTTCAATATATATGTAGCCTTGGTTTAGACCAATCTTGGTCATATTCTATGGATTCTTCTATGTTAATTGTCGCTTTTACTTCATCTATGCGTAGCTAAACTCGTTTAGATCATTGGATTGGGTTTATGTTTTAATTCTAAATAATATTGGCTGAGTTTTTTGTTTTTTACTTTATGTTCTTGTTGTATTTTCATTGAGTGTCACATGTTATCCCGTTTAAACCAAAACATGAGGCTAGTCTATTAGGATTGACGCCCTATGTGATTACCGACTTGTGTATTCTATCAGTTATTTTTAGATAGCCACTATGTTGAGGCAAGCCACTCTATACACGAGACGACCCTTGATAGGCGTATGATGCATGTTAAAGGTTGTAGGAATTAGATTTGAATTGTATTTGAATTTAGTTGTTATGATTTCGGACCCATGATCCCAAAGCGGCTAGTTTAAACAGGTGAATGTGTAATTGCTTAATCTAAAACTAGTTAGATATAATTAGTAACCATTGCAGAGGTCTCAGATGGTTCCTAATATGTGCATAAGGGGTGGCGAGCGATAGAGTCTATATTAATTAACCTTGTTAATTGTCGAATTCACGATTAGCGAGTTAATTAGCACAAGTTCGTGTAGGGGGTCCTCTGAGTAACCCTGAAGCTGATCGGACTAATGAAATCAGTTTAGAATAATTATTAGAGAAAACTAAGAAGCATAATAAAAACCAATCCAATGATCCCTTTTTCATGTTATTGATCCCGTCTACTTTCTCTTCTACATTCTTATTCTGCGTCTTTTAAAATTCAGCATTTAATTATTTTATTTTATTTTGTTTTTGTTTTTCCTTCATTCCAAAAATCCCCCTGTTTTCGTAAACACAAAATTCTACACTTACTAGATCCTCCTTCTCTGTGTTCGACCCCGACCGCTATTGCTACAATATAGTAGTAGTGTTGTGGATTATAAATTTTATTTGACCAACATGACCTTTGACAAGTCGAACCCGTGATCTCTCCATAAGATGTTTGGATTGTTGGGGTATATGTCCTAGAACTCAAGTTTTGTTATCTTTTATAAATAAAGATGTTATTCAGTGAAATTATTTATTTTTATTTCAAATATCCAATAGAAACATCCATGGTAATAAAATGAGATACTTGAACTATATCTATGATATAGACAGGGGTCAAGTTCAAGTATGTAACCTAAAACGTCTATAGTAAAATAAATAAGGTTGGGTATCTTGTTTTGGTGACACTATGGATGCGACCTACTTTGCAAATGAGGCAAACCATGTGATCCTGGTTCGTTCATGTAAAGACATGAAAGTAGGGGCATCCTGTGCAAAAGATGTTTACACAAGACGGGACCAAGAAATAAGTCACCCTTACTTTATAACGCCGTTTACTGTAAAGACTGATTTTTTCATACGATGACCTCGGTGACTCGATCTTAATCCTGAGCTTACTATGAACTCCTGTTCGTTTAGGGTTGTCCTTTGATCTGCATGGGTGAGTATGGTTCAAAAGCACCATTCAATAAACCTACCATTTTAGGGGCAACAATAGATGAATAGCTGGGGACATAGTAATGCAAGACAGAATTCACTCCTACTTAAGGTTGTTCCCTTAAGTGCTGAATCCAAGGCTTAAACAAGGGGCCCCACCCTCTCATCGGCCTGAGAGGGATCTCGTTTGTTGGTTGGACCATAAACGAATTGTACATTAGAGGATCAGTGGACTTAAGGATCCTAGATGTAGTATAGGGGTAAAACAGACATTTGACCTGTCTATGGTAACGAACAACCTGTGAAGGATTGACTTACTAATCATGGTTATATCGAGTGGACGAAAATATATCTGCAGAGAGGGGAGTTCAACTACTGGGCTATAGTGGAGTGTCCTGGTAGTTAACGAAAGTTGGTTAACTAGTTTAAAAAGGGTTTTGATTATTTTGACCTCGCACCGTTGGAGCCCATGATCTGTAGGTCCATTAGGTCCCCTTGCTAACTCGAGACTAACTTTTATGATGGATTAAAAATGAATTGTTTTTAAAGTTCATGTTGAGGAAAAATGAATAAAAATAATAGGTGTTGATAATACGTCGAGTTTTGCAAAAACCAAGTATATATGGATTTTGATATAATTTATAAACCGAAAACATGAATAAGGATTCATGTTAAGAAAAACTACATTTCGGAAATGTTCAGGAAAAGTGGCAAAATATTAATTTAATATTAAGATATTAAATTAATAATTAATTATTTAATTAATTAATTTTGAATTAATTTAAAAATTAGGAAATTAAAAATTGTTTTTCAATTTTCAGATTAATTAAAAAATTAATTAATTAAGTTAGTGGGAAAATCCAAGATAATTATGGATTTATAAAAATCAAAATCAATTTTGATTTTTTGGAGGTGGAGTGCATGGTGTCTAAACCCATGCACTCACCTTCCTTAAGCCACTTAATCCTCCATTAATTTGGAGTGGTTTTGGTGTCAAATGCTGGGCATTTCCTTCAGCTTGAATCCCTCTATAAAGCTGAAGAAGAAGGCTGAAACAAGGGAGGTGGAAGAGAGCTGAATTGCTCTAAAAATCCATACCCATACCTATGAAATTCTTGAACTTGTTTTTCACCTTTTCTCACTAAAATTCCATCACTTGAGGATCCCACAATCCATTCCAAAGGCTTGAGGATAGCAAGGAAGACCTTGTGGTAGTTCTCGACTCGTTGGTGAAGAAAAACAAGCAGCCAATCCAACCAATTTCTCCATTGAAATAAAGGTAGGTTGTTGTCTCTGTTTTTCTCCTTATGAACATCATGCCTTAGTTGATCAAATTGAGCATATTAAGTGTTCTAGATCCAAAATTGCTTATGCTTTTAGTATATTAACACCTTCGTGGATAACCGTCCTATTAACTCCCCCACGACGCTCTAAAGTACGTTTACAAATGTCGTATGAAAGAGGGCGCATTTGTTCGAGAACATGTCCTAGAAATGATGGTACAATTTAATTTGGCAGAAGCAAGCGGCGCAGTCATAGACGAACGTAGTCAGGTTGCGTTCATCATGAAATCTCTTCCGAATTGTTTTCTTTAGTTTCACAGCGATGCGATGATGAAAAAGATTGTCTTCAACCTGATAAGCCTCCTAAATGAACTACAACTCTATCAGCCTCTTTTGAAAAGCAAGGGACAGGTAGAAGGGAAAGGCAAATGTTGCCCACTACAAGAGAAAGTTTGAGAAGAGTTCAACTTCTGAAACTTAAGTTGTGGTCTCTTCTTCAAAGAAAATTTAGAAGAAGAAAGTAGACAAGGGGAAGACTCCCACAACTGCTGGTCGAGACAAGGGAAAAACCAAGGTTGTGGCTGACAATGGCAAGTGCTTCCACTGTAATGTGGATGAGCATTGGAAAAGAAATTGCCCAAAGTACGTCGCTGAGGAAAAGAACGAAAGGAAGGTAAATTTGATTTACTTGTTTAAGAAACATGCCTTGTGGAGCATGATGAGTTCACCTGGATATTTGATTCAGGGGAAACTAATCATGTTTGCTTTTCTTTTCAGGAAAATAGTTCTGATAGCGCGCATAGCGAGCTATCTTTCCCGTTACAATTTGGTTAGTCTTTGAGTAATTCGTAACCATTTTATTGCTCTTTAATGTTTATTTTGTAGGAAATTTTTATGTTGAGCTTAATTGAGAAATTGGAGTCAAATGGAGTTCAATCCTTAAAAAAAAAAAAAAAAATCATAGTGTCGCAACGCTATGCGAACTTCCAGAATCCGTAATTTCGCGGTAGCGTCGCGACGCTATGACCAATTTTTGCCTTATTTAAAGATTTTGATTAGGGATTTCTGGGGGACTTCTTTTGGACACTTTGGAGCCGTAAAACAGATGAAAAATAGAGGATTTGGAGTTGAACAAAAAGGAGAAAAAGTGGAAATCAACCCATTGTTCGTGGGGATCGTGACGGGATGATGAGTAGAGTGAATACTCCCTCTTTGAGTGGTTTTCCAAGTTTCTTGAAGCATATTTATTTCGTTTTCGGATTCTTTCATCCAGGTAAAAAATGGAATATTACGTTCGGTTTCTTCCATGAATGAATACCATTTTGATCTTATCTCAGATCTTTGGTCTTTATCATAATTTTGGAAAAAAGCTTTTCTTTTTGCATTATTTTTGGGGGAAAGAAAGTCCTTTTTTAATGCTTCTTTATCGATTGAAAATCCTTGGATAAGGACATTCAATTGACTTTCAAACACAAATCTACTATCCATGTCCGTTTGAGTTGGTGATTGAGGTTGATCTTCGTATTGAAAATTTGCTACATTTTGTTCTATATTAACTTATTTTACTTGAAGAGAGTTAGATCTAGCCATATAGAATTTGGATTCAATATCTGAAGGTGGTCCAGATGTGCTGGGTCGTGAAGACATAAAGTCTTTGACCTTTAAATTTTCTTGCTCTTAAGAAAATTGAACTTCTACTGATCCATCAGGATGTTCTACAATTTGAGCTAAATTTGTGTTTCTTTTTGGTGGAATGAATGCTTCTGTAAGCTTCCATGTTGGATTTCTAGTGATTTGTTCCCAAGATAAACTTTTAGGAACAGTAATTGCGGATTTGTCGAGGTTTGCTTCCAAGAGAACTGTGGATCCTTTTGGTGAAGATCTAAGAGCTCTTGGAGAGATGTTTGTGTTCATAAGCTTGTAGTAGATTCTTAAGATCATTGCAGCAGAATGAGATTGTTCTTGAATGTCCAGGTTTTTTTAGTAGACATCAGCTATCAATGAAGATAGGATGTTTGGATCTTTTAGAGAGAGTGTAAAGTTAGGATAGCAATTGAAAAATAATGGTCATTTCTCAAGATTAGATTGAACAATCCCGAAAAGGGAGTTTGAGAAATTTTGATGTCTTTTACCTCTTAAAGAGATGAGGATTGGGATATCTAGACCAAGTCGAAATAGAGGTTTGATTGCGATTTGAACTAATCCAATATGAAGATAATTGAATTCTTGACGATGTTGAAGGATGAGCTTTTTTGAAAAAAGGTTTATTGTTTTTCGATCATTATTGATGGGTATGTTTTTCTCAGAGATCTTTATACAGTTTCTTTGAGAAAAATTGAAAGTACTATGATAGTAGATTGTTTTTGGATCTACCTTTGGGATACTCCATTGATGAAGTTTGTCTTCAATTTTTGCTATTGATAATTCTTGATTGGTAGTGTTTGAGATTTTTGAATCTGAATCAACTTTGTGGTCTTCATGATCATCGGAAATTGAAACTGCTTTTCCTTTGACTCCTCTACTCATAATTCTTTTCAAAAGCTTAGACATGGTTTATCTTCTTTTGATCATATCCAATACAAACAAAGAATAATTTTCTTTCTTTCTTCGAAGCTTTAAAAATACAACAATTTAACCAAGTACTAGTTGTTGTGGAACAGGAGCTTACCAACGGTCTTACCAATTGCCGGGAACACAACCTTTACCAACCAGCGGACGACTAGCGGACGCAACGGTTTATCTTCTTGTACGCGTGTGTCTGGAAAAGGAAATATGGTAGCGTCGGGATGCTTCCTATCACATCGTCGAGACGCTGTAAGTCTGTCGTGTATTCTCATTAAGGAAACGTAGCGTCTCGACGCTCCAAGAGTGGCGTCTCGACGCTAATGGGCAGAATGCCCTCTCTTGGCTCCTTGTTACTTGAATCTTTTTGGTTCTTTGGCATCTTTTCACGTCCCGAACACCCGATTAATTCTTATTCCACGTTTTAACTCTAATCAACGCTTTCCTACAAAATAAACAATTAAGCACAATAAAATGGCCCAAACATCATAAAAGACTAGCTAAATTAAATAAGTAAAAGTAGCTAGCTATGCTCGCTATCAAATACCCCCAAACTTAAGCTTTTGCTAGTCCTCGAGCAAACTACAAATCAAACATACAATGGAAGAATGGATGCAACAATCATAACTCAATTCTCAAGGCTCAAAAGTCAATAACCGAGCAAGCAAGAGACATGCACACAAGGACCAATGAGGGAGGCAAATTAAAATTTTTCCAAAATTAACTTGCACAAGCGAGATCTAACTCAACAAGATCAGACTCTACTAGCCCGGGATTGGATTATTAAACTCTCAGCTCATCTTCCCTCTACACTGGCACTAAGGTTTCACTAATGAGTTAATGGAACAAATTAGTTTGTTTATCTCCATACTTAGGTGCTTATAATTAACAATTAAATTAAGCATTTATATGTGGCACTAGCTTTCACACACCTATTGCAGGGACCCTTAACCTGAGTTTTCTCTGGTTGGCCTAACTGATCACAATAGGGGTAGCTCTTTTTGCCTTAATCTTTATTAACCATTCAATATTGTGCACAAGCCATGGCATTATTATCTTATTTCAACAGTAACAACAAGAATGATTTTTCTTTATGAGCATAAATAGCATATATTCTTTTCTTTCCTCCTAAGCAAGATCAAACATGCTAATTTGCAAAAAAAATAACTCTTTAGCTCTACCCTACACCTATCGAGGTGACAACAAGCATATGAACCCAATAATTCCCTCATAAGCATTCAAATCCCAATCTAGCCAAGACAAATACTCTACTCATGCAAGCCATCTCCTACAAAAATTTTAAAAAGTCTCCCCTTTTGGGCACTCATGCTTACAACTCATCACAAGCTTGAAAATTGACAAGAAAGCCTATCCTAGGACATTATAATCATGCAAAAGTAGCATCCAGAAAACAACCATATGCATAATTCAAAGAAAGCTCAAAACTATAGCCCGAACTCAGATGCTCAAGGGCTCCACAAACATGCTAATCCACCCCCAAACTTAAAGTATGCATTGTCCTCAATGTATAAAGAGAATAAGGCATAAACAAGCATGAGAACAATAAATGAATGAAAGGGGTGAACAATTCTGGCCTGGAATGATGATGACTTCTTGACTGAATGCTTGGAATCTTGACAGCTTGAAAGCAAAGGAGAGAAAGAAAACAAGACCTACAAAACAGACACAAACAATACATAAAACTCAAAAGAAAGAAATAACTAACTCACTTGGGTTGCCTCCCATAAGCGCTTGTTTAACGTCATTAGCTCGACGTGTTGACCAACTATGAATCAGGGTGGTCTCCTGTCAGATTTTCCATCACTGGTGCTCTTCCTAGCACCTCTCCTGTAGCCCACCAACATGGTATCTGATGTGTTCTTGGGGTCCTCAAAAGCTTTTAAAACCTCTTTCTCCTGTTGAACTCTGATGATTAGTTCCCTGCGCTCAATATCAATTATAACTCTCCCTGTAGCAAGGAAAGGTCTCCCTAATATAATAGGCATAGCAGGATTCTCTTTAATATCTAGCACAAAGAAATCAACAGGAAGGAAAAATCTACCTACTTTAATCAGAATATTATCAACAATCCCATATGGACTAACCACAGACTGGTCAGCCAACTGAAGTCTAACAGAAGTAGATTTTATGTCTCCTATGTTAAGCTTTTTGCACAGAGATAATGGAATAATATTTATGCTGGCCCCTAGATCACATAGTGCTCTACAAGAATAAGTACCAAAATTACAAGGAATAGTAAAACTCCCTGGGTCAGACAATTTCTCTGGTACTCCCTGTTGGACACGAGCACTGCACGTCGATGCGAGATATACAGTTTCCAACTGCTTTTCCTTTTTCTTCTTGTTGAGCCATTCCTTCATGAATTTTCTGTAGTGAGGCATCTGCTCCAAGGCATCTGAAAAAGGAATATTAACATGCAAACCCATAAAAGCATCTAAAAACTTGTCAAACTTGACTTTAGAATTTTTCTTTTTCTTTAATTTAGGAACTAAAACAGTATGAGAAGGGATAGAAGGCTCAGGATTAAGCTTTTCAGCTTCGTGTGAGATGGTGCCTTCTTCAACTCCTCCTGTTAGTTCCTCTGGTTCAGTAGTTTCCTCTTCAGCTAATTTAGTCTCCTCCTCATAATGCACAAATACGGCCTTGCAGTACTCCAAAGAAGATTTCTCCTATTCAACTGGGGCTTTACCTTTATTCATAGAGTTGACAACACTTACCAGTTGTCCCAGCTGAGTCTCTATATTCTTGATTGCTGCAGAATGACCATTGACAGTAGTGTTTATTGCAAACGACCTCCTCAAGCTTATTTGACCTGTTACTTGATTCTGCAATAAAAGCTCCCACAAGGTCTTCTAAAGATTTCTTATTTTCTTGACTTTGAGGAGTGAAGCCAGGAGGATTCAAAACATTCTTATTATTAGCATAGGAAAAATTCTCATGATTTCTATTGCTAGGGTGATAATGTGTAGGTGTGGAATTATTATTATACCCCCTATAATTAAAATTCGAAACATACTAAACCTGCTCGAGATTTTCCCCCTGAGTCTGGGATGCAAGGGCAGCTGCAGACTCAATTGATTGAACATTCCCTGAACCTGAAAACTTTAAAAATGCATTAGCCAAGGAAGACATCTGAGCCTGAAGTGCACTTACGTTGTCAACCTCGAACACTTCAGCAGCAATCTTTTTGGGTCTTGACCGCTCAGATGGCCACTGATAGATGTTGGTGGCCATATCCTCTAATGAAGTCCTAACATTCTCAACAGTCTTGGACAACAGAGTCCCACCTGCAGCTGCATCAACAATAGTTTTCGTGCTAGGGGTTAATCCATTGTAAAATAATTGAACCTGTAGCCAGTCAGGGTATCCGTGCTGAGGGCACTTCCTTAGCAGCTCTTTAAATCTCTCTCAAGCCTCGAACAGCTGTTCATCGAATTGTTGCTGGAATGTCCCAATTTCGGTCCTTAGCTTGACCGTCTTGGCAGGAGGAAAGAACTTCTTTAAGAATGCCTGGACCAAAGCATCCCAAGTGGTAATTCTCCCAGGTGGAATAGATTGTAACCAGTCCCTCGCTTTATCCTGCAACGAAAAAGGAAATAAACGTAAGCGAATGGCATCTTCAGAAACACCATTTAACTTTACCGTCCCACAGTTTTCTAAGAAGGATCTCAGATGAGAATTTGGATCCTCCATGGGCGATCCTCTGTAAGCGCAATCTCGAGCCATCTGGATGAGACCTGTTTTCGGCTCAAAATTGTTAGCATTAATCGGGGCATAGACGATCCCTGATTGTTGCTCTTGAAAGATCGGCTGAAAATAGTCCCTGATGGGCTTAGGCTCCTGATAACTGCCCAAAAGGTAGTTATTTAGGCCTCAATTATATAGGGATTTGTGTGTCCTTTATGCTTATTAGGGTTGGTTTTAGAGAGATATTACATGATTTAACCCATTTGGAAGAATACAAGCTTTGGAAATCACTTTGTGCAGATTATGCTGCTGAGCGACTGGAAGGAGAAAATTCTATGCTGCAGCAAAACTGGAAGCAGAAACTGCCACATCACAGCTCGTTAGCCAACTTCATGAACCGACTTCTATTGAGATATTTTCGGGATAAAGGATCAAGGAGAGCCTTACACGTGTCCTAGCTTACCTAATTCAAGCCTCCCATCCTTCTATAAAAGGAAGTAGCCGTCAAAGTCAAATTCATTCCATGTTTTCCCTTGGAAGCCGAAGAGTATAGGGAGATTGAAGACCATCAAGAACACCATCAACCGCAAGTTGATTAGGGAGTTTACCTTCTTATTTAACGTATAGTTATGGACATGCATACTCAGATTGTAATTCGTATTCCTATGCTTAATATGAACTAAGTAGCTTAAGGTGTTGGTTAGGAATAATATGATTACTGTGCTTCATCTATAGTAATAAATTGACTATTGCATTTTGGTTAATTGTTGTGCTTATTCTTATTTTATGCCCGCCTGGCCAGCCGGTATGGATAACTCTCTCTAGTTTCAGGGATGATTTAGAGAGTGTGTGGCAATTATCCACACTACGATAATTGTGTATTGGTGAACGCCAGTGACTGAGCTAGGGATAGCCAGTTGCCTAGTGCCTGATCGGTCGCACTTCATTGGGGTTGAAACACATCCCAAAAGATCCGGAGTTCCGGGAGGAATCCGCTAATAATACTGCGGGAAATGCATGATCAATAATATTGCTAGAACATATTTTATAACAATCACTAAAACCTAACCAGCGCCTGTCTTTAATCTATCTATCTATTTGTTTACTCGTTGTTCTGTCATTTATTCTGCTACAGCATAATTCCGATAAAACCCAATCATTTTATTATTCTTGAAACCATTAGAAAAATTGCACAAAATAGGTAAAGTGGAGATTTATTCAGACCTTGGATTGATAATATTACTTGTTGCAGACTGTGTATACTTGCACAGGAATTCTAGAGTATTTATACTACATTTTTACTCACTCTAGGAACCAAACAAGTTTTTGGCGCCGTTGCCGGGGACTTGAATAAGTTTTTATCTGATCTGTTTTTTGTATGTGTTTTAGTGGTTTGGTGCTATAACTTTTTTATTGTTTCTTTTGTTTTTGCAGGTGTGATTTTGGTGCATGAGCGATCCGCCTGGGGTACAGTTTGAGCTTGACCCAGAAATTGAAATGACATTTAGGAACAGAAGGAGGGAGCAGCGCAGAAACCAGATGGAGAACGTGCCGCAACCACCGCAGGTTCCTGAAGGTCCAGCAGCAGCAAACCCCCAGCAGAATCCGTTGCTGCAGCAAAACCCACTGTTTGAGCAAAATGAGCAGCGAAATAATCAGGCTGAGAATCATATCTTGATAGCGAACGATAGGACCAGAGCCATTCGAGCATATGCTGTCCCGATGTTTAATGAGTTGAATCCAGGGATTGCACGTCCCCAAATCCAAGCGGCGAATTTTGAAATGAAACCGGTAATGTTTCAGATGTTGCATACCGTGGGGCAATTCCATGGTTTGTCATCTGAAGACCCTGATTTACATCTTAATTCTTTTCTAGGAGTTAGTGAATCTTTTGTAATTCAAGGAGTGCCGAGAGATTCTCTTAGATTAACTTTGTTCCCGTATTCTCTTAGAGATGGAGCAAAGTCATGGTTAAACTCTTTTGCTCCAGGATCAATTAGGACGTGGGATGAGTTAGCTTAAAATTTTTTGAGTAAATATTTCCCACCTAATAGAAATGCTAAATTAAGGAGTGAAATAGTAGGGTTTAGGCAACTTGAAGATGAGACTTTTAGTGAGGCTTGGGAGAGGTTTAAGGAGCTTTTGCGAAAGTGTCCCCACCATGGGTTACCTCATTGTATTCAAATGGAAACATTTTACAATGGTTTGAATGGAGTAACCCAAGGTATGGTCGATGCTTCGGCTGGAGGGGGCCCTTTTGGCAAAAACTTTTGATGAAGACTATGAAATTTTAGAAAGAATATCTATTAACAGTTGTTAGTGGTCGGATGTTAGAGGCACAACTAAAAAGGTTAAGAGTGTGTTAAAGGTTGATGGTGTCTCCACCATTAGGGCCGATCTTGCTATGATTGCTAACGCTCTTAAGAATGTGACAGTGATTAGTCATCAGCAGCCACCAGCTATGGAGCCTGCAGCAGCGGTGAACCAAGTCACGGACGAAGCATGTGTCTATTGTGGTGAAGATCACAACTACGAGTTTTGCCCCAGCAATCCAGCTTCTGTGTTTTTTGTAGGTAATCAGAGGAACAACCCTTATTCTAACTTCTATAATCCAGGTTGGCGCAACTACCCCAACTTCTCATGGGGAGGTCAAGGAAATAACATGCATACGCAACAGAAGATGAACCAGCCAGGATTTGCTAAAGCGCAGGTAATGCCCCAGCAAAATTTGGGAAATTCTCTCGAGGCAATGATGAAAGAATTTATGGCTCGCACAGACGCCGCAATTCAAAGTAATCAAGCTTCGATGAGGGCCCTGGAATTGCAAGTGGGTCAGCTAGCTAATGAGCTCAAGGCGAAGCCTCAAGGGAAACTTCCTTCGGATACTGAACACCCTCGAAGGGAAGGTAAGGAGCAGGTAAAGGCAGTAACTCTTAGGAGTGGTAAGCCATTAGAAGAGTCTAGAAAGACCCAGAATTTAAATAGTAATAGTGATAATATTGTTGTTATTGAAAAAGAGTTGGAGTCTGGTGAGGGTGCTGGAGGCAGCAAAGAAAATGCTGAAGCATCTGGTTCTGTGCCGGATGTAGAACCACCATATGTGCCGCCCCCACCTTATGTACCACCTCTACCTTTTCCACAAAGGCAAAAGCCTAAGAATCAGGATGGTCAATTTAATAAGTTTTTAGAGATTCTGAAGCAGTTGCATATAAATATCCCTTTAGTAGAAGCTATTGAGCAAATGCCTAATTATGCTAAATTTCTTAAGGATATTTTGACTAAAAAGGAAAGGTTAGGTGAGTTTGAAACTGTATCTCTTACTGAGGAGTGTAGTGTTATTCTTAAGAATGGGCTACCCCCCAAGGCTAAGGATCCAGGGTCATTTACTATACCTGTGTCTATAGGTGGAAAGGAATTAGGTAGAGCACTCTGTGATTTAGGTGCAAGCATTAACCTTATGCCTCTTTCGGTCTATCGGAAGTTAGGTATTGGTGAAGCTAGGCCTACCACAGTTACGCTCCAACTAGTCGATAGATCTATCACATATCCAGAGGGTAAAATTGAGGATGTCTTAATAAAAGTTGATAAATTCATATTTCCTGTTGATTTTATTATTTTAGACTATGAGGCTGATAAAGATGTCCCAATTATTCTAGGTCGTCCATTTTTTGCTACTGGTAGGGCATTAATAGATGTTCAAAAAGGAGAATTAACAATGAGAGTCTGTAATGAGGAAGTGAAATTTAATGTGTTTAAAGCCATGAAATATCCAAACGAAATGGAGGATTGCTCCTTCATCAGGATTCTGGAGAGCACAGTTATTGAGACAACAATACAGGATTCGGTTGATAAGCACTCGGAAAAGCATGGAGAGGTTAGTGTAGAAGATTTTGAATTTTGTTCTTTAGATAGAAAAAATGAAAAATAATTGTTTAGGTGTGAGGATGTTTTTGAGTCTTTAGATTTAGATCAAAGAAAGGCTCCCCCAATTAAGCCATCCCTAATTGAGGCACCCACTTTAGATTTGAAACCTCTACCGGATCATCTAAAGTATGTGTATCTTGGGGAAAGTGATACGTTGCCCATTATTGTTGCATCAGATTTAATGCCAGAGCATGAGGAGGCCTTAATAAAATTGTTGCAGCAATACCGCAAAGCTATAGGTTAGACATTGGCTGATATTCAAGGGATTAGCCCATCTTTTTGTATGCACAAAATCACTCTAGAGGAGGGATCATTTAGGAGTATTGAGCAACAAAGAAGGCTTAACCCTGCAATGAAAGAGGTTGTTAAAAAGGAGGTAATTAAATGGTTGGATGCTGGGATCATTTATCCAATTGCCGATAGCAATTGGGTAAGCCTTGTCCAATGTGTTCCTAAGAAAGGAGGTGTCATTGTGGTGAGCAATAAAGATAATGAGTTGATTCCAACCAGGACAGTAACTGGCTGGAGGGTTTGTATGGATTACAGAAGGCTTAATAAAGCCACCCGAAAGGATCATTTCCCTCTACCATTTATCGACCAGATGTTGGATCGATTGGCTGGTCAGGCCTATTACTGTTTCTTCGATGGTTATTCTGGGTATAACAAGATTACTATTGCTCTTGAAGATCAGGAAAAAACCACTTTCACCTGCCCTTATGGGACGTTTGCTTTCAGGCGAATTCCTTTTGGCCTTTGCAATGCTCCAACAACATTTCAGCGGTGTATGATAGCAATTTTTTCTGATATGATTGAGTCCACTGTTGAAGTCTTTATGGACGATTTTTCAGTGTTTGGAGGGTCTTTTCAGAGTTGTTTGGAAAATTTAGGAAAGGTGTTAAAAAGATGTGAGGATACCCATCTAGTTCTTAATTGGGAGAAGTGCCACTTCATGGTGAATGAAGGCATAGTGTTAGGTCATAAAATTTCGAAAAATGGTCTAGAAGTTGATAGAGCAAAAGTTGAGGTTATTGAAAGGCTAGAGCCACCGAGTTCAGTGAAGGGAATTCGGAGTTTTTTAGGACATGCTGGATTTTATAGGAGGTTAATAAATGATTTTGCCAAAATCAGTAAACCTCTTTGTAACTTATTGTGCACTGATCATGTTTTTTACTTTAATGCATATTGTAGGAAGGCTTTTGAAACATTAAAGGTTGCTTTAATCTCAGCACCCATTCTTTGCGCGCCTAATTAGAATTTGCCATTCGAGGTAATGTGTGATGCGAGTGATGCTGCGGTAGGTGCAATGCTGGGGCAAAAGCATGGCAAATTTATTCATCCTATATGTTATGCAAGCAAGGTTTTAAATGAAGCACAGGACAACTACACAACTACTGAAAAAGAGTTGTTAGCTGTTGTGTCTGCTTTTGAAAAATTTCGGCCATATTTGGTTGGATCCAAAGTCACGGTGTTCACGGATCATGCAGCAATAAGGTATTTAATGTCTAAGAAGGATGCAAAGCCGAGACTAATTCGTTGGATTTTATTACTGCAGAAATTTGACTTGGAGATAAAGGACAAGAAGGGATCAGAGAATGTCGTTGCAGATCATTTGACTCGTCTTGATCCATCATCATCTTTGCTGGAGCAATCTGCCATTTCCGATTCTTTTCCAGATGAGCAGCTTTTTGCTGTTCAGGTAAAGGTAGTCAGGGATGTCCCTTGGTATGCTGATATTGCCAACTTTTTAGTGAAGGGAGTCACCCCTATTGACATGGATTGGAGGCAGAATAAAAAGTTTAAGCATGATGCGAAATTTTTCTTTTGGGATGAGTCGTTTATGTATAAGCAATGCTCTGACAGGATTATTCGTAGGTGTGTTTCAGGTGATGAAGCAAAAGAAATCCTGGAGCAATGTCACTCTTCGCCGTATGGAGGTCATTTCAGCGGACAGAGGACGGCTATGAGGATTTTGCACTGCGGATTTTTTTGGCCTACGTTATTTAAGGATGCCCATTGGTTCTACAAGCAATGTGACGCTTGCCAAAGGAGAGGAAATTTGGGGCCTGTAGATGAAATGCCTCTTACTTACATTTTAGAAGTTGAATTATTTGATGTATGGGGTATTGACTTTATGGGGCCATTTCCCCCTTCTAATGGCAATGTTTTTATCTTATTGGCAGTTGATTACATGTCCAAGTGGGTGGAGGCCATTGCATGCCATCAGAGTGATGCCAAGACAGTAGCAAGGTTTCTTCAATCGCACATCTTTGCGCGGTTTGGGACACCTAGGGCTCTAGTGAGTGATGAGGGTACACATTTTGCTAATAATATCTTAACTAAGCTTTTAGCTAAGTATGAGATTAAGCATAGGATAGCTACCCCTTATCACCCACAAGCAAATGGTCAAGCTGAAATTAGTAATAGGGAAATTAAAGCTATTTTAGAGAAAGTAGTCCATCCATCTAGAAAGGATTGGTCCTTTAGGTTGGATGAGGCTCTTTGGGCTTATAGGACAGCTTATAAGACTCCTCTAGGTATGTCTCCCTATAGGTTAGTATATGGGAAAGCTTGCCATTTACCATTAGAGCTTGAGCACAAAACATTTTGGGCTTTGAAAAAGTTAAATTTTGATTTGAGTCGTGCATGAGCAATAAGAATGCTGCAGCTTAATGAGTTAGAAGAATTTCGTCAATTTTCTTACGAAAATGTGAAAATGTATAAGGAAAAGACTAAGCTGTGGCATGACAAAAAAATTAAATCTAAGGAGTTTGTCAAGGGTCAGAAAGTTTTGCTTTATAATTCTAGATTAAAATTATTTCCTGGAAAATTGAAATCTAAATGGTCAGGACCGTTTATCATGGTTGAAGTTTTTTCCAATTGAGCAATTACTTTGTAGGATGAAAAAGATGGGAGAGTATTCAAGGTGAATGGACAGCGTGTGAAGCATTATTGGGGTGAGGAATTTCAGTCGAAATATCCTTCCCTACGATTGGTTGATGATTGAGAGAGCAGGACTTTTGCGGGAGCATTTCACAGAGCAAAATTTTGAAGCTCCCAGGATTTGAATTGATTTTATTTTTCGTTAATTTGATTTTAATTTCGGTTAGGTTAGATTTAATTTTGCATGAGTTATTAGATTTTATCTTTTAAGTATTTTTTTTTATTTTTGGTAGGTTAGTTTTTTTTTTTATTTTCGGGTTCTTTATTTAAATTATCTTGCAATTATCTTTTAGTTAGGTAGATTTTATTTTATCTAGATTTTATTTTCGGTTATTTGAATTCTAGTTTTAATTCATAGAGATTTTCTCTAATTTATTCGGTTTCTTTTGAGAATAAAAGATTAAGTTTCATTTGATCCGTTAAAGTTCAATTTGAATTTAAAATATTTGATTTTCCTATTTTGAAATTTAAAATTCCGTATCTAAGATTGGACAGGTTCAGAAGATTGTCGCAGCAAAGATAATTCTGGAGCAAATTTCTCATATGCATAGGAAGGATTTTAGTGTGAGTAATTATTTTTACCGTTGGGATTTTTGAATTTCTATTGGCAGGTGCATTGCATGGATGCTGCCACATGTCGTGCAGGGACAATCCAACGGTTTAGCCGTTGACAGCATGCCATTATTTCCCATAGATGATTGGAGTTCCACAATTTTACCGTTAGGGATTCGAATTGCAACTTAATGGTGAACGGTAAAACCGTTTATTACGGAGCAAATCCTTTCGGTTAGGATTTTAAATTGTTGCAGCTCTATTTATTCGCAATCTCTGGTAAGTGCGTTTCACTTCGTCTTCTTGAAACTTTGTAAGTGTTATTCTTTCTTTCTCTGCACTCTCTATCAAAACCCTTTTACACCTTCAATGGCTAAAACAAGAGCTTGAAAAGAGAGGGAGAGTGAAGAGGAGAACGTGCCGGTCAGACCGGAAGTACAAAAAGGAAAAACTAAGAAAAAGAGAACGCCAGAAGAGAAGGAGGCTAAGCGAAGAAGAAGGCAACAAAGAGTTGCAGAACAAGAAAGAGCGAGAGAGGAGGAGGTTGTTGCAGAAGGAGACGAAGACCCACAAGAATCTGGCAAACCGAATCAAGAAGAGGATGGACGGGAAGTGGCGACTATAGAAGAGGCTCGAGAAGAAATTCTGGCGAGACAGAGTGAGGTTATGCAGACGGAGGCTGTAGAGGAAGAAGACAGAGAGCCAGTTCAGGAGGCTCGTGTGGAGGTTATCATACCTGAACCGCCGAAGCGACGCCGCATTAAGCGAAAGGCTGGGCGCATTCCAGTGATCAGGACTGATACCCCATCGCCTCCATCATCAGATTCCGAGAAAGAGAAGGTCCAGCAAGAGGAACGAGAGAAAAAAGAGGCTGAGGAAAGAAGGCGAGAAGAAGAAGAGAAAAAGGCAGAGGAGGAACAGTTGCTGAAGAGGAGAGAAGAGAAGGGCAAAAAGATTGCTGAAGCATCAGAGGAGCACGATGAAATAGCAAAGCGACAGGTGCCATACGATCGCGTCGTCAATAATTTTGCTAGAGCAAAATACACTGAGCTCTTAAAAAGAGATTTTCTGTTCGAAAGAGGTTTCAGCGGTGATCTTCCACCATTTCTAAGGACCGACATAGCTGACCACGGCTGGGAGCTGTTTTGTGCTAAGCCAGAGGCTGTGAACGCACAGGTGGTTCGTGAATTCTATGCCAACATTGATAAAGAAGAGGGTTTCCTGGTAATTGTCAGAGGAGTCGAGATAGATTGGAGTCCAAGTGCGATCAACGCACTGTACCATCTTCAAAACATCCCCCACGCGGCATTCAATGAAATGGCAGTCACGCCATCTGAGGAGCAGTTAAGTAATGCTGTCCGGGAGGTAGGAATTGAGGGGGCGCAGTGGCAACTATCAAAGACTCAGAAAAGGACATTCCAATCAGCTTACTTGAACAAGGAAGCAAACACGTGGATGGGTTTCATCAGGCAGAGGTTGCTTCCGACAACGCACGAATCGACAGTATCCAGGGAACGAATTCTTTTGGCTTTTGCTATCTTAAGGGCTCTCAGTATTGACGTAGGAAAAATTATTTGTAATGAAATTGCCTGCTGCTGGAAGAAAAAGGTGGGGAAGTTGTTCTTCCCGAACACAATTACTATGCTATGCAGACAAGCAGGGGTTCCAATGGAGGAGAGTGATGCAATTCTATTTGATAAAGGGATCATTGATATGCCCAATTTGGCGCGGCTCTAGCGCACGCAAGGAGATACGTCAAGGTGGGCTTATCTACGGCATCAATACGATTCTAGAACAACTGGCACTTTCGGCCAGTAGGCAGGAGTTTGCTGAAAGGCAAACTTTAACCTTCTGGAACTATGTTAAGAATCGAGATGCCAGCTTAAGAAGGGCACTGCAAGAGAATTTTTCCAAGCCGTATCCAGCCCTTCCTACATTCCCTGAAGATCTGTTGAACCCTTGGATTCCACCGCCGCCTGCTGAGAAAGAAGATGAAGAGGAAGATCTGGGTCAGGAAGAGTGAAGAGAGATTTGAGCGCGCAAGCTTTTTGATGAAATATTTTGTTTGCTGGCGCATTCCTGACCCCCTCTTTTATATGATTGCTTGCCTTGTTTCTTTTTAGTTTTTTATTGCGAAAAATATATCTCTGCTTTGTAATGTTTTTTCTATGATTTTAATGAAATTTCTGAATGTTTCTATTCTATGAGCACTGACAGACTGTAACTTAACTATTTTCTTCTGAATTTTTGAAGCTTGGACTGATTACGCTTAGTTAGATCAAGGTATTCTGATCTCCAGAAACCTTTTGATTGAGCATTTCTTCTAGCCGGGACTGTTGCTGCGGCAAGAAGATTTTGACGGTAGTATTGACTTATATGATCCACTTTAAGCTTAATCCTAGTCCAATGTTTAGTTTAAAAATTCAGATAGAAAAATTTAAGTTTTGGTGTATAATTGCTTAATTAATGATTCATTGAGGACAATGAATAATTCAAGTTTGGGGGACTTTTTGCTACTCCAATTATTTTGCTCGAGCATTCCTGTCCTTCAAAATTAAAATTTGCTAGGTTATTGAGTAACCGGGGACATTTGTGATACCCATAGGTTGTCTTCGCGTCAAAAGATGACCTAGGAAATGAGAAATATGAGAAAAACTTATTTGCTCAAAAATTATTTGTTGAAGATTTTGCTGAAAAAATTGACGGAGCAAAAGTTTTGAAGGATGAATGATGATCCAGCAGTTTTTTTGTCTCCCATAACTTAGGTGAGCTTCATCATAAAATGTCGCCATTCTGAGGGGCAAGAGATGGAATAACTAGGGATTTTTTAGCTTTATAATGAGTATTGAGTCTAGTTGGTGATGAGCTTGAGGCAAGGGTATACTGCACCATAAAGTGGGTCATCCCATGCTTAAGAGCTTATACCCCCACTCGCATGTCTCCTACACGAACGCATTGGATCGCAACGTTTGTATCAAATACAAAGTGGGTCGTATCCATAGTGTCACCAGGATAAGGCACCCAGTCTTATCCCTATACTATAGACCCTTTAGGCTGTTTCTTGAACAATGATCCCATATGTCGCTACATATAGTTCAAGACTCATATTACAGCCTTGGATGTCTAGTTTATTGGATTAGGGTTATTATTAGGCAAAGACAAACATAAAATAACTAATAACAATTAATGGAAAAATATATCAATATTATTTCATTAATATCCGGTCAACGGTTACATTCACTATCTACGAGTTTTAGGGCATAAAACCCAACAAACTCCCACTTGAACTAAAACACTAGTTAGTGGGATGTAAATGCAATAATCTAAAGCTGGAAATACAATGAACTAGGGCATCCTTATACCCATTATACATTTCTCCCACTTGCCCTAGATTAGATGGCATACATATTTCGTAGACCTAGACCTTCTAGATGACCCTCAAACACTTTAGCCGTGAGAGCCTTTGTAAATGGATCAGCGATGTTGTGCTCCGAGGCGATCTTAGTGACGATCACATCTCCTCTTTGCACAATCTCCCGTATCAGGTGATACTTCCTCTCGATGTGTTTACCCCATTTGTGGCTACGAGGTTCTTTTGAGTTGACTACAGCCCCACTGTTGTCACAGTATAGTGTTATGGGCACGTTCATATTCGGAACTACTTCCAAATCAGTTAAGAACTTTCTGAGCCACACTGCCTCCTTAGCTGCTTCGCAAGCTGCTACATACTCAGCCTCCATGGTTGAGTCTGCTATGCATCCTTGTTTGATGCTTTTCCACACTACTGCTCCTCCATTGAGGGTGAATACTGACCCTGATGTGGATTTCCTAGAATCCTTATCAGCTTGAAAGTCAGAATCAGTGTATCCAGTAAGAATCAAATCCTTAGCTCCATACACAAGCATGTAGTCCCTCGTTCTCCGAAGATACTTGAGGATATTCTTAACCGCTCCCCAGTGGTCCAACCCTGGATTAGACTGATACCTACTGACTACTCCCACTGCATAACATATGTCAGGCCTAGTGCAGAGCATGGCATACATTAAGCTGCCCACAACTGAGGCGTAGGGAATGTGTCTCATGTTCTCAACTTCTTGAGGTGTCTTAGGAGATTGTTCCTTAGACAGGTGTACCCCATGTCTGAAGGGTAGGAGTCCCTTCTTGGAGTTTTGCATCGAATATCGAGACAACATCTTGTCAATATACGTTGCTTGAGACAGAGCTAGCGTTTTGTTCTTACGATCCCTAATGATTTGGATTCCCAGAACATATTGAGCCTCTCCCAGATCTTTCATTTGGAATTGGGCAGCTAGCCATTTCTTAATGTCAGTGAGGTATCCTACATCATTCCCAATGAGTAGGATATCGTCTACATAAAGTATTAGAAAAGCTACTTTCCTTTTGTTGACTTTCTTGTATACACAAGGCTCATCAACGATTTGGTCAAAGCCAAAAGATTTGATTGCAGTATCAAATCTAATGTTCCATGATCTGGATGCTTGTTTCAATCCATAAATGGATCGATTTAGCTTACAAACCTTTTGTTCCTGACCTTGGGCTATGAACCCTTCGGGTTGAGACATAAAGATATTCTCTTCAAGATTACCATTCAGAAAGGCAGTCTTGACGTCCATTTGCCATATTTCATAGTCATAATATGTGGCAATGGATAAAAGAATTCTTATGGACTTTAACATGGCTACAGGAGAAAAGGTTTCCTCATAGTCAACCCCTTCCTTTTGGGTATAACCCTTTGCCACTAGTCTAGCTTTGAAGGTTTGTACCTTTCCAGCTGCATCTCTTTTTCTCTTATAGATCCATTTGCACCCTATGGGTTTTACCCCATATGGTAGATCTGCAAGTTCCCATACAGAATTGGAATACATTGACTCCATTTCCAGGTTCATGGCTTTGACCCATTCATCCTTATCTTCGTCATTCATTGCCCGTCGATAGGACAATGGATCCTCAATGCCATCATTAGGTATGACAACCTGAGTTTCAGTTAAACCCAAGTAGCGGTCAGGTTGTAACACAACCCTCCCACTGCGTCGAGGCATTCCCAACGATTGAGATGGACGGGATGGATCTGAAGAACTAGTTCCTTCATCAACCCTTGTTGAAGGTCCAACTTCATCAACAACTCTTGATGATTCTTCAGTAGCTTTTCCTAATATTATTTTGCTTCGTGGTTTATGATCTCTCATGTGGTCTTCCTCTAAGAAAGTGGCGTTTGTCGATACAATCACCTTATTTTCTTGTGGGTCGTAGAAATAACCACCTCTCGTTTCTTTAGGGTAACCAACAAATTGGCACAGTTTTGAACGAGGTTCCAGTTTCTTAGGATTTGTCACAAGCACGTGTGCAGGACAACCCCAGATGCGAAAGTGATGCAAACTAGGTTTACGCCCCTTCCATAACTCGAAAGGTGTTTCAGAAACACTTTTCGAGGGAACATTGTTCAAGATGTATACTGCAGTCTCTACTGCATACCCCCAAAACGAGCTAGGCAATTGAGCATAGCTCATCATTGATCGAACCATGTCTAACAAGGTTCTATTTCTCCTTTCTGACACACCATTCTGCTGAGGTGTACCAGGGGCTGAGAGTTGAGATTGGATTCCATGTTCTATCATATAATCCTGGAATCTTTGATCCATATACTCCCCTCCTCGATCAGATCGAAGTATTTTAATAGATTTACTTAATAGTTTTTCAACTTCAGCCTTAAACTCCTTAAACTTTTCAAGGGCTTCAGACTTATGTCCCATTAGGTATAAGTAACCATATCTTGAATAATCATCTATAAATGAGATGAAATATTCGTACCCTCCTCGAGCTTTTACATTCATTGGACCACATAGATCCGAATGTATTAACTCTAAGGGTTCTTTGGCTCTGTAACCTTTTCCAGTAAAGGGTCTTTTGGTCATTTTTCCCTCAAGACAAGATTCACAAGGTGGTAGTGAATCATCTTCTAACTTGCTTAGAAGTCCATTCTTTACCAAACGACCGATCCTATCGATGTTTATATGACCAAGTCTAAGATGCCAAAGATGAGTATTGTTACTTGATGGAGAAATCTTTTGCCTTTTACTTTGAGTTTCAGCAGTTTTAAATAATTCGTGATTTAAAAGTGCTTTGTTTTCGGTTGGTCTTAAAACATACAAGTTATTTTCCAATTTGGCTGAACAAATAAGTATACCATTTTTATAAATGAACGCTTCATTCATATCAAAAGTAACTGTATACGATTGTTCAATCAAACATGAAATAGAAATCAAGTTCCTCTTAATCTTGGGAACGATTAACAAACTTTCTAAAAGCAAGAATCTATTTCTAAAAAATAACTTCGCAGCTCCCACTGCTTTAGCTGAAATGACTTCTCCAGTTCCGACCCTGAGTGTCATTTCTCCATCGTTCAACTGCCGAAAGGAACTATTTTCCTGAAAAGAAGAGCAAACATGATTAGTTGCTCCTGAATCAAGTATCCAGGTAAACTCATCATGTTCTACCAGGCATGTTTCTAAAACCAGTAAATCAAATTTACCTTCCTTTTCCTTCTTTTTCTCAGCAAGGTACTTTGGGCAGTTTCTCTTCCAATGTCCATCTACATTGCAGTGAAAACATTTGCCATTGTCTGCCACAACTTTGGCTTTTCCCTTGCTTTTGGCAACAGTACTGGGAGCTTTCCCCTTGTTTCCTTTCTTCTTCTGAGTTTTCTTTGAAGAAGTGGCTACAGATTTAGTTCCAGAGGATGAACCCTTCTCGAACTTTCTTTTGGAGTGAACAACGTTTGCCTCTCCTTTTATCTGTCCCTTGTTCTTAAGAAGAGACTGATAGAGCTGTAGCTCATTAAGGAGGCTAGTCAGGTTGAATGTTATTTTATTCATCATTGCATTGCTTCGAAACTGCAGAAAACTCTTCGGAAGAGATTCTAAGATGAATGCAACCTGACTACGCTCATCTATGACCGCCCCGTTTGCCTCTGCCACGTTGAATTGGACCATCATATCCAGGACATGCTCCCGAACAGACGTGCCCTC
This sequence comes from Luffa acutangula, assembly GCA_036850905.1. Taxonomy (NCBI): domain Eukaryota; kingdom Viridiplantae; phylum Streptophyta; class Magnoliopsida; order Cucurbitales; family Cucurbitaceae; genus Luffa; species Luffa acutangula. The sequence goes on from CM072098.1 coordinate 24,227,508, forward strand.
TTTCATGCGACAGCTATAAACGTATTTGAGAGCGTCATGGTGGAGTTGGTAGGACGGTTGTCCAAACATCTCCCGGAGAGAGTTCATAATCTCCCTCACTGTTACCATGCCCTCATGCCTTTTAGCCAAAACTTCAGATAAGCTGGCTAAGATATAGACGCGAGTCTTATCATTGGCCTTTGTCCAGCGGTCATAAGCATCCTTAACTGCCTGGGATGCATTACGAGCAGGGGTTGGAGGACAATCCTCCGTTAAGACGAACCGCAGATCATCGACAACAAGAATCGTATTCAAGTTTGACTTCCACGTAGCATAATTTTCGCCGGTTAATTTCTCATTTTTAAGCAGAGAGACAATTGAGGAAGACATTGCTGAAATTTAAACAAACAATGACCGTATTAGTTATCTTTGCCTTAACCCATCATACAAGCAAACAATTGCACACAATCCAATCAATTTAGCAAAACAGACAATCACAGAACCCTAAAACTATTGATTTAGTTTTGCAACGATGTTTCAGAGGTTTAGAATATCAGCCACCGAAGGGTGATCAGGTACTCCTCCTTTGAAATGAGACACCTCTCAGCTAATTCTAATTCCAGAATAACTCATATTCCTGTAGACATTAGCCACCGTTGTTCGGTCAAGGATTTGTTAACACTTTTAACTCATCCTCGTAAGTGTAACCCTCCCACTTTCAGATCTCAGAGGCACGCACCAACAGGCTACCGAAGGGAAAGACAACTGTTGGTGATTAGCCTAAGAGCTCCTATCCTTTTCAGGAGTTCACGATGTTCCGAATCCTATGACCAGGCCCTCCGAAGGGATGGATGCGCCAAGGCAACCTGCAGGCGGATCATAGGACTCTCACGGTGTGAACTATGGGCGGAGACCGAGGGATACGTTGACACGTGTCCCGCTCTCACTTACTCTAGACATTTTTCCCATTCACCTTGATATTGATCCATGCAAACACTTTCCGAAGGGAGGCCGCTCCTAGGGCGACTCGAAGCCGAGCATGAATCTCACGTTGTGAATATAGGGACGTAGGTGCAAAACTTGATTTAAATCTCGTTTTGTAATTTTCCTCCCACTGAAAATGTCCTAAGGTTAATATAGGGTTGTTTAACTTAGATAGTATTCGGCTAAGTCAATCTATCTAAGTCTGATCCTATTATAACAATTATGGAAAGGATTCAACTGCAATCTTTTGGGTGAATTAAACTTCTTTTAATAAACCCAACATTGCAAGTCAACATTACTATGGTTAATTCAACTCAATCCGGTTAGTTCCCAGGTAGGAGGTGTTCCGTAAACCGTCAACTTAAATACCCCCAACCTTAGATAGAACTTTACCGAGAGAGTTCCCTTATAACCTCAGTAATGTAAGGTCTTTACTCTAAAGATCTAGGTGCATTAAACACTTTTAATAAACCTAGTGACATTGCATGCTAACATTTAACTATGATTAATTCAACTCCGGTATTCCAGGTCAGTTCCCAGGTAGGAGGTGTTCCGTAAACCGTCAACTTAAATACCCCCAACCTTAGACAGAACATTACCGGTGGAGTTCCCTTATAATCATAGCAATGTTTTTCCTACTTAGTAAATTAAAACTATTTTTAATTCTAAGTAAGAAAAGATTCTAATCTTATTAGAAATCGATCTAGGTCTAATTAATTTTAAACAATTTAAAATTAATCCAATTTATCCTATGATCTTATGTTTGCATGCAAATCTTGATTATAGATTGACGGTTTCTAATCATTAATAATTAAAGAACTATTTCAAATTTTAATGATTAATCCTATAATCAAGAATCTAGGGTTTAATTCATTCAACAATCTCATTCAAATTGAATAATTAAGCCACATCAATTGCATGAATAATATAACAATTATATTAATAACTATAGATGTTTCATGCTTCATGCAATTTTGATTTTCTTTTATTATAACAATTATAAGCCAATCAAGAAAATCAACCAAACATGCTTCATTCATCACATTAAACATAACTATTTATATTTAATTTAAGTAATGACATGCTTCATGCTTTCCAATTTTTCATATAAATTAATATACACTTATATTAAAAAATATGAAAACCAATCCATGCATTTAAACATACATTATAACAATTTATAATATATAAAAAATGCATGAGCATGTTTATAACCTAAGGTGGGATTAAATAATCTATATGACATCCATAAAGCATATAAATAGCAATTGAACCGGTTAATTTTGGCCCCTAGGATAAAATAAAGCATTAAATTACATTAATTTAGCTAAATTCTATCCTAAAAAATCCATGTACAGCTCCGGAATTGGCCTAGACAGCACGAACCGCCCCGAACCACCTCGAACCGGCCTCCAAAATCACGAACCATGCCAAAAATTGGCTGAACCGGACCAAATAGGTCCCAGCCCAGCCGAACCGGACCGGTTACACCTTGAATCGCGCCTTTTGAAACCCTAGGTCGCGCCTCCATCGTGACAGCGTCGAGACGCTGTGTAGATTAGCGTCCCGACGCTGTGCGTTTTCCATATCTGGCGCCTGCGTAATCGAGACAGCGTCGAGACGCTGTTGAGGTAGCGTCCCGACGCTGTGTGCTTTCCTTACCGAGCGCCTTCGGTATCGAGACAGCGTCGAGACGCTGTTGAAGGAGCGTCCCGACGCTGTTGCGTCTGGAGGCAGATTCTGGGCAAAACAGCAACGATTTTTTCGATTTCGGCCTCGATTTCAGCGACGATTGCTCCGATTTTCATCTCATAAAAACCTATTCTAGACCCGGACTTACATAGGACTCGATTTTACATAAAATACCCGAAACACCGGGCCTTACATGATCAAAATCACATAAAAATAAAATCTATGGCCATAAAATTAACCCAAACAGTTCAATGCAAACCGAACATACATTATGCATAAATCCCACCTATTAGAGCCTATCGCAACTTTTAAAATTAATTAATAGGGACAACGATGGCTCTGATGCCGATTGAAAGGAATAAAAGTCCCCACGCAGCGGAAGCGCATCGATTGGACCTTACGCCGTATATTAATTAACATTAAAATACCGTTACGATAACTCAAACAAAACTTTAAACTAACTTTAAAGTCGCTGTAAAAACGGTTTAAACATGCTAGAATAAATCTAAATTTATTTTAAAAAACTTTTCTAACGAAAAGAGGAAGAACCGTTACAAACCTCCGTTGTAGACTTGACCGTTCTTCGCCAACGACGCTCCAACGAACGAAAACGCAGCAGCCTTCTCGCCTCTTGATCGCTGGATTTTCTTCTTTGAATGACACAATAACCACAGAGGTTATACCGGTATGTCTTTAAGTCTAGGAGGCCAAAGACTTGTGGGAGTCTTTCTCTAAGAGGGAGGCTAGAGAGAATTCTAGGTCTTGTCTTTCAAGAGTGTCAAGTGTCACGACCAATTAGGTCTAGTGTTCTATTTATAGAAGAGAGGCCATGAATAAAATATTCAATTAAATCAATCTTTTCCAAAATTGATTCAATCTTATTCCTTAATTAATCAATCATGATCAATCAATTCCCCAATTGATTAATCTTTTCCATAAATGACTAATTTCTTCCATAAGTAATTAGATCATTCCCATAAATGATTAATCACTTCCTTAAGTGATTAATTATTTACATAATTGATTAATTCATGGTTAATGAATTCTTTAATTAATTAACCACCAATTAAATATCACATATTTAATTTCCGGCCTTGAATTAATTAATTTTGCCCAAACACTTTTAGGACTTAAATTAATTAATTCTTTCAATCTTCCATAAATTTATATTTGAACTTCTTCAAATATTAATTTCTCTCATAATAATATATCAATATATATTATATTTATTTCCCTCAGTAAATTGAACATTTTCAATTTAATTACTTAGTTGCCTCAAATTACTTTACGAGCTACCAGTGGGACCTTATGGACCTGAAGATCAGAAGCTCAACCGATGTGAGATTAATTGGTTAAACTCATTAACCACAATAATCAATATTCGTTAACTGTGTGTACATTCCACTATAGACTCACAGTTGCACTCTTCTCACTGCAGACATATTTTCTGTGTCCACGGAACTTAGACCAATATCGACTAGTTAGTCCTTCACGAGTGTCCGTAACACCAGCTGGGTCAAATTACCGTTTTACCCCTGGGTCACCTCTATTTCCTTAAGTACCAATTCTCCTCTAATGAACAATCTGTTTGTGGTCCAACCATCAAACAGAAAACCCTCTCGTGCCATTGAGAGGGTAGGGCCCTTTGTTCAAGACTCGGAGTAACCACTTAAGGGAACACTCATCTGCTTCCCTAAAGTCGGGAAGGAGTGAATTCCATCTTGTACGATTATGTTCCCAGCTCCCCATTCGATCTTGTCCCCAAAGTGGTAGGCTTATTGAGTCGGCGTATTGGCCACTCTCACCCATACAAATCAAAGGACAATCTCTCATGAGCAGGAGTCCATAATCAACTCAGGATTAAGACTAAGTTGTCTCGGTCGTCCTAGTGTAATAGAAAACCAACTAGTTAACGGTGTTATAACTAGTGGTTACTATTTCGCGGTCCGGTCTTATGCAAACTCATTGCACAGGATACCCCCACTCGCATGTCTCCTACACGAACGCATTGGATCGCAACGTTTGTATCAAATACAAAGTGGGTCGTATCCATAGTGTCACCAAGATAAGGCACCCAGTCTTATCCCTATACTATAGACCCTTTAGGCTGTTTCTTGAACAATGATCCCATATGTCGCTACATATAGTTCAAGACTCATATTACAGCCTTGGATGTCTAGTTTATTGGATTAGGGTTATTATTAGGCAAAGACAAACATAAAATAACTAATAACAATTAATGGAAAAATATATCAATATTATTTCATTAATATCCGGTCAACGGTTACATTCACTATCTACGAGTTTTAGGGCATAAAACCCAACAACTTGCACATGAATTCTAGAGTATTTTATACTACATTTTTACTCACTCTAGGAACCCAACAGCTCCTCAGGATTAGGATTGGCCATTTGGATATTTTCTTGATTTTCCCTTCGAAGTCTATTGAATGTTCTTTCTATCTCTGGATCTAAAGGAACTAAGGCCAATTTCCTAACCTTTCGCATGCACAATCTAAGCTAACCTAAAAAAGAAAATAAAAGAAAAGGAAAGAAAATAGATTAGGAAAGAAACAAGAAAAAGAAAATAACTAAATCTAAATAAGGAAAATATAATCTATAAAATGAAGAAAATAAACTAAAATGGAATGCAAAAATAGATAAGACAAAAACCATTAAGGAAACTAACAAATAAGGAAAAACTAATCTAAAAGGGAAAAACTAAAAATCTATCAATGGAAAATTCAAACAAAAATAGAAAAATCTAAATATGGAAGAAAATAAGAATGGAAAAGAAAAACAATAAAGGAAAAATAGCAGATTTTTCCTCTTAGCGTCGAGACGCTGCCTCTTGTACGCGCGTGTCTGGAAAAGGAAATATGGTAGCGTCGGGACGCTTCCTATCACAGCGTCGAAAGCAGTAAGTCTGTCGCGTATTCTCATTAAGGAAACGTAGCATCGAGACGCTCCAAGAGTGGCGTCTCGACGTTAATGGGTAGAATGCCCTCTCTTGGCTCCTTGTTACTTGAATCTTTTTGGTTCTTTGGCATCTTTTCACGTCCCGAACACCCGATTAATTCTTATTCCACATTTTAACTTTAATCAACGCTTTCCTACAAAATAAACAATTAAGCACAATAAAATGGCCCAAACATCATAAAAGACTAGCTAAATTAAATAAGTAAAAGTAGCTAGCTATGCTCGCTATCAATAGATTGAAAATTGTTATTTCTTTAGAACGATATATGAAAGAAAGAAGATATTTTATTGAGAGGCTCTGATACCAATTGCTCCTCGGTAAACCGCGAAGAGAATTAGGATCGAATACAAGGGGAGAATAGTAGTAGGAGAGCGTGGAAATGTTTCAAACTTCAAATGAAAGCTCGAAATTTTCCGATGCCCTTTGATTACAATATGGAAGTCTTTTATAGACTCTGGATTTGAAACTACAATTGAATACAGAACATTAAAAGATAAGAATCAATCTGTCAGGACAGGACCCCTGACTAGATTGATGTGACAAAAGATAAAATAATTAAAGGTACAATAATTAAAGGACAAAAGGACAAGATAAGATAAGATTATAATTACAAAAAACAACACAGACAAAACAACACCAAGATAAGATTCTGATATGATATGATATGCTATGCTCCTCCTCCATCTTTTGTCATATCACTTTATTAAAGTAGCTTTAATAAAGTCTGTAATTATTGTCCTTGTTTGATGGCTTGGGATATTATGTCTTCTCATCTTATCAGGCGTGAAGGCAAGGTATGCTGACCAACGGATGTATTGCACATCTCGTGTCTTCTAAATAAAATTAAGCATGATGGTTCTTGGTAATTAATGGAATTAAATCCATTTCCCTGAGGATTCGATACTCGGAATACTTTCCGTTTTAATATTACTTGGGCAACTGTACGCTTGCGGAAAAGTGCAACATGTTTTTGGCGCCGTTCTCGGGGAAATTGTTATTCTTTTCAATTAATATTGAGAATTAAGATAAGATTCTGATATGATATGATATGCTATGCTCCTCCTCCATCTTTTGTCATATCACTTTATTAAAGTAGCTTTAATAAAGTCTGTAATTATTGTCCTTGTTTGATGGCTTGGGATATTATGTCTTCTCATCTTATCAGGCGTGAAGGCAAGGTATGCTGACCAACGGATGTATTGCACATCTCGTGTCTTCTAAATAAAATTAAGCATGATGGTTCTTGGTAATTAATGGAATTAAATCCATTTCCCTGAGGATTCGATACTCGGAATACTTTCCGTTTTAATATTACTTGGGCAACTGTACGCTTGCGGAAAAGTGCAACATGTTTTTGGCGCCGTTCTCGGGGAAATTGTTATTCTTTTCAATTAATATTGAGAATTAAGTGTGATTTTAATTTAGAAATTTTATTTTTGCAATTTAGTTTTTAAGTACTGGCAAAATTTCTGAAGATATAAGGTGGATAAATTGTTTCTGTGAGATTTAATCATGGCAGATCAAGAAGATAAAGTAATCCGAGATTATTTCTTGCCCGAATTTTCAGTGAACTACTCTGGAATAGCTTATGAGCCAATTGTTGTTGATAATTTTGAGCTCAAGGCCAGTCTCATTCAAATGGTAAGAGAAAATGCTTTCAAAGGCTATCCATCAGAGGATCCACACCATCACCTGAGATCATTCTTAGATATCTTTGGAACCGTAAAAATAGAGGGAGTTAGCCCTAACGCTAGTCGTTTGCAATTATTTCCATTTTCTTTACAAGATAGAGCTAGAGATTGGTTAGACTCGTTAACCTCAAATAGCATTCTTAGTTGGAATGATTTAGTTAAAGATTTCCTTACAAAATTTTTCCCATTAGCTAAAATTACCAAACTTAGAACTAAAATTGGAATGTTTAAACAATTAAAGGAAGAACAATTGTATGAAGCTTGGGAAAGATATAAGGACATGTTAAGGAAATGCCCACAACATGGATACCCTGACTGGCTTCAGATACAATTTTTCTATAATGGGTTAAATAGGGATTTTAAGACAATTATTGACACTACGGCTGGAGGAAACTTCTTAGCCAAAACTGTCAAGGATGCACGAACCCTGGTAGAAGAGTTGGCCTTGACAAGTTATCAATGGCAGTCTGAGCAACCAGAGTCCAAATCTAAACCATGTGAGAATGATGAGGTGAGTGCTTTAAGGTTACAAATCGAAGCTCAAACCAAGGCTCTAAACAAGCTCACAGGATAAAAAATTCCAAGTTTACCTAAAGATGAAGTAAAGATGGAGCCTAAACATGAGGAAATAATTCAACAGAAGAAAAACCCTTTGGAAGAAATGTTAGGGAATTTCATAAATGAGACTAGGAATTTGTCAGTAAAACAAGATATTGTCATTAGTAAGATAGAAGCAAAAATAGATCAAACGATAATATTCATCGAGGAGATCCAGCAAGGAAATTTATCTAATGTCATCGCCATGGACACACAAGAACAATGGTCTGCCATATCCCTTAGAAGTGGGAAACAGTTGAAAGACGTTGAAAGAAAAGAAGAAACAAAGGCCAGCACTAGAAGGATGCTGGATGAGGATAATGAAAACAAACCAAAGGAAGAGATAGCAACACCAGTGCCAGATAAGTCTTCTCATTCTATTCCTTTAGTTCTTAATCAAATTCCTTACCCTCAACGATTTCAAAAGAAAAAGTTGGATCTGAATTTTCAAAATTTCTTGATATTTTTAAACAACTCCATATTAACATTCCTTTTGCTGATGCTTTGGAATAGATGCCACACTATGCCAAGTTTATGAATGAAATATTATTAAAGAAAATGAAGTTCGAGAACCATGAGATGGTAAATATGACAACCGAATGTAGTTAATTAATCAATAAACATCTACCACAGAAATTGAAAGATCCAGGGAGTTTCACTCTTCCTTGTATTGTTGGTAATTTTTTTTATTAAAAAAGCTTTGTGTGATCTAGGGGCAAGTATTAACGTAATGTCTTTCAGTGTTTACAGGAAACTTTGTTTGGGGGAATTAAAGTCGACTACAATTGTTATGCGATTGGCAGATCGTTCGATGACATACCCTAAATGTGTGTTAGAGGATGTTATGGTCAACGTTGACAAATTCATATTCCCTGCAGACTTTGTAGTATTAGACATGGAAGAAGACCCCAAAGTCCCGATCATTCTCGGAAGACCATTTTTGGCTACCGCTCGTGTGTTAATTGAGGTACATAAAGGAACCATGACTCTCAGAGTAGAAAATGACGAGGTATTGTTCAACCTTTTTAATGCATTAAAACATCCAGAAGAGGTTAGTTTCTTCTTTTCGGTTGATTCGGTTGACACTATTATCAGTGCATGTGTAGAGTCAGAGTCTCCTGTTGATCATTATGAAATAAGCATGCCTGATGTGTTTGGAGATGAATTAATATATGTTAATCAGGAAAATGCGTTAATTAATAGATCTTTAGGAAGGGAAGAAAAATTGTCATTAGATATTTGTGCTGAAATTGATGTCCCTTCCACTGAATTAAACAATTGCCTACTCACCTACGTTATGCTTTCTTAGGAGAATCTTCTACTTTTCCTGTCATTATATCTGCTAATTTAAATAAAGTAGAAGAAGAAAAATTGTTGGTTGTTTTGAAAAAGTATAAATCTGCCCTAGGATGGTCTATTAGTGATATTAAGGGTATTAGTCATTCTATTGTCATACATAAAATTTTAATGGAAGAAACCTTTAATCCCACAGTAGAACACCAAAGAAGATTAAATCCAACAATGAAGGAAGTGGTAAAAGTCGAGGTGTTAAAATTGTTAAATGCAGGAATCATATATGCTATATATGACAACCCTTGGGCGAGTTCTGTTCAAGTAGTGCCTAAGAAAGGGGGGATGACTGTGATTAAAAATGAGAAAGATGAATCAATATCTACTAGGACAGTCACTGGTTGGTGTGTGTGTATTGATTATAGGAAGTTAAATATAGCCACCAGAAAAGATCATTTCCATATCCCTTTTATTGACCAAATGCTTGATATGTTAGTTGGGTATCCGTATTATTGTTTTCTGGATGGTTATTCGGGTTATTGTGATTGGGCCTGAAGACCAGGAGAAAACAAGATTCACTTGTCCTTATGGTACTTATGCTTTCCGACGTATGCCATTTGGACTTTGTAATGCTTCGGCTACCTTCCAGCGTTGTATGATGGCCATATTTTCAGACTTTGTAGAAGAGATTATGGAAGCCTTTATGGATGATTTTTCTGTTTTTGGTTCATCATTTGATAACTGTTTCCAGAATCTCTCTCGTATTTTACAAAGATGCCAGGAAACTAACCTTGTTTTTAATTGGGAAAATGTCATTTTATGGTGAAAGAGGGAATAGTTTTAGGTCACAAGGTGTCTAGAAAAGGTATGGAGGTTGATAAAGCCAAAATTTCTGCTATTGAACAACTTCATCCTCCGATTAATGTTAAAGGAGTTCGTAGTTTCTTAGGCCATTAGTGCGTCGTCAGCTGAATAGATGGATGTGAGATAAGATGATAAATGAAATAATAAAGAATAATTCAGCTAACACTTAAGTGCAAGTATACATTGTCGCACGTTGTAATAAAAAAAACCATAGAAGTACTCCAACGGTATCGATCCCACGAGGACTAAACTGGAAATTCAGATTTGATGAAGAAACTGCTGAAATGATTGCTTTTGAAAAAGGTAACCAAAGAAAATAAGTTGATTGATTGGGATTTTGAAATGATAAATAAAATAAGCAAGTAAATAATAAAGAATAACAATAATAAATAGACAATGTATTCAACATGGATTCATCACTAAGGCAATAACCATAATCATGCAATATCTAACTTAAGCGTATTCAATGCATTGGGTCAGATTTAACTCCTATTTGGCCCTTGTTCCAAAAATCGTTAGTAGGCTAAGCAAGTACCGTTATGCACATTTCTGTGACTCGACTCCGACATAGATAATTCACAAATGCAACCTATAACCCTATAGTCGACATAGGGTGCCTTAGGCAGCTTGCCTATACTGCCGAACAATCTCTTTCGAGCTTTTTCTCCTATATCACCTTTATGAGAACCGATGTCGTTTGTCCCTTTCGAGATCAAACTCACATAGCATGCAAAGTCTAAGTGATCAAATTAAACTCATCAAGAAGATTAGAGTGATAATCAATAAAGAATGACATGCATTGAACACAACTTAAGCAAACAAAACACTTTCAAGCCATTGAACCATAAGGGAATTCACAACATTGAACCCCTCAACGAGATTTACCTACTCATGCTGGAATAAAAAGAAAATGAACACATTTTAATTGAGATAATAATTTAAAGAATACAGAATAATGAGAAGATTCAAGAGCTGGAAATAAAGAAGATAGCTAAATATTATGGGTTTTTCTATTTACTCAATCCTTCTAGAGTTCGCTAAGACACTCCAATCTCTTGCTTTTACAAGTGGGAATAGGTGAAACTCTCTACAAACAACAAGGTTTGATGTCTAACTCAGGTTAGAATTTGGTCATCTAAGAAGGACCTCGAGCATCCTTACTCATTGGCCTCGAGCCAGGGTTCTGTCACCACCCTTTTCTTCCAAGTGAGTTCTCATTGAATTTGACATTGAATCTCGAGCTTATATAGTGTAGAGAGTGGTTTAGGAGCTGCGAAATAGGTACTGGAAGGTTGCCCAGTCAGTTTTGGGGTCAAAACAATCTGTTACGTGCAAAGAAGACTCGTCAACAATGACCCGCGAACAACTCGGAAGGGCCTCTAATTTTTCCAGAAATTCGGTCGCATTTCAATTTTTCCTTCTTGCATTTCTGGGGAATTCCAGCTTTTCGTCTGTTTTTCTGCACAACAGCAAACTAAGTAAAATTCACTTAAAATAAAGTCTTTTTAAGCACAAATGAGTTAAATTTGACAAAAGTGATTCTCAACACCCTAACTTATCAAATTAAGCATATTTTGAGCTCGGGAGCACTAAATTGATCACAACATACAACATTTAACCAAGAAATGAGATAAATATAAGGGTAAAATAGGTATATTTTTTACCTTTATCATACCCCCAAACTTAACTCATTGTTTGTCCTCAAGTAATTGCCAATCAAAATGTTAGAGCTCAATATTAATTGCAAACCAAAATGTTAGAGTTCATGCATAATAATGAATCATGGTACTAGTATCAACTTTTCCTTTCAAATCAAGTGACATGGAATCAAGTAAACACATTTTTCAAGATCGTTTTATAAAAAGTTTGCCTTTCAGGAGAGGGTTCTACTCTAGTGCAAGTCACAACGTCTGAGTTTCCTAGGCATGAAGATTTCTATTGTTCTTTTACAAAGCAAAACTCTCTCTAATCCATCCATACCAACATGCTTAAACTACCTAACTTATACTCATAAAGCATAGTCTAGTCCATTTAGTTTAAGAAAAGAATCTTTAGGAAAACAAAAGCATACATGAACTACTAGACCTTTCCTATCTCCCCCAAACTTATTTGACTGTTGGTGCTCTTTTTATTCAACTTTTTTTCCCCCAAGAGCATCCTTGCTATCATCTTTACCTTCGTTCTAGCTTACCGACACTTTGTGGTGAAGATATCTAGCTACAAGAAAAGTTCACGAGCTCGGAATGATACTCACTTCCCTAGGTAAACCATCCATGCAGTGACAAACCATGGGTGTCATGAATGCCCCTTGTTAGTCAGTAAACCCTAGGAAGGAGGAGTAACTCTCGGTTTTTCTCTTTTTCTCATTTTTTTTTCAAACTGAGCACATCTTTTTTTTTCAGCAGTACAAATTTACAAAATATATTTACATAGTAAAGCATAAAGCACCCCCCCCCCAAACTTAAAGGTAGACAATGTCCTTATTGGCTTGTTTTTTAGGCATGGGCTTTAACACGAGGCTTTTTGTTTTCAAAACAACAAGGCTAAACTCTCCTAGAGTGTTAGAAAGGTTAAACACGAGGAAGTTTAGACTCGAAAATTTTGTAAAGAAAAAGACTAATGGAAAGCTTAAGACTAGAAAACAACTCAGTTGAGACGGTGGCACTTTTGAGATAAAACAAAGCTCTAGTTTTCATCATCAATGGCTTAAAAGAAACTCCTTTGAAAACATGATTTTTCTTCCAAAACATTGTTAAAGCATATATTCTCTAAAGTTTATTTTTTTTCTTCCCAAAAAGTTCATAGGTAAAGCACAAAAAACAGCAAGCAAATTTTTTAGGAAAAAGATTAAAAACCCAAGTTTTTCTAACCTAAATTATCCACAAACTATCTAAACTACCCTACAATCAAAACTATTAACACTAAACATTTTAAATCACTTAAAACAACAACTAAACAACTAAAAACAGAATGCAAACATGCTAACACTAAAAAACACAACAAGCAACAAAAAAATAATATTATATACAATAATTTAAGTAAAATGGGATAAGAAAACTCCCCTATTCCTTGTATGAGGAACTCTCTTTCTCATCATTCTCTTCATCTTCCTCTTCATCAGAATCCTCTTCTTCTTCGGGCAACAGGGACTGAAGGAAATTAGGAAAGACCGGAGCGATACTCGGGGCAACAGAGAGATAGAACTCTCTAATAGCCTCATCCCTCCCCTTTGCATATACCCAGTACGTCTTCAGGTTCTCCCTGATTTTATCTTACTGGCTGTAGGCAATGGCTAGGGCCTTCGATGATGGTGAGGGCCCTGTAAAAGAAGTGTGCTGGGATGGAGAGGCTACATTCGGCCCTGTAGGTAGAGTAGCCTGAGATGTAGAGGTTGTCTTTCCTTTGGATACTGTTCTGCTGGAGCTTCCCGATAAAGGATAGGTCAATGGTCGGCTTGAAGAAGTGACGCTCTTCGTCCTTGCCAGGAACGATCTTCACCCTTTGGCAAAGTTGGGTGATGAGTGATCCAAAGAAAAGCTTGCCTGCTCGCTTTATCCCACAGGCTAAAATATCATCCTCGATAATGCTCCCTATGTTGATCTCCAATCCCTTCATAAGGCAATAGAGTAGCATCACTCAATCCACTGAAATCGTGCTATCGTGGGTGGTTGGCATCAAGCAGTTTTTGATGAAGTGAAGCCAAACTGTCGATTCTGGCTTTAGATCGATTGGCACTAAAGACTTCACTTTCATCTGTGATTCTTTCCACTGAACTCCCTTGTTGGCCACAAGCTTTAATGCTACCTTCATCTGCTTGGCCGAAGGGTTCCTGATAACGTCGTTCCCTCTTGAGTTCAAGGGCGCCTTGATCCTGTACACCCTATTAATGTCGATTGGGGAGAAACTGACCACCTTCCCCATCACCACCGCCATGCTAATGGTTTCCTCCCTCAAGCCGGCGTAAAACTCTCGCACTAAAGGCACAACAACCTCTTGAGGGTGAGCACAGAACTCCTGCCACTTGTATTGAGATATGATCCTGCTCACGAACTCCGGTGTGCTCCTGCTCTGTTAGAGAATCCCTTCTCATTCAGGAAATCTCTCTTTCTCATGATCTCCATCCGTTCCTGAAAATTAACATCTTAAAATACCTCAAGGAATGGATTTTTGGGAGATGCGACCTTGGGTGATTTGCCCTTTGGCTTGGTGAGTGAGACAGTCGGAGGAACTGCAGGAGAGGCGTCCATGGACCTTGTCCTCGACCGCTTGGAAAATATTGGGTCATTCTTGTTCTTTGTCCTCCTCTCAGCCTTAATCTCTCTCTTCCTCTTTCTTCTCAACGTTGTAGAGATAGGGACTTGGTCGCCATGTAGCTCCCTTATCTCTGAATCAGATTCTATTTCAGAATCAGAATCATTGGAGGTCTCGACCTTCTCATCTTCTTTTTCTTCTTCTTCCCTCTTCTCTCTGATGTGGACTTTTCCTACCTCAAGCGCACGGGTCAAGTAATAATATAGTGAATGTAATTCGAATGTCGTCCTCTGGATTGGATTTTTAAGCAAACCACGTATTGTGAATTATCTTGCTCAATTTTATTTAGGGAACACAATGTGATGATTGAATGATATGAGAACTAACTCAAAGCAAGTAAAAAGTGTGGAAATTCAATTGGGAAAAAACACTTACGGAATTGATTTCACCGATTTAGTCTAGGATTGATATTAAGGAGTAAGTTATTATGCACAATGGAATTATGAGCCTAGGACCCTTTAATCACAACTACCTCTCCCGAGTAAAATGGATTTTGATGCAAATTAGTCTACTTGATATCCCTATCTAAGTTTATTAACATGCAAGTGTTGGGTTTTATGCCCTAAAACTCGTAGATAGTAAATGTACTTTTGACCGAACATTAATAAAAGTGATGCACTATTTAATGTTTGTATTATATCTTGTCTTATTAACCCTAATCCAATAAAATAAACATCCAAGGCTAATAGAATGAGACTTGAACTAGTATGTAGGGACATACGGGGATCAATGTTCAAGTTTTAGCCTAAAGGGTCTGTAGTATAGGGATAAGGCTGGGTACCTTGTCCTGGTGACACTATGGATACGGCTCGCTTTGTATATTGATACAAACGTAGTGATCCAACGCGTTCATGTAATTGACATGCGAGTGGGGGTATCCTGTGCAATGAGTTTGCACAAAGACCGTACCGTGAAATAGTTAACCACTAACTGTAACACCATTAGTTAGCTAGGTTTCTATTTCACTAGGATGACCTAGGCAACTTGGCCTTAATCCTGAGTGGATTATGGACTCCTGTCCATGAGGGATTGTCCTTTGATTTGTACGGGTGAGAGTGGCATGTTCGACGACTCAATAAGCCTACCATTTTGGGGACAAGACCGAGTGGGGAGCTGGGAACATAGTCTTACAAGATGGAATTCACTCCTTCCCGATATTAGGGTAAGTAGAAGTGTGTTCCCTTAAGTGGTGTCTCCGGGTCTTGAACAATGGGCCCTACCCTTTTTATGGCACGAGAGGGATTTTTGTTTGTTGGTTGGACCACAAACAGGTTGTTCATTAGAGGAGCACCGGTACTTAAGGACCAAGAGGTAGCCTAGGGGTAAAACGGTAATTTGACTTAGTTGGGGTACGAACACACGTGAAGGGCTAACTTGCTGTTGACGGTCGACATCCGTGGGCACAGAAATACATCTGCAATGAGAAGAGTGCAGCTGCGGTTCTTTGGTGGAGTGAACCACAGTTAACGAATATTGATTAACTTGGTTAATGAGTTTAGCCAACTGATCTCATATCGTTGGAGCTTCTGATCTGTAGGTCCATCAGGTCCCACCAGTAGCTCTATAAGGGCGTTGAGGTAAATTTCTAAGGTTAAGTTGAGTATTCGAAGGGGTTCAAATGTTAAACTAAAATGTGAATTTGATTCATATTAAAACTATAGGTTATAATTAATGTGCATTGGATGTACATTAATACTATAGTTTTATGAGAGAGAATAATAATAATTGAATATATGATGTTCAATTTTATTTTACAATTAATTAATTTAAATTAGTTAATTGCTCTAGTTTAATTAAATTTGATTTAATTGAACTATAAGATAAGAGGGATATTAATTTAAATTATATTTAAATTAATGTTATTTTAATTAATATTGATTAATTAAAATTTAGTTAATTATAATTTAAAATTATGATTTTGAATTATGATTAATTAAAAAATATCAGGTAACTGATATTTCAGTTACCTGATATTTTGTGTGAGGTGGCCTTCTTCTTATCGTTAGGTTAAAAGAAGAAGTCAGGAGGCGGTTTCATGCACTCTCCCTCATTCACGCCTAACCATCCCTCTCCCTACCATCTCTCTCTCGATTTCTCTCCTCCATCTGAGATACAGAGGATAGTTTCAGATAAGAAAATCCTTAGATTATTGGGGTTCCCACATAACCACTCAACACATATACCTTGGAGGATGTCGGTGCAATCTTGGCGGTGGTGCTCGTGATTTTTGCAGCAAGATCAAGATAAAAAACTGGGTGTTGGTTGCTGTATTTTTAAGTCTATCAAAGGTTTTGGCGAAGCGGTTCAAGAATTTCTTCAAGGGTAAGTTTTTTCTTGAACTAGCATCAATAGGATCCATTTTTATAGATTAGATCTATAAATTTTAGGCTGTTTAAGCATGTTTTATTTCAATTTTACAGCATGTGTTTTCTATTTTATGTTGTATTATTGTTTTGCCATCGTATTGGTTTCCCAATCGATATTTAAAGCGATAAGGTTCTCTGATCGTTTCCGCTGCGCTAGGGTTATTTATCCCTACAATTGGTATCAGAGCAAAATTGTGTTTTGAATATTGATTTGGGATTTGCGATTGGTTGTACGGTGGGATTAATTATGCATTATGAATGTGGGTTTGCGATAAACTGTTTTGGTTTGATTTGGTCTTAGATTTACAGCTTTATTTTATGATTTGATCATGTAAAGGCCCCTGCGTTTTGGGCAAATATTTTGTAAATCGAGTCTGTAAAGTCCGGGTCTAGGTTTCGCTTGAAAATCGATGAAGATCGTGCAAGAAATGGACGAATTTTGTGAAGAACAGCCGTGGTTCTGCCCAGAAAACAGCTCCAGATGCAACAGTTTCGGGACGCTTAGCCTTATGCATCTCGACGCTATCGCGATTCCACGCTCCAGACGGTTGAAATCGCGCTAGCGTCGGGATGCTATCTTCACAGCGTCTCGACGCTGTCACGATTTCGTGCGGCGCCAGTTTTTTTTGTGGTAACGTGGGATGAAGCCCTAACTGACCGGTCCGGTTCGGGGGTTTTGGGTTAGTTGGGACCGATTTGGTCCGGTTCAACCCGTTTTGGGTGCGGTTCGAGTTTTTCAAGCCCAGTTCGAAGTGGTTCGGGTCGGTTTGTGGATCCTAGACCAGTTTTGGAGCTGTACTTTATGTAATAAGATAGTTTTAAAGCTTTAATTAGTGTAATTTTTGCTTTAATTATCCTAGGGGCCAATTAAACCGGTTTATTCGCTATTTAAATTCTTTGTGGATGTCATTTAAATTTTAATCCCACCTTAGGATATAAAGCATGCTCATGCATTATGTATGTTATAATGTGATTATAATATTTGATGATAATGCATGGATTTTCATGATTTATTTAATATATAGTTGAGTTATATTAAATTCATGAAAATGGAAAAGTATGATGCATGCAATTACATAGTTTTAATATAAGAGTTATATTAAAAATAATTTGTTTGCAACATGCTAAGTTGATTTTCCATTTTTGGCTATAATAAAATTGTTTATTATTTAAAATGGAAATCAAGTTGCATTGAGCATGATACATCCATAGGTTAATATAAGGGTTATATTAATTACGATGCAATGCAAAGTTATATAGTTTAAATTTGATTAATTAGAATATGATTGTTAATAGATTTAAACTATAGTATGCATGATTATAGGGCTAATCATTAAAATTTTGAAATAGTTTAAAATTTTATGATTAGAAACCATCAATCTATAATCAAGATATGCATGTTCACATAGGATCTTAGGTTAAAATGAATTAATTTTAATGGGTTAAAATTAATTACACCTAAGATCACTTTCTAATAGGATTAGAATATCTTACTTAGTTTTAAAATAGTTTTAATGAACTAAGTAGGACAAACATTCCTGAGATTATAAGGGAACTCTACCAGTGAAGTTCTGTCTAAGGATTGGAGGTATTTAAGTTGACGGTATACGGAACACCTCCTACCTGGGAACTGATCTGGAACACCGGAGTTGAATTAATCACAGGTTAATGTTAGAATAATGTCGCTAGGTAAATTAAATTTGTTTAATACACCTAGACATTAGGTCTTATTATAATAGTTATAATAGGACTAGACTTAGATAAATGACTTAGCCAGATTTATCTAGGTTTAATCAAACCCTAAAATATCCGATAGGTTACTTTAGTGGGAGGAAAATTACAAAACTTGATTTAAATCGAGTTTTGCTCCTGCGTCCCTGTATAGTTCACACCGTGAGATCCATGCTCGGCTTCGTGTCGTCGTAGAGCGGCCTCCCTTCGGAGAGGGTTTGCATGGGTCAATACCAAGGTGAATGGGGATAGTAACTATAGTAAGTGGGAGCGGGACGCGTGTCAACGTATCCTTCGGTCTCCACCCCTAGGTCACAACGTGAGATTCCTATGATCCGCCTGCGTGTTGCCCTGGAGCAACCACCCCTTCGGAGGGCCTGATCATAGGATTCGAAACACCGTGAACTCCTGAATAGGATAGGGTCGCTTAGGCTAATTACCAACAGTTGTCTTTCCTAACGGTAGTCTGTTGGTCTGTGCCTCTGAGATCTGAAAGTGGGAGGGTTACACTTACGGGGAGGAGTTAATTTGTTAATAAATCCTTGACCGAACAACGGTGGTTAATATCTAATGGAATATGAGTTATTCTGGTATTAGAAATTGACTGAGAAGAGTCTCATTTTAGAGGATGAACAACTGATCACCCTTCGGTGGTTGTTCTTCTAAACCTCTAAAGCATCGTTGCGAAACACAATCATAGTTTTATTAGGGTTCTTTGATTGTTTGTTTGCAAAATTGATTGGATGTATGCAATTGTTTGTATTGCTTGTGTGATGGGTTAAGGCAAAGATAACTAATACGGTCAATTGTTTGTTGTTTTTCAGCAATGTCTTCCTCGATTATCTCCTTGCTTAAAAACGAACAACTAACAGGCGAAACTTTCCACAATGGAAATCTAATCTCAACACTATACTCGTGGTAGAAGATCTTAGGTTCGTCTTAACGGAGGAATGTCCTCCCGTTTCCCCTCGCACTGCCGCTTAGGCAATAAAAGACGCCTACGAACGCTGGACTAAGGCCAATGAAAAGGTCAAAGTCTATATTCTGGTCAGCTTGTCTGAAGTATTAGCCAAGCGTTATGAAAACGTGGAAACTGCTAGGGAGATTATGAATTCCCTGCAGGAGATGTTTGGACTTTCGTCCTACCAGCTCCACCACGACGCCTTGAAGAACGTCTTCAATGCTAAGATGCTGGAAGGTCAATCTGTTCGGGAACATGTCCTGGACATGATTAACCAATTCAACATAGCTGAGGCAAATGGCGGGGTTGTCTGCGAGCGCAGTCAGGTTGCATTCATCCTTCACTCGCTCCCAGCGAGCTATCTGTCATTCAGGACGAACGCGAGCATGAATAAGATTCAGTTCAACCTGACTACCCTTCTCTCGGAGTTACAGATTTATGAATCCTTGCAAAAGAGCAATGGCAAAAATGTGGTTAAAGGAGAGGCCAACGTGGCCCATTCCAAGAAGAAGTTCCTGAAGGGTTCATCCTCAGGGACTAAATGTGTACCCCAGGCTTCTTCATCGAAGCAGATCCAAAAGAGGAAGGGAAACAAGGGGAAGGCTCCTGCACAAGCTGTGCAAGGAAAGCGGAAGGCCAAGGGCGTTGCCGACAAAGGCAGGTGCTTCCACTGCAACGTAGATGGTCATTGGAAGCGGAACTGTCCCCGCTACCTTGTTGAGAAGAGAAGAGAAAAAGAAGGTAAATTCGATTTACTTATGTTAGAGACTTGTCTCGTTGAACATGATGAGTTTGCCATGATACTGGGTTCGGGAGCCACTAATCATGTTTGCTCTTCTGTTTAGGGAAATTATTTCCAGCAGCTGGTAGATGGTGAAATGACGCTCAAGGTTGGAACAGGAGACGTCGTTTCAGCTCATGCAGTGGGAGCTGCAAAATTATTCTTTAGAAATAAGTTTTTAATTTTGGAGAACTTGTTTTTGGTTTCTCGAATTAAAAGGAACCTTATTTCTGTTTCCGCTTTGTTAGAACAAGAATACAATATTTCCTTTCAGCTTAATGAAGCAATTGTTTCAAGGAATGGTATTTATATATGTTCTGCTCAGCGTGAGAATAATTTGTTTGTGTTAAGACCAACTGATGCTAAGACTATTTTAAGTCATGAAATGTTTAAAACGGCTGAAACGCAAAACAAAAGGCAAAAAGTTTCTCCTTTAAGTAACAACACGTATCTTTGGCACCTTCGTCTTGGTCATATTAACATCGATCGGATCGATCGTTTTGTTAAAAATGGACTTCTAACTGATATAGAAGATACATCTTTACCACCCTGTGAATCGTGTCTTAAGGGTAAAATGACCAAGAGGCCTTTTACCGGAAAAGGTTATAGGGCCAAAGAACCACTTGAACTGATACATTCGGATCTTTGTGGTCCAAAGAATGTAAAAGCTCGAGGTGGTTATGAATATTTCATCTCTTTCATAGATGATTATTCTTGATACGGTTACTTGTACCTGATGGGCCATAAGTCCGAGGCTCTTGAAAAGTTCAAAGAGTTTAAGGCTGAGGTAGAAAACCTATTAGGTAAAACGATTAAAACACTTCAATCAGATCGAGGTGGAGAGTATCTAGATCAGCGATTCCAGGACTATATGATAGAACATGGAATTCAATCACAACTCTCAGCACCTGGTACACCTCAGCAGAATGGTGTATCGGAAAGGAGAAATAGAACCTTGTTGGACATGGTTCGATCTATATGATGAGCTATGCTCGGTTGCCTAGTTCGTTTTGGGGCAGTAGCGACTGCAGTACATATTCTTAACAATGTTCCCTCAAAAAGTGTTTCTGAAACTCCTTTTAAGCTATGGAAGGGGCATCAACCTAGTTTGCGTTACTTTCGTATCTGGGGTTGTCCTGCACATGTGTTAGTGACCAATCCTAAGAAATTGGAACCACGTACGAGAATATGCCAATTTGTTGGGTACCCAAAAGAAACGAGAGGTGGTCTTTTCTATGACCCTCAAGATAATAAAGTATTTGTATCGACAAATGCAACTTTCTTGGAGGAAGACCACATTCGAGATCATCGACCACGAAGTAAGTTAGTATTAGGATAAGCTACAGAAGGATCAACAAGGGTTGTTGATGAACCTGGTCCTTCAACAAGAGTTGTTGGAGAATCCAGTTCTTCTCGTCAGTCTAGTCCTCCTCACGTAGTGGGAGAGCTTTGACGCAGTGGGAGGGTTGTGATACAACCTAACCGCTACTTGGGTTTAACAGAAACACAAGTAGTCATACTTGATGATGTCATAGAAGATCCATTGTCTTATCGTCAGACAATGAATGACGTAGATAAGGACGAGTGGGCCAAAGCCATGGACCTTGAGATGGAGTCTATGTACTTCAATCAAGTTTGGGAACTTGTAGATCTACCTGAAGGGGTCAAACCCATTGGGTGTAAATGGATCTATAAGAGAAAAAGAGATGCTGCTGGGAAAGTACAGACTTTCAAAGCAAGACTTGTAGCAAAGGGTTATACCCAACGAGAAGGGGTGGACTATGAAAAAACTTTTTCTCCAGTTGCTATTCTAAAGTCCATAAGAATTCTCTTATCCATTGCCACATTTTATGATTATGAAATTTGGCAAATGGACGTCAAGACAGCTTTTCTGAATGGCAACCTTGACGAGAGTATTTTTATGTCTCAACCCAAAGGGTTCATAACCCAAGGTCAGGAGCAAAAGGTTTGTAAACTGAATCGATCCATTTATGGATTGAAACAGGCTTCCCGATCTTGGAATATTAGATTTGATACTGCGATCAAATCTTTTGGTTTTTACCAGAATGTTGATGAGCCTTGTGTATACAAGAAGATCAACAAGAATAAAGTAGCTTTCCTCGTACTTTATGTTGACGACATCCTACTCATGGGAAATGATGTAGGGTATCTGTCTGACGTAAAAGAATGGCTAGCAGCTCAATTCCAAATGAAAGATTTGGGTGAGGCCCAGTATGTTCTTGGCATCCAGATTATTCGGGATAGAAAGAAAAAATCGCTAGCTCTGTCTCAAGCAACGTATATCGACAAGATGTTGGCTCGATATTCGATGTAGAACTCCAAGAAGGGCTTGTTGCCTTTCAGGCATGGGATTCACTTTTCTAAGGAGCAGTCTCCTAAGACACCTCAAGAAGTTGAGGATATGAGACGGATTCCCTACGCCTCTGCAATGGGTAGCTTAATGTATGCCATGCTATGCACGAGGCCTGACATTTGTTATGTTGTAGGGATTGTCAACATATATCAGTCGAATCCAGGGTTAGATCACTGGACCGCCGTTAAAGGAATCCTCAAGTATCTTAGGAGAACGATAGATTATATGTTGGTGTTTGGGGCTAAAGAGTTAGTTCTCACTGGTTACACCGACTCTGACTTCCAAACTGACAAGGATTCTAGGAAATCTACGTCAGGGTCAGTTTTCACCCTTAACCGGGGAGCTGTAGTTTGGAGGAGTATAAAGCAAGGTTGCATAGCAGACTCCACGATGGAGGCTGAGTATGTAACCGCTTGTGAAGTAGCTAAGGAAGCAGTTTGGCTAAGGAAGTTCTTGACAGATTTGGAAGTTGTTCCAAATATGAACTTGCCCATTACATTATACTGTGATAACAGTGGGGCTGTAGCCAATTCAAAGGAACCTCGCAACCACAAAAGAGGTAAACACATAGAGAGGAAGTATCATCTGATTCGAGAGATTGTGCAAAGAGGACATGTGGTCGTGACCAAGATCGCTTCCGAGCACAACATTGCTAATCCGTTTACGAAGGCCCTCTCGGCTAAAGTGTTCGAGGGTCATCTAGAAAGTCTAGGTCTGCGAGATATGTATATAGTGTAATCTAGGGCAAGTGGGAAATGTGTAATGGGTGTAAGGATGCCCTAGTTTATTGTATTTTGTATATTTACCTTTTATGTAATATACAACATACATGTACCATTTCCAGCTTAGGATTATATTGTATATACTTTCCCTGTAACTTGAGTTTTAGTTCAAGTAGGAGTTTGTTGGGTTTTATGCCCTAAAACTCATAGATAGTAAATGTACTTTTGACCGAACATTAATAAAAGTGATGTATTATTTAATGTTTGTATTATATCTTGTCTTATTAACCCTAATCCAATAAACTAAACATCCAAGGCTAATAGAATGAGACTTGAACTAGTATGTAGGGATATACGGGGATCAATGTTCAAGTTTTAGCCTAAAGGGTCTGTAGTATAGGGATAAGGCTGGGTACCTTGTCCTTGTGACACTATGGATACGACCCGCTTTGTATATTGATACAAACGTAGTGATCCAACGCGTTCATGTAGTTGACATGCGAGTGTGGGTATCCTGTGCAATGAGTTTGCACAAAGACCGGACCGCGAAATAGTTAACCACTAACTGTAACACCGTTAGTTAGCTAGTTTTCTATTTCACTAGGATGACCTCGGCAACTTGGCCTTAATCCTGAGTGGATTATGGACTCTTGTCCATGAGGGATTGTCCATTGATTTGTAAGGGTGAGAGTGGCCTGTTCGCCGAGTCAATAAGCCTACCATTTTGGGGACAAGACCGAGTGGGGAGCTGGGAACATAGTCTTACAAGATGGAATTCACTCCTTCCCGATATTAGGGTAAGTAGAAGTGTGTTCCCTTAAGTGGTGTCTCCGGGTCTTGAACAATGGGCCCTACCCTCTTTATGGCACGAGAGGGATTTCTGTTTGTTGGTTAGACCACAAACAGTTTGTTCATTAGAGGAGCACTGGTACTTAAGGACCAAGAGGTAGCCCAGGGGTAAAACGGTAATTTGACCTAGCTGGGGTACGAACACACGTGAAGGGCTAACTTGCTGTTGACGGTCTACATCCGTGGGCACAGAAATACATCTACAGTGACAATAGTGCAGCTGCAGTTCTTTGGTGGAGTGAACCATAGTTAACGAATATTGATTAACTTGGTTAATGAGTTTAGCCAACTGATCTCATATCGTTGGAGCTTCTGATCTGTAGGTCCATCAGGTCCCACCGGTAGCTCTATAAGGACGTTGAGGTAAATTTCTAAGGTTAAGTTGAGTATTCGAAGGGGTTCGAATGTTAAACTAAAATGTGAATTTGATTCATATTAAAACTATAGGTTATAATTAATGTGCATTGGATGTACATTAATACTATAGTTTTATGAGAGAGAATAATAATAATTGAAGATATGATGTTCAATTTTATTTTACAATTAATTAATTTAAATTAGTTAATTGTTCTAGTTTAATTAAATTTGATTTAATTGAACTATAAGATAAGAGGGATATTAATTTAAATTAGATTTAAATTAATGTTATTTTAATTAATATTGATTAATTAAAAAATATCAGGTAACTGATATTTCAGTTACCTGATATTTTGTGTGAGGTGGCCTTCTTCTTATCTTTAGGTTAAAAGAAGAAGTCAGGAGGCGGTATCACGCACTCTCCCTCATTCACGCCTAACCATCCCTCTCCCTACCATCTCTCTCTCGATTTCTCTCCTCCATCTGAGATACAGAGGATAGTTCCAGAGAAGAAAATCCTTAGATTATTGGGGTTCCCACATAACCACTCAACACATATACCTTGGAGGATACCGGTGCAATCTTGGCGGTGGTGCTCGTGATTTTTGCAGCAAGATCAAGATAAAAAATTGGGTGTTGGTTGCTGTATTTTTCAGTCTATCAAAGGTTTTGGCGAAGGGTAAGTTTTTTCTTGAACTAGGATCAATAGGATCCATTTTTATAGATTAGATCTATAAATTTTAGGGTTGTTTAAGCATGTTTTATTTCAATTTTACAGCATGTGTTTTCTGTTTTATGCTGTATTATTGTTTTGCCATCGTATTGGTTTCCCAATCGATATTTAAACCGATAAGGTTCTTTGATCGTTTCCACTGCGCTAGGGTTATTTATCCCTACAGCAAGGCAATGAGATATTTTGACCAATTCTAAAGTTAATCTAAAACTGTCACGAATTAGAAAGTAAACTTTAGTCATGCAATCTTGAGTAAGTCTATATTAAATCCCTTCTCCCGAGCTAGATTCAAAACTGAAATCATTCAACTAATGGCCAATTAATTGAAAGCATTAAATCAAGATTACAAACATAATAAACATTGCACAACTTAAACCATAAATCAATCCATAAACAAAATCAACTACATCAATTCGTAAGCTACAAGTTTAGCTACTCATGATTGATATTACAACCTCAACTAAACATGGAAAAGCCATAAAATCTAGCTAAAGAAAATGGAAAGGAAAGGAAAAACTCAATGTAGGTCGAGACTGAGCGTCCCCGTCACGATCCCCACGAACAATGGGTTGATTTCCAACTTGCTCCATTTGCTCAAGCTCCAAAAGTCTCTGTTTTTGCCTTGTTTACGGCTCCAAGAAGTCCCAGAATTGAATCCCCCAAAAACCTAGCCGAAAGGAAGCTTATATTCTGATTTTTCTGTCGTAGCGTCGAGACGCTGCCTCTAAACACGCGTATTCTGGAAAGGAAGTTACGCAGTGTCGAGACGCTGCGACAATTTCGCGCCTATTCTGATATGGAATGCCAGCGTCGAGACGCTAAAGAAGCAGCGTCTCGATGCTGGTCTATATTTGACCAAATTTTGACTTTTTTCTCTTTGAAGCTTTTTCATTCCTTAGCATCTTTTCGCGTCCCGAGCACCCAATTAACTCCATTATTGTGCTATAGCTCCAATCAACCATTTCCTACAAAATAAACAATTAAGTGCAATAAAATGGCCAATAATCATCAAAGACTAGCTAAATTAAATAAGTAAAGATAGCTAGACGTGTTGACCGTGCTTCAAGGAGGCTTCTTTTCTGTGAATCCAACAGAGGTGCTCTTTCTTGCACCTTTCCTGTAGCCCATGAAAAGCACGTCCGACTGTCCCTTAGAGTCTTCAACTGCTTTAAATATTTCTTTGTCATTCCTGACTCTTACAGTGAGCTCCCTGCGCTCAATATCAATAATTACTCGCCCAGTAGCGAGAAATAGTCTTCCTAATATGACAGGCATTGAAGGATTTTCTATCATATCCATAACATATAAATCAATAGGGAGGAAAAATCTACCTACTCTGATTAAAACATTTTCTCCAATTCCAACTGGTCTAACCACAGACTGATCGGCCAATTGGAGCTTTACAGGAGTAGATTTAATCTCACCTATATCTAACTTTTTGCATAGAGATAGAGGAATGATATTGATGCTAGCACCTAAATCACATAATGCTCTGAAAGAATAAGTATCAAAACTACAAGGAACAGAAAAACTCCCTGGATCTGCTACTTTTTCAGGTACCTTCTGTTGGACTCTAGTGTTGCATGTGGAAGCAAGATATACAGTGTCAACCTTCTTTTCCTTTTGCTTCTTTGCTAACCACTCCTTCATGAACCTGTTATACTGGGGCATCTCTAATGCCTCTGCAAAAGGAATATTAATGTTCAGATTCATAAAAGCATTCATAAACTTGTCAAACTGAACCTGATTGTTCTTTTTCTTCTTTTTCTTTTTCTTTTCTTTGGGAACCATCAGTGTGGGAGAAGGAATAGGAGCATCAGGTTCAGGCTTTTCAGCCTCATCTGATGATGTGTCCTCCTCAGCTTCCCCTATAGGCGTGTCTTAAGGGAATGAAAGTCCCCACGCAGCGGAAGCGCATCGATTGGACCTTACGCCGTATATTAATTAACATTCAAATACCGTTACGAAAACTCAAATAAACTTTAAACACTCTTTAAAGTTGCTGGAAAATTGGTTTAAACATGCTGAAAAATAAATCTAAATTTATTTTCATGCTTTTCTAAAGAAAGAAGGAAGAACCGTTACAACAATCAAAACGCAGCAGCCGCCTTTGATTTTCTTCGCTGGAAATTCCTTCTTTGAATGACACAAAAACCACAGAGGTTACACCGGTATGTCTCTAAGTCTAGGAGGCAAAAGACTTGTGGGAGTCTTTCTCTAAGAGGGAGGCTAGAGAGAATTTTTGGTCTTGTCTTGATAGTCTAAGAGCAAGAGCAAGAGTGTCAAGTGTATTGGACCAATTAGGTTTAGTGTTCTATTTATAGAAGAGAGGCCATGAATAAAATATTCAATTAAATCAATCTTTTCCAAAATTGATTCAATCTTATTCCTTAATTAATGAATCATGATCAATCAATTCCATAATTGATTAATCTTTTCCACAAATGACTAATTACTTCCATAAGTGATTAGATCATTTCCATAAATGATTAATCACTTCCTTAAGTGATTAATTATTTCCATAATTGATTAATTCCCGATTAATGAATTCTTTAATTAATTAACAACCAATTAAATATCACATATTTAATTCCCGGCCTAGAATTAATTAATTTTCCCAAACACATTTTAGGCCTTCAATTAATTAATTCATTATTTGAACTCTTTCAAACTTCGACAAATTTATATTTGAATTTCTTCAAATATTAATTTCTCTCATAATAATATATCAATATATATTATATTTGTTTTCCTTAGTAAATTGAACATTTTCAATTTACATTTATTACTTAGTTGCCTCAAATTACTTTATGAGCTACCAGTAGGACCTAATGGACCTGCAGATCAGAAGCTCCAAACAATGTGAGATTAATTGGTCAAACTCATTAACCACATTAATCAATATTCGTTAACTGTGTGTTCATTCCACTATAGACTCACAGTTGCACTCTTCTCACTGTAGACATATTTTCTGTGTCCACGGATATAGACCAATATCGACTAGTTAGTCCTTCACAAGTGTCTGTAACACCAGCTTGGTCAAATTACCGTTTTACCCCTGGGTTACCTCTGTTTCCTTATGTACCAATTCTCCTCTAATGAACAACCTGTTTGTGGTCCAACCATCAAACACAAAACCCTCTCGTGCCATTGAGAGGGTAGGGCCCTTTGTTCAAGACTCGGAGTAACCACTTAAGGGAACACTCATCTGCTTCCCTAAAGTCGGGAAGGAGTGAATTCCATCTTGTACGATTATGTTCCCAGCTCCATTCGGTCTTGTCCCCAAAGTGGTAGGCTTATTGAGTCGACGTATTGGCCACTCTCACCCATACAAATCAAAGGACAATCTCTCATGAGCAGGAGTCCATAATAAACTCAGGAATAAGACTAAGTTGTCTAGGTCGTCCTAGTGAAATAGAAAACCAACTAGTTAACGGTGTTATAACCAGTGGTTACTATTTCACGGTCCGGTCTTATGCAAACTCATTGCATAGGATACCCCCACTCGCATGTCTCCTACACGAACGCGTTGGATCGCAGCGTTTGTATCAAATACAAAGTGGGTCGTATCCATAGTGTCACCAGGATAAGGCACCTATTCTTATCCCTATACTATAGACCCTTTAGGCTGTTTCTTGAACAATGATCCCATATGTCACTACATATAGTTCAAGACTCATATTACAGCCTTGGATGTCTAGTTTATTGGATTAGGGTTATTATTAGGCAAAGACAAATATAAAATAACTAATAACAATTAATGGAAAAATATATCATTATTATTTCATTAATATCCGGTCAACGGTTACATTCACTATCTACGAGTTTTAGGGCATAAAACCCAACAGTTCAAGCACTAACTCCAACCTGCAAAAGAAAAACAAATGCATACCGAAGTCAAATTCCCTTTGAGACAGAAATGTGGTCGCAATTTGATCGCAATTTAAAAAACAAATATGGTTTCACTTTTGGTCCTCGACAACGGCGCCAAAAAACTTGGTGCGTCGTCATTTGAATAGATGGATGTGAGATAAGATGATAAATGAAATAATAAAGAATAATTCAGCTAACACTTAAGTGCAAGTATACACAGTCGCACGTAGTAATAAAAAAACATTAGAAGTACTCCAAGGGTATCGATCCCACGAGGACTAAACTGGAAATTCAGATTTGATGAAGAAACTACTCAAATGATTGCTTTTGAAAAAGGTAACCAAATAAAATAAGTTGATTGATTGGGTTTTTGAAAAGATAAATCAAATAAGCAAGTAAATAATAAAGAATGACAATAATAAACAGACAAGGTATTCAACATCGATTCATCCCTAAGGCAATAACCATAATCATGCAATATCTAACTTAAGCATATTCAATGCATTGGGTCAGATTTAACTCCTATTTGGCCCTTGTTCCAAAAATCGTTAGAAGGCTTAGCAAGTACCGTTATGCACATTTCTGTGACTCGACTCTGACATAGATAATTCACGAATGCAACCTATAACCCTATAGTTGATATAGGGTGCCTTAGGCAGCTTGCCCTATATCGTCGAACAATCTCTTTCGAGCTTTTTCTCCTATATCACCTTTATGAGAACCGATATCGTTTGTCCCTTTCGAGATCAAACTCACATAGCATGCAAAGTCTAAGTAATCAAATTAAACTCAACAAGATTAGAGTGATAATCGTTAAAGAATGAAATGCATTGAACACAACTTAAGCAAACAAAGCACTTTCAAGCCATTAAACCATAAAGGGAATTCACCACATTGAACCCCTCAACGGGATTTAGCTACTCATGATGGGATAAAAAGCAAATGAACACATTTTCATTGAGATAATAATGTAAAGAATACAGAATAATGAAAAGATTCAATAGCTGGAAATAAAGGAGATAGCTAAATATTATGGGTGTTTCTATGTAGTCAATCCTTCTAGAGTTCGCTAAGACACTCCACTCTCTCGCTTTTACAAGTGAGAGTGGGTGAAACTCTCTACAAACCACAAGGTTTGATGTCTAACTCAGGTTAGAATTTGGTCATCTAAGAAGGACCTCGGGCAATCCTACTCATGGGCGTCGAGTCAGGGTTCTGTCACCACCCTTTTCTTCCAAGTGAGTTCTGCTTGAATTTGACTTCGAATCTCGAGCTTATATAGTGTAAAGAGTGGTTGAGGAGCTGTGAAATAGATGCTGGAAGGTTGGCCAGTCCGTTTCGGGGTCAAAACAGCTTGTTACGTGCGAAGAAGACTCGTCAACAACGACCTACGGATGACTCGGAACGGCCTATGATTTTTCCAGAAATGGGGTCACATTTCAATTTTGCCTTCCCATAAATGTGGTCGCATTTCTAGGGAATTCCAGCTTTTCCTCTGTTTTTCTGCACAACATCGAACTAAGTCAAATTCACTTAAAATCAAGTCTTTTTAAGTACAAATGAGTTGAATTTGACAAAAGTGATTCTCAACACCTTAACTTATCAAATCAAGCATATTTTGAGCTCGGAAACAGTAAATTGATCACAACATACAACATTTAACCAAGAAATGAGGTAAACATAAGGGTAAAATAAGTATATTTTTTACCCTTATGTTAGTTGGCTTCTTACCCATGTATCTGTTGGGCCTCCTGCTGTTATTTAGCCCCTTTGTCTGATTTTATTGGGTTTTAGCATTATTCCTTTTGGTTCGTTATTTTGTTATGCATGTATGTAATCCTTCCTTTATGTAGTGCACAGTGCTCTCTTTTTCTGCACTGAGCAAATTCTGTTAAGCAAGTGTGAGCTTTCCTCTCTCTATACAGTGCTTCATGGTATCAGAGCTCTAGGCTCTTCATCGTTTTTTTTTTTGGCATCATCTTCCTCATCTTTTTCAACGGCGTCAACCTCAAGCTTGTCTTCTTCCGACTAAGACACTATTCCTGCTCTCCCTACAACCTCAACCGTAATTACAGCTTCCTCCCTTATTTCCACCTTTGTTGTCACCACCCTTGTTTCGACGCTTGGCCTTTCTCATCGACCTCAACTCAGAGGATCCACTTCTGTACCCAATACCAATACCAGGCCCTTAAACCCTAACAATCCTCCCTATCAGTCGCATTTTCAACCTTCCCCAATTTCATCCACATTACCCTTCCCAAATGTTGCGCCTCAACCCGGTTTTCAGTACCCACCCCCTTCTACCCCTGCTTTTCCCTTTATTTCGTCTTACCCTACTTCAAACCTTTTTTTCCCTGCTCCACAACCTTCACCTAACCCATTTCCCATCCTCACTCCGCCTCTCAATATAAAGCTCACATACTCAAATTATCTCCTCTGGAAGAATCAATTGCTCAACCACATCCTTGCTTTCGACATGGAAGGTTTAATCAACGGTATGCCTCCTCCTCCTAGATTTCTGGATACTGAGGAAACTCAGGTGAACCCCCTTTTTCCTATTTGGTAGAAATATAATCGCACGTTAATGAGTTGGATTTACTATTCCCTAATTGAGGATAAGATAGGTGAAATAATTGGTTGCTCTACTGCTTTTGAGATTTGGGAGCATCTTAGAATAATTTATGAATCGTCTTCCACTGCTCGTGTTATGGGGTTAAGGTCTCAATTACAAATAATCCGTAAAGATGGGCTCACTGTGTCTCAGTTCCTAGCTCAGATAAAGGATATAACAGATAAATTCTCGGCCATTGGCGAACCACTGTCATATAGGGACCATCTAGGCTATATTCTCGAAGGTTTAGGGACCGAATATAACCCGTTTATGACATTAATACAAAATCTCACTGATCACCCATCTCTTACAGATGTCCGTAGTTTGTTGATTGCGTATGAAGCTAGGCTTCAAAAACAAACCTATGTCGACCAGTTGAATATGGTACAGGCTAATCTAGCTAATTTCTCCTTTTCCAATACCGAGAAACGAAACCAATCCAATCGTTCTTCCAATATGCCCAAGCATTCCCCTATTCCTAGACTGCCACAACCTTTTCCCTTTCCTCCTATGCCTTTCTCCTCCAATCCCAGTCTTCTTGGTCGGCCACAAACCTCTCCTCGTCCATATACTAACTCAACTCGATGGCAACTCAAATCGCCCACTATGTCAGATTTGTGAGAAACTTGGCCATACAGCCCTTGTGTGCTACAATCGGCACAACCCCTTTTATCAAGCTTCTCCACCTCCATCAACTACTTCCCAACCTCCCCATGCTCTCTTCAACCAACTATCTCAGCCATCAACCCCTAATCCTCAGCTTCCCTCTATCCCTGAAACTTTACCAAATTCAAATCACCCAGATGAAGCATGGTTTATGGATTCGGGGGCCATTCACCACATGACCCCAGATATCAACAACTTCCAACAACCTTCTCCATACTATGGACATGAGCAGGTGATTGTTGGCAATAATAAGTCTCTTCCTGTCCTTCACATTGGTTCTCGGTCTTTCAAATCCTCTTCTTCTCCTTTTCCTATGAAACTCACATCTGTTTTACACACACCCCACTTGTCACACAATCTCATTAGGATTGCAAAGCTTTGTCATTCTAATTTTGCCTTTGTTGAATTTCATCATGACCGTTTTTTTTTTTTTGTGAAGGATCTTCTCTCCAAGAACATAATGCTTCAGGGTCTTCTTGATGGAGGTCTTTACAAGCTTAGCATACCCTCCTCATCCAGCTCATGCTCCTCGTGTGCTGGAAATTTTGCAGCCCTTCTATCCAGTTTTCAAGATGTTAGTCTATGGCATCACTGGTCACCAATCCCTTCCAGTTGTTCATCAAGTTTTGCGCGTATGAAACCTCAAGTTTAAATCCCCTCCCTCTGGTCAATTTTGTAACTCTTGCCAAATGGCAAAGAGCCATAGACTTCCTTTTTCTTTGTCATCTTCTCTGTCTTTAATTCCTTTCAATCTTGTGTATACGGATATTTGGGGTCTTTCCCCTAGTTTGTCTATCAATGGAGAAAGATATTTCATACTTTTTATTCATGATTGCACTCGTTTTTCATGGATATATTGTTTCAGTCCAAAGCTGATGTTGCATCCATTTTCCTTCGGGTTAAGTTAATGATTGAAAATCAATTCAATACCTCAATCAAGCAAATCCAAACCGATGGAGGCTCTAAGTTCAAACTGCTTTATCTTGTCTTTGCTTCCTGTGGTATTATTCATCGTATTTCTTGTCCCTACACACCTCAGCAAAATGGATGTGTTGAACGAAAAAATCGACATGTAGTTGAAGTCGGTCTTGCTCTTTTAGCTCAATCATCAATGCCTAAATCTTTTTGGTCCTATGCTTTTCAGACAACCATATTTCTTATCATCAGGTTGTCTACCTTAGTTTTAAGAAATAATTACCCATACTTCACCCTGTATCACAGGTTACCTGATTACAATTTGTTAAAGACGTTTGGTTGCTCATGCTTCCCCTTTTTGAGACCATATAATGACCACAAACTCCAATACCAGTCAAAAGAATGCATTTTTTTAGGGTACAATAGCTCTCACAAAGGCTACCTTTGCTTCGACATGTCTTCTTGTAGAATTTTCATCTCACGACATGTTATATTCAATGAATCTTTGTTCCCTTACACTCGTATTTCTCCTTCTGCTATATCCACAGTTAAAGATTTTTCTACTGATTATTCTTATCCTATTGGATCCCTTATTCAATGTCTCCATGTTACCTTGTCCATTGCCTCCATCGCCTGCTCTTGTCCAAAACCATTCTTCACCACCTTCGTGTCCCTCTTCTCCCTCCTCACTTTCTCCTCTTCCATCCCCTATTCCTTCACCTACTACATCTCCCTCACCCTGCCATTCCCCTTCCAACTCTTCACATTCTCATAACTCCACATCCTCTCCTAATCCATCTATTTCCTCATCTCCTGTTCATTCTGATCCACCCCCTCATCAGCCTACCTCCACAAACGTCCATCCAATGATCACTCGATCAAAGGATGGGATCATTAAGCCCAAAGCTTGGTTAGCCTCATCCCATGTTTCAGCTATGGTCAATGCTACCGAGCCAAAATCTTATAAGGAGGCCTTGAAAGATGCTAACTGGAAAGCTGCTATGCAAGCCGAGTATGATGCCTTAATTAGAAATAAAGCGTGGTCCCTTGTTCCCCTACCAGCAGATAGAAAGGTAACTGGCTGCAGTGGGTCTTTAGACTAAAATTAAAGCCAGCTGGGGACATAGACCGATATATGGCTCGGTTGGTTGCTCAAGAGTATACACAAACTTTTAGAATTGACTACTTTGAGACATTTAGCCCCGTGGTTAAACCTACTACAATTCGAATAGTTCTGTTGTTAGTAGTGTCTCATGGTTGGTTAATTCGCCAGTTAGATGTCCACAATGCTTTCCTCCATGGGGACTTAAAGGAGGTTGTTTACATGAAGCAACCTGCGGGTTTTGAATCTCCCTTGCATCCTCAGCATGTTCTTCGTCTCCACAAAGCTCTCTATGGTCTCAAACAGAGTCCACGAGCTTGGTTCTCTAAGTTAAGCTCCTGCTTAGTCAATTGGGGATTTGTTGCTTCATTAGCTGACACCTCCATGTTTGTATATCGGTCTGGCTCTACCATTGTTGTTTTTCTTGTTTACGTGGATGATATTCTTGTAACTGGTTATCCTAGCTCCCTTATCCAGCAGTTTATTTCGGCCTTAAATGTTCAGTTTTCACTCAAGGACATAGGAGAGTTATCCTATTTTCTAGGTGTGCAAATTTCTTCACAACAAAATGGCTTGTTCTTGTCTCAAGAGAAATACATCTCTGATATTGTCTCCTGCGCCAATCTTGAGAGTTGCAAGCCAGTGGCCTCTCCTATTGCCTCAGGCCCCCTCTATCTCTAAATGATGGGGACCTTTTGCCAAATTTGTCCGATTACAGAAGTCTTGTGGGAGCCTTGTAGTATTGTACTTTATCAAGGCCAGACATCAGTTTTGTTGTCAACAAGCTCTGCCAGTTCCTTCACGCGCCGACAACAGTTCACTTGAATGCAGTCAAACGCCTCGTCCGTTACCTAAAAGGCACATCTCACCTTGGCTTGTTCTTCAACTCCTCATCTTCCACTGCCATCACAAGCTACACGGATGTAGAGTGGGCCAGCTGCCCTTATGATAGACGCAGCACCAGTGGATTCTGCATTTTCTTGGGATAAAATTTATTTTCCTGGAACTCTGCAAAACAAAAGGTGGTTTCAAGATCTAGTGCTGAATCAGAATATAGAGGAATGTCAAACACAACTGCTGAAATCGCATGGATCCAATCTGTCCTTAAGGAACTTGGTTTCTCTTCTCCTTCTCCCTTACTCTTATGCGATAACTTGAGTGCCACATACCTTGCTGCTAAACCCCGTAATGCACAACAGGACTAAACACATTGAATTAGACCATCATTTATTAGAGAAATAGTGGCTAGGAAGTAGCTTGTTGTTCGGTTTGTCCCTCGGTTCATCAGTTTACGAACAAAGCTCTCTTTGGTTTCTAAACCTCGAGTGCTTGGGGGGGGGATGTTAGTGGGCTTATTTCCCATGTACCTGTTGGGCCTTTTGCTGTTATTTAGCCCTTTGTCTGATTGTATTGGGTTTTAGCATTATTCCTTTTGGTTCGTTATTTTTTTATGCGTGTCTGTAATCCTTCCTTAATGTAGTGCACAGTGCTCTCTTTTTCTGCACTGAGAAAATTCTGTTAATCAAGTGTGAGCTTTCCTCTCTCTATACAGTGCTTCACCTTATCAGCCATGCAGGGTTTTATAGCCGTTTTATAAAAGAATTTTCAAAGATTGCGAAACCCCTGTGTAATTTGCTTGAAAAGGATGCCTCATTTGTGTTCTGTAAGGAATTTTTGCTAGCTTTTAATCTTTTAAAAGAAAAGTTGATTTCTGCCCCTACCATTGGTGTGTCTAATTGGAGTCAACCATTTGAAATCATGTGTGATGCTAGTGACTATGCTTTAGGAGCTGTCTTAGGGAAACATCGTGATAAGTTCTTTAGGGCTATATATTATGCAAGAAGAACTCTAGATAGTGCTCAGCAGAATTACACCACTACAGAAAATGAGATACTTGTTGTTGTGTTTGCTTTCTATAAGTTCAGGCCTTATTTGCTTGGTACAAAGAACTCTAGATAGTGCTCAGCAGAATTACACCACTGACAACGCTGCTATTCGATATTTGAGTAGTAAAAAGGATTCCAAACCCAGACTTATAAGATGGATTTTTTTACTGCAAGAGTTTGACTATGAGATCAAGGATAGAAAAGGTTGTGAGAATGTAGTCGCAGACCATGTGTCTAGGATAGAGCATGAAAAGAATATCGCAACCTTTCCTATTAAAGAGGCTTTTCCTGATGAGAGATTATATGTTGTTAAAACTTCTTTCCCTAGGTACGCCGATTTTGTAAACTTTCGTACAGGAAAAGAAATACCTCCTGACTTGAATGCTCATAAAAGAAAGAAGTTTTTCTATGATGTGAAATCCTAGGTACGAAATTTTTAAAGGTTCATCTAATTTAACATTTTTAAAGCGTCGAGGAAAAGGTAACTCCATGTAGTCAAAGGTACAACATTCTCCCCTCCACTTGGGCGGGCTAATGTGCGAGCCTTTGTCATGATGGTTGCATGGAACCACTTCTTCCTCGTTCAGTTTATTTCTGAGCCTGCCATCCTGCTTTTCATCTTCTTTTCTTCCTGCAAAATTGTTAGAAAAATCACAATTCAAATCAATAGAGTTAGGAGGATGTTGGGACCTTTCAGAGGAGGTTTTTTTGTGCCTCAGCCCCTTCATCTTCATCCCTTATCTTTTCTTCTTCCTTCTTCTTTTCTGAACTGTTCTCCAGTTGTCTACCACTTCTTAGTGTCACCATCTTGCACTGCTCTTTTGGTTTAGGTTCAGTGTCGCTTGGAAATTTTCTCTTCTGAAGGACATTCACTGCTGAAGCGATCTGTCCTATTTGCATTTCCATGTTTTTCAGAGCTGTGTCGTGGTTATTAACTGCCGTATGGAGATTCACATTCAACACTCTTTGTTCTTTAATAAACAGAGCCACCATCTCCTCCAGGTTATTCTTCTTTTCAGGCTCACTGGATGATGCAAAACCTGTCGGCAGCTTTAAAACATTCTTCGTATTTGAATATGAGAAGTTCTCGTGATTGCGCAGGCTGGGGTGGTAGAAGTTCGGTACTCCTTGAGTAAATGGTCTGTTTCCCACGTACTGGACTTCTTCCAAATCTTGACCTTCCTTCTTTGAATAACCTTCAGCTAAGGTGGAAGTGGATTTGACCACCTCAGATGAAGTCAGCTTGGTCAGCGCATTGGTCAGAGATTCCATCTGTGCCTTCAACGAACTCGACTCATCCAATTCATAAATTCCAGCCTTCTTTGAAATTGCTCCCCTCTAGGTCGGCCACTGATAATTGGTTGCCGCCATTTCCTCAAGCAGATCCTTGGCTTCTGTCACTGTTTTGGAAAGAAAACTTCCTGCTGATGTGTCTAGGACTGTCTTTGTGGAGGGATTTAATCCATTGTAAAACAACTACACATGGAGCCAATCAGGATATCCATGTTGGGGGCACTGCCTAAGCATTTCCTTGTATCTCTCCCATGCTTTGTACAATTGCTCCTCGTCAAGCTGCCTAAATGTTCTGATTTTAGTCCGGAGCTTGGTAGTCTTGGCACGCGGGAAAATTTTCGTCAGAAAAGCCTGGGCAAGCTCGTCCCATGTACTAATATTGCCCGTCTCGACTGATTCGAGCCAATCCTTTTCCTTTTCTTGTACAGAAAATGGGAACAGCCTAAGTCTTATAGCGTCTGGCGGAACTTTGTTCATTTTTACCGTCCCACAAATTTCCAAGAATGATCGTAGATGTGAGTGTGGGTCCTCATAAGGATGTCCCTTAAGGGGCCGTTTGGTGCGCCGGAATTGAATGGGTTTGGAATGGAATGGAATGGAATCTGATGCCCATGGGAATATTTTGTTGGAATCATGATTCCCATGTCTGTGTTTGGTGCATTGGATTTGAGTTGGAATTAATGGAGAGAGAAATAGTGGGACCCACCAAAATCATGAAGAAAAATGGAGAGAGAAATAGTGGGACCCACCAAAATGTGGTTAAAATAGAAAAAGAAATTGTGGGTCCCATTAAAATTAGGAAGAAAAATGGAGAGAGAAATAGTGGGACCCACCAAATGTGGGAATGGATTGGAATCCACATGCCCACCCTCTCATTCCAACCCCGACCAACCAAACAAGGGCATCCATTTCCATTCCAATCCAATCCAATCCAAACCCATGAAACAAACGGCCCCTAAAAGAGTTATCACGCGCCATCTGAATCAATCCTGTCTTTAACTCAAAATTGGTAGCTTGGATTAGGGTGTAGACAATTCCAGAATTCTCGGTGGGAAGAACTGGCTGTAAGAAGTCTCTGATTGCCTTGGGAGCTTTCTCTTGATGGGTCATTGCTTCTTCTAATCTTTTCTCTCTCCGAATGGTTCTAACAATCCTGTCAATTTCAAGATCTAGCGGAAATAAATTAACCACCTTGTTCCTTCGCATACAATGCTCCCAGACAATCAAAATAACCAAACAAAAACAAAAAATGAAATAATATTCACAAATGAAAGAAAAATATTTACACCTAAATTACTATTTATCCTTTTCTTTTCGATGTCAAGAAAAATTAATTTGCTTAAAAATCAAGCCTCCCCGGCAACGGCGCCAAAAACTTGTTGAGCGATTACCGCAAGCGCACGGGTCGTCACAAGTAATATAAAACGGTAAGTAATACACAGTACCGAATCCACAGGGAGGCGAAGCGAAAATTAAGCAAAAATAAATTCTCTTGACCACTAAAAGTACTTGGGCGAAATAATATTTAGGGAACAACTCATACAATAAAAAGGATTTAAAATTCAAAGCAATTAAAGAAAATAAGTTGATCAATCGAAAAATAAAATACGGAGAAAGAGTTTTCTTTTAATGGGAAGAGGGGTTTTGAAAATCAATTATTAGCTAAACAATTGTTATAATTATCCTATCTCATTGCCAAACTAATTATAATCCTAGAATCTTCGTTAATCACATACGTTCTCCTGTCGATTTCCCCTAATTGTAATTAATTCATTTTAACAACCTAAGTGTCTTTAGCGCCATTAAAAATCATTAATTATTAAGCTCTGGTTCATTTTAGAAATCTATGTTTAATCAACTAATCTCGTTGTCACGACGGGCAATTAAACTAGCTGCATGGATTACGATCTATCCTAATTTCTCTCCGTCAAGTTTCCATTAAGAATCAGATCATTACACAATTGGCCAGATTGAATAAAGCATTAAGCACATCCCTACAAATAATTAGGACAAAGGGCAAGAGACAAAAAGTTATAACAACATTTAAACTATAATTTCATTTCAAGACTCCAAATTGGGGTTTAGCTACACATAGCTAATGTTGGGTTTTATGCCCTAAAACTCGTAGATAGTGAATGTAACCGTTGACCAGATATTAATGAAATAATATTAATATATTTTTCCATTAATTGTTATTAGTTATTTTATATTTGTCTTTGCCTAATAATAACCCTAATCCAATAAACTAGACATCCAAGGTTGTAATATGAGTCTTGAACTATATGTAATGACATATGGGATCATTGTTCAAGAAACAGCCTAAAGGGTCTATAGTATAGGGATAAGACTAGGTGCCTTATCCTGGTGACACTATGGATACGACCCACTTTGTATTTGATACAAACGCTGCGATCCAACGCGTTCGAGTAGGAGACATG
Source organism: Luffa acutangula (assembly GCA_036850905.1). Classification (NCBI taxonomy): domain Eukaryota; kingdom Viridiplantae; phylum Streptophyta; class Magnoliopsida; order Cucurbitales; family Cucurbitaceae; genus Luffa; species Luffa acutangula. The sequence goes on from CM072098.1 coordinate 24,267,554, forward strand.
CGAGTGGGGGTATCCTATGCAATGAGTTTGCATAAGACCAAACCGCGAAATAGTAACCACTGGTTATAACACCGTTAACTAGTTGGTTTTCTATTTCACTAGGATGACCTAGACAACTTAGTCTTAATCCTGAGTTGATTATGGACTCCTGCTCATGAGAGATTGTCCTTTGATTTGTATGGGTGAGAGTGGTCAATACGCCGACTCAATAAGCCTACCACTTTGGGGACAAAACCGAATGGGGAGCTGGGAACATAATCGTACAAGATGGAATTCACTTCTTCCCGACTTTAGGGAAGCAGATGAGTGTTCCCTTAAGTGGTTACTCCGAGTCTTGAACAAACGACCCTACCCTCTCAATGGCACGAGAGGGTTTTCTTTTTGATGGTTGGACCACAAACAAGTTGTTCATTAGAGGAGAATTGGTACTTAAGGAAATAGAGGTAACCCACGGGTAAAACGGTAATTTGACCCAGCTAGTGTTACAGACACTCGTGAAGGACTAACTAGTCGATATTGGTCTAAGATCCGTGGACACATAAAATATGTCTGCAGTGAGAAGAGTGCAACTGTGAGTCTATAGTGGAATGTACACACAGTTAACGAATATTGATCAATGTGGTTAATGAGTTTGACCAATTAATCTCACATCGTTGGAGCTTCTGATCTGCAGGTCCATTAGGTCCTACTGGTAGCTCATAAAGTAATTTGAGGCAACTAAGTAATAAAAGTAAATTGAAAATGTTCAATTTATTAAGGGAAACAAATATAATATATACTGATATATTATTATGAGAGAAATTAATATTTGAAAAGTTCAAATATAAATTTATGGAAGTTTGAAAGAGTTCAAAATAATGAATTAATTAATTTAAGGCCTAAAATGTGTTTGGGCAAATTAATTAATTCTAGGCCGGGAATTTAATATGTGATATTAAATTGGTGGTTAAATAATTAAAGAATTCATTAACCGGGAATTAATCAATTATGGAAATAATTAATCACTTAAGGAAGTGATTAATCATTTAAGGAAATGATCTAATCACTTATGGAGGTAATTAGTCATTTGTGGAAAAGATTAATCAATTATGGAATTGATTGATCATGATTGATTAATTAAGGAATAAGATTGAATCAATTATGGAAAAGATTGATTTAATTGAATATTTTATTCATGGCCTCTCTTCTATAATTAGAACACTAGACCTAATTGGTCATGACACTTAACACTTGACACTCTAGAAAGACAAGACCTAGAATTCTCTCTAGCCTCCCTCTTAGAGAAAGACTCCCACAAGTCTTTTGCCTCCTAGACTTAGAGACATACCGGTGTAACCTCTGTGGTGATTGTGTCAATCAAAGAAGAAATTTCCAGCGAAGAAAAGAAAAGGCGGCTGCTGCGTTTTCGTTCGTGGAGCGTCGTTGGCGAAGAACGGTCAAGTCTTCAACGAAGGTTTGTAACGGTTCTTCCTCTTTTCTTTAGAAAAGTTTTAAAAATAAATTTAGATTTATTTTAGCATGTTTAAACCAATTTTACAGTGGCTTTAAAGGTTTTTTAAAGTCTTTGTTTGAGTTATCGTAACGGTATTTTAATTATAATTAATATACGGCGTAAGGTCCAATCGTAAAGTTGCGATAGGCTCTAAAAGGTGGGATTTATGCATAATGTATGTTTGGTTTGCGTTGAACTGTTTGGGTTAATTTTATGGCCATAGATTTTATTTTTATGTGATTTTGATCATGTAAGGCCCGGTGTTTCGGGTATTTTATGTAAAATCGAGACCTATGTAAGTTCGGGTCTAGAATAGGTTTTTATCAGATGAAAATCGGAGCAATCGCCGCTGAAATCGGGGCCAAAATCGGAGAATCGATGCTGCTGCCGCCCAGATTCTGCCTCCAGACGCAACAGCGTCGGGACGCTACTTCAATAGCGTCTCGACGCTGTCTCGATACCGAAGGCGCTCGGTAAGGAAAGCACACAGCATCGGGACGCTACTCCAACAGCGTCTCGACGCTGTCTCGATTACGCAGGCGCCAGATAAGGAAAACGCACAGCTTCGGGACGCTATCAACACAGCGTCTCGACGCTGTCACGATGGAGGCGCGACCTAAGGTTTCAAAAGGCGTGGTTCAAGGCATGACCGGTCCGGTTCGGACCGGTTCGGCTGGGCTGGGACCTATTTGGTCCGGTTCAGCCAATTTTTGGCATGGTTCGTGATTTTGGAGGTCGGTTCGAGATGGTTCGGGGCGGTTCGTGCTGTCTAGACCAATTCCGGAGCTGTACATGGATTTTTAGGATAGAATTTAGCTAAATTAATGTAATTTAATGCTTTATTTTATCTTAGGGGCCAAAATTAACCGGTTCAATTGCTATTTATATGCTTTATGGATGTCATATAGAATTTTTAATCCCACCTTAGGTTATAAACATGCTCATGCATTTTTTATATATTATAAATTATTATAATGTATGTTTAAATGCATGGATTTGTTTTCATATTTTTTAATATAAGTGTATATTAATTATATGAAAAATTGGAAAGCATGAAGCATGTCATTACTTAAATTAAATATAAATAGTTATGTTTAATGTGATGAATGAAGCATGCTTGATTGATTTTCTTGATTAGCTTATAATTGTTATAATAAAAGAAAATAAAAAATTGCATGAAGCATGAAACATCCATAGTTAATAATATAATTGTTATATTATTCATGCAATTAGTGTGGTTTAATTATTTGAGATTGTTGAATGAATTAAACCCTAGATTCTTTTTTATAGGATTAATCATTAAAATTTGAAATAGTTCTTTAATATTAATGATTAGAAACCGTCAATCTATAATCAAGATTTGCATGCAAACATAAGATCATAGGATGAATTGGATTAATTTTAAATTGTTTAAAATTAATTAGACCTAGATCAGTTTCTAATAGGATTAGAATCTTTTCTTACTTAGTATTTAAAAATAGTTTTAATTGACTAAGTAGGAAAAACATTGCTATGATTATAAGGGAACTCCACCGGTAATGTTCTGTCTAAGGCTGGTGGTATTTAAGTTGACGGTTTACGGAACACCTCCTACCTGGGAACTGACCTGAAATGCCGGAGTTGAATTAATCATAGTTAAATGTTAGCATGCAATGTCACTAGGCTTATTAAAAGTGTTTAATGCACCTAGATCTCTAGAGTAAAGACCTTACATTACTGAGGTTATAAGGGAACTCTCTCGGTAAAGTTCTGTCTTAGGCTTGGAGTATTTAAGTTGACGGTTTACGGAACACCTCCTACCTGGGAACTGACCCGAACATTGAGTTGAATTAACCATAGTAATGTTAACTTGCAATATTGGGTTTATTAAAAGAAGTTTAATTCACCCAAAAGATTGCAGTTGAATCCTTTCCATAATTGTTATAATAGGACCAGACTTAGATAGATTGACTTAGCCGAATACTATCTAAGTTAAATAACCCTATATTAACCTTATGACATTTTCAGTGGGAGGAAAGTTACAAAACGAGATTTAAATCAAGTTTTGCTCCCACGTCCCTATATTCACAACGTGAGATTCATGCTCGGCTTCGAGTCGCCTTAGGAGCGGCCTCCCTTCGGAAAGTGTTTGCATGGATCAATATCAAGGTGAATGGGAAAAATGTCTAGAGTAAGTGGGAGCGGGACACGTGTCAACGTATCCCACGGTCTCCGCCCATAGTTCACACCGTGAGAGTCCTATGATCCGCCTGCAGGTTGTCCTGGCGCAACCATCCCTTCGGAGGGCCTGGTCATAGGATTCGGAACATCGTGAACTCCTGAAAAGGATAGGAGCTCTTAGGCTAATCACCAACAGTTGTCTTTCCCTTCGGTAGCCTGTTGGTGCGTGCCTCTGAGATCTGAAAGTGGGAGGGTTACACTTACGAGGATGAGTTAAAAGTGTTAACAAATCCTTGACCGAACAATGGTGGCTAATGTCTATAGGAATATGAGTTATTCTGGAATTAGAATTAGCTGAGAGGTGTCTCCTTTCAAAGGAGGAGTGCCTGATCACCCTTCGGTGGCTGACATTCTAAACCTCTGAAACGTCGTTGCAAAACTAAATCGATAGTTTTAGGGTTCTGTGATTGTCTGTTTTGCTAAATTGATTGGATTGTGTGCAATTGTTTGCTTGTATGATTGGTTAAGGCAAAGATAACTAATACGGTCATTGTTTGTTTAAATTTCAACAATGTCTTCCTCAATTGTCTCTCTGCTTAAAAATGAGAAATTAACCGGCGAAAATTATGCTACGTGGAAGTTGAACCTGAATACGATTCTTGTTGTCGATGATCTGCGGTTCGTCTTAACGGAGGATTGTCCTCTAGCCCCTGCTCGTAATGCATCCCAAGCAGTTAAGGATGCTTATGACCGCTGGACAAAGGGCAATGATAAGACTCGCGTCTATATCCTAGCCAGCTTATCTGAAGTTTTGGCAAAAAGGCATGAGAGCATGGTAACAGCGAGGGAGATTATAAACTCTCTCCAGGAGATGTTTGGACAACCGTCCTACCAACTCCACCATGACGCTCTCAAATACATTTATAGCTGTCGCATGAAAGAGGGCACGTCTGTTCGGGAGCATGTCCTGGATATGATGGTCCAATTCAACGTGGCAGAGGCAAACGGGGCGGTCATAGATGAACGTAGTCAGGTTGCATTCATCTTAGAATCTCTTCCGAAGAGTTTTCTACAGTTTCGAAGCAATGCAATGATGAATAATATAACATTCAACCTGACTAGCCTCCTGAATGAGCTACAACTCTATCAGTCACTTCTTAAGAACAAGGGACAGATAGAAGGAGAGGCAAACGTTGTCCACTCTAAAAGAAAGTTCGAGAACGGTTCATCCTCTGGAACTAAATCTGTAGCCACTTCATCAAAGAAAACTCAGAAGAAAAAAGGAAACAAGGGGAAAGCTCCCAGCACTGCTGCTAAAAGCAAGGGAAAAGCCAAAGCTATGGCAGACAAGGGCAAGTGTTTCCACTGCAATGTAGATGGACATTGGAAGAGAAACTGCCCAAAGTACCTTGCTGAGAAAAAGAAGGAAAAGGAAGGTAAATTTAATTTACTTGTTTTAGAAACATGCCTGGTAGAACATGGTGAGTTTACCTAGATACTTGATTCAGGAACAACTAATCATGTTTGCTCTTCTTTTCAGGAAAATAGTTCCTTTCTGCAGTTGAAAGATGGGGAAATGACACTCAGGGTCGGAACTGGAGAAGTCATTTCAGCTAAAGCAGTGGGTGCTGCGAAGTTATTTTTTAGAAATAGATTCTTACTTTTAGAAAGTTTGTTAATCGTTCCCAAGATTAAGAGGAACTTAATTTCTATTTCATGTTTGATTGAACAATCGTATACAGTTACTTTTGATATGAATGAAGCGTTCATTTATAAAAATGGTGTACTTATTTGTTCAGCCAAATTGGAAAATAACTTGTACGTTTTAAGACCAACCGAAAACAAAGCACTTTTAAATCACGAATTATTTAAAACTGCTGAAACTCAAAGAAAAAGGCAAAAGATTTCTCCATCAAGTAACAATACTCATCTTTGGCATCTTAGACTTGGTCATATAAACATCGATAGGATCGGTCGTTTGGTAAAGAATGGACTTCTAAGCAAGTTAGAAGATGATTCACTACCACCTTGTGAATCTTGTCTCGAGGGAAAAATGACCAAGAGACCCTTTACTGGAAAAGGTTACAGAGCCAAAGAACCCTTAGAGTTAATACATTCGGATCTGTGTGGTCCAATGAATGTAAAAGCTCGAGGAGGGTACGAATATTTCATCTCATTTATAGATGATTATTCAAGATATGGTTACTTGTACCTAATGGGACATAAGTCTGAAGCCCTTGAAAAGTTTAAGGAGTTTAAGGCTGAAGTTGAAAACCTATTAGGTAAATCTATTAAAGTACTTCGATCTGATCGAGGAGGGGAGTATATGGATCAAAGATTCCAGGATTATATGATAGAACATGGAATCCAATCTCAACTCTCAGCCCCTGGTACACCTCAGCAGAATGGTGTGTCAGAAAGGAGAAATAGAACCTTGTTAGACATGGTTCGATCAATGATGAGCTATGCTCAATTGCCTAGCTCGTTTTGGGGGTATGCAGTAGAGACTGCAGTATACATCTTGAACAATGTTCCCTCGAAAAGTGTTTCTGAAACACCTTTCGAATTATGGAAGGGGCGTAAACCTAGTTTGCATCACTTTCGCATCTGGGGTTGTCCAGCACACGTGCTTGTGAAAAATCCTAAGAAACTGGAACCTCGTTCAAAACTGTGCCAATTTGTTGGTTACCCTAAAGAAACGAGAGGTGGTTATTTCTACGACCCACAAGAAAATAAGGTGATTGTATCGACAAACGACACTTTCTTAGAGGAAGACCACATGAGAGATCATAAACCACGCAACAAAATAATATTAGGAGAAGCTACTGAAGAATCATCAAGAGTTGTTGATGAAGTTGGACCTTCAACAAGGGTTGATGAAGGAACTAGTTCTTCAGATCCATCCCGTCCATCTCAAACGTTGGGAATGCCTCGACGCAGTGGGAGGGTTGTATTACAACCTGACCGCTACTTGGGTTTAACTGAAACTCAGGTTGTCATACCTAATGATGGCATTGAGGATCCATTGTCCTATCGACAAGCAATGAATGACGAAGATAAGGATGAATGGGTCAAAGCCATGAACCTGGAAATGGAGTCAATGTACTCCAATTCTGTATGGGAACTTACAGAGATACCAAATGGGGTAAAACCCATAGGATGCAAATGGATCTATAAAAGAAAAAGAGATGCAGCTGGAAAGGTACAGACCTTCAAAGCTAGACTAGTGGCAAAGGGTTATACCCAAAAGGAAGGGGTTGACTATGAGGAAACCTTTTCTCCTGTAGCCATGTTAAAGTCCATAAGAATTCTCTTATCCATAGCCACATATTATGACTATGAAATATGGCAAACGGATGTCAAGACTGCCTTTCTGAATGGTAATCTTGAAGAGAATATCTTCATGTCTCAACCCGAAGGGTTCATAGCCCAAGGTCAGGAACAAAATGTTTGTAACTCAATCGATCCATTTATGGATTGAAACAAGCGTCCAGATCATGGAACATTAGATTTGATACTGCAATCAAATCTTTTGGCTTTGACCAAAACGTTGATGAGCCTTGTGTGTACAAGAAAATCAACAAAAGGAAAGTAGCTTTTCTAATACTTTATGTAGACGATATCCTACTCATTGGGAATGATGTAGGATACCTCACTGACATTAAGAAATGGCTAGCAGCCCAATTCCAGATGAAAGATCTGGGAGAGGCTCAATATGTTCTGGGAATCCAAATCATTAGGGATCGTAAGAACAAAACGCTAGCTCTGTCTCAAGCAACGTATATTGACAAGATGTTGTCTCGATATTCGATGCAAAACTCCAAGAAGGGACTACTACCCTTCAGACATGGGGTACACCTGTCTAAGGAACAGTCTCCTAAGACACCTCAAGAAATTGAGAACATGAGACACATTCCCTATGCCTCAGCTGTGGGCAGCTTAATGTATGCTATGCTCTGCACTAGGCCTGATATATGTTATGCAGTGGGAGTAGTCAGTAGGCATCAGTCTAATCCAGGGTTGGACCACTGGGGAGCGGTTAAGAATATCCTCAAGTATCTTCGGAGAACGAGGGACTACATGCTTGTATATGGAAGTAAGGATTTGATTCTTACTGGATACACTGACTTTGACTTTCAAGCTGATAAGGATTCAAGGAAATCCACATCAGGGTCAGTATTCACCCTCAATGGAGGAGTAGTAGTGTGGAGAAGCATCAAACAAGGATGCATAGCAGACTCAACCATGGAGGCTGAGTATGTAGCAGCTTGTGAAGCAGCTGAGGAGACAGTATGGCTCAGAAAGTTCTTGACTAATTTGGAAGTGGTTCCGAATATGGACATGCCCATAACACTATATTGTGACAATAGTGGGGTTGTAGCCAACTCAAAAGAACCTCGAAGCCACAAACGAGGTAAACACATCGAGAGGAAGTATCACCTGATACGGGAGATTGTGCAACGAGGAGATGTGATCGTCACTAAGATCGCCTCGGAGCACAACATCGCTGATCCATTTACGAAGGCTCTCACGGCTAAAGTGTTTGAGGGTCATCTAGAAGGTCTAGGTCTACGAGATATGTATGCCATCTAATCTAGGGCAAGTGGGAGAAATGTATAATGGGTATAAGGATGCCCTAGTTCATTGTATTATATACATGACATTTCCAGCTTTAGATTATTGCATTTACATCCTACTAACTAGTGTTTTAGTTCAAGTGGGAGTTTGTTGGGTTTTATGCCCTAAAACTCGTAGATAGTGAATGTAACCGTTGACCGGATATTAATGAAATAATATTCATATATTTTTCCATTAATTGTTATTAGTTATTTTATATTTGTCTTTGCCTAATAATAACCCTAATCCAATAAACTAGACATCCAAGGCTATAATATGAGCCTTGAACTATATGTAGTGACATATGGGATCATTGTTCAAGAAACAGCCTAAAGGGTCTATAGTATAGGGATAAGACTGGGTGCCTTATCCTGGTGACACTATGGATACGACCCACTTTGTATTTGATACAAACGCTGCGATCCAACGCGTTCGAGTAGGAGACATGCGAGTGGGGGTATCCTATGCAATGAGTTTGCATAAGACAAGACCGCGAAATAGTAACCACTGGTTATAACACCGTTAACTAGTTGGTTTTCTATTTCACTAGGACGACCTAGACAACTTAGTCTTAATCCTGAGTTGATTATGGACTCCTGCTCATGAGAGATTATCCTTTGATTTGTATGGGTGAGAGTGGCCAATACGACGACTCAATAAGCCTACCACTTTGGGGACAAAACCGAATGGGGAGCTGGGAACATAATCGTACAAGATGGAATTCACTCCTTCCCGACTTTAGGGAAGCATATGAGTGTTCCCTTAAGTGGTTACTCCGAGTCTTGAACAAAGGGCCCTACCCTCTCAATGGCACGAGAGGGTTTTCTGTTTGATGGTTGGACCACAAACAGGTTGTTCATTAGAGGAGAATTGGTACTTAAGGAAATAGAGGTAACCCAGGGGTAAAACGGTAATTTGACCCAGCTGGTGTTACGGACACTCGTGAAGGACTAACTAGTCGATATTGGTATAAGATCCGTGGACACAAAAAATATGTCTGCAGTGAGAAGAGTGCAACTATGAGTCTATAGTGGAATGTACACACACTTAACGAATATTGATTAATGTGGTTAATGAGTTTGACCAATTAATCTCACATCGTTGGAGCTTCTGATCTGCAGGTCCATTAGGTCCCACTGGTAGCTCATAAAGTAATTTGAGGCAACTAAGTAATAAAAGTAAATTGAAAATGTTCAATTTATTAAGGGAAACAAATATAATATATATTGATATATTATTATGAGAGAAATTAATATTTGAAAAGTTCAAATATAAATTTATGGAAGTTTGAAATAGTTCAAAATAATGAATTAATTAATTTAAGGCCTAAAATGTGTTTGGGCAAATTAATTAATTCTAGGCCGGGAATTAAATATGTGATATTTAATTGGTGGTTAATTAATTTAAGAATTCATTAACCGGGAATTAATCAATTATGGAAATAATTAATCACTTAAGGAAGTGATTAATCATTTAAGGAAATGATCTAATCACTTATGGAGGTAATTAGTCATTTGTGGAAAAGATTAATCAATTATGGAATTGATTGATCATGATTGATTAATTAAGGAATAAGATTGAATCAATTATGGAAAAGATTGATTTAATTGAATATTTTATTCATGGCCTCTCTTCTATAAATAGAACACTAGACCTAATTGGTCATGACACTTAACACTTGACACTCTTGAAAGACAAGACCTAGAATTCTCTCTAGCCTCCCTCTTAGAGAAAGACTCCCACAAGTCTTTTGCATCCTAAACTTAGAGACATACCGGTGTAACCTCTGTGGTGATTGTGTCAATCAAAGAAGAAATTTCCAGCAAAGAAAAGAAAAGGCGGCTGCTGCGTTTTCGTTCGTGGAGCGTCGTTGGCGAAGAACGGTCAAGTCTTCAACGAAGGTTTGTAACGGTTCTTCCTCTTTTCTTTAGAAAAGTTTTAAAAATAAATTTAGATTTATTTTAGCATGTTTAAACCAATTTTACAGCGGCTTTAAAGGTTGTTTAAAGTTTTTGTTTGAGTTATCGTAACGGTATTTTAATGTTAATTAATATACGGCGTAAGGTCCAATCGATGCGCTTCCGCTGCGTGGGGACTTACAATAGAAAGCATAATTATGAGCATAAAAGGCAAGGAATTGATCGTCGAAAAACCCCTTCGCTGACGCTCGGAACCCCGCCGACTACTCCTTGAGCCTCCTAAGATGCTCTCCAAAATTCCCCAAATATTTCCCACTAAGAAATCTCTTAAAAAGGCTAGAAAGTCTTGAGAGAGGCTCCAAAGGAGCCAAGGGAGGGAGAAAATGAAGGAAAGAATGTGGTGATTGATGATAAAATGAGGCACCAAGAGGTGCCTTTTATAGGCCCGGATTGGGGTCAGCGTTGCGACGCTACATTGCACAGCGTCGCGACGCTGCTATGCACGCGTCTTGTTACCAAAGAAATGGGTAGCGTCGCGACGCTATCTTGCACAGCGTCTCGACGCTGACCCAATTTCCTGAATTTCCAGCTTCGGTTTTGGCTAATTTTTGGTCCTTCTCTTCACTTCTTTTTGGGCTTTTCCATCATGATTGGCCTCTTTAGATCCCCTTTTGATCAAGCTTGGATTTGGGCTTCATTTGCTTCATTTTTGGCACTTTTTCTCCCAAAATCACCGACTTTGCTCCTAAGGACCAAATAATAGAATACATTAAATATTTTCATTAAAAACACGATTAAAGCACAGAAAAGCCTAATAAATTTGGACTAAAATAGCGACATTTCTATTCACTATCAACAATCCCCGACTGTTGCTCCTGAAAGACCGACTGAAAATAGTCCCTAATAGGCTTAGGCTCCTCGGGGTTAGGATTGGCCATTTGGATATAATTAACTTTACTTTCCCTTCGAAGTTTGTTAAAAGTTCTCTATATCTCCGGATCAAAGGGAACTAAGGCCAACTCCCTAACCTTTCACATGCACCAACTAAACTAACCTAAAAAGAAAAATAAAAGAAAATAAAACAAATTAGGAAAAAATCTAGAAAAGGGAAACACTACATCTAAATAAGGAAAATATAATCTACAAAAGGAAAAGATAAACAACTAAGGAATGCAACAAACAAATATGGAAAAGAAATTTAGGAAAGTACCAAATTAGTGAAAATTAATCTAAAAAGAAAAAATCTATCTATGGAAAATTCAAACAATTAAGGAAAAATCTAAATATGGAAAAGAAAAACAATAAAGAAAAAAAATGCAATCTAAATAAGAACAAAAATAACAAAAATAACAACAAATAAAATACACCCTAAACTAAGACCGGACAATTTTCTACGATATTAATATTGAATAAATATGCCAATCCCCAGCAACGACGCCAAAAACTTGATGTGGAATTTTCCTACCGCAAGCGCACGGGTCAAGTAATAGTAAAATGACTTTAAAACTGAGTGTCGTCCTCTGGATTGGATTTTTAATCAAATCTAGTTACCGAAAATAAATCTTGCCCAATTTTATTTAGGGAACCGAACTAAGTGTGAATGAATGGAAAAATAACACAAAGCAATAAAAAGTATAACAATCTAATGGAAACAATGGTCCTAGGGATTTGATTTCACCAATTGGGATTATGGATTAATTCATAGTTTAATGACATGCTATGATTCATAAATCTTGGAAAACTAAAATCACACATATCTCTCTCGAACATACATGATTCTCCCAAATTCAATGAACCTTATATCCCTATCTAAATTCATTAAACATGCAAGACATTAAGGTTAACATTTTAAACGATTTGCATAATTAACTGTTATCTCCCGATTTCTAGCTAAATCCTAGTTATGCATAGTGATTTCTAAGGTAAATCCTCTCTCCCGATTTAGATTCAAGCACAAACATCAATCAATCTAAATATAGAATGCTAGCGTCGAGGCACCCAGAGAGCAGCGTCCCGACGTTGGCTCTCGGCTGAGCTGATTTTGACTTTTTCCAACTTGAATCTTTTTCGATCTTTAGCCCCTATTCATGTCCTGATCACACAATTAGCTCTGATATTTATTTCCTACAAATAAAACATCAAAATGCATGATTTTGGCCATTTAAATATAAAAGACTAGCTAATTTAATTAGGAAAAACTAGCTAGCTATGCTCCCTATCAAAGATTAAGGAATTTTTGGAGAAGACAGTTTGCATCAACAAGAAAGACTGGGCATATAAGTTGGACGTTGCTTTGTGGGCCTATCGGATGGCTTACAAAACTCCAATCGGTACATCCCCGTATCGACTGGGGTATGGTAAAGCCTGACACCTGCCTGTGGAGCTCGAGCACAAAACATACTGGGCTATCAAGAAGTTGAACTTTGACGTAGAGAAGGCTGGGGAACAACGACTGCTGCAGCTCAACGAATTAGAAGAATTCAGGAGCCAGGCGTACGAAAACACTAAGCTCTACAAAGAAAGAACGACAAGATGGTATGATCGTTTAGTTAAAAAAACGTTCTTTTGAGTCAGGACAGTAGGTTCTTCTGTTTAATTATCAATTATGGTTGTTCCCTGGAAAATTAAAGTCAAGATGGTCCGATCCATTCTTGGTCAAGGAAGTATCCTCGTTTGGATCAATCGATTTTGTGAATAGAAGTGGGTTAACATTTCAAGTCAATGCTCAAAGAGTGAAGCACTATTATGGATTCGAAGAGTGGAAGGTTGAAAAAATAATTTTGATGGATCTAGGGTGACCAAGGCCCGTCTAGCTCAGGTCGTTAAACAAGCGCTTCTTGGGAGGCAACCCAAGTGTTTAAAGTTTTTGTATTTTTCAATTTAGTTTTTTTGAGTTGACCCTAATGCTCCCGAATGATCGATCCTTGTGCAGGAAGCTCGTGAATTCATGCCTAGCTTCTCATTCTCTCCTCGGACGATAATTCAAGACATTTCAGTTTCTCCCGCTTTTTCAGGGCAGTATCGTTCTCTCTTTATCTGATTAAATGTTCATACATTGGGGGCAATGTATATTTTAAGTTTGGGGGGGGGGGAGGTTAGCTTTGTTTAGGTTTTGTGATAGTAATGCTTTTGATGAAATAATTACATGCCAATAACGATGACGTTTGATGATTTGCTTTTAGCCATGACCTCTCTAATTGTTTCAAATATAAAAGCATAAACCATGTCTAAAATCAAGATTTTTTTTCTTTCTTTAATTCCCTTGAAAAATATGACGATTCGCTTATTTTATTATGATTTTGAAAGCCTAGATGAAATTTATATGATTTTGAAGTTCGTTGTCACTCCGATAGGTGTAAAGTTTGTCTAGATAGCTCCCTTGCGTAATAGTAAGTAATATTGAGCTGTGGGAAAAGAAATGTTCTTCTTAAAAGAAAATCGTTATTTTCTCCTGCAATAATTATGGGGCAAAAAGAGCTACTTGCGGTGTGATTAGTCAGGCCAACCAAAGAATAAAATTCGGGTTATGAGTCCCTGCATCGTAGTGTGAAAGCTAATGCCATTAGAATTTTGGGGCACCTCAGTAAGGTAAGATTGGGTTTTATGTCCTAAAACTCGTAGATAGTAAATGAAACAGATTAATCAATCTCAATAAAGCGTTATTTGAGTGATTCAGTAATTTGGTTATTTATTAATCGAGTTTGCATTAATGAACCCTAAATCCAATAAACTAAGATCCAAGGTTGTTTAAATGAAACTTGGACTAGTATGTAGGGACATACGGGGATCAGTGTTCAAGTAACAACCTAAATGGTCTATAGTATAGGGATAAGGCTGGTACCTTATCCTAGTGACACTATGTGATACGACCCACCTTGTCTCTGATACAGATGCAATGATCCAAAGTATCCATGTAGGAGACATGCAGGTGGGGGTATCCTATGCAATGAGTTTGCATTAGACCGGATCGCGAAATAGTAACCAGTAGATGTAACGCTGTTGACTAGTTTAGGTTTTTATTTCAATAGGATGACCTAGGTAACTCATTCTCAATCCTGAGTCTGTTATGAACTCCTTTTTAGGAGGGATTTTCCTTTGATTTGTATGGGTGAGAGAGGCCGGTTCACCGACTCAATATTCCTACCATTTTAGGGGCAAGACCGAATGGGGGTTGGGAACATAATAGTACAAGATGAAATTCACTCCTTCCCATATTGAGGCAAGTAGATGTGTGTTCCCTTGAGGGTCGATTCCGGGGCTGAACAAAAGCGAGTTTGCATTAATAAACCCTAAATCCAATAAACTAAGATCCAAGGTTGTTTAAATGAAACTTGGACTAGTATGTAGGGACATACGGGGATAAGTGTTCAAGTAACAACCTAAATCGTCTATAGTATAGGGATAAGGCTGGTACCTTATCCTGGTGACACTATGTGATACGACCCACCTTGTCTCCGATACAGATGCAATGATCCAAAGTATCCATGTAGGAGACATGCGGGTGGGGGTATCCTATGCAATGAGTTTACATAAGACCGGATCGCGAAATAGTAACCACTAGATGTAACGTTGTTGACTAGTTTAGGTTTTTATTTCAATAGGATGACCTAGGTAACTCATTCTCAATCTTGAGTCTGTTATGAACTCCTTTTCAGGAGGGATTATCCTTAGATTTGTATGGATGAGAGAGGTCGGTTCGACGACTCAATATTCCTACCATTTCAGGGGCAAGACCGAATGGGGGTTGGGAACATAACAGTACAAGATGGAATTCACTCCTTCCCATATTGAGGCAAGTAGATGTGTGTTACCTTAAGGGCCAATTCTGGGGCAAAACAAAAGCGAGTTGTCCTCTCCTGGACCGAGAGGAATTTCTGTTTAGTGGTTGGACCCTAAACAGTTGTTCATTATAGGGATTAGTGGTACTTAAGGATCTAGAGGTAACGCAGGGGTAAAACAGTAATTTGACTCAGCTGGTATTACGAACACACGCGAAGGATTGACTTACTGCATTAGTCGATATCCTACGACACATAAATATTCTACAGTGAGAATAGTGTAGTTGTGGGTCTTTAGTGGAGTGACCCACAGTTAACGAATGTTGATTAACTTGATTAATGAGTTTAGTCAGTTAATCTCGTATCGTTGGAGCTTCTTATCTGTAGGTCCATTAGGTTCACCTGCTAGCTCGTAACGGGTTTTGAGATTAATTAGTCTTGATATATAAGGGAATTATAGTTAATTGTATGTGATGCAATTAATATAATGTATGGAGATACATTATAGTCTAAGTTTAATTATATAATTTATTTTTTATAATAAAATTAATTTTGGATATGATTCAAAATTAATTATTGAGAGATTTAACTATTTGAAGGAGTTCAAATATTAAATATGGATTAGATTCATATTGAACTATAGCTTAATATGAATAGTGATTCATATTACAAATATAGTATAAGAGAGAAAATGAAATTAACTAGATATTTGATATTTAATTAATTGGAGGATTAATTTATTTAATTTAATTTGGTTAAATATGATTTAATCGAAATTAAAACTATAGTTGATTATTAATGTACATTAGATGCACATTAAAACTATAGGTTTAAAGTGAGAGATATTCATGTATTAATTAAATATGATTTAATTAATATGATTAATTAATTAATATTAATTTAATTTTAATTGTTTAATTATAATTAAATTAATTAACTAACTCCAATCAGGGAGTTACTACATGGGATCTGGGAGTTATCCCAGGGTTCTTCCTCTCTCTCACAAACTGACTCTCAGTGGAAATTTTTCTCTTTTCCTATACTTTTTCTTTCTCTAGCTTCCCAAAAAGAAAAGGAGACAGCACCATTCTTGTTGCTCTTCTTTTTCTATTTTTTTCCCTTCTCCAAGACAAGCCCTTTTGGCTCCCACAAGCCTTATCTATTAATCCAGAGTTATAGTGGGTGTTCTGTTTTGGTAGTGTTCTGGGAGCAAAAAGACAATATGTGAATTTCAAGTTGGAACATTGTACTGAGGTGTTTGGCCACTACAATTCACGTAAGTTTCTTCAACTCTAAAGTAGTTTAGAGTAGTTTACAACATGCTTAATCTTAGAACTTCATAGAAATTGTTCTGTGTTAATTGCCCAATGTATCGGTGTTTTCGTTCAACCCAATTAACAACGTTAAGTTCTGATATACGCTTCCGCTGTGAGGATTTTGATTCCTTCAGGTAGTGCTTGCTAGATAAGTGAGATGGCTAAAAGGGCGAGCTTTAGTGCCAGTGTAGGGGGAAGATGGATGGAGGAGTGTATAAATGATTCTGGGCTAGTAAAGATTGTAATAAGGCAAATGATGAGTTATTTTTGCAAGGGAGGATAGGATTAAAATTTTTAAAATATCTTGATGGTGGACAGCACATGGCTCCAGTGGTTAGGACGACAGTTACCATCCTAGTGGGTGTGAGTTCAAGCCTGTGCGTGCGCAATTGGGTGTAATTTTTTTATCTTCATTTCGTGCGGTTAGTTCATGGGCGGTTCGTTGATTTTATACGTGGTTCAATCTAGTTCTAGGGTTTTGGGCTCGGTTTGGGCAAATTTGACACGGTTCGAGCTGGTTTTGAGCATGACACCATCTTAGATTAATATAATCGTTATATTAATTTTTTAAACGACATCATGATTATATGGTGTTTAATAATTAGAATATGATTGTTATTTTTCAACACCATAGAAGCATGTTATAGGGCTAATTATTAAAATTTTATAATAGTTATAAAATTGATTAGAAATCGTCAACCTATAACAAAGAGTTGCATGCAAACATAGGACCTTAGGTTAAAATTGAATTAATTTTAAAATGTTTAAAATTAATTAGACCTAAGCTCATTTTAATTCTAATAGGATTAGAATTATTTTCTTACTTAGGATTAAAATAGTTTTAATGTACTAAGTAGGAAAAACATTAATATGGTTATAAGGAAACTCTCCCGGTGAAGTTCTGTCTGGGCTGGGGGTATTTAAGTTGACGGTTATGGAACACCTCATACCTGGAAACAGATCCGGAACCTGAGTGGAATTAATCATAGTCTAATGTTAGCATGCAATGTCACTAGGTAATTAAAAGTGTTTAATTGACCTAGACATTAGAGTAAAGACCTCTATATAAGAGTTATATACAGGCATAGACTTAGATAGATTCATTTAGCCGGAATTTACCTAAGTAATAGACCCTTTAATTATAAAAATACTTAGTGGGAGGAAATATATCAAAACAAGATTTTATAAATCAATTTTTGCTCTCACGTCCTCAAGAGTTCACAACGTGAGGTCCATGTTTTGCCTCGAGTCACCTTGGAGTGACCCCCTACGGATGGTGTTTGCATGGATCAATATCAAGGTGAATGAGGGAGTATTTTATAGTAGGTGGGAGCAGGACACGTGTCGTCGTATCCTACGGTCTCTTCCATTAGGTTGCACAATGAGATCCCTATGATCTGCCTGCGAGTCGCCCTGGGAGCGATCACCCTATGGAGGGCTTGATCATGGGAGTCGGAACAACGCAAACTCCAGAAATGGATAGGGTTTCTTAGGTCCATTTCCAACTTTGACTTTCCCTACCATAGCATTGTTGGGGCCGACCTCTGAAATATGAAAATGGATGGTTACACTTACGGGAAATTGTTAAGGTGTTAATAATTTCTTGACCGAAAAATGGTAGCTAAGAACTATTGGAATATGAGTTATTATGGGAATATGGATTGGCTGAGATTGTCTCAATTCAGGGGACGAGTAGCTGACTGCCCTACGGTAGTTGTTGCTCTAAACCTCTGAAGTATCGTTGCAAAATGAATGCCTTTTCTATGGGTCGATCATTACTTTTGCTAAATTGATTGGATTAAAATAATAATAATATTATTTTGTGTAATGGGTTAATGCATGAATACTAATTAAATTAATTTGTTTGTTTTAGCATGAATCGTTCTTTGTATGCCTCTAATTACGCCGTAGGTAATAAAACTTGTATCGTTAATGCAACTAAGGAAATGCGCTTAGACACTAATTGCATGGAATTGGTCTTAACTAATGATTGTCCTCAAGCCCAAATGTCTAATTCATCTGAAATTGTTCATGATGAATGTGACATAGATTGCTTAGCAAAACTCAATGAAAATAAATGTGATTTATTGGTCATTGAAACGTGTATAGTGGAAAATGATGATACAACCTGGATCCTTGATTCAGGTGCCACTCATCAAGTATGTTCTTCCTTTGAGGAAATGAGCTCTTGGCAACAATTAGATGGTGGGGAAATGACTCTTGGAGTTGGGACTGAGGAGTTCATTTCAGCTAAGGCAGTGGGAGACATTAAAATGTTCTTCTCCAGGGAACGTTATATGTTATTAGATAATGTATATATAGTTCCTAAAATAAAAAGTACTTTGATTTCTATTTCTTGTTTGCTTGAACAAGGATATTCAGTGTCCTTTTCTGTAAATGAAGCTCTCATTACTAAAAGGGGTGATGGTATCTGTTCTGCAAACTTGGAGAATAATTTATATGTTTTAAGACCAATATAATATAGGACTATTTTGAATAATGAGATGTTTAAAACAGCTGAGACTCAACCTAAAAGGCAAAAGGTTTCTCAAAGTACCTATCTTTGGCACTTCAGACTTGGCAACATAAATCTCAATAGGATTGGGAGATTGGTTAAGAACGGACTTCTAAGCCAGTTAGAAGGTGGTACTTTACCTCCATGTGAGTCATGTCTCGAAGGTAAGATGACCAAACGACCTTTTACTGGAAAAGGTTATCATGCCAAGGAGCCCTTAAAGCTCGTACATACGGATCTCTATGGTCCAATGAATGTTAGGGCTCGAGGAGGGTATGAATATTTCATCTCTTTCATAGACGATTATTCAAGGTATGGTTATTTATACCTAATGAGTCATAAGTCTGAAGCCCTTGAAAAGTTCAAGGAGTATAAGGTTGAAGTTGAGAACTTATTAGGTAAGACCATTAAAACACTTCGATCTGATCGAGGTGGAGAGTATTTGGACTTAGAATTCCAGAACTATTTGATAGAACATGGAATCACGTCCCAACTCTCAGCACCAGGTACACCTCAGCAGAATAGTGTATATGAAAGGATAAACAGAACCTTGTTAGACATGGTTCGATTTATGATGAGCTATGCTCAGTAGCCTAATTCTTTTTTGGGGTTATGTAGTAGAGACAACAGTTTATATTTTGAATGTTGTTCCCTCAAAGAGTGTTTCTGAAACACCATTTGAGCTCTGGAAAGGGCGTAAAGCTAGTTTACGTCATTTAAGAATTTGGGGGTGTCCTGCACATGTGCTAGTGGCAAACCCAAAGAAATTGGATTCACGTACAATATTATGCCTATTTGTAGGCTACCCAAAAGAAACACGAGGTGGATACTTCTTCAATCCACAGGAAAATAAAGTATTTGTATCGCCAAATGCTACTTTCTTGGAAGAAGACCACGCTCGAGAACATAAGCCACGCAGTAAAATGGTGTTAAGTGAACTTTCTGGGGAAGCTACAAATGAATCAACAAGAGTTGTTGAAGAGGCTGGACCTTCAACAAGTGTTGTTGATGAGCTCAGTTCAGAGGTTGGACCTTCAACAAGAGTTGTTGATGAACCCAATATATCTGGTCAAGCCCATCCTTCTCAAGAGTTGAGAATGCCTCGACATAGTGGGAGGATTGTTATTCAACCTGAACGCTATTTGGGTTTAACAGAAACTCCAGCTGTCATACCTGATGATGGAGTTGAGGATCCATAGACCTTGAGACAAGCAATGAATGATGTGGATCATGACCAGTGGGTCAAAGCTATGGACCTAAAGATGGAGTCTATGCACTTCAATCAAGTCTGGGATCTTGTAGACCTACCTGAAGGGGTAAAAACCATAGGGTGCAAATGGATCTACAAGAGAAAATGGGATACAGCTGGAAAAGTACAAACTTTCAAAGCTCGACTTGTGGCAAAGGGTTATACCCAAAAGGAAGGGGTGGACTATGAAGAAACCTTCTCTCCAGTTGCCATGTTAAAGTCAATAAGGATACTATTGTCGATTGCCACGTTTTATGATTATGAAATTTGGCAAATGGATGTCAAGACTGCTTTTCTAAATGGAAATCTTGAAGAGAGCATCTTTATGTCTCAACCAGAAGGGTTCATTGCTCAAGGTCAGGAGCAAAAAGTTTGCAAGCTTAAACGATCCATTTATGGGTTGAAGCAAGCTTTCAGATCTTGGAATATAAGGTTTGACACTGCTGTCAAATCTTATGGCTTTTACCAGAACGTTGATGAGCCTTGTGTTTACGAAAGGATTATCAGCGGTTCAGTAGTTTTTCTAGTGTTGTATGTAGATGATATTCTGTTTAATGGGAATAATGTAGAATATCTTGCTGAAATTAAAACTTGGCTATCAACTGAGTTCCAAATTAAAGATTTGGGTGAAGCTTAGTATGTTCTAGGGATTCAAATTATCAGGAATCGTAAGAAAAGAACGTTAGCCCTGTCTCAAGCATCCTATATAGACAATATGTTGTCTAAATAGAAGATGCAAAATTCCAAGAGGGGTTTACTCCCCTTCAGGCATGGAGTTCATCTGTCTAAGGAACAGTGTCCTAAGACACCTCAAGAAATTGAGGATATGAGACGAATCCCTTATGCTTCAACAATGGGCAGCCTTATGTATGCCATGTTATGTACTAGGCCTGACATATGCTATGCAGTTGGGATAGTTAGTAGATACCAGCAGTCGAATCCAGGGTTAGACCACTGGACTGCAGTGAAAACAATCCTCAAGTATCTTAAGAGAACAAGAGACTATCAGCTTGTGTATAGCGCTAAGGATTTGATCCTTACAGGATCCACTCAGACTCTGACTTTCAGACTGATAAGGATTCTAGGAAATCCACATCAGGGTCAGTGTTTACCCTGAATGGGGGAGCTGTAGTCTGGTGTAGCATCAAACAAGGATGCATTGCAGACTCCACCATGGAGGCCGAATATGTCGTTGCTTGTGAAGCAACTAAGGAGGCTGTATGGCTTAGGAAGTTCTTGATGAATTTGGAATTTGTTCCAAATATGAACTTGACCATCACCCTTTATTGTAATAATAGTGGCGCAGTGGCAAATTCTAAAGAACCTCGCAGTCACAAGAGAGGCAAGCACATAGAACGCAAATATCATCTCATCAGAGAGATCGTGCAACGAGGTGATGTGATCGTCACGAAGATAGCTTTGGAGCACAACATTGTTGATCCATTTACGAAGGCTCTCACGGCTAAAGTGTTCGAGGGTCATCTAGAGGGTCTAGGTCTGCGAGATATGTACATAGAATAATCTCGGGCAAGTGGGAGAAGTGTAATGGGTATTCAAATGCCCTAGTTTATTGTATTTATCTGTATTTGTACTTTTCATGTATTATACAGTATTAATACAAACCATTATTCCTACTTCTATGATTGTTCAATTAATTATGATTAATGATGTACATTACCCACTAGAGTTTTAGTTAAAGTGGGAGGTTTTGGGTTTTATGCCCTAAAACTCGTAGATAGTAAATGAAACAAATTAATCAATTTCAATAAAACATTATTTGAGTGATTCAGTAATTTGGTTATTGAATAATCGAGTTTGCATTAATAAATCCTAAATCCAATAAACTAAGATCAAAGGTTGTTTAAATGAAACTTGGACTAGTATGTAGGGACATATGGGGATCAGTGTTTAAGTAACAACCTAAATGGTCTATAGTATAGGGATAAGGCTGGGTACCTTATCCTGGTGACACTATGTGATACAACCCACCTTGTATCTGATACAAATGCAATGATCCAAAGCATCCATGTATAAGACATGCGAGTGGGTGTATCCTATGCAATGAGTTTGCATAAGACCGGACCACAAAATAGTAACCAGTATATGTAACGTTGTGGACTAGTTTAGGTTTCTATTTCAATAGGCTGACCTAGGTAAATCAATCTCAATCATGAGTCTGTTATGAACTCCTTTTCAGGAGGGATTGTCCTTAATTTGTATGGGTGAGAGTGGCCGGTTCGCGAACTTAATATTTCTACCATTTCAGGGGCAAGACTGAATGGGGGCTAGAAACATAACAGTACAAGATGGAATTCACTCCTTCCCCTATTGGGGCAAGTAGATGTGTGTACCCTTAAGGGTTGATTCCGGGACTTGAACAAAAGTGTGTTGTCCTCTCCTGGCCCGAGAGGAATTTCTGTTTAGTGGTTCGACTCTAAACAGTTGTTCATTAGAGGGATGAATGGTACTTAAGGATCTAGAGGTAACCCAGGGGTAAAATGGTAATTTGATCCAGTTGGTGTTACGAACACACGTGAATGATTGACTTACTGCATTAGTCGATATCCGTGGACACATAAATATTCTACAGTGAGAAGAGTGCAGTTGTGGGTCTTTAGTGGAGTGACCCACAGTTAACGAATGTTGATTAACTTGGTTAATGAGTTTAGCCAGTTAATCTCGTATTGTTGGAGCTTCTGATCTGTAGGTCCACTAGGTCCACCTGCTAGCTCGTAATGGGTTTTTAGATTAATTAGTCTTGATATATAAGGGAATTATAGTTAATTGTATGTGATACAATTAATATAATGTATGGAGATACATTATAGTCTAAGTTTAATTATAGAATTAAATTTTTATAATAAAATTAATTTTGGATATGATTCAAAATTAATTATTGAGAGATTTAACTATTTGAAGGAGTTCAAATATTAAATTTGGATTAGATTCATATTGAAGTATAGCTTAATATGAATAGTGATTCTTATTACAAATAAAGTATAAGAGAGAAAATGAAATTAATTAGATATGTGATATTTAATTAATTTATGAATTAATTAATTGGAGAATTAATTGATTTAATTTAATTTTGTTAAATATGATTTAATCGAAATTAAAACTATAGTTGATAATTAATGTACATTAGATGCACATTAAAACTATAGGTTTAAAGTGAGAGATATTCATGTATTAATTAAATATAATTTAATGAATATTTTAATTAATTAATATGATTAATTAATTAATATTAATTTAATTTTAATTATTTAATTTTAATTAAATTAATTAAGGTACTCCCATCAGGGAGTTTCTACGTGGGATCTGGGAGTTATCCCAGGGTTCTTCCTCTCTCTCACAAACTGACTCTCAGTGGGAATTTTTCTCTTTTCCTCTTTTTTTTTCTCTCTCAAGCTTCCCAAAAAGAAAAAGAGAGAAAACCATTCTTGTTGCTCTTCTTTTTCTATTTTTTCCCTCGTCCAAGACAAGCCCTTTTGTCTCCCACAAGCCTTATCTCATAATCCAGAGTTATAGTAGGTGTTTTGTTTTGGTAGTGTTCTTGGAGCAAAAAGACAATACGTGAATTACAAGTTGGAGCATTCTGCTGAGGTGTTTGACCACTACAACTCACGTAAGTTTCTTCAACTCTAAAGTAGTCTAGAGTAGTTTGCAACATGCTTAATCTTAGAATTTCATAGAAATTGTTTTGTGTTAATTGCCCAATGTATCGGTGTTTTCGTTCAACCCAATTAACAACGTTAAGTTCTGATATACGCTTCCGCTGCGAGGATTTTGATTCCTTCAGGTAGTGCTTGCTAGATAAGTGAGATGGCTAAAAGGGCGAGCTTTAGTGCCAGTGTAGGGAGAAGATGGATGGGGGAGTGTATGAATGATTCCGGACTAGTAAAGATTGTAATAAGGCAAATGATGAGTTATTTTTGCAAGGGAGGATAGGATTAAAATTTTTAAAATATCTTAATGGTTGACAGTGCTTGCTTGTTTGTTTCAATAAGTTTGCATACATGGTTAGTAGCATGAAGGATAGAGTTGTTAGCATGCAAGTTAAGATTCATAAGCATTGATCTATTTTGCTCGGGACTAGCAAAAGCTTAACTTTGGGGGTGTGACAGCATGCAAAAATGTTATCTTTTTCCTAGTTATTTTTGGCTAGTTTTGTGCGTTAATTGTGAGCTTTAATGTATTTTTATGTTAATTTTGGCACGCGCTATGCTGACCACCTAGCGTTGAGACGCTACAGTCCTAGCGTTGAGACGCTAGGCCTTCTAGAAGCTTTATTTGCAGATTTTTGCCTCCTTTCTTCAATCTTTTGGGTTTTTTTGGCCTCCCACTTCAATTGTCTTCCTTTTTTGGACCTTAGGGCTTCCCACTTCAATCTTTTCTTCAAACATGTTTGTTTCAATAAGTTTGCATACATGGCTAGTAGCATGAAGGATAGAGTTGTTAGCATGCAAGTTAAGATTCATAAGCATTGATCTATTTTGCTCGGGACTAGCAAAAGCTTAACTTTGGGGGTGTGACAGCATGCAAAAATGTTATCTTTTTCCTAGTTATTTTGGCTAGTTTTGTGCGTTAATTGTGAGCTTTAATGTATTTTTATGTTAATTTTGGCACGCGCTATGCTGACCACCTAGCGTTGAGACGCTACAGTCCTAGCGTTGAGACGCTAGGCCTTCTAGAAGCTTTATTTGCAGATTTTTGCCTCCTTTCTTCAATCTTTTGGGTTTTTTTGGCCTCCCACTTCAATTGTCTTCCTTTTTTGGACCTTAGGGCTTGGATCTTTAATGATTGTTCTTCAAATTGCCCAAAAAGGTCTCCAAATTCACCCAAATTCTCTTAGAATCTCAGTTTTGCTTCTCGAACTCGGTTTTCTGTAAAATCATCATAAAAATACATTAAAGCTCACAATTCATGAACAAAACTAGCTAAAATTAATAGGAAAATGACGACATTTTTGCATGTCATCACACCCCCAAACTTAAAGCTTTGCTAGTCCCGAGCAAAATAAAGTAATGCATATGAACCATAACTTGCATGCTAACAACTCTATCCTCAATGCTTATAGCCATAAATGCAAACCATTAAAACAAAATAAGTAAGCATGGTCAACCATCAAGAAGTTTAAAATTTAATCCTATCCTCCCTTGCAAAAACGAATCATCATTTGTCTTATCATAATCTTTACTAGCCCGGAATCATTTATATACTCCTCCATTCATCTTCCCCCTACACTGGCACTAAAGCTCGCCCTTTTAGCCATCATACTTATCTAGCAAGCACTACCTTACTAAGGTGCCCAAAAAAAATATATATATATATATTTTAGAAGAACCCTTTAGATGAAGCGCCTTCGTTCTAGCTTGCCAACATTGGTGATGAAAGCATCCAACCACGAGCGTCTCATCTTTCAGGCTGCCGAGACATGCTCATTCCCTTCCAGCGCTTTCATGCAAAGGCAAACGATGGGTGTCATGAATGCCCCTGGTTACCAACGCTCTCAAGAAAGTGGAGCAATTCTTTTTCTCTCCTTTTTTTTTTTTTGAGCAAATCATTTCTTTTTCCCAAAGCTCAGTATTACTAAGTATTACGCAAAAAAGCTATCTAGACAAACTTTACACCTATCGGAGTGACAACAAACTTCCAAAGCATATAACTTTTATCTAGGCTTTCAAAATCATAATAGAACAAGTGAATTATCATACTTTGCAAGGGGATCAAAGAAAATTTTTTAAATTTTCTTGAATTTAGACATGCTTCCAAATTTGTTACAATAAGAGAGAATCATGGCTAAAAGCAAATCATCAGACGTCATCATCATCGGTATGCATTTAGTTCATCATAAGCATTACTTACGCAAAACCTAAGCGGAGCAAATCTCCCCCCCAAACTTAAAATATACATTGTCCCCAATGTAAGAACATTTAACCAGATAAAGAGAGATCGATACTGCCCTGAAAATGTGAGAGAATCCAAACGCCTTGAATTTTCGTTCGAGGAAAGAATGAGAAGCCATGTAGGAATTCACGAGCTTCCTGCACAAGGATGATCTCAAAGGAGCATTAGGATCAACACAGAAACTGAATTAGAATCTAAAAAAATTTAAACAGCTTGGGCTGCCTCCCGAGAAGCGCTTGTTTAACGTCCTGAGCCAGACGGGGCTTGGTCACCCTGGATCCGTCAATATCATTTTTTCGACCTTGCGCTCTTCGAATCCACAATAGCGCTTCACTCTTTGAGCATTAACTTTAAAAGTTAACCCGTTGTTATCCATTAATTCAATTGGTCCATATGGGGATACTTCCTTGATTATGAATGGACCAGACCATCTTGACTTCAATTTTCCTAGGAACAATCGCAATCGAGAATTGAATAGAAGAACTTGCTGCCCTGGCTCAAAAGAACGCTTCTGGATTATATGATTGTGCCATCTTGCGGTTCTTTCCTTATAGAGTTTTGCGTTTTCATGTGTCTGGCTCCTAAATTCTTCTAATTCGTTGAGCTGCAGTAAGACGTTGTTCCCCAGCCTTCTCCGCGCCCAAGTTCAGCTTCTTGATAGCCCAATATGCTTTGTGCTCAAGTTCCACAGGCAGGTGACAGACCTTACCATACACTAATCGATACGGGGATGTACCGGTTGGAGTTTTGAAAGCTGTCCGGTAGGCCCACAAAGCATCGTCCAACTTGTATGCCCAGTCCTTCCTGTTGATACGAACTGTCTTCTCCAAAATTTGCTTAATCTCCCTGTTAGAAATTTCAGCTTGCCCGTTAGTCTGGGGATGATAAGCTAAAGAAGTCTTATGCTTGACACCATATTTCCTAAGTAATGATTCAAACAATTTATTGCAAAAATGAGACCCCTCATCACTAATTATAGCTCGTGGTGTGCCAAATCTAGTGAAAATATTTTTATGCAGAAAACGTAACACAACACGTGCATCATTAGTCTTAGTGGCTACTGCCTCTACCCATTTAGATACGTAATCAACAGCAACTAAGATGTACGAGTATCCATTGGAAGAGGGAAAAGGGCCCATAAAGTCCATGCCCCACACATCAAAAAGTTCAACTTCGAGAATAGGGGTTAGAGGCATTTCATGGCGTCTAGAAATATTTCCTGTCCTTTGACATCTATCACATGTTCTCACGAAGGTATAACAATCTTTAAATAAAGTAGGCCAATAAAAACCAGATTTGAGTACCTTTGCTGCAGTACGAGTTGGTCCAAAATGACCACCATAAGGAGAGACATGAAAATCATGTATAATCTTACCTACTTCTTCTGCTGGAATGCACCTTCGAATGATTTGGTCAGAACATACTTTACAGAGAAATGGGTCATTCCACAGATAGGACTTCACATCATGGAAAAACTTCTTTCTTTTCTGAGCATTTAAGTCTGGAGGTATTTCTTTTCCTGCAAGAAAGTTTACAAAATCGGCGTACCAAGGAAAAGAAGTTTTAACAGCATATAACCTTTCATCAGGAAAAACTTCTTTAATGGGAAAGGTTGCGATGTTCTTTTCATGCTTTATCCGAGACAAATGGTCTGTGACTACATTCTCGCAACCTTTTTCTGTCCTTGATCTCATAGTCAAATTCTTGCAATAACATAATCCATCTTATGAGTATGGGCTTGGAATCCTTTTTACTACTCAAATAACGAATAGCAGCGTGGTCAGTATGCACTATAACCTTTGTACCAAGTAAATAGGGCCTAAACTTATCGAAAGCGAACACAACAACAAACATCTCCTTCTCTGTAGTGGTGTAGTTTTGCTGAGCACTATCTAGAGTTCTACTTGCATAATAAATCGCCATAAAGAACTTATCTCGACGTTGCCCTAAGACAACTCCCAAAGCATAATCACTAGCATCGCACATGATTTCAAATGGTTGACTCCAGTCACGAACAACAATGATGGGTGCAGAAATCAATTTTTCTTTCAAAAGATTAAACGCTAGCACACATTCTTTTGAAAACACAAATGGAGCATCCTTTTCAAGCAAATGGCACAGACGTTTAGCAACTTTTGAAAAAACTTTTATAAAACGCCTGTAAAACCCTGCGTGGCCTAAGAAACTACGAACTCCTTTAACATTAATAGGTGGAGGAAGTTTCTCAATAGCAGAAATCTTGGCTTTATCAACCTCCAAGCCCTTTTCAGACACTTTGTGGCCTAAGACTATCCCCTCTTTCACCATAAAATGACATTTTTCCCAATTTAAAACAAGGTTAGTCTCTTGGCATCTTTGCAAAACATGAGAGAGATTATGCAAACAGTTATCAAAGGATGAACCAAAGACCGAGAAATCATCCATAAATACTTCCATGATCTCTTCTACAAAGTCTGAAAATATGGCCATCATACAACGTTGAAAGGTAGCTGGAGCATTACATAGTCCAAATGGCATACGCCAGAAAGCATAAGTGCCATAGGGACACGTGAATGTTGTTTTCTCTTGGTCTTCGGGCGCAATCGCGATTTGATTATAGCCCGAATAACCATCCAGAAAACAATAATACGGATACCCTGCTAACCTATCAAGCATTTGATCAATAAAGGGGAGGGGGAAATGATCTTTTCTAGTGGCTTTGTTTAACTTCCTATAATCAATACACACGCGCCAACCAGTGACTGTCCTAGTGGATATTGACTCATTTTTCTCATTCTTAACAACAGTCATCCCCCCTTTCTTAGGCACTACTTGAATAGGACTCACCCAAGGGCTGTCAGATATTGCATAAATAATTCCTGCATTTAATAATTTTAACACCTCGGTTTTTACCACTTCCATCATTGCTGGATTTAATCTCCTTTGGTGTTCTACTGTTGGATTAAAGGCATCTTCCATTAAGATTTTATGCATAACAATTGAAGGACTAATACCTTTAATATAACTAATGGACCAACCTAAGGCAGATTTATGTTTTTTAAACACATCCAACAATTTTTCCTCTTCTACTTTACTTAAATCAGCAGAAATGATAACTGGAAAAGTAGAAGATTCTCCTAAGAAAGCATAACGTAGGTGAGCAGGCAATTTTTTTAATTCAAGGGAAGGGTTATCAATTTGAGCACATATATCTAATGATAATTTTTCTTCCCTTCCTACAGATCTATCAATTAAAGCATTTTCCTGATTAATATCTTTTAATTCATCTCCAAATACGTCAGGCATGCTTATTTCATAATGATCAGCAGGAGACTCTGACTCTACACATGCATTGATAATCGTGTCAATTGAATCAATCGAAGAGCAAGAACTAACCTCTTCTGGGTATTTCAATGCATTAAAAAGGTTGAATACTACCTCGTCATCTTCCACTCTGAGAGTCAGGGTTTGATGTGCAATTTGCTTACCGCAAGTGTACGGGTCAAGTAATAAAATAGTGATTTTGAAATCGAATGTCGTCCTCTGGATTGGTGTCTAGCCAAATTTTAATTATCGAAAATACTTTTGACCAATTTTATTTAGGGAATCAAATTGAATGAGAATATGAATTAATCAAACATAAAACTAAAGTAAAAAGTGACAATCAAATGGGAATAATTGGTCTTAGGGAGTTGATTTCACCAATTGGAGTTATGGATTAATAAACGGATTAACACATGCTATGATTCATAAATCTTGGCAACTAAAATCACACATATCTCTCCCGAGCATACATGATTCTCCCATATGCAATTGAACCCGATATCCCTATCTAAATCCAATAAACATACAAGGCAATAAGGCTAACCTTTATGACAATTTCTAGAATTAACCTTAATCTCCCGATTTTTAGCTAAATTCTAGTTATGCATATTGATTACTAATTTAAATCCTCTCTCAAGAGTTAGATTCAAATATAAACATCAATCAATTTATGGCCAGTAAATCGAAAGCATTAAACATACAACATATGCATAAATGACATCAATAGCATAAATACCGTAAATCAATCCAAAACTTGCCCAACGGCTACATCAATCCCTAAGAATTAAACTTAGCTACACATAATCCTCGTTACAATATAAACTAAGTCTAAATAAGCCATAAAAAGTGTCTAAAGTAAGGGAAAAGAGAAATATACTCGTTGTAGGCCGAGACCGAACGTCCCCGTCACGATCCCCACGAACAATGGGTTGATTTCCAACTAATCCCCTTTGCTTCAGCTCAATTCTGTCCTCTTTCTGCTCTAATGTCGGCTCCAAAAGTCCCCAATTCGAAGTCCCCAAAAACCTAGCCGAAAAGATGCTTAAATAGCAAAATTTCGTTGTAGCGTCGAGACGCTGTCAAGACAGCGTCGCGACGCTATGATTTTTTTTTTTTTATTAAGATTGGAAGCTCCATTTGACTCCAATTGCTGAATTAAGCTTCAAGCACATACTTCCTACAAATAAAACATAAAAATGCATAAATTTGGGCAAATAATTGAAAAAGACTAGCTTAATTAATCAGAGAAAAATAGCTAGCTATGCTCGCTATCAAATACCCCCAAACTTAAGCTTTTGCTAGTCCTCGAGCAAACTAAAAATCAAGCATACAATATAAGAATGGATGCAATAATCATAACTCAATCTTCAAGGCTCAAAGGTCGATAGACAAGCAAGCAAGAGACATGCACATAAGGACCAATGAGGGAGACAAATTAAAATTTTTCCAAAATTAACTTGCACAAGCGAGATCTAACTCAACAAGATCAGACTCTACTAGCCCAGGATTGGATTATTAAACTTTCAACTCATCTTCCCTCTACACTGGCACTAAGGTTTCACTAATGAGTTAATGGAACAAATTAGTTTGTTTTTCTCCATACTTAGGTGCTTTTAATTAACAATTGAATTAAGCATGTATATGTGGCACTAGCTTTCACACACCCATTGCAGGGACCCTTAACCTGAGTTTTCTCTGGTTGGCCTAACTGATCACAACAGGGGTAGCTCTTTTTGCCTTAATCTTTATTAACCATTGCATATTGTGCACAAGCCATGGCATTATTATCTTATTTCAACAGTAACAACAAGAATGATTTTTCTTTATGAGTATAAATAGCAGATATTCTTGTCTTTTCTCCTAAGCAAGATCAAACATGCTAATTTGCAAAAAATTAACTCTTTAGCTCTACCCTACACCTATCGAGGTGACAACAAGCATATGAACCCAATAATTCGCTCCTAAGCATTCAAATCCAAATCTAGCCAAGACAAATACTCTACTCATGCAAGCCATCTCCTAGAAAAATTTTAAAAAGTCTCCCTTTTTGGGCACTCATGCTTACAACTCATCACAAGCTTGAAAATTGACAAGAAAGCCTATCCTAGGACATCATAATCATGCAAAAGTAGCATCCAGAAAACAACCATATGCATAATTCAAAGAAAGCTCAAAACTATAGCCTGAACTCAGATGCTCAAGGGCTCCACAAACATGCTAATCCACCCCCAAACTTAAAGTATGCATTGTCCTCAATGTATAACGAAAATAAAGCATAAACAAGCATGAGAACAATAAACGAATGAAAGGAGTGAACAATACTGCCCTGGAATGATGATGACTTCTTGACTGAATGCTTGGAACCTTGATAGCTTGAAAGCAATGGAGAGAAAGAAAACAAGACCTACAAAACAGACACAAAAAATAAATAAAACTCAAAATAAAGAAATAACTAACTCACTTGGGTTGCCTCCCATAAGCGCTTGTTTAACGTCATTAGCTCGACGTGTTTCTCCAGTCTGTCAAGGCACATAAAAATTCTCGTATTTCTTTGGGCCCTTCTTCCTTGAATCAATATAACCAACGATCGATAGTAAACTTACTAGTTTCTCATGGGCCCCTGAAACAGAATTATTTTTGGTATTTTTGAATAAAAGAAGCATAAAAGGAGAAATATCAAAATAAAGAGACTCCGACTCTAAAACTGACTCGTGAGAATAGAAAAAAGAACAATCAAAATCTACAAAGGATGGAGAAGATAAAACAGACGAAGGTTTTTCAACCTCAAACTCTACCTCCTAAACTTCCTCTAACACTACAAGCTCATTTTCTTTTTTTTCCTCACAACCATGTTCTTGAAAGGTGCTCCAACTCTCCAATTCGTCCCCATTATTCATGCAACTCACCCCCAACTGCTCATCCTCATCAAGATCGAAAGAACTACGCTCATGAATGAGTGCCAATGAGTCATCGACTACTTGACTCACTAGACAACTTATGGAAGTGGATCTCACCTCACTTACTTCCTGTGGAGCTTGAAATCCTCTTATGATTTCATCAATTTTTAGACTCCTCGCTCTAGATTCCTCAATATAATTTTGAACTATGCTTTCCAAGGAAGAATTTTCATTTAAAGGGGTATAACTTGAAGATGAAAAATTGGAATATGGTGTTGAATAAAAAGCCATTCAAATCAATTAAAGCAACAATGATAATTAGGCTTTCAATCAAACAATAACCTAACAAGAACACATGACAAAGACTCAATTTAAATATGGAAAATATAATCTAGAAAAGGAAAGAAAATAAACTAATATGGAATGCAAAAATAGATAAGACAAAAAACCAATAAGGAAACTAACAAATAAGGAAAAACTAATCTAAAAAGGAAAAACTAAAAATCTATCAATGGAAAATTCAAACAAATATGGAAAAATCTAAATATGGAAAAATTTAAGAATGGAAAAGAAAAACAATTAAAGGAAAAATGCAATTTACCTAAAACAAAAATAACAAAAATCACAAAAAAATAGAATACACCCTAAACTAAGACCAGACAAATTTTCTACGATATTAAAATTGACTAAATATGCCAATCCCCGGCAACTGCACCAAAAACTTGATGCGCAATTTGCTTACCGCAAGTGTACGGGTCAAGTAATAATATAGTGATTTTGAAATCGAATGTCGTCCTTTGGATTGGTGTCTAGCAAAATTTTAATTATCGAAAATACTTTTGACCAATTTTATTTAGGGAATCAAATTGAATGAGAATATGAATTAATCAAACATAAAACTAAAGTAAAAAGTGACAATCAAATGGGAATAATTGGTCTTAGGGAGTTGATTTCACCAATTGGAGTTATGGATTAATAAACGGATTAACACATGCTATGATTCATAAATCTTGGCAACTAAAATCACACATATCTCTCCCGAGCATACATGATTCTCCCATATGCAATTGAACCCGATATCCCTATCTAAATCCAATAAACATACAAGGCAATAAGGCTAACCTTTATGACAATTTCTAGAATTAACCTTAATCTCCCGATTTTTAGCTAAATTCTAGTTATGCATATTGATTACTAATTTAAATCCTCTCTCAAGAGTTAGATTCAAATATAAACATCAATCAATTTATGGCCAGTAAATCGAAAGCATTAAACATACAACATATGCATAAATGACATCAATAGCATAAATACCGTAAATCAATCCAAAACTTGCCCAACGGCTACATCAATCCCTAAGAATTAAACTTAGCTACACATAATCCTCGTTACAATATAAACTAAGTCTAAATAAGCCATAAAAAGTGTCTAAAGTAAGGGAAAAGAGAAATATACTCGTTGTAGGCCGAGACCGAACGTCCCCGTCATGATCCCCACGAACAATGGGTTGATTTCCAACTAATCCCCTTTGCTTCAGCTCAATTCTGTCCTCTTTCTGCTCTAATGTCGGCTCCAAAAGTCCTCAATTCGAAGTCCCCAAAAACCTAGCCGAAAAGATGCTTAAATAGCAAAATTTTGTTGTAGCGTCGAGACGCTGTCAAGACAGCGTCGCGACGCTATGATTTTTTTTTTTTTTTTTATTAAGATTGGAAGCTCCATTTGACTCCAATTGCTGAATTAAGCTTCAAGCACATACTTCCTACAAATAAAACATAAAAATGCATAAATTTGGGCAAATAATTGAAAAGGACTAGCTTAATTAATCAGAGAAAAATAGCTAGCTATGCTCGCTATCAGGGTTCCTTTCTGCACCTCAATCAAGGCGCGAGCGATTGCCAGAAATGGTCTCCCAAGAATGATCGGGACTTCAGGGTCTTCTTCCATGTCTAGAACTACAAAAGTCCGCAGGGAATATGAATTTGTCAACATTGATCAAAACATCCTCTAACACACCTTTAGGTTATGTCATTGAACGATCTGCCAATTGCAGGACAATTGTGGTTGACTTTAATTCCCCCAAACCAAGTTTCCTGTAAACACTGAATGGCATTAGGTTTATACTTGCCCCTAAATCGCACAGAGCTTTTTTTATAAACAAACTACCAACAGTACCAGGAAGAATAAAACTCCCTGGATCCTTTAATTTTGGCGGTAGATGTTTCTGGATTATGACACTGCACTCGGCTGTCATATTCACTGTCTCATGGTTCTCGAACTTTCTTTTCTTTGATAAGATTTTCTTCATAAACTTAGCATAGTGTGGCATCTGTTCCAAAGCATCAACAAACGGAATGTAAATATGGAGCTGTTTAAAAATATCAAAAAATTTTGAAAATTCAGCATCCAACTTTTTCTTTTGAAATCTCTGAGGATATGGAATTTGATTAAGAACTAAAGGAATAGGATCTGAAGACTTATCTGTCACTAACGGTGCTTCTTCTTCTGGTTTGCTTTCATCATCCTCTTCCAATATCCTACTGGGCTTTGTTTCTTCTTTTCTTTTAACTTCTTTCAACTGCTTCCAACTTCTGAGAGATATGGCAGGGCATTGCTCTTGTGGGTCCATGGCGACAACATTGGATAAATTTCCTTGCTTGATCTCCTTCATGAATATTGTCATTTGATCTATTTTTGCTTCCATCTTACTAATGACAATATCTTGTTTTATGATAAATTCCCAGTCTCATTTATGAAATTTCCTAGCATTTCCTCCAAAGGGTTTTTCTTTTCTTGAACTATTTTCTCAAGTTTAGGCTCTACTGCAACCTTAGGAAAATTTGGAATTTCTGCCCCTGTAAGCTTGGTTAGAACCTTGGTTAGAGCTTCGACTTGCAACCTTAAAGCACTCACTTCTTCATTCTCACATGTTTTCTCCTTAATTTTTTATTCTGGTTGCTCTGACTGCCACTGATAACTTGTCAAGGACAATTCTTCCACTAGGATTCGTGCATCTTTGACAGTTTTGGCTAAAAAGCTTCCTCCAGCCGCAGTGTCAAGAATTGTCTTAAAATCCCCTTTTAACCCATTGTAGAAAAATTGTATCTGAAGCCAATCAGGATATCCGTGTTGTGGGCATTTCTGTAACAAATCCTTGTATCTTTCCCAAGCTTCATACAATTGCTCTTCCTCGAATTGTTTAAATGTTCCAATTTCAGTTCTAAGCTTGGTAATTTTGGCTAATGGGAAAAACTTTGTAAGAAAGGCTTTGACTAAATCATCCCAACTGAGAATGCTATTTGAAGTTAATGAGTCTACCCAATCTCTAGCTCTATCTTGCAAAGAAAATGGAAACAATTGTAAACGAATAGCGTCAGAGCTGACTCCTCCTATTTTTACCGTTCCACAGATATCCAAAAATGATCTTAGGTGATTGTGTGGATCCTCTGATGGATAGCCTTTGAAAGCATTTTCTTTCACAATTTGAATGAGACTAGCTTTTAGCTCAAAATTATCTATCGCGATCGGCTCGTAAGCTATTCCAGAGTAATTTAATGGAAATTCAGGCAAGAAATAATCTCGAATTGCTTTATCTTCTTGATCTGCCATGATTAAATCTCAAAGAAACAATTTATCCACCTTATAGCTTCTCAATATTTTGCCACCACTTGCCAAAATTAAATTGCAAAATAAAATTTCTAACTTAAAATCAAACACTTATTTCTCAATATTAATGAAAAGAATTAAAAAATCCCCGGCAACGGCGCCAAAAGCTTGTTGCACGATTTTCCGCAAGCACACGGGTCGTCACAAGTAATATAAAACGGTAGGTAATACCGAGTATCGAATCCTCAGGGAAATTGAATTAATTCCATTAAGTACCAAGAATCATCATGTTTTAATTTTATTTAGAAGATCAACTCGAATGATGAAGCAAAAATTTAGAGAAATAGATAAAAATAAACATGCAATAACAAAACGAAAGTATCCAATTAAGGGAACTTAACCTAGGGTGTTATCTAGCTTTCTTGGATTTGTAGCTCAATTTCATGGATGCATGTAACTAATAATCATCAATTCCATAAATCTAGAAGTAATTTTAAGCGGATTTCTCTTTTATGTTCCTGCACATCTCATACTAACATAACTAATTCATGTGTCCATTTCCTTAGTTAATCATAATATGGCATTAAGCAACTCCATAATCAATTTCTAACAATTCTCTTTCACTCTCGTGGTCCAAGCAATCGTTAGCCATGCAATTTAGATCTAATCTAATTTCTCTCTGTCGAGTATCAATTTAGACCAACAAATCAATTAATCCGTGATCAAGAGATTAAAAGCATTAAGCAATAATTGCATAGATGAAATATGAAGAATTTCATTACATAATCCAAGCAATTGTGCTACAATATCCAATTAACTAGAATAACGACCCTAGGTCTCAAGATCTACTCACAAATCGAAATAATTATGCAAAAGTGATCTTGATCCATAGGCCTAACTCAAATTAAAATAAGAAATTACAAAGAAGTAAGGAAGAAATAACCGATAAGTTGATCCCAAGCTCTCGTCACGAACATCTCGAATCCCGATCCTTGGAATCTCGCTCAATTCCTCCTTTTTCCTCACAATTCTTCTCACTATTTCTTTCTATTAAGCTAGGGGAGAGTTCCCCAAAAATGGGATGATTTTCACCTTGGGAGAAGGGGCTTTTTATAGGGAAAGGGGCTGGAAATTTCTTGTTGAACAAGTCGACAGCGTCGAGACGCTACGTCACAATGTCGAGACGTTGTGACGTCATGTTGTCTTGGGGTA
Organism: Luffa acutangula; assembly: GCA_036850905.1. Taxonomy (NCBI): domain Eukaryota; kingdom Viridiplantae; phylum Streptophyta; class Magnoliopsida; order Cucurbitales; family Cucurbitaceae; genus Luffa; species Luffa acutangula. The sequence continues at coordinate 24,304,525 of CM072098.1, forward strand.
GAAGTCGTCGCAGCGGCGCGACGCTGTCGCGATTTTGGCACGCGCTATGCTGACCACCTAGCGTCTCGACGCTACGGTCCTAGCGTCTCGACGCTAGGCCTTCTAGAAGCTTTATTTGCAGATTTTTGCCTCCTTTCTTCATCTTTTGGGCTTTTTGGGCCTCCCACTTCAATTTTCTTCCTTTTTTGGACCTTAGGGCTTGGATCTTTAATGATTGTTCTTCAAATTGCCCAAAAAGGTCTCCAAATTCACCCAAATTCTCTTAGAATCTCAGTTTTGCTTCTCGAACTCGGTTTTCTGTAAAATCATCATAAAAATACATTAAAGCTCACAATTCATGAACAAAACTAGCTAAAATTAATAGGAAAATGACGACATTTTTGCATGTCATCAGGGTCGTAAGAACAAAACGCTAGCTTTGTCTCAAGCAACGTATATTGACAAGATGTTGTCTCGATATTCGATGCAAAACTCCAAGAAGGGACTACTACCCTTCAGACATGGGGTACACCTGTCTAAGGAACAATCTCCTAAGACACCTCAAGAAGTTGAGAACATGAGACACATTCCCTACGCCTCAGCTGGGGGCAGCTTAATGTATGTTATGCTCTGCACTAGGCCTGACATATGTTATGCAGTGGGAGTAGTCAGTAGGTATCAGTCTAATCTAGGGTTGGACCACTGGGGAGCGGTTAAGAATATCCTCAAGTATCTTCGGAGAACGAGGGACTACATGCTTGTGAATGGAGCTAAGGATTTGATTCTTACTGGATACACTGACTCTGACTTTCAAGCTGATGAGGATTCAAGGAAATCCACATCAGGGTCAGTATTCACCCTCAACGGAGGAGCAGTAGTGTGGAGAAGCATCAAACAAGGATGCATAGCAGACTCAACCATGGAGGCTGAGTATGTAGCAGCTTGCGAAGCAGCTAAGGAGGCAGTATGGCTTAGAAAGTTCTTGACTGATTTGGAAGTGGTTCCGAATATGAACGTGCCCATAACACTATACTGTGACAACAGTGGGGCTGTAGCCAACTCAAAAGAACCTCGAAGCCACAAACGGGGTAAACACATCGAGAGGAAGTATCACCTGATACGGGAAATTGTGCAAATAAGAGATGTGATCGTCATTAAGATCGCCTCGGAGCACAACATTGTTGATCCATTTACGAAGGCTCTCACGGCTAAAGTGTTTGAGGGTCATCTAGAGGGTCTAGGTCTACGAGATATGTATGCCATCTAATCTAGGGCAAGTGGGAGAAATGTATAATGGGTATAAGGATGCCCTAGTTCATTGTATTATTTTTAATATACATGACATTTCCAGCTTTAGATTATTGCATGTACATCCCACTAACTAGTGTTTTAGTTCAAGTGGAAGTTTGTTGGGTTTTATGCCCTAAAACTCGTAGATAGTGAATGTAACCGTTGACCAGATATTAATGAAATAATATTGATATATTTTTCCATTAATTGTTATTATTTATTTTATATTTTTCTTTGCCTAATAATAACCCTAATCCAATAAACTAGACATCCAAGGCTGTAATATGAGTCTTGAACTATATGTAGCGACATATGGGATCATTGTTCAAGAAACAGCCGAAAAGGTCTATAGTATAGGGATAAGACTGGGTGCCTTATCCTGGTGACACTATGGATACGGCCCACTTTGTATTTGATACAAACGTTGCGATCCAACACGTTCGTGTAGGAGACATGCGAGTGGGGGTATCCTATGCAATGAGTTTGCATAAGACCGAACCACGAAATAGTAGCCACAGGTTATAACACCGTTAACTAATTGGTTTTCTATTTCACTAGGACGACCTAGACAACTTAGTCTTAATCCTGAGTTGATTATGGACTCCTGCTCATGAGAGATTGTCCTTTGATTTGTATGGGTGAGAGTGACCAATACGCCGACTCAATATGCCTACCACTTTGGGGACAAGATCGAATGGGGACCTGGGAACATAATCGTACAAGATGGAATTCACTCCTTCCCGACTTTAGGGAAGCAGATGAGTGTTCCCTTAAGTTGTTACTTCGAGTCTTGAACAAATGGCCCTACCCTCTCAATGACACGAGAGGGTTTTCTGTTTGATGGTTGGACCACAAACAGGTTGTTCATTAGAGGAGAGTTGGTACTTAAGGAAATAGAGGTAACCCATGGGTAAAACGGTAATTTGACCCAGCTGGTGTTACGGACACTCGTGAAGGACTAACTAGTCGATATTGGTCTATATCCACGGACACAGAAAATATGTCTGAAGTGAGAAGAGTGCAACTGTGAGTCTATAGTGGAATGAACACACAGTTAACGAATATTAATTAATGTGGTTAATGAGTTTGACCAATTAATCTCACATCGCTGGAGCTTCTGATCTGCAGGTCCATTAGGTCCCACTGGTAGCTCATAAAGTAATTTGAGGCAACTAAGTAATAAATGTAAATTGAAAATGTTCAATTTACTAAGGGAAACAAATATAATATATATTGATATATTATTATGAGAGAAATTAATATTTGAAGAAATTCAAAAATAAATTTATGGAAGTTTGAAAGAGTTCAAATAATGAATTAATTAATTTAAGGCCTAAAATGTGTTTGGGCAAATTAATTAATTCTAGGCCGGAAATTAAATATGTGATATTTAATTGGTGGTTAATTAATTAAAGAATTCATTAACTTGGAATTAATCAATTATGGAAATAATTAATCACTTAAGGAAGTGATTAATCATTTATGGAAATGATCTAATCACTTATGGAAGTAATTAGTCATTTGTGGAAAAGATTAATCAATTATGGAATTGATTGATCATGATTGAATAATTAAGGAATAAGATTGAATCAATTTTGGAAATGATTGATTTAATTGAATATCTTATTCATGGCCTCTCTTCTATAAATAGAACACTAGACCTAATTGGTCCAATACACTTGACACTCTTGTCCTTGCTCTTAGACTATCAAGACAAGACCTAGAATTCTCTCCAGCCTCCCTCTTAGAGAAAGACTCTCACAAGTCTTTTGCATCCTAGACTTAGAGACATACCGGTGTAACCTCTGTGGTTTTTGTGTCATTCAAAGAAGGAATTTCAAGCGAAGAAAATCAAAGGCGGCTGCTGCGTTTTGATCGTTGGAGCGTCGTTGGCGAAGAACGGTCAAGTCTACAACGAAGGTTTGTAACGGTTCTTCCTTCTTTCTTTAGAAAAGCATGAAAATAAATTTAGATTTATTTTTCAACATGTTTAAACAAATTTTCCAGCAGCTTTAAAGAGTGTTTAAAGTTTATTTTAGTTTTCGTAACGGTATTTTAATGTTAATTAATATACGGCGTAAGGTCCAATCAATGCGCTTCCGCTGCGTGGGGACTTTTATTCCCTTCAAGCGATACTCAATACTCAAAATCACTATATTACTTGTGACGACCCGTATGCTTGCGGTCTAAAAATCGTGCAACAATATGATACTCATTTTAAAGCATTTTTCGCAAGGAATTCAACTAAGATAAGCAAATTGGGAGATTCTAAGTGTTTAATAAATTGGACTTATCATAACCTATCGTTTTAATATAATTTAATTAAATCCAATTTAATTCAATTAAATTAAAACAAATAATTAATTAATATGCAATCTAATTAATTATTGAATTGAATATCATATATTCAATTATATTTCTCTCATTTAAACTATAGTTTTTATGTGCATCAAATGTGCATTCATTTTTAACCTATAGTTTTAATATGAATCCAATATATATTTTAATTTTGATATTTGAACCCCTTCGAATATTTAATTCTCCCTTAAACTAATTTTTAATTAATATTCAAAAGAAGTTTATATTATATAGTTTAATATAAATATAAACTTTTTGTTTAAAAAAATATAAATATAAACTTTATACTATAATGTATCCCTATACATTATATTATTTCCCTTAGAAATTTTACCTCAACGCCCCAAATGAACTATAGGTGACACCTGATGGACCTACAGATCAGAAGCTCCAACGATATGAGATTAATTGGCTAAACTCATTAACCAAGTTAATCAATATTCGTTAACTGTGGTTCACTCCACTATAGAACTGTAGTGCTCCCGCAAGCATACGGTTGCCCAAGTAATATAAAACGGTAAAGTAATACCAAATATCGATTTCCACAGGGAGGATAGTGATTAGCCAAGATAATGAACCAATCACTAAATTACTAAGACAAAATATTATCTAGGGACCTAAACATGATGATTAAAAGCAATAAAAAATTAAAGCAATCAAAGAATCAAGGTGATCAATCAAAGTGAACAGGTGGAGAAAGAATCAATTATTCTAATTTTCCTATCTCGTGTCTGACTAATTATAAACCTAGAATCTCCTTTTATAACATAGGTTCTCCTCTCGGTTTCCCCTAATTATAACTAACCCATTTTAATAACCTAAGTGCCCTTAGCGCTTACATAGATTCATTTTCAGTCTTTAAGCCTAACCAACTACTCTCGTTGTCACTATGAGCAGTTAGGCCTAGTTGAGTGGATTATGATCTATCATAATTTCTCTTCGTCGAGATTTCATTAAGAATCTAATCACAATAAAATTGGCCAGATTCTATAGAGCATTACTATCATCCATACAAATAATCAGTATATGGACTTAGAGATAGGCAATTAAGATAACAATCAACTATACTCTTTAATTTCAAGACCCACAATTGGGATTTAGCTATACATGAGTGTCAAAACTTCTAAAAAAATCATATTATAAAGCATAAAAGAGAAATTAAAGAGTTTAGGAGATGAACCGTAGGAAGACCCCTTGCTTGCGCCTTGGATCCCCTCCGTTACAAGCTCTCGAGCGCTCCAAAAATGCCCAATACAATATTTCACACATTCCTCACAACTCGACCCTCAAGGGAGGCTCCAAGAGCATTAGAAGGACTATAGAAAATGATTGGAGTGATGATTGATGATGAAAATGGGAGGTGAGCCGCGCATTTAATAGGCTTGAAAATGGGACAGCATTGCGACGCTGGCGTCACAGCGTCGACGTACACTTCTTGGGCGACAAGTCAGGGCCGCGTCGAGACGCTGTCCTATTTCCAGAACCTTCCAGATGTGTCTTTTGAGTTGAATTTTGAGCTTCCCTCCATTTTTTGGCCCAAATGTCTTCTAGCATGGGTCTTGGGCTATTTCATCTTGACCCAACATGATCTTTAAAGACTAACTCCAACATTTTGGGCTTCTTTTCTATTCTTTTTCTCCAAATTTTCATAAAATCTCATAGGAACAAAATTACACAATTAAATGAATTTGTATGATAAAAACACAATAAAAGCACACAAAGGCTAATAAATTTAAGGACAAAATACCAACATTTATGCATGCTATCACACCCCCAAACTTAAGCTTTTTCTAGTCCCGAGAAAAATAAATTCTTAAGATGCATGAAAAGAATCGCTCTAGCCTCAATGATTTTAAAATTCTTAGGGGAATACAGAAAGCATGCAAGTGGACTCAGCAAGCACAACGTAGTCATGAATAAAATTTCAAAAAATGAAACTTAGAATTAACTAATAGCGTGCTCAAAACTTATCTAATTGTTCTTTTACTAACCTAGATTAGTTTTACGGCTTTTTCCATTTTTTCCCCCTTACAGTGGCTAAGAGTCCTAACAGGTCGGAATTTAGCTATCATGCAAACAAAGAAACTAGGGTGCCTTTTTGTTTTCTTTTTCTTAGGAGAATTCCACAAAACTTGCTTTTTTTATAATCCCAAGGGCACTAGCTTTCACACTACGATGCAGGGACCCATAACCCTAGTTTAACCCTTGGTTGGCCTAACTGATCACACCACAGGCAGCTCTTTTTACCCCTAGTCTATTTTTTCTCTTGCAAGCAAAAACATATTTTTCATTTCTACAGGCATAACATTTTTTTTCTTTTTCTTTTTACCTAGTTCTTAAAAACAATCAAGCATAACTCCTAGTGTCAGAGACTACACCTATCGGAGTGACAACAAACTTATAAAAACCATAATAAGAATATAAATTTTCAAAGATCTCAAAAGATAAGTTTATTGCATGTTTTAGACATTAATACTAAGCAAAATACTTTCAGAATTTCTCATTTTTCTGCTATGCTCCCAAATTCCACAACATATAAACCATATCCCTAAAAATTCAAAAACCAAATACTCAGCTATCATTGCTATCCTAACATCCATCCAGAAGAATTTAACTAAGCTATAACACAGTGACAGCCTCCCTCCCCCCCCCTCCAAAACTTAAACTAAACATTGTCCTCAATATTTTAAAGCAAGATAGCATAAAGGGGATACGAAGACTTTCCTGAGTTTAGGAGAAAATGTCATCATCCTTCGGGGTCGAGAAAGCACATCTCTTGGATTCTTGGGGCTTGCGGAGCGGATCCTGCAAAACAAAATTGGATCACGAAGCAAGGGGGATTTATTAACAGTAAAAAGAAAAACTAACAAACAAAAAAAATTTAAATCCTTGGGTTGCCTCCCAAGCAGTGCTTTCTTTAACGTCTTTAGCTAGACGAGGCTTGGCATGCTCATGGAGGTTCGAAGTAAATATTTTCATCCTCTTCTTGGCCTCTAATAAAATCTCGTGCTGTAGAAATATGTCACTACAACAAATTATACTTTTGATGTCGGACAAAAAATAACGTGTTGGACTTTTAATGTCGGACGAAAAAACACGCGAGACTTTTAATGTCGGACGGGAGAAACGCGCATTTTTTTAAATGTTTTCAGGCTTTTAATGTCGGTCAAATGGTGGAATTTAAACAAAATCAACTTTATCTCTCTTCCAAAAATAGTACTCAGCTTCGTTCTCTCTCCCTGAAATACTTCCACCGTGCAGATCGTTTTCTTCCTTTCTTTGCCCAGATCGTCTTCTTCCTCTCTCTCCTTGATTTTTAGCGGATCGTCTTCTTCCTCTCACCAGCGGCGACACGTTCCTCCGTTGTTTTCTCTCTCACCGACAGCGTGTCTCTCTCCCCGAAAATACCTCCAACGCTACCCCTCCCTTGTTTTCTCTCTCACCGAAGACGTTTCTTCCTCTCATCGGCGGCGGCACGTTGTGGATTGTCGTGGGTGTCTTCTTCTCACAAGTGGCGTGGCGTGGGTTGCTGTGGGTGTTACTTGTTTTTGCCGTGGGTGGTTGTTCTTTGTTGTGGGTGGTTGTTTCGACCGTGGGTGGTGGACATTGAGGTCGTGGGTTGTGCTCGGTAGTAGATCTAAGGTCGAGGGTAGCAGATCTGAACAAATCTGAGTTAGATCTAGTAAGATTTTTTAGACTTGAGTCGTTTCAACCTCGATTGCTTTGAATTTCGAACAGCTTGTTCAATTTTATGCAACTGTTGTGTAAAGAGATGAGAAATTTAGGAGTTCGATACGACAAGAACCGTGGTGGTGTTTGTGTGTGTTTGGTTTATGCTCATCAGGTGTTCGTTGGGAGGGAATAGTGGGACTCTGTGCTTTTGCATTAAATAGGTTTTTGCTAGGGTTTTTCTCACGTCGGCTTTTTTGTAGTCCCTTCGGTGCCATTGGGCCTTGGTAATCTTTGCAAATTTTGTGAGGCCATGACAACATGAATACTTTTCATTCTAATGGTTTTTTTTTTCAACAATTTTTGTAGGATCTCCGTTTGGTTAGAGACAAATTCACTCATGTTTCTAGAGGGTTTGCATTTGTTCATTTCCATTCGGTAAGCTTGCTTTTTTGGTTGGATATGTGGTGTATAATTTTTAATTTTATTTTTTTTCTACAAAATGGATGGAACCAGATGATGATGCATCTTCTTTTGTATGCTTTGTGACATCAATGTAACCAATAAAGTAGTGCTTAATAATTGTGTTTCTTATCACTTCTTTTCTGCTTATATAGCCGTGAAGTAGATAAGTGAAATAGGCCTTTGTGCTTATCTTAGTGAAAGCTCTCTCATCACGTGTGTGTGTGTGTCATTGTATTTTTTGCTCGCTTAATGCTAGAAAAAACACTTAAGCATACACAAAATAGCCAGAGGAACTATATCTTGTTATGAGATTTGGATTTCTTGTAGGTGGAGGATGCTAGCAAAGCTCTTGATGCCACAAATGGCACAACCCTCGAGAATAATGGACAAATTTTACGAGTAGCATATGCTAAGAGCATTCTTAGTCCAGGATCAAGACCGTCTGGATCTTCACAATCTAGCAGCCTTGCAGCTACTGCAATTGAGGCTGCAACGTTTGCCCAACAGGTATTTTAAAGCTATTACCCCCCCCCCCCAATTCATTTGCAGGAACACATTAATTCTCTGCTTCTTATAGACCTGCTTTTAGGTGTAAGTTCTGTTGGAGTGAACCCTATCTATCTTTTTTTTAAAAAAAAAAACCAGGGATTCGTAATTAACACATTCATTTAAGTAGGTATACACTGATGCAGATTTTGCATGATTCAGAACTAAATATTGTTTATATTGGTCATGGTGCCATAAATAAAAAAAAAAAAACATTGCTTTTAATTTATAACTAATGGGTGATGGGTTGATGATAAGGATGGGGAGCTATGCAAAAGGTATACCTTTTCTTTCTTCTGTTTTAGATGTCTGAAATATTTATTTCTAAGAAATTTCTGCTGTAAGAATCCTTCACTATTCTAACATGTATTAGGTAGATATATGATTCATAAGTCTTGTTATCAATGGCATCCAAATTATTGTTTTCTGTACTTCTAAGGGTATTTTGTGCATAATTATTCTTTCATGTGTTTTTTAGTATGATGTTGTTGGATGGGCACCAAAGGAATACAACCCAGACGACAAACGATCCAATGGTGGTCAGGAACAAGGAGGTAATGAGGTGGCAGTTCAAAGTCATGGTTCTGCTCCACAATCCGGCTTTGTGTGGGATGAAGCGTCAGGATACTATTATGATGCTGCTTCTGGGTTCTACTATGACGGAAATACAGGTATGTCTTTAATAGAACCCGAACTATTTTGCAATGTAAAAGCTAACCAAACTACAAGATAAACCAAATATTTCAAGGTACTTGGACCCTCCTCTCTTGAGATATCCCTCTCAAGTCCTAATTCACTCAACCAAAGTAATGTACGCTGATAGCGAGCATAGCTAGCTACTTTTACTTATTTAATTTAGCTAGTCTTTTATGATGTTTGGGTCATTTTATTGTGCTTAATTGTTTATTTTGTAGGAAAGATTCGATTAGAGCTAAAACGTGGAATAGGAGTTAATCGGGGGTTCGGGACGTGAAAAGATGCCAGAGAACCGAAAAGATTCAAGTAACAAGGAGCCAAGAGAGGGCATTCTGCCCATTAGCGTCGAGACGCTGTGATAGGAAGCGTCCCGACGCTACCGTTTTTCCCTTATTCAGAACGCGCGTATAAGAGGCAGCGTCTCGACGCTGTCTTGAGAACGTCTCGACGCTGTCTTGAGAACGTCTCGACGCTATCGGCAGAATTTCCCTATTTAATCTTTCTTACTTGCTACAGATTGGGGGAGGCCAAATTGAGAGAATTGAACCCTAATTTCGACTAGAGACCTACTGTGGGAGCTGAAGCAAGGACGAGGACCGGGAATCTGACTTGGTGCCGTGGATATCGAGACAGAGACGTGCCGGGATCGACGACATTAAGTGTTTCCTTTCCTTTTACTTCTCTCTAGCAAGATTTTATGGCTTTTACATGTTTAGTCAAGCTTGTAATTCTATTCATGAGTAGCTAAACTTGTAGCTTAAGGATTGATGTAGTTGATTAAGTTTATGGATTGATTTATGGTTTAAGTTGTGCAATGTTATTATGTTTGTAATCTTGATTTAATGCTTTCAATTAATTGGCCATTAGTTGAATGATTTAAGTTTTGAATCTAGCTCGGGAGAGGGGATTTGATTTAGACTTACTCAAGATTGCATGACTAAAGTTTAGTTTCTAATTCGTGACGGTTTTAGATTAACTTTAGAATTGGTTAAAAGATCTCATTGCCTTTCATGATTAATAAACTTAGATAGGGATATCCAGTTGGTTAATTTGCATGAGAATCAATTATACTCGGGAGAGGTAGTTGTGATTAAAGGGTCTTTGGATCATAATTTCATTGTGCATAATAACTTATTCCTTAAAATAAAATCAATCCTAAACTAAATCGGCGAAATCAATTCCCTAAGCAGTTTTCCCAATTGAAATTCCACACTTTTTACTTGCTTTAATTTAGTTTTCTCATCATTCATTCATCACCTTGTGTTCCCTAAATAAAATTGGGCAAGATAATTCACAATACTTGATTTGCTTAAAAATCCAATCCAGAGGATGACACTCGTTTATACGAACTCTTTATTATTACTTGACCCATGCGCTTGCGGTTAGGAAAAGTCCACATCAAGTTTTTGGCGCCGTTGTCGGGGATTGACACATTTAGCTAGATTGATATTGTGAAAAAATTGTTTGATCTTAATTTAGGGTGTATTGTTACTTTTTTAGGTTGATTGCATTTTTTTCCTTATTTGTTTTTCTTTCCATATTTGATTTTCTAGGTTAGTTTTCTTTTAGTTGTGTAGTCTTTTCCTTATTTGTTCTTGTTTTTCCTTTTCTAGATTAGTTTCCTTATTTAGATTATTTGTTTTCTTTTCTTTGTTGCTTTCCGTAATTGTTTTCTTTCCTTTTTAGGGTAGTTTTGTTTGTTTATGCATAGGAATAAAGATTTAATTTTAGTACCATTAGATCCCGAGATAGAAAGAACAATTCATAAGATTCGAAGAGAAAATAGAGAAATTATTCACATGGCTGACCAAAATCAACCTGAGGAGCCTAGGCCTATTAGAGATTATTTTCAGTCTGTGTTTCAGGGACAGCAATCGGGGATTGTCTATGCCCCGATTAATGCCAACAACTTTGAGCTGAAAACCGGTCTCATTCAAATGGCTCGAGATTGTGCATACAGAGGATCGCCAACCGAGGATCCAAATTCTCATCTTAAATCATTCTTGGATATCTGTGGGATAGTAAAGATTAATGGAGTCGCTGAGGATGCTATTCGCTTACGTTTATTTCCCTTTTCTTTGCAGGATAAAGCACGAGATTGGTTGCAATCTATTACCCCTGGGAGCATCACCACCTGGGATGCTTTGGTCCAGACCTTTTTAAAGAAATTTTTCCCTCCTGCAAAGACGGTCAAGCTGAGGACTGAGATTGGGACATTTCAACAACAATATGATGAGCAGTTGTTCGAGGCGTGGGAGAGATTCAAAGAGTTGTTGAGGAAGTGTCCTCAGCATGGTTACCCCGACTGGCTCCAGGTACAATTGTTTTATAATGGTTTAACTCCTAGTACGAAAACGATTGTTGATGCAGCTGCAGGTGGGACTCTGTTGTCCAAGACCGTGGAAAATGCTCGCATAATTTTAGAGGATATGGCCACCAACAGCTATCAGTGGCCATCTGAGCGGTCTACACCTAAAAAGATTGTTGCTGGAGTGTTTGAGGTTGATAAAGTAAGTGCACTCCAGGCCCAGATGACTTCCCTCGCTAATGCTTTTATGAAATTTTCAGGTACAGGGAGTGCACAGTCAATTGAATCAGCTGCTGCTTTAGCATCTAGACCTCAGGAGGAGACCATCGAGCAGGTTCAGTATGTATCAAATTTTAATTCTAGGGGATATAATAATAGTTCTACACCTACACATTATCACCCTAACAATAGGAACCATGAAAATTTCTCTTATGCAAACACCAAGAATGTTCTGAACCCCCCTGGTTTTGCCCCTCAAACTCAAGAAAATAAAAAGTTAGAGGATCTTGTTGGAGCTTTCATTGCAGAGTCAAGTAACAGGACAACCAAGTTAGAGGAGGCAGTCATTGCCATCAACACCATAGTGAATGGCCACAGTGCTACCATCAAGAACATTGAGACTCAGCTGGGACAGTTGGTGAATGTTGTAAGCACCATGAATAAAGGTAAGGCCCCAGCTGAACAAGAGAAACCCCAGATGGAATATTGTAAGGCAATCACTGTGCACCAGGAGGAATCTGAAGACGAACCTAAATCTGAGGACTATGAAACGCCTACAGGGGAAGCTGAGGAGGACACATCAGCAGATGAGGCTGAAAAGCCTGAACCTGAGCCTCATATTCCTTCTCCCACACTAATGGTTCCCAAGGAAAAGAAAAAGAAAAAGAAGAAAAAGAACAATCAGGTTCAGTTTGATAAATTTATGAATGCTTTTATGAATCTGAATATTAATATTCTTTTGCAGAGGTATTAGAGATGCCCCAATACAACAGGTTCATGAAAGAGTGGTTAGCAAAGAAGCGAAAAGAAAAGAAGGTTGACACTGTATATCTTGCTTCCACATGCAGCACCAGAGTGCAACAGAAAGTACCTGAAAAAGTAGCAGATCCAGGGAGTTTTTCTGTTCCTTGTAGTTTTGGTACTTATTCTTTCAGAGCATTATGTGATTTAGGTGCTAGCATTAATATCATTCCTCTATCGTTGTGTAAAAAGTTAGATATAGGTGAGATTAAGTCTACTCCTGTAAAGCTCCAATTGGCTGATCAATCTGTGGTGAGACCAGTTGGTATTGTAGAAAATGTGTTAATCAGAGTAGGTAGATTTTTCCTCCCTATTGATTTATATGTTATGGACATGATAGAAAATCCTTCAATGCCTGTCATATTAGGAAGACCATTCCTCGCTACTGGGCGAGTGATTATGGATATTGAGCGCAGGGAGCTCACTATTAGAGTCAAGAACGAAAAAGAAATCTTTAAAGCAGTTGAAGACTCTAAAGATGAAGTGCTTTTCATGGGATAGAGGAAATGTGCAAGAAAGAGCACCTCTGTTGGATACACAGAACAAAAGCCTCCTTGAAGCACGTTCAACACGTCGAGCTAATGACGTTAAACAAGCGCTTATGGGAGACAACCCAAGTAAGTTTAGTGTGTTTTCTTTTTGTTTTTAATTTATTGTTTGTTTTTGTTTTGTAGGTCTTGTTTTCTTTCTCTCCTTTGCTTTCAAGCTTTCAAGATTCCAAGATCTCAAGCAAGAAGATCTCAAGCAAGAAGTCATCATCATTCCAGGCCAGTATTGTTCACTCCTGTCATTCTTTTATTGTTCTCATGCTTGTTTATGCCTTATTTTCTTTATACATTGAGGACAATGCATATTTTAAGTTTGGGGGTGGATTAGTATGTTTGTGGAGCCCTTGAGCATCTGAGTTCGGGCTATAGTTTTGAGCTTTCTTTAAATTATGCATATGGTTGTTTTCTGGATGCTACTTTTGCATGATTATGATGTCCTAGGATAGGCTTTCTTGTCAATTTTTAAGCTTGTGATGAGTTGTAAGCATAAGTGCCCAAAAAAAGAGACTTTTTTAAATTTTTCTAGGAGATGGCTTGCATGAGTAGAGTATTTGTCTTGGCTAGATTTGGATTTGAATGCTTAAGAGCGAATTATTGGGTTCATATGCTTGTTGTCACCTCGATAGGTGTAGGGTAGAGCTAAAAAGTTAATGTTTTACAAATTAGCATGTTTGATCTTGCTTAGGAGGAAAGAAAAGAATATATGCTATTTATGCTCATAAAGAAAAATCATTCTTGTTGTTACTGTTGAAAAGAAAATTATTATGCCATGGCTTGTGCACAGTTTGCAATGTTTAATAAAGATTAAGGCAAAAAGAGCTGCCCCTGTTGTGATCAGTTAGGCCAACCAGAGAAAACTCAGGTTAAGGGTCCCTGCAATGGGTGTGTGAAAGCTAGTGCCACATATACATGCTTAATTTGATTGTTAATTATAAGCACCTAAGTATGGAGGTAAACAAACTAATATGTTCCATTAACTCATTAGTGAAACCTTAGTGCCAGTGTAGAGGGAAGATGAGTTGAGAGTTTAATAATCCAATCCCGGGCTAGTAGAGTCTGGTCTTGTTGAGTTAGATCTCGCTTGTGCAAGTTGATTTTGGAAAAATTTTAATTTGTCTCCCTCATTGGTCCTTGTGTGCATGTCTCTTGCTTGCTTGGTTATTGACTTTTGAGCCTTGAGGATTGAGTTATGATTGTTGCATCCATTCTTCCATTGTATGTCTGATTTATAGTTTGCTCGAGGACTAGCGAAAGCTTAAGTTTGGGGGTATTTGATAGCGAGCATAGCTAGCTACTTTTACTTATTTAATTTAGCTAGTCTTTTATGATGTTTGGGTCATTTTATTGTGCTTAATTGTTTATTTTGTAGGAAAGAGTCGATTAGAGCTAAAACATGGAATAGGAGTTAATCGGGTGTTCGGGACGTGAAAAGAGGCCAAAGAACCGAAAAGATTCAAGTAACAAGGAGCCAAGAGAGGGCATTCTGCCCATTAGCGTCGAGACGCTGTGATAGAAAGCGTCCCGACGCTATCGTTTTTCCCTTATTCAAAACGCGCGTTTAAGAGGCAGCGTCGAGACGCTGTCTTGAGAGCGTCTGGGCGCTATCGGCAGAATTTCCCTATTTAATCTTTCTTACTTGCTACGGATTGGGGGAGGCCAAATTGAGAGAATTGAACCCTAATTTCGACTAGAGACCTACTGTGGGAGCTGAAGCAAGGACGAGGACCGGGAATCTGACTTGGTGGCGTGGATATCGAGACGGGGACGTGCCGGGATCGACGACATTAAGTGTTTCCTTTCCTTTTACTTCTCTCTAGCTAGATTTTATGGCTTTTACATGTTTAGTCAAGCTTGTAATTCTATTCATGAGTAGCTAAACTTGTAGCTTAGGGATTGATGTAGTTGATTAAGTTTATGGATTGATTTATGGTTTAAGTTGTGCAATGTTATTATGTTTGTAATCTTGATTTAATGCTTTCAATTAATTGGCCATTAGTTGAATGATTTAAGTTTTGAATCTAGCTCGGGAGAGGGGATTTGATTTAGACTTACTCAAGATTGCATGACTAAAGTTTAGTTTCTAATTCGTGACGGTTTTAAATTAACTTTAGAATTGGTTAAAAGATCTCATTGCCTTGCATGATTAATAAACTTAGATAGGGATATCAAGTTGGTTAATTTGCATGAGAATCAATTATACTCGGGAGAGGTAGTTGTGATTAAAGGGTCTTTGGCTCATAATTTCATTGTGCATAATAACTTATTCCTTAAAATCAATCCTAAACTAAATCGGCGAAATCAATTCCCTAAGTAGTTTTCCCAATTGAAATTCCACACTTTTTACTTGCTTTAATTTAGTTTTCTCATCATTCATTCATCACCTTGTGTTCCCTAAATAAAATTGGGCAAGATAATTCACAATACTTGATTTGCTTAAAAATCCAATCCAGAGGACGACACTCGTTTATACGAACTCTTTATTATTACTTGACCCGTGCGCTTGCGGTTAGGAAAAGTCCACATCATCTGCCTTTCTCCTTTCCCAGTCCCTCTATTTATAATCAAAGACCCTAACAAACTCCTTAACTAATTGCTAGTATCCCTTACTAATCTTCCTAATTCCACCCTAACGACATTCCTATATGTCTCTTGATGAATATTGCCCTCTGTTTCTTTGTGACTAATTGGCTTCTTTTATTTTTAAAGATTTTTGCAATTATTTCCTTGCCTACTAATTTCAATTTTTAATCTTCTTGGCCTTTGGGTGGAAATCTTAACATCCACCTCTACCTATCCTTTTTCTTGGTTGATAGAATTCTTGTTTCCTGTAGAAAAGATGCTAGGATGGTAGGACTGCAATTTGTTGGGATTAAGTTCAGTATTGAATACTTGTGTGTTTGGGGACTCGACGAGTGAATTTGGCTAGAAATAACGAGCTAGATTAGAGAGGGGAAGGTACTTAGAGAAGGTGGATTTGGAAGTTTAGCTTGAAAATCCATCCCTATTACGAAATTTTTGGAAACAAGGATCAAATTCCAGTATCTTTTTTCCATGGATTTTTTGGGGAAGAGAAGCAAAAAGCAAATGAGTAAATTGGGTTTAAAAGGATGAAAAATCCATTAATCAGAGTTCAACCAACAAAATACGAAAGATCAACAAATAAATGCCCAAATTGAACCATAAAATATTTGAAACTTGCAAGGAGCTTGTTGGTAATAACGTGCTCAAACTAAATAATAAAATATCTAAATCAAGATTCAAGCTTAAAGCATCTAACATGACGAGAAGAATTTGTTTCGATAAAAATAGTCTTATCTAGCCACAAGAGTTCTTTGTAACTAGCCAAAAACCTTGAGAAAAATGAACTTAACTAATAGATGGTATTATTTGTGCACCATTTTTAATGATTTGTAACATATTATTAATTCTTATTTTGCTGATCTTATATTCATCCGTTGTCATTCACTGCTTTTATGGGATATGGTTTACTATTTTCTAACTGTCGTGCACATTGGCCCATCTATTCTCATTAACTGTTATACTAATATGTTGTTTTGCTTAATATATTAGGTCTATTTCATTCTGTCTGACAGCATTGATAAATTTTACTGACACAAATTTTGATTGAACAATCAATTCTTGCATTTTTATTCTTCTCTTGTTGTTTTACAATGTCAAAAGTTTATGCATGAAGTTGCTATTCTAGGTAAATTCCTTTTTGTTCTACAACATTTTTATTCATCTTCTATACTTTACCCATACGTCTTGAACTTTAATTTTAGTTTAAGGATTTGATTGGAGATGTGTGTCGGTTGTATTTCACTTATACATTTTTTATTTGTATAAGGTTTGGAATTCATCTTGTTAAGCGAGAACTGTTGCAGATGATGAAATAGATATTCTTGAAGAGAGGTTCGAAGATGAACTTGGGAAAGAGCATCAGGAGTTGTGTACTTATTTTAGTAATTTTACTTTTTCTTTGTAAATTTGGTTCATGGATGTGATTTGTGGATGGACGGAAAGTTTCATGTATTATATACACTGTTATATTTTATTAATTAAATTCATGTTCGTTGAGTTTTAGTTGTTATGTCAGAATACTTTCGAGATTTTATTTTGTGTATATGTTTAAATTCTATTTTGTTTACAGGTTTTTTACAAAATGAAGAAATAGTATTGTTGGTTAGCTACGTGTGCAACCAACCATTTTTTTTTAAATTTAATATCGCACATTTAATGTCGGACACTTTTAATGTCGGACACTTTTAATGTCACAGCTTTTAATGTCGGGCAATGTCCGACATTAAAAACTGACCGACATTAAAAGTGACTTTTAATGTCGGACAAAGAGTGGTTGATCGGCATAAAAAATACACTTTTAATGTCCCGACATTAAAAGCCAAATTTGTTGTAGTGTGTGCACCTATATGCAACATTCTCCAATTGTCTTGCAGTTCCTAATCAGTAGATCTTGGGTGTAAAGATGGCTACAGATTTTGTTCTTGTTGAAACTTTACTTGAATTTCATGTCTTATCTCATATAACAATTAACATTCCTTTATCGGCTTTCTATCGAATCAAAACCCCAAATCAACATGTCATTTTTCTGGTTACTTTTTTCTCGGTTACAAATTTAGAGGTATTGTTGTGGAAATTAGAAAAGTGTATTGAACCATTTGATGGAAGAAATTTGTCGCGGTCTCTTGTCAAATAAATTTATAATCCACGATTCCTAAAGCTAACTTGTAGCAGTAGTTGTCAGGGTCGATAATAGGGAACAATTGATTTATTTCTAAATTATTTTGTGGTTTTTAGGTAACCAAAAAAGGGCTTTTGTGAACAAAAGATAAAGGCGGGAAAACAAATGCGGAAAATTAAATTCAAGAAAAGTAAAAGGCGGAGTTAGTTGATCTTACCACAAAGATTACTGTATTTGGGGTGATACTCGATGTTTAGTTCAAAGCAATTAAATCACATGGTTCACAAAGTATTTCAATTGCAAGACTAAAGTCTAGCGTACTCTAGAGTTACGAGGAGTCGTGTTATACACATATTATCCTCATTTTAAAGTATTTTTTGCAAGAAATACAATAAAGATAAGCAAATTGGGAGATTGTAAACATATAACAAATTAGACATATCACCATTCTCTCTTGGGATTCAATATTCAGATGAATCTCCATTTATTAATCGGGTTGCACTCAAACACCTGTCATTGCCATTAAGCAGACAAGGAGAATCCTGGCGAGCAACAGAGGTTAAAATTTTGTGCTTTTGGGAGCTAGTCCAGTGACTATATTTTATTGCTTTCCTTTGTTTTTTCTTCTCTCTTCATTTTCCCTAGTTTTTCTTTAGTTTAGTTGGTTCTTATTTTGTTTGCTTCCCTTCTTTTAGGACTTTGGTTGAAAGCAAGGTTAATCAACTAACAATCAAATGGTTCAGGGATCATTTAGATGCATGTTCAAAATCACAGAGCTGAAGGTGTTTCTTTTAAAACCTCTTGACCAAAACAAACACCAACTCCAAGTTTCTTTCTCTAAAAATAAATAAATAACTCCAAGTTTCTGGACCCGAACGTGTATTTAGTCAGGTTTTTTTTTTTTTTTTTTTTTTTTTTTATCTTATCTTTTTCTATTACAATCTCAACGTAACACCACACACTTAATAAATTTATTAAAATATTATCATAGGTTGGAATTGAAAGGCTTTCATTGGGTATATAATTATAAAAACAAAGATCATAATAGTCAGTTTTAAAAGGTATCGGGACCAAAACAGTGATTTTGAAAGGTCATAGACGAAACTGGACAGAAATTAAAAGTACATAGATCAAAAATGAAGGTTTTAAACATGTTGCTCGAGACCAAAAGGTATTAAAGTGTTAAAAGTGCAGGGAACCAACCTAGAATTTAAACCAAAACTATTGCCAAACAAAAATCAATTTACCCTGCCAAGTACCAAGAAATATACTCAAATCACAAAGTTGAAATTAAAAATACTTGATAAAAATATAATATTTAAAATAATATATAAACACACGTTTGTCGTCAGCTTATTAAAGTAAGGTCCACTAAATAAAACAAAGAAATGGCTGGATCGATAAGCAAGCCAACCAGTAGGACAACGAGTGAAACATCTTACTGTGTGTACATTAAATGCACTTCATACAAATAAGTCCCAATAATGAAAGTGAAATTTCTCCTCCACCACACAACTGGAAGACGAATAGACACACATCCAATGGAGAAGAACCTCAAATGTTAATGTCCTTTGAGAAATCCATTACACACGAATCATGATTGAAAGATTCAGGTCCATCTATGGCTTTAAAATTTATTACGTGGGTCTCTCTATCAATATCACAAGGGCCGAATTCCAATATGAAATCTCTCTTCGGTCACTTCAATTTTTTATACATACTCATTAAAAACATAACGTTATTTAATAAATAATTTCAAATAAAAGATTTTTTAAGACCTATAAATAATCTATCAATTTTAGGGTACCTATTATAATGGAGAATTACAATGTGTGGCAAAAAATATTACAATATTTGCAAATCTAGCCATGATTTTTGAGATTTGCAAGTATAGCAAAACAAAATTTTAATTTG
Organism: Luffa acutangula; assembly: GCA_036850905.1. Classification (NCBI taxonomy): domain Eukaryota; kingdom Viridiplantae; phylum Streptophyta; class Magnoliopsida; order Cucurbitales; family Cucurbitaceae; genus Luffa; species Luffa acutangula. The sequence goes on from CM072098.1 coordinate 24,324,017, forward strand.
ATTTTAATTTTTTTTATTAATCTAATAGTAAATCTAATATACTTTATATATAAATATATCAGTTAACTGACATGCCAAATTTGCTACACTTGACGTTAGCCGAATCATTAAAAAAAGTTCAAAAAGTTATGATTCATGTCTTATATGCTTTTGATAAACTCAAAATACTACTAAAAAGTACACTTATGTTTTACCCCAAATGAATATTGGTTGGCGTATATTGCTAATTGACGGAACGAGTTTGTCGAACCCTCACATCAAATAAAATTTTCAAGATTGTTGTGCTACTTTGCAGTAGGTAGTGGCCAGGTTTTCTACGAGGAAGGGTATGAACTAACCAAAATGGGGAGTTTGGCAAAAGCGGGTTGCACGAACAAGTAATTTAAAACTGTTAGAAAATAGAAAATACTGAAAAAGCGAAATAACATGCAAAATAAAGAAAACGTAAGAAAACGTAAGAATAACGATGGATGAAATAAAATCGCTCGATTGGAAATTTTCACTGGTTTGCTTGTTTATCTGGCTTCCTAGTTTCGTCTGTAGATTAAACCAACGAGTTATTATTGAGTCTGGCGATGCTTTTTGGCTACACAAAAGATCTTCTTATCTAGCCTGCATGAAATCTCCCAAATAAATTAATTGGTTAATAAGAATTACACCCGTTGCCCCTCATGCATAGTCTGATAAACATTGAAACTGCCTCTAATTAATTTAGATGGGCAACCCCAGATCTCGCAATTGTGTTACTAAATTGTCTGCTTTACAAATAAAGTCCCAAAATTAAACAAACTAACTGGAAATTAATTTCTAAGCTAATTAATTTAAGTTCTCTATTGATCTTAGGCCTATCAAGAATCTACGTTAAATATCCTATAATGTTGTTCTTGCCTTAACCTAGTGGCTATCTAAGAATAACGGATAAATTGCATTCATACGATCCCAAAGAGTCATCAATTCAAAAGAAATTCACACAATATAATCACAACTTTTTTAACAAGAACAGACGGATGCCTCAAGAACAATTCATTAGACTCAATTAAAACCAACAAACTCAAACAAAAAATTCAATTCAAACAATCCATTTACAATACAAATCCAACGATAAAAAGAACTTAGCCTGGCATACTAATGAAATACATACCAAAAGTTTCAAAAGAAAACATCTCAATCGATACTGGAATGAAAAGAACAAAGAAATATGCTGAAAGGAGAAAGAAAGTAGAGTTGGGAATCAAATGAATGCAGAAATCTAACATGACTGAACTGAAAACCCAAATTGGGAATTTATAAAAATGTCATAGCATTGAGACGCTATAAGAGAGCGTCTCAACGCTCTCAGTTGGAAGTGCTAAAACACGTGCCTCCAATGTCCAAACTCTTTGAAAATTTGAAGCGTGATATTTAAGCGCGCTTGAGCCTAGAGCGTGAATTTTTGGGACTTTGCGTAGCATTGAGATGCTCTGAGATAGCGTCTCAACACTATGCTCTTGGGTCTTCAAGCAAAAATCTTCACTTTTGCAGCATTTGGACGCTCGTATCGGGGCCGAGACACTCTAGCTTCTTGCTCTTCACTTTTTCTTCATCTTATGGACTCCAAATTAGCTCCAAAGCATCCTAATACGCACAAATTAGTGCCAATTTGTACAATTGGTTCCTGAAACTTCTAATGCTCGATCATCTACAAAATAGACAAATTAGACACTACAAGCACTCTAAAAAGCTTAAATTACCAATAATAAGATAAAAAAAAATAGGTGTTATACAATACCCCCAACCTAAATCTTGCTAGTCCTCGAGTAAGGCAAATAAACAAAGAATTAAGTTGTAAATGGATGCAATTTCATAACTCAAACCTCAAAGCTCAAATGTCAAAATAAAAGCAATAGAGAGACATGCACATGAGACCCAATCTATCTTCCCCCTACACTGACACTAAGGATTCTCAATCTAACTCTAGAGATTTCTAACTCACTTAAAGCAGACTTTACTAACTCGGGATTGCCTTATTAGACTCTCAATCTATCTTCCCCCTACACTGACACTAAGGATTTACTACGGAGCAAAATATAAAAAATTAGTTTGTTTTCTCAATACCTAGGTGTCTTGATATCAAATAGTGTGACTGATAGCAAACATAAATGTTGTTATTTCGTCCTTAGATTTATTAGCTTTTGTTGTGCCTTTATTGTGTTTTTATCAGAAAAAGTCTATTTAATTGTGTAATTATGGTCCCTAGGAGATTTTATGGAAATTTGGAGAAAAAGAAGAGAAAAGAAGCCCAAATTGTTGGAGTTAACCTTTATAGATTGAGTTCGGTCAAGAAGAAATAGTTGAAGACCCATCATGGAAGACATTTGGGCCAAATAAAGGGGGGAAGCCCAAGTTTTAGCCCTTGAAGCGCGTCTGGAATGTTCTGGCCGAAGGACAGTGTCTCGACGTTGCCCCTTAGCGTCTTGACACTGGGATGACTTGCTGTCCAAGACAAATACGTCACAGCGTCTCGTCGTTGTCCCATTTCTAGCTCTATATAAGACGTGGCTCACTCCTCATTTCCATCATCAATCAATTCTTCAATCCATTTCTTTAGTCCTTCCAAAGCTCTTGGAGCCTCCCTTGAGGGTCGAGTTGTGAGGAATGTGAGAAATATTTTATTCAACATTTTTTAGTGCTCGGGAGCTTGTAACGGAGAGGATCGAAGGCGCATGCAAGGTGTTTGATAGGTCGACTTGTCGAGGGTCGAACCAAATAAATTTATAATTCCACGAACACTAAACTACTTGCAATAGTAGTGGTTGGGGTTGATCACAGGGAGTGGCAGTTGGTTATTAATTTCCTATTTATTTCGAGTTATAAAAAGCGATAGATGGGGTGATTGCAATATTAGGGAAATAGACATGCAAGGAATTAAAATGCAAGAATTTAAAGAGACAATAAATTAAATAGACAAGAATCATAAACAAACGAGAAAATTAATTAAATTAGGCAACGCCGATTGGAGAGATTATTGGGGTTAAATGATTTACTTTGATCATTATCTTTCCACCTATTTAGGCTAACTTGAATTGCTTAATTGTCCAATCGATCTAATCTGAACCTAGAAAAGACCCAAAGCCGACCTAAGCCATCTAACCTGACCATACAACGTCCATCGAATTAGACTCTAATTGATTTAACCAATTAATTTGGTTAAACAGTCAAATAAAATAATTAACCAATTGTCTTAAGTCTAGTGGACTAATTAGGACATTAGAAATAATTAGGCCTAGATTACTTCTAACGCTGATTTGGATCCTAGACCTATATGTCAAGCAACAAAATCAAAGTCTGCTCTTGGGCCCCGTGCCAACGAATCAGGTTATGCGCTAACTATTGAATCAATAATCTATTAGCTACTTGGAAATCAATTCTTTAGCAAGTTATTAACATATGAGTTGCGAGTTAGGGCGTCAATCTAACCTACTGCGCATGCAAATAATACAAACTAAATCCACAATAAAATTGCAATATGGAATTGAAAAGACATTCATGACATGATACTCACAAAGAAACACATTTTATAACCCAATAATCATCCAATCGTCATCAACGGGTTGAGAAGGCGGTTAGGTCGACTAAAACCTGTGACCCTACACTACTATAACAAGAAAATACAATGGAAATCAATAAGAAAACTTACACCTTTGAGTTCTAGATGTGGAGAACAAAGAAAACCGAGAGGGAAACCATAAAAAATAACCTAAAATTCTTGATACAAATGGCGAAATAAAAGAGGGACTTGTATAAAATTAAAGGGAAAAATACACTTTTAGTCCCTGAGGTTTGGGTTAAGTGACAGTTTGGTCCCTGAGTTTTCAAACTCAACAAAAATACCCCTGAGTTTTGAGATAAGGAGCATTTTGGTCCCTGCCGTCAACTTTTCTGTTAAATTTTAACAGTTGCTGACGTGGCACTATTATTTTAATAAAGAAAATTATTTTTAAAATTTTTTAAAATAAAAAAATAAAAAAATATTAAAATATTATTATTTTTTTAATTATTTTATTTTTTCTCCATTTCTTTACTTCCCTTCTTCTTCTCCATCTTCTCCCTCTTCATCCTTTCATTCTTCTTCTTCATATCTCCGGTGGCCGGCGCCCGGCAACCACCGCTCGGCCACCGGAGATATGAAGAAGAAGAATGAAAGGATGAAGAGGAAGAAGATGGAGAAGAAGAAGGGAAGTAAAGAAATGGAGAAAAAATAAAATAATTAAAAAAATAATAATATTTTAATATTTTTTATTTTTTTATTTTAAAAAATTTTAAAAATAATTTTCTTTATTAAAATAATAGTGCCACGTCAGCAACTGTTAAAATTTAACAGAAAAGTTGACGGCAGGGACCAAAATGCTCCTTATCTCAAAACTCAGGGGTATTTTTGTTGAGTTTGAAAACTCAGGGACCAAACTGTCACTTAACCCGAACCTCAGGGACTAAAAGTGTATTTTTCCCAAAATTAAATCATGGCGTCGAGACGGCCTGCCGTATGGACCTAAGGTATGGAAATGGGCCAGCATCTCGACGCATGGCCTCCTTCCGGCACTTCGTCCTTAAATCTACTTTGTTTTCTTGCTTGATTTAGGTCTCGAACCTTTGACTGCTTAGGACCATTCTTCGGGATCATCACGATCCTCACGGTCTTCTCACCTCCTCGAGACCCATGACCCTCAAGTTAGCTCGAAAACTCTCTAAATTGACGGAATTAGATCCAATTTGTGTAGTTCGTCCCTGTTGCCCTAAATACACAAATAATCTACAAAACAGACAAATAAAGCGAAAAGTGCACTCTAAGAGGTCTAGATTAACAACAAATAAATAGGACTAATTTGGTCCTATCAGGGTCTCTCTACGATTCATCTCCTAAACTCTTTAATTGCTCGTTTATGCTTTCTACTATGTATATTCGGGAAGTTTTGACACTCATGTATAGCTAAATCCCGATTGCGGGTCTTGAATGAAAGAGTATAATTAATTATTATTTTCATTGCCTATCTTTGTGTCCATTATGCTGATTATTTGTGTGGGTGCTCATAATGCTCTATAGAATCTGGCCAATTTTATAGTGATTGGATTCTTAATGAAACTCGACGGAGAGAAGTTAAGATAGATCATATCTCACTCAACTAGGCTTAACTGCTCGTAGTGACAGTGAGAGTAGTTGGTTAGTGAGAGTAGTTGGTTAGGCTTAGAGACCAATAATGAATCAGGGCTCATTAATTAACCTGTTTAATAGCACTAAGGACACTTAGGTTATTCAAATGATTTAGTTATAATTAGGGGAGACTGAAAGGAGAACCTATGTAATAAACGGAGATTCTAGGGTTATAATTAGAATAATTAGTTAGCTATAATCGGGATTTCAAGACCCCGCCTCTCAATTGACTCTTTCTCCATCTTTGCCACTTTGATTGATCATTTTGATTCTTTGATTGCTTCAATTTTTGATTGCATTCTTCGTTATGTCGATGTCCCTAAATAATATCCTATCTTAGTATTTTTAGTGTTCAATTCATTATCTTGTCTAACCGATCCTCCCTATGGAATTCGATACCCGATTACTTACGGTTTTATATTACTTCAGGGAACCGTACACTTGCGGTCATAAATAACAAGTTTTTGGGTGCCATTGTCGGGGAGGTTTGTTTTAGGCAACATAATTTTCTGACATTGAAAAGAAAGGATTGGGTATTAATTTAGGGTGTAAATATTAGAATTTCTTTTATTCTTATTGTCAATAGCTTTATTTTTTATTTTTATTAGCTTTGGGGCTGTGTGTGCGAAGTTATAAGGAGGCTGACTTGTTTCCTTTAGATCTTGAAATAGATAGAACGATTATAGTTATCCATAGAGATAAAAGATTAACAGAAAAGATGGCCCAACAAGATAATGCACCCAAGGCTATTAGAGATTTTTTGCAGTCAATTCTCCCAACCAAAAATTCAGGTATCGTCTACGCTCCCATACAGGCGGACAATTTCGAACTGAAGACGAGGTTGATCCAAATGGCGAGAGATTGTTATTTTAAATGACATCCTTCAAAAGATCCTCACTCCCATCTTTGATCCTTTCTCGAGATTTGTGGGACGGTCAACCTGAAAGAAGTTCCGAAAAACGCTATAAGACTAAGGTTGTTTCCAATCTCTCTCCAAGATAAAGCTAAATATTTGTTAGAATCGTTAGAACCCGTCAGTATAAATACCTAGGATGAGCTAGCTCAGGCGTTTCTTATGAAAAATTTCCCACCTGCCAAGACAACCAAACTTCATACGGAGATTGTTACATTCACACAACGTGACGATAAACAACTGTATGAGGCATGGGAACACTACAAGGAGATGCTTAGGAGATGCCCACAACATGGCTACCCGGATTGGCTCTAGGTACAATTATTTTATAACGGTTTGACTTCTTCCACTAAAACTGTTCTTGATGCTTCTGTAGGTGGGAGCTTTTCATAAAAAACCGTTACAGACGCAAAGGAGCTTTTGGAGGAGATGGCATCCACCAGTTACCAGTGGCCCATGGAGAGGGCATCATCATCGAAAAAGGCTGGCATTTACGAGATTGATGAGTCAGGCTCACTAAAGGCGCAAATGGCTTCCCTAACGAATGCGCTAAACAAATTGTCTTCCTTTGAGGTGGTAAAATCCATTTCCACCTTAGCGGAAAACTATTCAAAGAAGGAGAGCCAAGAAGTTGAAGAAGTTCAGTTTCTAGGGAACCGTGCATACAATCAAAATCAAGGCCTACCGAATTTCTACCACCTAGGTTTGCGCAACCATGAGAACTTTTCTTATTCAATTACTAAAATTGTTTTGCAGCCACCGCAAGGATTTGCTTCTACATCAAGTACTCATGAAAAGAAGAGCAGCCTGGAGAAGATGGTGACACTCTTCATTACGGAGTAGAAGGTGTTAAACGTTAATCTCCAAACGACGGTAAACACCTTGGTGACATCAGTGAACAACCACGACATCGCTCTTAAGAATATGGAAGTTCAACTTGGACAAATTTCCACATCAGTGAACACCCTTCAAAAGGATAAGTTTCCTAGTGATACAGAGGTGAACCTCGAAGAGAATTGTAAGGTAATCACACTCTGAAGTGGGAGATAACTGGAGAACCGCTCGAATGGAGAGAAGAAAAAGAAGGAAAAAATAATGAGCCTAGATGAAGATAGTAGGGTTAAGGCAGAAAAAAACTTATGCAGTCAGATACCAAAGTCCTCCTTGCTCAGTTGAATTAAATTTTGATTTAACTAACAGTTTTGCAAGAACTAAGAAGAAGGTTGATGAAAAAGAGAAGCTGAAAGAGAAGATGAGAGAAGAAGAAGAAGAAGAGGTAGTCCCGTGCAACCATCATGACCGGGGGTCTCACATTAGCCCGCCTAGAAGGAGGGGCGAATGTCCGACTTTCGATTACAGGGAGTTGCATTTTCCCCATAGTTTTAAAAATGTTAAGTTAGAAGAGAAGTTTGCTAGGTTTTTATAGATGTTCAAGAAATTAACTGTTAATATACGTCTAGTAGATGCTTTTTCTAACATGCCAAACTATGGGAAGTTTATGAAATAGATGCTTGCGAGAAAGAAAAATTTGAAGAAAAATGAAGTTTTTAGATTATCGAAAAACAATAGCACAATAGTCTTAGGGAGGATGCCTCTAAAACAGAAAGTTCCAGGGAGTTTCACTGTTCCATGTACAATAGGAGAGGTGTCATTTGATAGGACATTATGTGATCTGGGAGCGAGTATTAGTCTTATGTCCTATTCCCTTTTAAGGAAGATTGGACTTACTGGACTTAAAGACACTGACATAACCCTCCAGCTAGCAGACCGATCAATTACTCACCCGATGGGGATCGTGGAGGACGTGTTAGTGAAGGTAAATAAGTTCATTTTTCCGGTAGACTTCGTAGTGATGGACATGCAAGAGGACAGAGAGGTACCCATCATTCTTGGTAGACCATTTCTAGCCACACGTTAGGCTGAAATTAGTGTTCATAGGGGTAAGTTGACTCTTAGCGTAGATGAAGAAATGGTAGTTTTGAGTATCTTTGGCCATGATGAGTCTATTTGCAATATACATACTTGCTTTTCTGTTGGCCTAGATTTTCTACCTGACGAGGATGAGGAAGAAGAGTTAAACTTAGGCCTAGAGTTAGAGGGTCTTCCTATGGATGATGGTAATTTTGATCCTAATGAGTTTTTCGATGATATCATGTTTGAGAATGAGTTGATGGATAATGTTGAGATGTTTGTTTTAAATTTTCATGAGTATGACTTACCTGCATTGAATTTGGAGGAGCATGAATTAGATGACATTTTTTATTCTGATCTTAATGAGTTAGATGATAGCATTGTACAGTCTGATGTAGTTACTCAGTGTCATGATCATGTACAGTTTATGTCTGATGAATGGTTAGTCCTTGTAGTTAGACCAACCCAGGATCAGAGACCTGTAGACATTTTGATGTTGGGTGACTCTGTGAATAATTGTTTTTTGAATAGAGATTTGGAAAAAAGTTTTGATACGATAGGTTTTTTCATGAATAGTTATTTTGACAGTTTATATTCAGAGGGTGGGTTAGGGGAGATGTTTTTTAGTCCCTTGTTTGCGATGTGTGCTACAACACGAACTTTGTCAGAGGCCTAGAGGAGGATGAAAAGTTTTATGTCGAACCTCCATGAGCGTGTTGAGCCTCGTCTAGCTAAAGACATTAAAAGAAGCACTGCTTGGGAGGCAACCCAAGGATTTAAAATAGTTTTTCTTTTTGCGGTAAATAAATCCCCCTTGCTTCGTGATCCGATTTTGTTTTGCAGGATCCACGTAGAAAGCCCCGAGAAATTCAAAGATGCATTTTCCTGACCCCGAAGGATGAGGACATTTTCTCCTTGGCTCAAGGAAGTTTTAGTATCCCCTCGTTATGTTTTCATGCTTTAAAACATTGAGGACAATGTTTAGTTTAAGTTTGGGGGAGAGGCTTTTACTGTGTTAGAGCTTAGTTAAATTCTTTTGGATGCATGTTAGGATAGCAATGATGGCCAAACATTTGGTTTTTTAATTTTTGGGGGATATGGTTTATATGATGTGGAATTTGGGACCATAGTAGAAGAATGAGAGATTTGGAAAATTTTACTTAGTATTAATTAGGGGTGTAAAAAAGGTGGGTCAGGTCGGTTGTACGGACAAACCGACCTGACCCGGCACGTGTCGGTCGTATAGAAAGACCGACCCGATTAGACTCGAATGGGTCGGGTTGGGTCGCGTCGGGTCGTTTTTTCTTTCTTTCTCGAATCTTCCCTATCGAAATCTTCCCGTTCTCAAATTGTTCGTTTTTTTTCTTTGGAACGGTGGCAAGGCAGCCGGCGACAAAGTGGGCGGTGGAAGGGGCAAAACAATCGGTAGTGAGAAGGATTTCATAGGTGTTATTGGATTTCTTTTAAGGGCTTCAATGGGGTCGGAAAACAAAAAACAAACCCAGAAGAAAAAAAACAGAAGAAGAAGATAAACAAAATCAAAAGAAGAAGATCAACAAAAAACCCAACATGCAAAAACAGATCGAAGCCGCCGTCCGTGCTGCGTGGTGGAAGAGACGACGACAGCGTTCGTGCTTCGCTGCCGCCGTTGCGGAGAAGAAACAAAAAAACAAAAAAAAACCAAAAGAAGAAGATAAAAAAAATCAGAAGATAAACAAAATCAAAAGAAGAAGACAAACAAAATCAGAAAGAAGAAGATAAATAAAAAAGGCCACATGCAACAACAGATCGCGGCGTTCGTGCTTCGTATTGGACGGTGGCGTTCGTGCTTCGTGGTGGACGACGACGTTCGTGCTTCGTGGTGGACGACGGCGTTCGTGGCTTCGTGGGAAAGAGAGAATGAGAGAAAGAGAGGGAGGAGTACAGCGCTGAAGAACAAGATTGAAGAAACCGCTGATGTGCAAATTGCTAACCGCAAGTGTACGGGTCAAGTAATAATATAGTGAATGTGAAATTCGAATGTCGTCCTCTGGATTGGTGTCTAGTCAAATTTTAATTACCGAAAATACTTTTGACCAATTTTATTTAGGGAACCGAAAAGAGTGAGAATGCAATGGAATCAAACATAAAATAATGCAAATAATGACAATCCAATGGAAACAATGGTTTTAGGGATTTGATTTCACCAATTGGGATTATGGATTAATTAACGGATTAACACATGCTATGATTCATAAATCTTGGTAAACTAATATCACACATATCTCTCCCGAGCATACATGATTCTCCCACATGCAATTGAACCCGATATCCCTATCTAAATTCAATAAACATACAAGGCAATAAGGATAACCTTTTTAACAATTTCTAGAATTAACCATAATCTCCCGATTTCTAGCTAAATCCTAGTTATGCATAATGATTTATAAGCTAAATCCTCTCTCCCGAGTTAGATTCAAGCACCAACATCAATCAATTTATGGCCGGTAAATTGAAAGCGTTAAGGATACAAATATGCATAAATGAATCAATAACATAAAACCGTAAAATCAATCCATAACGTGCCCAACGGCTACATCAATCCCTAAGAGTTCAACTTAGCTACACATAATCCTTATGAAAACATAAACTAAGTATGAATTAGCCATAAAAACTAACTAAAAGAAGGGATAAAGAAGAATTAAACTCTATGTAGGTCGAGACCGAACGTCCCCGTCACGATCCCCACGAACAATGGGTTGATTTCCACTTTGCTCCCCTTGCTTCAGCTTCAAAATCCTCTCTTTTCCTCTATTTTACGGCCCCAAAGTGTCCAAAAGAAGTCCCCCAAAAAGCCCTAATCGCAATCTTTAAATAAGGCAAAAATTGGTCGTAGCATCGCGACGCTGTCGAGGTAGCGTCGCGACGCTACCGCAAAATTACGGATTCTGGAAGTTCGCCTAGCGTCGCGACGCTAGTCACATAGCGTCTCGACGATATGAATTTTTTTTTTTTAGATTGAAAACTCCAAATATAGAGTGTCAGTGGATGAGCCTATCTTCAATCTTCCAACTTTGATTCTTTTTCATTCTTTAACTTCTTTTCGCCCTTCGAACATCCAATTGGCTCCAATATTAATTTCCTACAAATACAACATGAAAATGCATAAAATTTGGCCAATAAATCATGAAAGACTAGCTAAATTAAATAAGGAAAAATAGCTAGCTATGCTCGCTATCAACCGCGTTCGTGGGAAAGAGAGAATGAGAGAGAGAGAAAGTTAAAACTGAGGAGGCGGGCCGAATACGAGAAACCCTAAACCCATTTCCTATTTTAGTTAAAAGTGAGAACCGAACCGAACCAGTCGGTTCGGTTTGGTTCGGCCTGGATTCATGTAAAAACCGAATCGAATCGAACCGAACTGACTCGGTTCGGTTTTTTGTTCCGGTTCGGTTTTTTTCACCCCTGGTATTAATGTCTAAAGCATGCAATAAACTTGTCTTTTGAGATCTATGAAAATTTAGATTCTTATTATGGTTTTTATAAGTTTTTTGTCACTCCGATAGGCTTAGTCTCTGACAATAGGAGTTATGCTTGATTGTTTTTAAGAACTAGGTGGAAACAAAGAAAAAGAAAATATGTTGTGCCTGCAAAAAGAAAAGCAACGTTAGAAAAAGAATCATCTGTTGAAGAAAATAAAATAGTTTTTGCTTGCAAAAAGAGAAAAAAAAGACTATGGGTAAAAAGAGTTGCCTTCGTTGTGATCATTTAGGATCATCCAAGGATTAAATTCGGGATATGGGTCCATGCAGTGGTGTCTGAAAGCTAATGCCCTTAGGATCATAAGATGCAAGTTTGGGGGAATTCCCCTTATAAAAAGAAAAAAAATCAGGCAGCCTAGTTTCTTTGTTTGCATGATAGTTAAATTCCGACCTGTTAGGACTCTTAGCCAGTGTAGGGGAAAAGAAATGGAAAAAGTCATAACACTAATCTAGGTTAGTAAAAGAACCATTAGATAACTTTTGAGCATGTTATTCTTTAATTCTAAGTTTCATTTTTGTAATTTCTTCATGAGTATGTTGTGCTTGCTTAGTCCACTTGCATGTTTTCCGTATTTCCCTAAGAATTCTAAAATCATTGAGCCTAAAGCGATTCTTTTCATGCATCTTTAGAATTTATTTTGCTCGGGACTAGCAAACGCTGATGTTTGGGGGTATGATAGCAAACATAAATGTTGTTATTTTGTCTTTAGATTTATTAGATTTTGTTGTGCTTTTATTATGTTTTTATCATGCAAATCTATTTAATTGTGTAATTATGGTCCCTAGGAGATTTTATGGAAATTTTGAGAAAAAGAAGAGAAAAGAAGCCCAAATTGTTGGAGTTAACCTTTGAAGATCAAGTTGGGTAAAGAAGAAATAGCCCAAGACCCATAATGGAAGACATTTGAGCCAAATAAAGGAGGGAAGCCGAAGTTTCAGCCCTTGGAGCGCGCCTGGAATGTTCTGGCCGAAGGACAGCGTCTCGACACTGTCCCTTAGCGTCTCAACGCTGGGATGACTTGTTGCCCAAGTAGATTACGTCACAGCGTCGCAACACTGTCCCATTTTTAGCCCTATATAAGACGCGACTCACTCCTCATTTCCATCATCAATCAATTCTCGTATCCATTTCTTTAGTCCTTCCAAGGCTCTTGGAGCCTCCCTTGAAGGTCGAGTTGTGAGGAAAGTGAGAAATATTGTATTGGGCATTTTTGAAGTGTTCAGGAGCTTGTAACAGAGAGGATCCAAGGCGCAAGCCATGGGTCTCTCTACGGTTCATCTCCTAAACTCTTCAATTGCTCATTTATGCTTTCTAGTATGTATATTCGAGAAGTTTCGACACTCATGTCTAGCTAAATCTCGATTGCGGGTCTTGAATGAAATATTATAGTTCATTATTATTTTAATTTTCTATCTCTGTGTCCATTATGTTGATTAATTGTGTGGGTGCTCGTAATGCTCTATAGAATCTGACAAATTTTATAGCTATTAGATTCCTAATGGAAATTCGACGGAGAGAAGTTATGATAGACCATAACCCACTATACTAGGCTTAACTACTCGTAGTGACATCGAGGGTAGTTGGTTAGGCTTAGAGACCAATAATGAATCAGGGCTCATTAATTAACCCATTTAATTGCACTAAGGACACTTAGGTTATTAAAATGAGTTAGTTATAATTAGGGGAAACCGAAACGAGAACCTATGCAATAAACGGAGATTCTAGGTTTATAATTTGTCGGACACAAGATAGGGTAATTAGAATAATTAGTTAGCTATAATCTGGATTTCAAGACCCCGCCTCTCAATTGACTCTTTCTCCATCTTTGCCACTTTGATTGATCATTTAGATTCTTTAATTGCTTTAATTTTTTATTGCATTATTCGTTATGTCAAGGTCCCTAAATAATATCTTATCTTAGTATTTTTAGTGTTCAGTTCATTATCTTGTCTAACTGATCCTCCCTGTGGAATTCGATACTCGATTACTTACCGTTTTTTATTACTTGAGGCAACCGTACACTTGCGGTTTTGCACAACAGTTACACCCCGTGCATTTTTGTGTAATTAATTCCATGTATGTAGTCAATGTAAATTCTTATTTGACTTGTATGTTAGAATTTTAATTATGTACCATCACATTTGGGTAATTTTTGGAGTTAAATGTGGCCTTATTTAATAAATCCCTTCCACTAAAACTCGTTAGTTTTTCGGTCAGCGTTGGTTAAAGAGTTGAAGGAAGCGTTAACAATTTTATGGTGAATGAGTTGGGTGTTTGATAGCGCAAATAGCGAGCTATTTTCCCGGTTCAATTTAGTAGTATTTGGGTAGTTTTTTGGCCAATTTAATGCACTTTCATGTTGTTTTTGTAGCAACTGATTATTGAAGCTAAATCGAGAAATTGGAGTTGATCGGGTGTTTGGGACGCTAAAAGAAGCCAAAGAAACGAAAAAGAATCAAAGTGGAAGCTTATCAAATTAGGCAAACCCGAGAGGTAGCGTCTCGACGCTACCCAATTTCCTTTTCGGATTAGGGCAGAAATAAAGACAACATCGCGACGCTGCCATAACGTCTCGACACTATCGACAATTTCCTTATAAATAGAATATGATGTGCTACGGATTGGTGCAGTCAATTTGGTTATATTTTAGCCCTAATTTCGACTAGATACCTTTGGTGGGAGCTGAAGCAAGGCCAAGGAGCGGGAACAAGCTTGAAGACGTGGAGATCGTGACGGGGACAGTTAGGTTTCAATGTATTCAAGAGTTTTCATTTTCTTTCCCTTACCTCTTGTTGTTTTTATGGCTTTTCTCTCAATTAGTTATTAAAATTTTAAGACTATGAGTTGCTAGTTGTTTGCCTTAGGGATTGATGTAGTTGTTTGGATTGTTGGATTGATTTTTGGTATGAATGTGCTTTTGTTTTACCTATGCAATTGTGATTAAATGCTTTCGATTACTTGATCACTAGTTGAATGATTTAAAGTGTTGAATCTAATTTGGGAGAGAGGATTTAGCCAATACTTAATTTACTAATTGCATGACAAAAGTAGAAATTCTAAGATTGTGACGAAATTTAGAATCACTTTAGAAGTTGTAAGAAGAACTAAACCCAAAGCCTTGCATGTTAATGAACTTAGATAGGGATATCAAGTTGGTTGCATGCATGAGAATCAATTATGCTCGGGAGAGATAGTTGTGATAAAAGGTTCTTAGACTTGGTAGAATAATTGCATACTAAATTCATTCACCTGCATGGTAAGCTCTCTTCTCTCTCGATTTTCATTCATCTTCAGCGAGCTTAATATCCCTCTCCTTCTCTCGTGTGCCAGGAATCACGACGTTGTTTCCCCATTGAGACCAAGTCACGCGACTGATTTGAAATTGCGAGTTCCAACGCGATTTCCTCTTCTCTTGAGCGATTCCGATAAGTTGGCTTAAGACCCACTAGATGCTCTTCAAGTTTTAGCATGTACCCATGTAGTTTAGTCTTCAAATTTTTCCTAGATCATGACCCACGCTTGTTTGAGTTCGAGTATGGTTTACCCATTCCTCTTTGGCTTCAAAACTACAGGATTAAGCCTCACTTATCCGCTATCCAGCAACCAATTAGACCTGAAGTGGGCTTTGGATGATTGCCCACAAGTCTATTATCCTCGAATTGAAGTGTTCATGGTTCGACGCTTTCGATCGCCGTTTTTGGTGCTTTTCGATCACTGGGCAACAAGCTTCAAGGTCGTTTAGGTGTCAATCAGTAAGTTTTCATGCTCTTAGACCTTTATAATTTTATTAGGTTGGCTTTAGAATAGCTTTTAACCCTTCGGTGTCCCCTTAGTTTCAGTTTTAAAATAATTTGGATCTCGGACAACACGTATTCAATGAGCCCTATTACTGTTCGGCAAATTCCAGCAAGCCTTGCACCTTGTTTAGTGGTGTTTGGTAATTTTTAGAGTTTTTAATCTTGTTAGATCTCTTACTTGGGTCTACTAATCAATTTCTTAACTTTGGAAGTCTTATGCTTGGAGCATTGGTTCGATAAGAGCGTGTTTCAAGTAACTTCCAACAAGGGACATGTTTGTTTGGTGGAGTTTAGCAGGAAATATGTCTCTTTAGACCATTTCAAGCATGTTTAGAGAATCGATGGGTTAGTTCTAATTCTTCAAAAGTTATCCTTGTTGTTTTGGAGTTTATCTGTTGTTTAGGAGTCGATCGCTATTGAAGAAGTTCGTTAGGAGTGCTCATAAGCTATCGTAAGTAGACTCTACTTCTTGGGTTATGTTTGACTACTTGTAGCATGTTGAGTGTTTACTTGTTTTATCTATATACTTGTGCGAAGCATGATCTTCTGTGTTGTTGACTGTAGTACTTGAAACGAGCTCATTCTGTTGTGCTAAGCATGACTTCTTGTGTTAAGGCTTGGATGAGATGTTTGAGTCCAAGCATGACTTGTTGTGCCTTATATCATGGTACGTTACTTGAGATCAGCATGTTTTGGTCGATTAAACATGATGAGATGTCGTGTTAAGCATGTTTGAGTCTAGCATGTTCCATGGGGATGTGTAGCATGAGTCTGGTGTGAGGCGCAACACATGGTACGTAATTCATGACTAGCGAAGCGTGACTCAAAAATCACGTGGGTGTGAGTGCGGAGCGTGACGCAGTAATCACGTATGAGTGGTGTAGCACATGACGCGTGTTGGGTTTTATGTCCTAAAACTCATGGATAGTAAATGTAACAAAGTTGATCAATAAAGCGTTATTGAGTTTATTCAATAAATAGTTACTATATGGTTGTTTAATTGTGCATTAATTAACCCAAAAACCAATTAAGTAGAACCCATGGCTATATAATGAACACTTGAACTTTATGTGTAGACATAAAAACGGATCAAGTTCAAGTTATAGCCAAAAACGGTCTATAGTATAGGGATAGATGTTGGGTGCCTTATCTTGGGGACAATATGAGACGCGACCCACTTTGTATTTAATACAAACGATGTGATCCTGAATCGTTCATGTAAAGACATGCGAGTGGGGGCGTTCTATGGAAAGAGTTTGCATAAGATAAGGACCGAGAAATAAGTCACTTTCCTTTATAACTCTGTTTATTGTGAAACTGAGTATTTCATGCAATGACCTATGTTAAAACTGTTGTTTTATATTGAAAATTAGGTGGTTTAGATTTTCTTAAAATAACCTTTTAAAAATAATTTATTTTTGGCTGATTGATTTAGGCAATTTTTATTTTATTTGTTATTTCATTTAATGAGTTGTCTCACTCATTCTCTCTCAAGTTTTTTCTCTCGATGAAATGGGTAAATGGTCTCTTCA
Organism: Luffa acutangula; assembly: GCA_036850905.1. NCBI lineage: Eukaryota > Viridiplantae > Streptophyta > Magnoliopsida > Cucurbitales > Cucurbitaceae > Luffa > Luffa acutangula. The sequence goes on from CM072098.1 coordinate 24,340,880, forward strand.
TCTTCCTCCTCTTGGTTGTGTTTCTTTGCTTCTCTGCTTTCAACCTAAGGTAAGTTTTTTTTTGGTCTTATGTTTCTCCTTTGATTGTGGGTTGATTCACCTACCAACAAAGCTCCAACGTTTTTTTCTTCTCTTGATTTTGGAAAGCCAGGGTTATTTGCAAATCACCATTGATTATTTTCGTTTAAGGAAATTTTCTTCAAATCTTCTTGTTTTTGGTATTGTATCTCTCGTTTATGGTTTTTTCCTTTTTATGCATGTTGATTTTCTTAAGGGCTTTCTATAAGTTAGTTTTCTTGCTGGTTAGGATCACTGATTTTTGGGGAAGTCTTTTGCACTTTTTGTTTTCTCTGGATGTTCATGGTATATTTGAAAAAAGAGGTTTTTATGTGTGTTAGGTTGTTTGTGCTCACCATTTCACATCATCTAATTTATGGTATCGACTCGTTCCTTGAGGAGTAGAAGTCAATTGATACTTTAAGCAAGGAAGGGAGTTCCTTGAGCCTAAATCTACAAGGGGAGCTTGTAGACAATCCATCTAAAAGATCACCATCAAACAACGAACAGCTACAAATCAAGAAAAAAGGGAGTTCTCTTATTCGTTTTGTTTGTTTTTGTTTAATTTCATAAAATTGTAATTTTGTGACTGATCTTCTCTAGTGGATTATTTTATGGGCGTGACCCCGTGGTTTTTTTTATCCCAACCTTGGGATTTTTCCACGTACAAAATCTCTTGTGTTAATCTCCTCATTCACTGTCTCTCATACTATTTTTGATTGGTCTGAAAGGTTTGCCTAGAATGATAGGTACCTCTTTATCTTCTTGCATGTCAAGCACCATAAAATCTACAGGGAAGATGAATTTGTTGACCTTCACCAACACGTCCTCCACAATACCCATCAGTTGGGTGATCGATCTATCAGCAAGCTGGAGGGTGATGTTGGTGTCCTTCAGACCTGTCAAACCAACCTTCATGTATAATGAATAGGGCATCAAATTTATACTAGCACCTAGATCACACAAAGGCCTATTGAATGATACTTCTCCTATAATACAGGGAACAATAAAACTCCTTGGGTTTTTTTTTTTCGAAGGCATCTTTCCTGAAACTATAGTGCTACTGTTTTTAGACACCCTAAAAACCTTTTTTTGCAAACTTTTCTTCCTAGATAACATCTCTTTCATGAACTTCCCATAATTAGGCATATTATACAAAGCATCAACTAAGGGAATGTTCACAGATAATTTTCTAAACATTTATAGGATTTTCTGAAACTGTTCATCTAATTTAACATTTTTAAAGCGCTGAGGAAAAGGTAACTCCCTGTAGTCGAAGTTCGGACATTCGCCCCTCCGTTTGGGCGGGCTAATGTGCGATCATTTATCATGATGTTGCATGGGACAATTTCTTCCTCACTCAGCTTCTCTTCATGCCTTTCATTCCGCTTTTCATCTTTTTTCTTTCCTACAAAAGAGTTAGAAACATCATAATTAAAGTCAACAGAGTTAGGAGGATGTTGGGACCTTTTAGAGGAGGCTTTTTGTGCCTCGGCCCTTCCATCTTCATCCATGCTCTTCACTTTTGTCTTCTTCTTCTCTGAATGGACCTGCAGCTGTCTACCACCTCTCAGTGTCACCATCTTGCACTGCTCTCTCGGATTGTGTTCAGTGTCACTTGGAAACTTCCCTTTTTGAAGGGCATTCACCGCTGAAGCTATTTGTCCTATTTGAACTTCCATATTCCTAAGAGCTGTGTCGTGGTTATTTACTACTGCCTGGAGATGCACGTTTAACACCTTCTTCTCCTTGATAAAAATGGCCACCATCTCCCCCAGGTTACTCTTCTTTTCTGGCGAACTGGTTGAAGCAAATCCTGGCGGTGGCTACAATACGTTCTTGTTGTTCAAGTACAAATCCTGGGATGGTAGAAGTTTGGTACTCCTTGAGTGAATGATCTATTTCCTACGTACTGAACTTCTTCAACATCTTGATTCTCTTTATTTGAATATCCTTCAGTTAAGGTGGAAGTGGATTTTACCACCTCAGATGAAGTCAGTTTGTTTAGTGCATTCGTCAAGGATGTCATCTGTGCCTTCAACGAACTTGACTCATCTAATTAATAAATACCAGCCTTCTTAGAAATTGCCCTCCTTTCAGTTGGCCACTGGTAGCTGGTTGTTGCCATTTCTTCTAGAATATCCTTTGCTTCCGTTACTGTCTTGGAAAGAAAACTCCCACCCGCTGATGTGTCTAAAATTGTCTTGGTAGAAGGATTCAGTCCATTGTAAAATAACTGCACCTGGAGCCAATCTGGGTAGCCATGCTGCGGGCATCGCCTAAGCATTTCCTTATATCTCTCCCATGCCTCGTAAAATTGCTCCTCATCCAATTGCCTCAATGTTCCGATCTCAGTCCAGAGCTTCGTAGTCTTGGCAGGCGGGAAAAATTTTGTCAGGAATGCCTGGGAAAGCTCGTCCCATGTGTTGATACTGCCCGTCTCGACTGATTCGAGCCAATCTTTAGCCTTATCTTGAAGGGAAAATGGGAATAACCTCAATCTTATCGCGTCGGCCGAAACTCCATTCATCTTTACCGTTCTGCATATCTCCAAGAATGACCGCAGATGTGAGTGTGGATCCTCAGAAGGGTGTCCCTTAAAAGATTTGTCTCGCTCCATCTGAATCAATCCCGTCCTTAATTAGAAATTGGTTGCTTGAATCAGGGTGTAAACGATTTCGGAATTCTCGGTTGGGTGGACTGGCTGTAAAAGGTCTCTGATTGCCTTTGGAGCTTCATCTTGATGGGCCATAACTTCTGCTAGTCTTTTCTCTTTACGAAGAGATCTAAGTGTCCTAGTAATTTCAAGATCTAAAGGAAACAATTCAACCACCTTATGTCTTCGCATGCAACACTCCCAAACAATCAAAAGAAGCAAACAAATACAAAAATAAAATACTCACAAGAGAAAATATATACATCATAAATTACTATTTATCCCTTTCTTTTTAATGTCAATAAAAAAATATTTTGCTTAAAAATCAAACCTCCCCAACAACGGCGCCAAAAACTTGTTGCCAATACCAATGCTAACACCGCAAGTGCATGGGCCGGAAGTAATATAAAACAAAAATATTTTGAGTATTGAATCCATAGGGAGGCAAAGAAAAAATTAAGCAAAGCAAAAATTCCTTGAACACTAAAAATACTTGGCGGAAATAATAGTTAGGGACCAAAACATGCAATTAAAATGAATTTAGAAATTAAAGCGGTCAAGGAAATTAAATTGATCAATCAAGAAATAAAAATATGGAGAAAGAGTTTTTAGATGGGAACTGTGGTCTTGAAAATAAATTAATAGCTAAATAATTAATACAATTAACCTATCTCGTTGCCCAACTAATCATAGTCCTATAATCTCCGTTAATCACATAAGTTCTCCTGTCGGTTTCCCCTAATTATAATTAATCCATTTTAACAACCTAAATGTCCTTAGTGCTATTAAAATTCGTTACTTAACCTATCTCGTTAGGGAACAAGTTGGCTGACATCACAGCGTCGCAACGCTGTCCCATTTCTTAGCGAACAAGTTGGCTGACATCACAGCGTCTCTACGTTGTCCCCACAGTGTCTCGATGCTGTGCGGATTCCCGAGAAGGCTGGCGTAGATTGGGCTTCAATTTGGGCCTTTCTTCATATCTTTTTGGATCTTCTTCATATGGTTGACTTCATGGGCTTCCCCTTGACCCATGCATGGAAATTTGGATTTGGATGGCTCTTTTTAGGGCATTTTCCTCCAAAAATTCATAAAGCGCTCCTAAAGACAAAATACTGAATTATTTAAGATTTCTTTGATAAAAACACAATTAAAGCGTCCAAAATCTTAATAAACTAGGACTAAAATAGCGACATTTCTGCCCGCTATGACTGGCCAACTTGCAATTTCAGGGCTCTCATTGAAGCTTGATTACTTTGAATTGCGACATCTGTACGAGCCATATATTCTTTCATCATTGCCTCAAGAGAACTCTCCGAATTTTGCTTGGGCAAAGCCTCCTTATTTTGCTGGGGCAAAACCTGTGATTTAGTAAATCCCAACTGTTTCACCTTTTGTGTGCTTGCAGATTACTTCATTATCCTCCCTATGCAAAGTTGGATTGTTGGGGCAAAACTCGTAGTTGTGCTCTTCACGACAATAGACACATGCTTCCTCTACAACTTGGTTTATCACTGTCACATTTTTAAGAGCGTTAGCTAACATTGCAATATCAACCCTAATGGTGGACACACCATCAACCTCTAACACACTCTTAACTTTTTTATTTGAGCCTCTAACATCTGACCACTGATAACTATTGGTTGATATTATTTCTAAAATATCATGGGATTCATTAGAAGTTTTTGCCAAAAGGGTTCCAGTCGAAGCATCAACCATACCTTGGGTTGCTCCATTTAACCAAGTGTAAAATGTTTCCATTTGGATACAATGAGGTAAACCATGGTGGGGACACTTTCACAAAAGCTCCTTAAACCTCTCCCAAGCTTCACTAAAAAGTTTCATTTTCAAGGTTCCTAAACCCTACTATCTCACTCCTCAATTTGGCATTTCTAGTTGGTGGAAAATATTTACTAAGAAATTTTTCCGCTAACTCATTCCATGTCCTAATTGATCCTAGAGCAAAAGAATTTAACCACACATTTGCTCCGTCTCTAAGAGAATATGGGAACATGTTGGGGTTTATGTCCTAAAACTCGTGGATAATAAATGTAACAAAATTATATACAAAAATTATTAGAACAGTTTTTATTATGGTTGTTGAAAAGATTAGTTTAACTAAGTATTTATTAACCTAAATCCAATAAAAATAGAATCCTTGGCTATGATATGAATGTTTGAACTTTATGTAGTGACATAAAAGTGGATCAGGTACAAGTACATAGCCTAAACGGTCTATAGTATAGGGATAAGACTGGGTACCTTATCCTAGGAAAACTATGTGATGCGGCCCACTTTATTACAAACGATGTGATCCTGTATCGTTCATGTAGAGACATGCAAGTGGGGGCATCCTATGCAAATGAGTTTGTATAAGACCGGACCGCGAACTAAGTCACTTTCACTTTATAACGTCGTTTACTGTGAAACTAACATATTTCAAGCGATGACCTAGGTAACTCCATCTTAATCCTGAGCTAACTATGAACTCCTGTTTATTCGGGATTATCCTTTGATTTGCATAGGTGAGAGTGGCCCATAAGCGCCGCTCAATAAACCTGCCACTTTGGGGATAAGACCGGATAGATAGTTGGGGACATAGTCCTGCAAGATGGAATTCACTCCTACCCGTCTTTAGGGATAGTAGAAAGGTTGTTCCCTTAAGTGCTGACTCCGGGATGTCAACAAAGGCACGCCACCCTCTCATTGGCCTGAGAGGTTTTAGGTTTCGTGGTCGGACCGCAAACCGATTGTTCATTAGGGACTCAGTTGAAGCTTAAGGAACAAGAAGTGCTATAGGGGTAAAACGAACTTTTGACCTTACTATAGTTACGAACAACCTGTGAAGGATTGACTTACTGATCACGGTTATATCGGGTGGACAAAAATTTATCTACAGTGAGGGGAGTTGATAGCGAGCATAGCTAGCTATTTTTCTCTAATTAATTAAGCTAGTCTTTTTCAATTATTTGCCCAAATTTATGCATTTTTATGTTTAATTTATAGGAAGTATGTGCTTGAAGCTTAATTCAGCAATTGGAGTCAAATGGAGCTTCCAATCTTAAAAAAAAAAAAAAAAAAATCATAGCGTCGCGACGCTATAGAAAATTTTCCAAATTTGCGGATCGCGACAGCGTCTCGACGCTACAACGAAATTTTGCTATTTAAGCATCTTTTCGGCTAGGTTTTTGGGGACTTCGAATTGGGGACTTTTGGAGCCGACATTAGAGCAGAAAGAGGACAGAATTGAGCTGAAACAAAGGGGATTAGTTGGAAATCAACCCATTGTTCGTGGGGATCGTGACGGGGACGTTCGGTCTCGGCCTACAACGAGTCTATTTCTCTTTTCCCTTACTTTAGACACTTTTTATGGCTTATTTAGACTTAGTTTATATTGTAACGAGGATTATGTGTAGCTAAGTTTAATTCTTAGGGATTGATGTAGCCGTTGGGCAAGTTTTGGATTGATTTACGGTATTTATGCTATTGATGTCATTTATGCATATGTTGTATGTTTAATGCTTTCGATTTACTGGCCATAAATTGATTGATGTTTATATTTGAATCTAACTCGGGAGAGAGGATTTAAATTAGTAATCAATATGCATAACTAGAATTTAGCTAAAAATCGGGAGATTAAGGTTAATTCTAGAAATTGTCATAAAGGTTAGCCTTATTGCCTTGTATGTTTATTGGATTTAGATAGGGATATCGGGTTCAATTGCATATGGGAGAATCATGTATGCTCGGGAGAGATATGTGTGATTTTAGTTGCCAAGATTTATGAATCATAGCATGTGTTAATCCGTTTATTAATCCATAACTCCAATTGGTGAAATCAATTCCCTAAGACAAATTATTCCCATTTGATTGTCACTTTTTACTTTAGTTTTGTGTTGATTAATTCATATTCTCATTCTATTTGATTCCCTAAATAAAATTGGCCAAGAGTATTTTCGATAATTAAAACTTGGTTTGACACCAATCCAGAGGACGACATTCGATTGCATAATCACTATATTTATTACTTGACCCGTACACTTGCGGTTGGAAAATTGCACATCAGGAGTTCAGCAACGGGCTATAGTGGAGTGTCCCGTTAGTTAACGAATGTTTATTAACTAGGATTGAAAGAGTTCAACCAGTTAATCTCGTATCGTTGGAACCCATGATCTATAGGTCCATTAGGCCCCCCTGCTTGCTCAAACGGATTAACCTTAGAACAAAGTGATGAAAGAATTTGAAACACCTTCAAATTTGATTAAGGGAGATAATATTAATTATATTCGATATAGTTTAACTCATCGGTTTAATTACGAATTAAACTACATATTGAGAGAGTTATAATTATTTAAAAATGATTTAAATATAACACACGTGAATAGGGATTCACGACCGAGAAGTTTGGTTTAAATTTGAATAGTGATTCAAATTTATCGGGTTAAAGAGATATAGGGTTTGGTGCAATTATTTGATTTAATATTTGATATTAAATTAAATAAATATAATTAATTAATTTTTTTTAATTAATTAGTCTAATTAAAATTAATTTTGAATTAACTTTAAATTAGAAAAATTTATATAATCAAAATTGAATTGTAAAATTGAAAAATCAATTTTGTTGTTTCCTTCATCAATTGACACCAACACCTTAGTCATTGAGTCATGGTGTTTGCTGGCTGTGTATAATGCACTTGAAATGCATGTATTGTTCCTATAAAAGTGAATAAAAATGACTAGCAAAGATGATGTGGTGAGAAACAAAAATTGGAGCTTGCTAGAAGTTTATATTCTCATAAAAACCCATGGTTCTCTCAAGCTTTCATTCTCCAAAATTTATCATGCTCGGGTTCCCACAAGCCCGTTCTAAGGCTGGAGAATAGCGGGGAAGACTCTAGAGGTAATCCATGTCGTGTTCGTGAAGAGAAACATCCAACGAAATGGTTGAATTCAGAGCTCCAAGAGGTTTGTTGTTCTTGCTCTGTTTTTGTTCTTATTCAAGCATGTTTTTAATCCTCAAAATTAATGAAAATCGATGCCTAAGATCCGCAAACGCTTCCGCTCTAGTGTTCTTCACTCCTTCAATTGGTATCAGAGCGTGGTTTGGGCACTTAATTTCCATTAATTTCGAGTTTGGTGGGTGAATTTTAATTGTTGAATGAGTTTCGGTTGCTAAAGTTGGATTCTCGGTTTTGGCATCAAATTAAGCTTTTAATTGTTGGTTTAAATTGTAATAGCCTGCATGTATATGGGCTTTAATGTCTTGGCTAGAGTCTGTACAAATTTGGGAGCAATTAGAGTTGTTTTTAAGCTGTAATTGATCAAGGAAGACAAAGAGGTCGCTGGCCGAAAAAACAGAGCATGAAGAAATCTGGAACTTCTGGGCTGCTGGATGAACAGCGTCGAGACGCTGCTTCATCAGCGTCTCGACGCTACCACGAAAAATTCAAAGTGTTTGAATTTTGGTGGTGGTTCGGTTCAGGGGTTTAAATCACGGTCTGGTTCACCGTTTCCCGGCCGGTTCGGATGGTTTAAGGCCGATTAAACCTATTTTTCAAGCCTTTTAGTCCGGTTCAAGACTTTTATGGATGGTTCAAGCTGGTTCGAGGTGTTCGGGGCCGGTTCGGGAGTTGTCCAAGACGGTTTACTTATTTATTTAATTATTATTGTAATAATTTAACCTAGTTTGATTGTTTGGATGCCAAAACCGATCCGCTTTAGTGTGATTAATTATTTATGCATTAGGAATGTATGTTATAATTAAATTAGAATTGATTATGCATAAAGTATGCCATATAGATTTAAAATCCCACCCTAGGAAAGCATGTACATGCATTAGTAAATAATTTTAAGGGGTTATAATAAAAGGAATGCATGTTAGGTTTCGTGTTAGATGCATGTTGATTGTTTTAATTTTTCGTTTATGAATGTTTATATATAAGCGTTATATTAATAAACGAAAACGAACGAGCATGCAACTTAAAACCACCTTAGCATAGATGAATGTTATAGGTTGTCTATATTATAATTTGTTATAAAATCAAGATAGACGTTAAAAACCTATAACAAAGATAAATGCATGCTCACTTAGGGTTAATAAAATCCAATTTCGAATGATTCCCATACAATAGGTCGATATCTTGTAAAGCTAAGGTTACAAGAGAACTCACCAGACAAGATGCTGTCTAAGGCTAGAGGTATTTAAGTTGACGGTTTTCGAAACACCTCCTACGTGGGCATCGAGCCGGTACTCGAGTTAGGATAACCCGGTTTTATGAGCATGCGTGAGAGATGTGAGGTTTTATCATTTTGACATCATAGCGTAATAGTTATGCCGTTGGAAATCACCTAGACTTAGGTTGTTTCAAAACGTTTAAGCTTTTTGAATGGTGATTTATTTATATAACTTGAATTAGGATTGTTATATTCTTTCATCACCATTAGAAGCATGTTATAGGATTAATTCATTAAAAGTTATAAATAGTTATAAGGTTAATAAATAGAAACCGTCAAACCTATAACAAAGAGTTGCATGCTAACATAGGATCTTAGGTAGCACGAATTAATTTTAAAACGTTTAAAATCAATTAGACCTAAGATCACGATTCTCTAACAGGATTAGAAGAGCTTCCTGCTTAAAGTTTTAATAGAATTAAAATTCGATAAGAAGGATATGAGGCCTTGGTTATAAGGGAACTCTCCCGGTAATCCGATACCTGAGTTGAATTAACCATGGTTTTATTAACATGCAATGTCACTAGGAAATTAAAAAGGGTTTAATTTGCCTAGAAATTAGAATAAAGACCTTATTTAAAATAGTTATTTATAAGGCATTAACTTAGATAAATTCGTTTAGCCGAAATTTACCTAAGTAAAAGGCCCTAAATTTTAAAAATACTTAGAGGGAGGAAAAAGGTCTATGAAAAATCGTTTTCTTCTCAAGTTCTCCATAGAGTTCATACGGTGAGATTTATGCATAGCCTCTTGTTACTTTCTAACGTAACCATTCCATTCGGAAGGTGATTGCATAAATCAACATCAAAGTGAACGGAGAAAGTATTTATATGAAAAACAAAACTTTTTTCTTCTCACACTTCTCCCTAAAGTTCACACCGTGAGATTTATGGATAGCCTCTTGTTACTTACTAACGTAACCATTCCATTTGGAAGGTGATGGTATAAATCAATATCAAGGTGAATGGAGAAAGTATTTACAGTAAGTGGGAGAAGGAAGCGTGTCAACACATCCTACGGTCTCTTCCAATGGTTTACATCGCGAGTTCTCTATGTCCGCCTGCTAAGCATGCCTTGGAGCTGCTACACCATTCGGAGGGTTGTAACATAGGGATTATAGCACAGTGAACACCCCATTAGGATAAAGGATTTCTTAGGGTCATTCCCAACATTAGCTTTTCCATTCGGTAGCATTGTTGGGACCGTTCTCTGAGATCTAAAAAAAATGGAGGGTTACACTTACAAGACAAAACTAATAGTTAGCTTATTCTTGACCAAATAACGATAACTAAACGAAATAACAAGATATGAGCGATTATGGTGTTAACGTTTAGTTGAGAATGTCTCAGTTCAGAGGAGGACTAGCTGACCACCCCTCGGTGGCAGTTACTCTGAACCTTTGAAGTATTGTTGCAGAAGAATTATGATTAATAGGGCGCATAATAGCTTTTGCTAAATTGATTGGATTAGTAAAACGGTTAATACATTACACAACCGATCTTAAAGTTTATTTGTTTAAATTTCCAGCGATAAAGTATAGGTTCTATAAAATGCCTTCTTAATATGCCAAATTTGTCATTGGTATAGAAATATACTACTTTATACTCTATAATCGTGGCAAGTGATATGGAAACGGTCTTAAAATGTATAATGTCCTCAAGATGTTATATCTATTCTCGCAATGATCATGATAAATATAACATAGAAAATTGCCTAGCCAAAATAACATGATTCAAGACTAGAAATATGATTTATTCGTCTGAAAAACGTGCTTGTTAAGAATAGTTATTCAACCTGGATATTCAATTCAGGACCCACTAAATCACGTATGTTCTTTTACAGGAATGAGTTCCTAGTGCTAGTCGTGTACTAGTTAAGATAACTCTTAGACTATAAATAGAAGAGTTCATCTCAGCTAAGGCAGTGGGAGACATAAAGTTATTCTTTCAAGGAACGATACATATTGTTCCTAAGATTACAAGAAAATTTGATTTCAATATCTTGTTTTCTAGAACAAGGCTATTATATTACCTTTTATGTATGAACCGTTCATATCGAAAATGATGTCAATATTTGTTCTGCAAACATAAAGAATAACATATACATTTTAAGACCGATAGAGCCCAGAGCGATTTTAAATTATGAGATATTTAAACCTCTATGACTCAAAAGAAAAGACGACGTGTTTCTCAAGGCACCTATCTTTTGCACTTGAGGTTAGACCGAACAAAATTTCAATAGGATTGAAGGCTAGTCTAAAATGAACTTCTAAACAGGTTAGAAGACGACTCATTACCTCCCTATAAGTCATGCCTCAAAAGTAGACTGACTTAATGATCTTTTTCAGGAAAAAGGTTATCGTGCAAAAGAAACCTTAGAGCTAATACATTTGGAATGTTAATACTCGAACAGGAATGAATAACTCATTTTTTTCATTGATGATTATTCAAGGTGCTCTATGTTTACCTAAAGCATCATAAATCCGAACTCTTGAAGTTCAGATAATATAACGCTAAGGATAAGATCCAAATTAGGTAAAACAATAATGACACTTTGATCCGATCAAAGTAGAGAGTAAATGGACTTGAAATTCCAGGTCTATTTGATAGAACATGGAATTGTTGGGTTTTATGCCCTAAAATTCGTAGATAGTAAATGTAAACAAATTGTATACTTGTTTCAATAAAGTGTAATTGAGTTTCTACAATAAAGTGTTATTGTTAAATATTGCACAATTTGACTCAAATCCAATAAACTAAGATCCAAGGTTGTTTACATGTGACTTGAACTAGTATGTGGGGACATACGGGGATTGGTGTTCAAGTAACAACCTAAAAGGTCTATAGTACAAGGATAAGGCTGGGTACCTTATCCTGGTACCATTATGTGATACAGCCCGCTTTGTATTCGATACAGACGTATTAATCCAAGGCGTCCATGTAGGAGACATGCGAGCGAGGGTATCCTATGCAATGAGTTTGCATAAGACCGGACCACGAAATAGTAAACCACTAGATGTAACACCGTTATCTAGTTAGGTTACTGTTTCAATATGATGACCTAGGTAACTCAGTCTTAATCCCGAGTGTGTCATGAAATCCTTCTCATGAGGGATTTTCCTTTGATTAGCATGGGTGAGAGTGGCCAATACACCGACTCAATATGCCTTCCTTTTTGGGGACAAGACCGAGTGGGAGGCTGGGGACATGACAGCACAAGAAGGAATTCACTCCTTCCCACATCTATGATTATAAGGGAACTCCATCGGTAAAGTTCTGTCTAAGGTTGGGGGTATTTAAGTTGACGGTTTACGGAACACCTCCTACCTGGGAACTGACCCGGAATACCGGAGTTGAATTAATCATAGTTAAATGTTAGCATGCAAGGTCACTAGGTTTGTTAAAAGTATTTAATACACCTAGATCTTTAGAGTAAAGACCTTACATTACTGTGGTTATAAGGGAACTCTCTCGGTAAAGTTCTGTCTAAGGCTGGGGGTACTTAAGATGACGGTTTACGGAACACCTCCTACCTGGGAACTGATCCGTACCTTGAGTTGAATTAACCATAGTAATATTGACTTGCAAAGTTGGGTTTATTAAAAGAAGTTTAATTCACCTAAAACATTGCGGTTGAATCCTTTCCATAATTGTTATAATAGGATCAGACTTAGATAGATTGACTTAGCCGAATTTTATCTAAGTTAAACAACCCTAAATTAACCTTAGGACATTTTTAGTGGGAGGGAAATTACAAAACGAGATTTAAATCAAGTTTTGCTCCTACGTCCCTATATTCACAACGTGAGGTTCATGCTCAGCTTCGAGTCGCCTTATGAGCGGCCTCCCTTCAGAAAGTGTTTGCATGAATCAATAACAAGGTGAATGGGAAAAATGTCTAGAGTAAGTGGGAGCGGGACACGTGTCAACGTATCCCTCGGTCTCCGCCCCTAGTTCACACCGTGAGAGTCCTATGATCCGCCTGCAGGTTGTCCTGGCGCAACCATCCCTTCGGAGGGCCTGATTATAGGATTCGGAACATCGTGAACTCCTGAATAGGATAGGGTCTCTTAGGCTAATCACCAACAGTTGTCTTTCCCTTCGGTAGCCTGTTGGTGGGTGCCTCTGAGATCTGAAAGTGGAAGGGTTACACTTACGGGGATGAGTTAAATGTGTTAACTAACCCTTGATCGAACAACGGTAACTAAATGCTAACGGAATATGAGTTATTCTGGTGTTAGAGTTTGGTTGAGATTGTCTCAATTCAGAGGAGGAGTAGCTGACCACCCTTCGGTGGCTGTTGTTCTAAACCTTTGAAGTATCGTTGCAAAAACTAAATCAATAGTTTTATAGGGTTTCTTTGATTGCTTATTTGTTTTTGTAGAATTTGTTTGGATTATTTGTGATGGGTTAGTGCAAATAATAATGCAAGTAATTTGTTACTTCAGCAATTATATAATAATTTTATGTGTATTGTCTTACGTCATTTTATAAATAACGGTAATACAACAAGCTTAAACGACAAATTGTGGTAAATAAGTCTAGGATTATTCTTAACTGAGGAATGTCCTCATGCCCCATATGTTTAATTCATTAAGAATTGTTCTGGGTGAATATGACATAGAACCCTACTTAGCAAAAAGAGAACTTGTTCAAGACCGTAATTTTCATTTACCTGTCTTGAAAACGTGATTAGTGAAGAATAATGATTCTCCCTGAATACTTGATCCAGGGGCCACAAATCACGTGTGTTCTTCTTTTAAAGGAATAAGTTCCTGGCAACAACATGCTGCTTGTGTAATAACTCTCAAAGTTAGAATTAGAGAGGTTATTTTGGCTATAGCAATGGGGAACATTAAGTTATTTTTCTCAGTGGGAGAAAATACATATTATTAGATAATGTGTATGTAATTCCTAAGATCAAAAGAAATTTGATTTCTGTGTCTTATCTCCGGAACAATGTTACTCTTTACCTTTCTCTGCTAACACAGTTTTGTTTCAAGAAAGGGAGTTGACATTTGTTTAGCTTTACTGGAAAGTAACCTAAATGTTTTAAGACTAATCAAGAGTAAAGCAATCATGAACACGGGGTTGTTTAAAACTGCTACTACTCAATGTGAAAAGAGGCAAAGGATTTCTCCTAAAGGAAAATACCTTTCTTTGGTTCTAAGGTAAACCATATTAATCTCAATTTGATTGGGAGATTGGTCAAGAGTGAACTTCTAAGCGAGTTAGAAGATGACTCTCTACTACCTTGTAAGTCATGCCTTGTGGGCAATATGACTGATAGATCTTTTACTGGAAAAGATCTAAGAGCCAAAGTGCCCTTGGAGCTTGTACATTTGGATCCTTGTGGTTCAATATGTTAAAGCAGTGGGAGGGCATGAATAATTCATCTCTTTTGGATGATTATTAAAAGGTATGAGTATCTTTACCTAATGCAACTTAAGTTTGAAGCTCTTGAGATATTCGAAGGAGCTTAGGACTGAAGTTGAAAACGTTTTAGGTGAGATGATAAAAACACTTCGATCTGGTTAAAGTGCTGAATATAGGGATTTGAGATTCCAGGACTATTTGATAGTTCATGGGATCACACCCTAAATCTCATTTAGGAGAAATAGAACCCTATTGGATATGGTTCATTCCATGTTGAGCTATGCTAAATTGTTTGGCTCGTTTTGGGGTCATGCAACGTTGACTGCATTGCATACTGTAATAGGCAACCCCAAAGGAAGCGAGAAGTGGATACTTCTTCAATTCACAAGAGAATAAATAATTTGTATCGACAAATGCTAAATTCTCAGAAGAAGTCCACATCAAAAATCATAAACCACAAGAGTAAAGTCAGTTTAAGTAAGTTAACTAATGAAGCTACAGTAACATCCACAAGAGTTGTTGATGAGGCTGACTATTCAACAAGAGTTGTTGATGGATCAATGCATCTAGTCAGTCACATCCATCTCAATAGTTGAGATTGCCTCAATGTAGTGGGAGGGTTGTTTGATAACCTGAACGTTACATGGGCTTGTTTGAAGCCTAGGTCATCATACCTGATGATGGCATAGTGGGTTAATTATCTTTTAAAAAGAAAATGAATGATGTTGACAAGGACCAATGGATTAAAGTCATGGACCTGGAAATGAAGTCTTTTATATTTCACTTCTATCTGGGATCTTGTAGATCTACTTGATGGGTAACACCTATTAGTTACAAGTGGATTTACAAGAGAAAACGAGACATTAAAGGTCTTAACCAGAAGGGTTCATACAGCAATATCGAAAGCAAAAGGGTTTGCAAGCTTAAGTGATCCATTCATGGATTGACCTAAGCATTTCGATCTTGAAATATAAGATTTGATATAGTGACCAAATCTTTTGGCTTTAATCAGAACATTAATGAGTCTTGTGTTTACAAGTAATCACCAACAGTCCAGTAGCTTACTTAGTGTTGTATATGATTGATATCCTGATCATTGGGAATGATGTAGGTTATCTTACTGACATTAAAGAAGCTAGCAGCTCATTTCCAAATGGAAATTTTGGAGAAGCCGAGTTTGTTCTTAGGATCCAAATCGTTAGGAATCGTTAGAACAAAAAGCTAGCCTTGTCTCAAGTGACTTATATCTACAAGATGTCAGTTAGATATAAGATACAAAATTCCAAGAAGGGTTCACTACCTTTCACGCGGGGAATTCTTTTTGTCTAAGAAACCGTTTCCTAAGACACCTCAAGAAGTTGAGGAGATGAGACGAATGCCCTATGCAATAGGGATTGTCAGTAAGTATCAATCTAATATAAGATTTAACCATTGGAAAACCGTTAAGAATATCCTCAAGTATTCGAGGAGAACGAGGAACTATATGCTCGTGTATGGGACTAAGGATTTGATCCTTACAGGATACACTGACACAAATTTTAAGACTGATAAGGATTTGAGGAAATCTACATCAGTATCTGTGGTCACTCTTTACGATGGAGCTATAGTATGGCATAGTTACAGTCTTGACCGTATAGGCCGAAAAATTAGCTGCTTGTGAAGCAGCGATAGAGACTGTATGGCTTAAAAAGTTCTTGATTGATTTGGAATATGTTCCAAATTTGAACTTGCCCATCACACTTTATATTGATATAGTGGTGTTGTGGAAAATTCAAAAGAACATCGTAGCCTAAGACAAGAAGACACATTAAATTGAATGAAATATTGCTGATTCATTTACAAAGACTCTCTCGGCTAAAGTGTTTGAGGGTCATCTAGAAGGTCTAGATCTACGAGATATGTACAAAAGTGTAATCTAGGGCAAGTGGGAGAAATGTAATGGGTATAGTGATGCCCTAGTTTATTGTATTTGTACATTGTATATGTTTTATACATGTATTTATACACCCACTGCTGTATAGATTATTGTACATTCCACTAAACTAGAGTTTTAGTTCAAGTGGGAGTTTGTTGGGTCTTATGCCCTAAAACTCGTAGATAGTAAATGTAAACAAATTGTATACTTGTTTCAATAAAGTGTAATTGAGTTTCTACAATAAAGTGTTATTGTTAAATATTGCACAATTTGACCCAAATCCAATAAACTAAGATCCAAGGTTGTTTACATGTGACTTGAACTAGTATGTGGGGACATACGAAGATTGGTGTTCAAGTAACAACCTAAAAGGTCTATAGTACAAGGATAAGGCTGGGTACCTTATCCTGGTACCATTATGTGATACGGCCCGCTTTGTATTCGATACAGACGTATTAATCCAAGGCGTCCATGTAGGAGACATGAGAGCGGGGGTATCCTATGCAATGAGTTTGCATAAGACCGGACCACGAAATAGTAAACCACTAGATGTAACACCGTTAACTAGTTAGGTTACTGTTTCAATATGATGACCTAGGTAACTCAGTCTTAATCCTGAGTGTGTCATGAACTCCTTCTCATGAGGGATTGTCCTTTGATTAGCATGGGTGAGAGTGGCCAATACGCCGACTCAATATGCCTTCCTTTTTGGGGACAAGACCGAGTGGGAGGCTGGGGACATGACAACACAAGAAGGAATTCACTCTTTCCCATATCTAGGAGAAGTAGATGAGTGTTCCCTTAAGTGATGACTCCGGGACTTGAACAAAGGGATCCCGCCCTCTCACTGGCCCGAGAGGGACTTTCTGTTTAATGGTTGGACCATAAACAGGTTGTTCATTAGAGGAGCGCTGATACTTAAGGAGACAGATGTAACACAAGGGTAAAACGGTAATTTGACCCAGTCGTGATTACGAACACTCGTGAAGGATTGACTTACTGGCATAGGTCTATATTCATGGACACAGAAATGTTCTACAGTGAGAAGAGTTCAGCTGTGGGTCTTTAGTGGAATGACCCACAGTTAATGAATATTGGTTAACCTGATTAATGAGTTTAATCTATTAACCTCATATCATTGGAGCTTTTGATCTGTAGGTCCATTAGGTCCCCCTGCTAGCTCGTAAAGAGTAATTGGGAACAAATATATCTTGAGAGAATTTGAATAGTTCAAATTCATATTGGGAATTAAGTTAATTGTATAAGATACAAATTAATATAATGTATAGTGATGCATTAAAATATAAAGTCTAATTTGAGATTAAACTTTATTATATTGAGAGATCGATACATTTGAAAGAGTTCAAATATATGTCTAATTAAATATATGATATTTAATTAGAAGATGAATTAATTAATTATGAATTAATTAATTATTCAATTTAGTTTAAACTAAATGAGATTTAATTAAACTATAGTCTATGAGAGAAATAAATATTTGAAGAAGTTCAAATATTAATATGAATTTGA
Organism: Luffa acutangula; assembly: GCA_036850905.1. Lineage (NCBI taxonomy): Eukaryota > Viridiplantae > Streptophyta > Magnoliopsida > Cucurbitales > Cucurbitaceae > Luffa > Luffa acutangula. The sequence goes on from CM072098.1 coordinate 24,358,647, forward strand.
TTCATATTAAATTTATAGGATATAAGAGAATTTGAAGGAGTTCAAATTTTAATATCAATCTGATTCATATTATAGAATTAATTAATTAAAGGCCTGAAATTAAATATATGATATTTAATTGGGTAATTAATTAATTAACTAATAGAGTATGAAATTAAATATATGATATTTAATTGGTGATTGATTAATTAAAGAATTAATTAATTGAAAATTAATCAATTATGGAAATGATTAATCACTTATGGAAGTGATCAATCATTTATGGAAAAGATTAATCAATTATGGAATTGATTGGTTATAGAATTGATTGATTGTGGAAAAGATTAAATCAGTTATGGAAATAATTGATTTTAAATGAATATTTTATTCATGGCCTTTCTCCTATAAATAGAACACTAACCCTAGGGTTTAGGTACCACAACATATGGCCACCATAAGGCCCTTTCATATTCTCTCAACTCAAAAACTCTAGGGAGAATTTTCTCTCTGAGAGTTTTTCCCATTCAAGATTAGGTAGTCCTACAACTACGTTCCTAATCTCAGAGTTATAGCGGGGAAGATCAAATGGTGGTGTTCTTCGTTGTTGCAGAGCAATCAAGAAAGGCGTTCTTGAAGAATTCAGAATCGTCAACGAAGGTATGTTTCTCATCGCTTAACCTTTTGCCAATGTATTGGTATTTTGTAAAACAAAATTAATTTACGAACGGTCCAATTGCTTCCGCTGTAACAGAATTGGGAATTCCAATCCTTCAGGAATTATGTCCTAACTCTCAATACCTAATACATCATAGAAGAGTGATATCTCGGGAAGGAGAAACAGAGCCTTGTTAGACATGGTTCATTTGATAATGAGTTGCAAAAACTCGTTTTGGGATATGTAGTATTTACTGCAATTTAAAATACTAATATGGTTCTTTCAAAAGAATGTTTTTGAAACATTATTTGAATTCTGAAAAAACATAAAATGTGTTTATGTTGTTTCACAACTTAGGGATGTCCTGCATATAACACAAACCCGAACGAACTGGGAACCTTATTCGATAGTATGCCTATTTGTAGGTTATTCCAAAGAAACGAGTTATGGATACTTCTTTAAGAAAGTATTTGTATTGAAAAAATGCATCTTTCTTAAAAGAAATCCCGTTAGAAATCACAACCACGCAGTAAGAGAGTGTTAAGTAAGTTATAAGCTACAAATATATCAACAAAGAGTTGTTAATAAGATTTGTTCTTCAACAAAGGGTTGTTGATCAAACTGACACATTAAGTTAGTCCTGTCCTTCTCAAATGTTGTGAGAGCCTTAATGCAGTGGGAGGGTTGGTAATCAACCTTATGAAAACTGTGTAAGTTTAAGTGAAACTCCGATTGTCATGTCTGATGACTATATCAAGGATCCATTAACCTTTAACGAGCTAATGAATGACATGGATAAGGACAATTAAGTCAAAACTATGAACTTGGAAATGGAATACGTATATTTCAATTCATTTTGGTATAGACCAAAAGAAGTTCATAGTCCAAGATCTAGAGCAAAAGGTTTGCAACCTTAACCAATCCATTTTTGGTTTGAATTGAAGGTTTCGATCTTTAAACATAAGATTTAATGCATGATTAAACTTATGGTTTTAGACCAGACTTGTGTCAGCCGAAGAATTACAAATTGTTTGGAAGCTTTATTAGTTTAGTATATGATTGATATCCTATTCATTAGGAATGATATAGGTTATCCAACTGACATTAGAAATTAGCTAGCAATGCAGTTCCAAACTATAGATTTGGAAAGGCTTGATTTGTTCTTAAAATCTTACACGATCGGGATCACAAGAATGAAGATCGCTAGCTTTATCTCAAGTATCTTATATGGAAAAAAGTGTTGGTTAGATATAAGATTAAAATTCCGAGAAAGGTTGTTTACTTTTCAAATATGGAATTCATTTGTCACAAGAACAGTGTCCTGAAACGCCTCAAGAGGTTGACAACTTGAGACGAAATTCCCGTGCCTAGACAATCAAATTTCAGGATTAGCATAAGGTATGCAGTAGGGATTGTCAATAGATACCAATTTAGTTCAAGGTAAGGTTATTGGACTATAATAAAAACGATCCTCAAGTATCTTAGGAGAACGAGGGCTTATAGGCTCGTGTATGGGTTTGAGGATCTGATCCTTATAGGATACACTAATTATGATTAGCACACCGATCAGGATTCATGGAAATCCACATCGGTATTAGAATTTATCCTTAAGAGGAAACTATATGTTGGCGTACTATAGAGTAAGGATGTAATACAAACTTTATCTTGAAGGCCAAGTATGTTGCTACTTATGAAGCGAGCTTAGGAGTCTTAGGACTTAGAAAGTTCATTTGGAAAGTTGTTCCAAAAGTGAGGCAATTGTATAGAACGGAAATGTACATCTTATTTGAGAGATTATGTGTTGAGGGGATGTGATTGTCACGAGGATAGCCTCAAAAGTAAAATATTGCTTAATCATTTACGAAGGCCCTCACGGCTAAAAAGTGTTTGAGGGACATCTAGATAGTCTAGGTCTACGAGTTGAACAACCCACTAGAGTTTTAGTCCAAGTGGGAGTTTGTTGGGGTTTATGTCCTAAAACTCGTGGATAGCAAATGTAACAAAATTATATACAAAACTTATTAGAATAGTTTTTATTATGGTCGTTGAAAAGATTAGTTTAACTAGGTATTTATTAACCTAAATCCAATAAAACTAGAATCCTTGGCTATGATATGAATGTTTGAACTTTATGTAGTGACATAAAAGTGGATCAGGTACAAGTACATAGCCTAAACGATCTATAGTATATGGATAAGACTAGGTACCTTATCCTAGGAAAACTATGTGATGCGGCCCACTTTATTACAAACGATGTGATCATGTATCGTTCATGTAGAGACATGCAAGTGGGGGCATCCTATGCAAATGAGTTTGTATAAGACCGAACCGCGAAATAAGTCACTTTCACTTTATAACGCCGTTTACTGTGAATTTGACATATTTCAAGCGATGACCTAGGTAACTCGATCTTAATCCTGAGCTAACTATGAACTCCTGTTTATTCGGGATTATCCTTTGATTTGAATAGGTGAGAGTGGCCCATAAGCGCCGCTCAATAAACCTGCCACTTTGGGGATAAGACCGGATAGATAGCTGAGGACATAGTCCTGCAAGATGGAATTCACTCCTACCCGTCTTTAGGTATAGTAGAAAGGTTGTTCCCTTAAGTGCTGACTCCAGGACGTGAACAAAGGCGCGCCGCCCTCTCATTGGCCCAAGAGGTTTTAGGTTTCGTGGTCGGACCACAAACCGATTGTTCATTAGGGACTCAATTGAAGCTTAAGGAACAAGAAGTGCTATAGGGGTAAAACAAACTTTTGACCTTACTATAGTTACGAACAACCTGTGAAGGATTGACTTACTGATCAAATGTTTATATCTACCGTGAGGGGAGTTCAGCTGCGGGCTATAGTGGAGTGTCCCGTTCGTTAACAAATGTTTATTAACTAGGATTGAAAGAGTTCAACCAGTTAATCTCGTATCGTTGGAGCCCATGATCTATAGGTCCATTAGGCCCCCTGCTAGCTCAAACGGATTAACCTTAGAACAGAGTGATGAAAGAATTTGAAACACGTTCAAATTCGATTAAGGGAGATAATATTAATTATATTCGATATAGTTTAACTCATCGGTTTAATTACGAATTAAACTATATTTTGAGAGAGTTATAATTATTTAAAAATGATTTAAATATAACACACGTGAATAAGGATTCACGTCCGAGAAGTTTGGTTTAAATTTGAATAGTGATTCAAATTTATCGGGTTAAAGAGATATAGGGTTTGGTGCAATTATTTGATTTAATATTTGATATTAAATTAAATAAATATAATTAATTAAAATTTGTTTAATTAATTAGTCTAATTAAAATTAATTTTGAATTAACTTTAAATTAGAAAAATTGATGTACTCAAAATTGAATTGTAAAATTGAAAAATCAATTTTGTTGTTTCCTTCATCAATTGACACCAACACCTTAGTCTTTGAGTCATGGTGTTTGCTGGCTGTGTATAATGCACTTGAAATGCATGTATTGTTCCTATAAAAGTGAATAAAAATGACCAGCAAAGATTATGTGGTGAGAAACAAAGATTGGAGCTTGCTGGAAGTTTATATTCTCATAAAAATCCATGGTTCTCTCAAGCTTTCATTCTCCAAAATTTATCATGCTCGGGTTCCCACAAGCCCGTTCTAAGGCCGAAGAATAGCGGGGAAGACTCTAGAGGTAGTCCATGTCGAGTTCTTGAAGAGAAACATCCAACGAAATGGTTGAATTCAGAGCTGCAAGAGGTTTGTTGTTCTTGCTCTGTTTTTGTTCTTATTCAAGCATGCTTTTAATCCTCAAAATTAATTAAAATGGATGCCTAAGATCCGCAAACGCTTCCGCTCGAGTGTTCTTCACTCCTTCAGAACAAAGTTAATTTAAGGGCATCCCTAGACACTCATTGAATTACAAACGAACCACTAACTCCTAGAAAAGACTTAAGATGTAAATGAGGGTCTTCAAATGACAAACCATGGAATTGACCCACGGTTTGCAACATCTGAAACATTACCGGTTTCATTTTAAAATTTGCTGGATTCAACTCATCAAACAATGGAAAAGCACACGCTCGAATGGCTTTGGTCCTATCATTCGCTACTAAGATAGGATTCTTAGCCTGATTATTTTGCTGCCCATTTTGCTGCAGCGGTGGATTTTGCCGCAGCACATGATTTTGGGGATCAAGTGGATCTTCTTGAACTTGCGGGAGACACGACACGTTATCTATTGGATTTTGGTGGCTATGCTGCTCTCTTTCTTCTCTAGAATTTCCTCTCAATTTCTGGATCAAGCTCGAACCTTACCCCAGGCGGGTCGCTCATGCACCAAACTCACACCTGCAAAAACAAAAGAAACAATAAAAAGTTATAGCACCAAACCACTAAAACACATACACAAAACAGATCAGATAAAAACTTATTCGAGTTGCCCGACAACGGCGCCAAAAACTTGTTGGGTTTCCAGAGTGGGTAAAATATAGGTAAAAATAGACTCTAGAACACTGTGCAAGCATACACAATTTGCAGCAAGTAATAAGTATTTATTGAATCCACGAGGCTTAATAGTTCTCACTTTATCTATTTTGTATAACTTCTTAATGGTTTCAAATGTGGTTAAAATGATTGAATTTGATAAAATGTCGCAAAAGAAATGACAGAACAAATAGTAAAAAATTAAAGCAAACAGATTAGAAACAGACGTTGGTCAGGATTTAGTAATTGTTTTAAAAGATGTTCTAGCAATATCATTGATCAGACAATTATCTTTCAGTCTTATTAGCAGGATCCTCCCGAAACTCTGGATTTTTTGGAATGTGTTTCAACTCCAATGATGTGCTACCGATCAAGCGCTAGGCAACTGGCTATCCCTAACTCAGTCATTGGCATTCACCAATACATAATGATCTAGTGTGATTAAATGTCACACAATTCTCAAATCATCCCTAAAACTAAGAAGTGGTATTCATACCGACTGGCTAGGCGGGCACCAAATGTAAATATGCACAACAATTAATACACACCCTCAAATCAACATATATTGCATAGAGAATTAAGCACGACAATTACATGACTCCTAACCAACATCAAAGTAAATTTAGTTCATAAAGCTCATGATAACACATGCTACAATCTGAGCATGTGCTTCCATAACTACAATAAATTACAAGAAAAGATTAATTCCCTTGGTCAAATCCGTAGTCTATGGTCTTATTGAAGTCTTCAATCTTTCTCCTCTATTCGACTCCCAATAATGGAAATGAGAAATGAACTTTCCCAAAAGTGGAGTGTCATTGACTTGAGAAGGCTCTTCCTTTTATAGAGTGATAACAAGCCCTAATTAGGTCAAATTGTACACGTGGCATGCATTCAAAGCTTCTTAGATCCGAAAATAGCTAAACTAACTTCAATTCATTAAAATGGGTAACGAGTTGTGACGTGGCAGTTTTACTCACTGCTTTGTTGGATCACAGATTTTGCTCCCTCAAGTCGCTCATCAATATATTCTGCACAAAATAACTTCCAAAGCATCCATTCTTCCAAATGGGTTAAAACATATAATATACATCTACAAGCAACCCTATTTAGCACAAATGACACACAAATCACTACAAAACTAAGGCTTGAATAACTCCCTTTTGGAGAGTTATCAGAGAGCATATGATTTTTTTTCTTTTATATTACCTCGCCATTCCTGACTTATTTTTCCACTTTTTTTTTTTTTTTTTTTTTTTTTTTTTTTTTTTTTTTTTTTTCTGTTGCAGGCATATTTTCTTTTGCTCTCCTAGGCAAAAATCCACACTATTTTGCAAAAAAAATAAACTTCCTCGCTTAACATTACACCTATCTGGGTGACAACGGGAATATAAACTAAGTAATTCGCTCCTAAGCATTCGAGTCATACTTTAAAGCAAAATAGACACTCAACAGGTGCAAGACATATCCAAGTAAAAATTTAAAAAGGCTCCTTTTCTGAACACTCTTGGTCACAACTCAGTGAAAACAATAAATTTTCGAAAAAAATTGAGTCAATCCTAGGAAATCATTATCACTTAAACAAGCATATACACAACAAGCATGCGAGACATTTCATTAAGCACAAACGCTGGCCTGTCACTCAGATGCTCAAGGCCCAACAAAAATGTAAAGTAAATTTCCCACCCCCAACCTAAAATTTACATTGCCCTCAATGTAATAAAACACGATGAAACAGACAATGCATAGGGAAAGAGTAGAACTTCCCTCAATGTTGCGCTTATGGGTGGTGAATCACATTTCTCTAAAACATGGAAGCATTGCTTTGGTACCGCTAATCCTAAAAGACAAACAAAAACAAGGAAACAAACATAAAAACAACTGAAAAAATTAAACCTATCTATGAATTGAAATAATAGCAAGCAATAAAGTTAAAGGGTGCAAATGTTTAAGGTCGTTTGCTGGACCACACTCTCCTCTATTTTTTTAGGGAGGTGATAACTGCCCAAAAGGTAGTTATTTAGGCCTCATTTCTATAAGGTTTTGTGTGTCTTTTGTGATTAAGAGGGTTGATTTTAGATGGATATTACATGTTTTAACCCATTTGGAACAATGGAAGCATTGGAAATTATTTTGTGCAGATTATGCTGCTGAGCGACTGGAGGGAGCAAATTCTGTGCTGCAGCAAAACTGGGAACGGAACTGCCACATCACAGCTCGTTAGCCAACTTCATGAATCGACTTTTGTTGAGTTATTCTCGTGATAAAGGATCAAGGAGAGCCTTACACGTGTCCTAGTTGACCTAATTCAAGCCTCTCATCCTTGTATAAAAGGAAGTAGCCGTCAAAGTCAAAAGCATTCCATTCAATCTTTGTTTGGAAGCCGAGTAGTATAGAGAGATTAGAGATTACCGAGAACACCATCATTTGCAAGCTGATTAAGGAGATTATTATTTTCTTTATTGTCTTGTGATTATGGACATGCCTACTCAGATTGTAATTCATGTTTCCATGTTTATTATGAACTAAGTAGCTTAAGGTGTTGGTTAGGAACATGTAGTTGCTATGCTTAAACTTTAGTAATATATTGATTATTGCATCTTGGTTAATTGTTGTGCCTATTTACATTTTATGCCCGACTGGCCAGCTGGTGTGAATATCTCTCTCTAGCTTTAGGGATGATTTAGAGAGTGTGTGGCAATTATCCACACTACGATCATTGTGTATTGGTGAACGCCAGTGACTGAGCTAGGGATAGCCAGTTGCCTAGTGCTTGATCGGTCGCACTTCATTGGGGTTGAAACACATTCCAAAAGATCTGGAGTTTCGGGAGGAGTCCGCTAATAATACTGCGAGAGTTGCATGATCAATAATATTGCTAGAGCATCTTTTTAAACAACTATTAAGCCTAACCAGCGCCTGTCTTTAATCTGTCAGTCTATTTGTTTATTCTTTGTTCTGTCTTTTACTTTGCTCCAGCATAATTCTTATAAAACCAAATCATTGTTACCATCTTTGAAACCATTAGAAAGTTACACAAAATAGATAAAGTGGAAGCTAATTCAGGGCTCGGATTGATAATATTACTTGTTGCATACTCTGTATACTTGCACAGGAATTCTAGAGTCTTTTTATACCATATTTTACTCACTCTAGGAGCCCAACAGGAGGCTTCTCTCCCCAGGTCAAGAATACGTTGTTTTTAAAGATTTCTTGTCTCAGTAATTTCAGGGCCTGTAGGGAAGAATCAGTTGAAGGAGAAAAAATATCGGAAGCAGAGGTGGGCTGACAAAAAATGCGCTTAACCCTAATCTTAGAAGATGAACACTTGGTGACTCCACCAGATTTATCAGTAAGGGTTATCGGGTGTTCATCAACTACATCTATTAACTCTCCATCTAAGTCAGGGCATCTAAAAACAAAAGAATGCATCTAATTATTAGTGACCATGCATGATTTGAAATTTAAAGCACGATCATTCACTGGGTCAGGTTCGAGCATATAATACTCAATAGAAGATGCATGGGGATTTTAAATGTCATAAAAATTTTAAAGTATAAGGTTTTATCCTGAAATCCTACTGATAGAACACCTTCATCTACATCAATAACAATCTTTGCAATCTTCATAAAGGGACGACCAAGAAGTATCATAGCAGAAGACGAATTGTAGTCAGGGTTAGGAGTATTTAAAACATAGAAATCATCAGGAAAAACCAAATCCTTCCCCCTAATTAAAACGTTTTCAACTATTCCTAGAGGTTTGATAAAAGATTTATCTGCTAGCTGAATGACTATGTCAGATGTTTTAATATCAGTTAGATTCAACCTTTTATAAACAGGCACAGGCATAACATTAATCGATGCTCCCAGATCTAACATTGCATATTTTATCTTGCAATCCCCGATCATAAACGGTAAAGTAAACATGCTAGGATCAGAACATTTAACAGGTAAGTTCTCAGGAAGTAATGCACTTACATTTTCACTAACCTCTTCTTTAGGTAATGTTGGCTTCCTAAAGTGAGTAAAAATATGATATAAAATACTCTAGAATTCCTGTGCAAGTATACACAGTCTGCAACAAGTAATATTATCAATATGAGCCCTAAATTAGTTTCCACTCTACCTATTTTTGTGTAACTTTCCAATGGTTTCAAGAATAGTAAAATGATTTGGTTTTATCGGAATTATGTTGAAGCAAAATAAATGACAGAACAATAAGTAAACAAATAGATAGAAAGATTAAAGACAAGCGTTGGTTATGTTTTAGTGATTGTTCTAAGATATGCTCTACCAATATTATTGATCATGCATTTCTCGCAGTATTATTAGCGGATTCCTCCTAGAACTCCGGATCTTTTGGGATATGTTTCAAACCCAATGAAGAGCGACCGATCAAGCACTAGGCAACTGGCTATCCCTAGCTCAGTCACTGGCGTTCACCAATAGACAATGATCGTAGTGTGGATAATTGCCACACACTCTCTAAATCATCCCTGAAACTAGAGAGAGTTGTTCACACCGGCTGGCCAGGCGGGCATAAAATGGAAATAAGCACAACAATTAACCAAAATGCGATAGTCAATTTATTACTAGAGATGAAGCACAGTAATCACATTATTCCTAACCAACACCTTAAGCTACTTAGTTCATAATAGGCATAGGAATACGAATTACAATCTGAGTATGCATGTCCATAACCACAAGTTAATAAAGAAAATAAACTCCCTAATCAGCTCGCGGAAGATGGTGTTCTTAATGATCTTCAATCTCTCTAAAATATTCGGCTTCCAAGGGAAAACATGGAATGCTTTTGACTTTGACGGCTACTTCCTTTTATAGAAGGATAGGAGGCTTGAATTAGGTCAAATTGGACACGTGTAGGACTCTCCTTGCTCCTTTATCCCGAAAATAACTGAACAGAAGTCGGTTCATGAAGTTGGCTAACGAGCTGTGATGTGGCAGTTCTGTTCCCAGTTTTGCTGCAACACAGAATTTGCTCCCTCCAGTCGCTCAGCAGCATAATCTGCACAAAATGATTTCCAAAGCTTCCATTCTTCCAAATGGGTTAAATCATGTAATATCTTTCTAAAACCAACCCTAATAAGCATAAAGGACACACAAATCCCTATATAATTGAGACCTAAATAACTACCTTTTGGGCAGTTATCATACCCCCAAACTTGAACTATTGCGCGTCCCGAGCAATACTAACTCACCTTCCCTTAAGAATTTAAAACATTAGACAAAGAATTAGCTTAATCAAATCAGACAATCCAATACTACCTTTGACCTTTACCTGAGCACTCTGCAAATCCAAGCTCTGCTGCAGCAAAATGATTCCTCCGGCATGGACAAATAATCACGACTTTTCAACTTAATTCTAAGAACTCACCACAGCTTAGCTCTATTTATCAGACATCTTAAAAACATATTTTTAAAGAGGTTTATATCCTTGGTTATCAGACTTAAAGCAGCCTTACAGTCATAAGCTTTTAAGCATGAGATGACCCACTTTATGATGCAGTATACCCTTGCCTCAAACTCATCACCAACTAGGCTCAATACTCTTTATAAAGCTAAAAAATCCTTAGTTATTTTATCTCTTGCCCCTCAGAATGGTGACATTTTGTGATGAAGCTCACCTAAGTTCTGGGAGACAGAAAAAACTGCTGGATCATCATTCATCCTTCAAAACCTTTGCTCCATCAATTTTTTCAGCAAAATCTTCAACAAATAATTTTTTCAGCAAATAATTTTTCTCATTTTTTCACATTTCCTAGGTCATCTTTTGACGCGAAGAAAAACTGTGGGTATCACAAATGTCCCCGGTTACTCAATAACCTAGCAAATTCTTACTTGAAGGAGAGGAATGCTCGAGCAAAACAATTGGAGTAGCAAAAAGTTCCCCAAACTTAAATTATTCATTGTCCCAAATGAATCATTAATTTTCCAAATTATACCCCCAAACTTAAATTTTTCTTTCTGAATTTTTTAACTAAACATGGGACTTAGATTAAGCTTAAAGTGGATCATATAAGTCAATATTACCTTCAAAATCTTCTTTGCCGTAGCAACAGTCCAGGCTAGAAGAAATGCTCAAGTAAAAGGTTTCTGAAGATCAGAATAACTTGATCTAATTAAGCGTAATCAGTCCAAGCTTCAAAAATTCAGAAGAAAATTAGTTAAGTTAGAGTTACTCAGTGCTCATGGAATGGAAACATCCAGAAATTTCATTAAGAACAGAGAAAAATATACATCAGCAGATATTTTTATCGCCTAGAAAAAAAAAATAAAAACTGGGGTTCTCTTCTTTTTAGCTTTCTTTTTCGGAGCATCAGGTGTTCAACTTCCTCTACATCCCTTTCCTTGTGGCTTCTCGTTTTCTCTATTATAGACTTGAAGAAATTTTTTCACTCGAAGAATGGAAAGAAACATAAGGAAAAACGAATGGAAGAAGAAACAAACGTGAGTGGTGTTTAAATGGGGAATAATGGTGTGTTGTCCAACGGCTCTACCGTTTGATTTCCCTATGCAACACATGGAAGCACCTGATCTTCATGCAATATTACTTGCTCACCGAAAATTTAAATCCTAACGGTAAAAATATTTTTAACCACATCCGTAATATTCTGATGATATATTCACTCTAACCAGAAGATTGCAAAAACAAACTGGGTAACAAGATTTTCTTCTAGAAGAATCTTTTCACACGGAAAATTCCAATTCAAACCGCCAAAATCAAATCTTATCTTATTATTAACTTCAGCCGAATATGTAATTCTTATCTTATCTTATCTTTTCACACTGAAATATTATTAAATCTAAACCTAAACAGAAATTCAAATAACGAAAAATAAAAACTAAATAAAATCTAACTAAATCTAGTTAATGAAAAGATAATCCAAAGATAATTTAAATAAATAACCCGAAAGTAAAATCAAATCAAATTCAAAAAAATGAAATAGAAAAAATCTAAACTACCAATAATAAAAAAAAATACTTAAAGATAAAATTTAATAAATCATGCAAAATGAAATCTAACCTAACCGCAATTAAAATCAAATCATCGAAAAATAAAATTAATACAAACTTTGGGAGCTCAAAATTTTGCTCTGTGAAATGCTCCCGCAAAAGTCATGCTCTCTCAATCATCAACCAACCTTAGGGAAGGATATTTCAACCGAAACTCCTCACCCCAATAATGCTTCACACGCTGTCCATTCACCTTGAACACTCTCCCATCTTTTTCATCCTGCAAAGTAATTGCTCCATTGGAGAAAACCTCAACCACAATAAATGGTCCTGACCATTTAGATTTTAATTTTTCAGGAAATAGTTTTAATCTAGAATTATAAAGCAAAACTTTTTGACCCTTGATAAACTCCTTGGATTTAATTTTCTTGTCATGTCACAGCTTAGTCTTTTCCTTATACATTTTCGCATTTTTGTAAGAAAATCGACGAAATTCTTCTAACTCATTAAGCTACAGCATTCTTATTGCTCCTGCACGACTCAGATCAAAATTTAACTTTTTCAAAGCCCAAAACGTTTTATGCTCAAGCTCTAATGGTAAATGGAAAGCTTTCCCATATACTAACCTATAGGGAGACATACCTAGAGGAGTCTTATAAGCTGTCCTATAAGCCCAAAGAGCCTCATCCAACCTAAAGGACCAATCATTTCTAGATGGATGGACTACTTTTTCTAAGATAGCTTTAATTTCCCTATTCCTAATTTCAGCTTGACCATTTACTTGTGGGTGATAAGGGGTAGCTATCCTATGCTTAATCTCATACTTAGCTAAAAGCTTAGTTAAGATATTATTAACAAAATGTGTACCCTCATCACTCACAAGAGCCCTAGGTGTCCCAAATCGCGCAAAGATGTGCGATTGAAGAAACCTTGCTACTGTCTTGGCATCACTCTGATGGCATGCGATGGCCTCCACCCACTTGGACACATAATCAACTGCCAATAAGATAAAAACATTGCCATTAGAAGGAGGAAATGGCCCCATAAATTCAATACCTCATACATCGAATAATTCAACTTCTAAAATGTAAGTAAGAGGCATTTCATCTCTAGGCCCTAAACTTCCTCTCCTTTGGCAAGCATCACATTGCTTGTAGAACCAATGGGCATCCTTGAATAATGTAGGCCAGAAAAATCCGCAATGCAAAATCCTCATAGCTGTCCTCTGACCGCTAGAATGACCTCCATACGGTGAAGAGTGACATTGCTCCAGGATTTCCTTCGCTTCAGCACCTGAAACACACCTTCGAAGAATACCATCAGAGCATTGCTTATACATAAATGGCTCATCCCAATAAAAAAACTTCGCATCATGCTTTAACTTTTTCTTCTGCCTCCAATCCATGTCAATAGGAGGGACTCCCTTTACCAAAAAGTTTGCAATATCAGAATACCAAGGGACATCCCTAACTACCTTTACCTCAACAGCAAAGAGTTGTTCATCTGGAAAAGAATCGGAAATGGCAGATTGCTCCAGCAAAGATGATGACGGATCAAAACGAGATAAATGATCTGCAATGACATTTTCTTATCCCTTCTTGTCCTTTATTTCCAAATCGAATTCCTGCAACAGTAAAATCCAACGAATTAGTCTAGGCTTTGCATCGTTCTTAAACATTAAATACCTTATTGCTGCATGATCCGTGAAAACCGTGACTTTGGACCCAACCAAATATGGCCGGAACTTCTCAAAAGCGAACACCATAGCTAACAAATCCTTTTCAGTAGTTGTATAGTTGACTTGTGCTTCATTTAAAACCCTGCTTGCATAATATATAGGATGGATAAATTTGCCCTGCTTTTGCCCCAGCATCGCACCTACCGCAGCATCACTCGCATCACACATTACCTCAAATGGTAAATTCCAATTAGGTGCGCAAAGAATGGGTGCTGAGATTACAGCAGCTTTTAAAGTTTCAAAAGCCTTCCTACAATCTGCATTAAAGTCGAAAACGTGATCAGTGCACAATAAGTTACAAAGAGGTTTACTGATTTTGGAGAAATCCTTTATGAACCTCCTATAACAACCAGCATGTCCTAAAAAACTCCGAATTCCCTTCACTGAATTCGGTGGCTCTAGCCTTTCAATAACCTCAACTTTTGCTCTATCAACTTGTAGACCATTTTTAGAAATTTTATGTCCTAACACTATGCCCTCCTTAACCATGAAGTGGCATTTCTCCCAATTAAGAACTAGATGGGTGTCCTCACATCTTTTTAACACCTTTCCTAAATTATCTAAACAATTCTGAAAAGACCCTCCAAACACTGAAAAATCATCCATAAATACCTCAACAGTGGACTCAATCATATCAGAAAAAATTGCTAACATACACCGCTAAAATGTTGCTGGAGCATTGCAGAGGCCGAAAGACATTCTCCTAAAAGCGAATGTCGCATAAGGACATGTGAAAGTGGTTTTCTCCTGATCCTCAGGAGCAATAGTAATCTGGTTATACCAAGAATAACCATCCAAGAAATAGTAGTAGGCCTGACCAGCCAATCGATCCAACATCTGGTCGATAAATTGTAGAGGGAAATGATCCTTTCGGGTAGCTTTATTAAGCCTTCTGTAATCCATGCAAACCCTCCAGCCAGTTACTGTCCTGGTTGGAATCAACTCATTATCTTTATTTCTCACCACAGTAACACCTCCTTTCTTAGGAACACATTGGACAGGGCTCACCCAATTGCTATCGGCAATTGGATAAATGATCCCAGCATCCAACCATTTAATCACCTCCTTTTTAACAACCTCTTTCATTGCAGGGTTAAGCCTTCTTTGTTGCTCAATACTCCTAAAGGATCCATCCTCTAGAGTGATTTTGTGCATACAAAAAGATGGGCTAATTCCCTGAATATCAGCCAATGTCCAACCTATATCCTTGCGGTATTGCTGCAGCAATTTTATTAAGGCCTATTCATGCTCTGGCATTAAATGTGATGCAACAATAATGGGCAACGTCTCACTTTCCCCAAGATACACATACTTTAGATGATCCGGCAAGGGCTTCAAATCTAAAGTAGGTGCCTCAATCAGGGATGGCTTAATAGGAGGAGCCTTCCGTTGATTTAAATCTAAAGACTCAAAAACTTCCTCACACCTAAACAACTCTTTTTCATTTTTCCTATCTAAAGAACAAAATTCAAAATCCTCTATACTAACCTCTCCATGCTTTTCCGAACGCTTATCAGCCGAATCTTGTATTGTTGTCTCAAGAACTATGCTCTCCAGAATCCTGATGAAGGAGCAATCCTCCATTTCGTTTGGATATTTCATGGCTTTAAACACATTAAATTTCACTTCCTCATTACAGACTCTCATTGTTAATTCCCCTTTTTGAACATCTATTAATGCCCTACCAGTAGCCAAAAATGGACGACCTAAAATAATTGGGACATCTTTATCAGCCTCATAGTCTAAAATAATAAAATCAACAGGAAATATGAACTTATCCACTTTTACCAAGACATCCTCAATTTTACCCTTGGATATGTGATAGACCTATCACCTAATTGGAGTGTGACTGTGGTAGGCCTAGCTTCACCAATACCCAACTTCCGATAGACCGAAAGAGGCATAAGGTTAATGCTTGCGCGTAAATCACAGAGTGCTCTACCTAATTCTTTTCCACCTATAGACACCGGTATGGTAAATGACCCTGGATCCTTAGCCTTGGGGGGTAGCCCATTCTTAAGAAATCTAGCATAATTAGGCATTTTCTCAATAGCTTCTACTAAAGGGATATTTATATGCAATTGTTTAAGAATCTCTAAGAACTTTTTAAATTGACCATCCTGATTCTTAGGCTTTTGCCTTTGTGGAAAAGGTAGAGGTGGTACATAAGGTGGGGGCGGCACATAAGGTGGTTCCGCATCTGGAACAGAACCAAATGCTCCAGCATTTTTAATGCTGCCTCCAGCACTCTGACCAGACTCCAACTCTTTCTCAAAAAATATAATTTTTATCACCATTTTTCTCTATAACCTGGGTTTTACTAGGCTCAATTCTTTCTTCTAATGGCTTTAGGGTCTTCAGCTTCGTAGTTGTGGTCACCACAATAGACACTTGCTTCGTCCGTGACTTGGTTCACCACTGCAGTAGGCTCCATAGCTGGTGGCTGCTGATGACTAATCACTGTCACATTCTTAAGAGCGTTAGCAATCATAGCAAGATCAGCCATAATGGTGGACACACCATCAACTTCTAATATACTCTTAACTTCTTTATTCGTGCCTCTAACATCCGACAACTGACAACTATTAATAGATATTCTTTCTAAAATTTCATAAGCTTCATCAAAAGTTTTTGCCAAAAGGCCCCCTCCAACCGAGGCATCAACCATACCTTGGGTTACTCCATTTAAACCATTGTAGAATGTTTCCATTTGAATACAATGTGGTAAACCATTGTGGGGACACTTTCGCAAAAGCTCCTTAAACCTTTCCCAAGCCTCACTAAAAGTCTCATCTTCAAGTTGCCTAAACCCTACTATTTCACTCCTTAATTTAGCATTCCTGTTAGGTGGGAAATATTTAATCAAAAAATTTTCAGCTAACTCATCCCACATCCTAATTGATCCTAGAGCAAAAGAGTTTAACCATGACTTTGCTCCATCTCTAAGAGAATACGAGAACAAAGTTAATCTAAGAGCATCTCTAGGCACTCCTTGAATTACAAAAGAATCACTAACTCCTAGAAAAGACTTAAGATGTAAATGAGGGTCTTCAGATGACAAACCATGGAATTGCCCCACGGTTTGCAACATCTGAAACATTACCGGTTTCATTTCAAAATTTGCCGCTTGGATTTGGGGACCTGCAATCCCTGGATTCAACTCATTAAACATCGGGACAGCATACGCTCGAATGGCTCTGGTCCTATCGTTCGCTATTGTCACACCCCCTCCCGGACCACCTCTAGCTTAGCCCGAAAGACGGCGTGAAGCCAACAGACATCATCACCTCTAACGATCCCTGTTGACCCTACTGAAACTTTGAACCTGATAAACATACTAATCATGGACATAAAATATATTCCATATGAACCACAACACAACGGAAACCCCGAAAACATATCAACATACATGAGGTGTCGCCATGACATAGCTCGGTTTGGAAATAACCTGGTATAGATATCATAACCAAAGACATGTACAACTAGGAATTATACAACCACGACCTCTAGGACTATATTATCCAATCCGTACAAAACATTTATAATATGAACAGACTCCATTTACAACTCCACCCACGTACTAAAACTTGATCCGGAACTTTCAGCAGACGTTGGCAGTGTATCAGGCACCGGGAGCTCGATCTCTACCTGAAAAGTGGAAAAACATTTTGAAAGAATGAGCTACGAAGCCCAGTGAGTGACTAACTTTAAAACTCTAAATCCGGAAGTCAAAAACACGTGATAAACCTTTAAACGTATAAATATGCTCAATCAAAGCGTTTAACATAGACGTGTAATGGAAAAGGTTGTCTAAAATATCTCGCAAGTTCGTCAATAAAAATCTAGCAAGGCATATCAAGTACATCAAACGTTTTAACTAACATGACCGATCTACGTTGTGTAGGGCACGCCCAGTACAACCAACGTTACTAGTCCTACAATGTAGTGGGGCCCACCCAGCACTCCCATCGTCTTTGTCGTAGTGGGGCCCGCCCAGCACTCACGACAGCATCGTTGTCACGGAGTACACTCAACGTCAACAACGGAACATAACCTGTGTGCACACGGTACCATATAGCCTCGGGCTCAATATCTCAGTCATGTAGTCAATAGAAATCTCAGAAATCACATGAAAACATTAAAACATGCCTGCTCATCGTTATCTTTCGTAAAACTCAAGCTTACTCAGCTTTCTCGTGAAAAACTTTAAATCATTAAACAATATTTGCTAACACATGCTTTACTTTAAAAGATATCGTTTCAACTACTTTTCATAAAGCCATTAGCCACGTGCTCGTATATAAACCTTATTAGAAAATCTATGCTCAAAACTCATGTTTGAAACCGTTCACAAAACCATGTATCATTCATAGAAAAGCATGTAAAACATATAATCATGAACAACCGTTTAAGAACATTTTCGAAATTCATTTTGTCACTCACAGTCTTATCTAGTTCCCCGGTTTGTAGACTCTACCTATTTCCTCTTGGCCTGTCAAATAACCAAAACCGAGCATTAGAACCATAGATAGCTTTGTCTTTCCATGCTCATAAATTTGTAAAAAATTGGATTAAAAACCACATCCACATTCTACTTTTCCAGATTTTCCAGATTCTATACCCTAACTTCCAACACCCATAACCTTCTCAATACTTAACCAAAATTAATGAAATACACATCAAATTCTTCATTTTCGAACAATCTACAACTTACCTGAAGAAATGAAAACGAGATTCTCAACCAATTTCTCCAGAAACGCCCCGAAATCAGACAACACAGATTCGAGCTTTTCTGTTATCCTTTATCTTCCTCCTGAAATTAAACCTATTTAAAATACTTTTTGGCTCACGTATTCTTCATGAAAGTTGTAGAGTATTGAATAAGCTTTCCAACCATACCAAATAGAGATTCTGATTCGACTTGTGCACTCCAGAATACTCAAAACATCAGAGAACACCAGAGATCCTCCTGGTTTGCTCGAAAATCCTGTGCTCTGTTTTCCATTCCAAAAACCATCAACTTCCCATTCGATTTAGGTCAAGCTTACTTCATGAAGTTTGTTAGAAAATGAACTAACGTTCAAGAAAATCAAACCTCACCTCTTGATTCCTTCTGTGTAGCCCAAACCGACTAAAACACCAGAGGTTGACAGGTTGAACACAGTTTCTGCAATGGCTGGCTTTGCATGAGCTTTTCCCTATCTTCTTCAACCTCAAACCACGAAATTCTTCTTCTTCCTCCTTCTTCCCTCTCTCCTTAAAGTGCTCTGAAAGTTTCAATGGAAAAGGATGAAAAATGAGATGGAAATGGACTGATAAAACATGTAGTCGGTGGTGGGTTTGGTGCTGTCCAATTCCACTTGCTTTCTTTTTCTTTCTTTTTTTTTTTCTTTTTTTTTTTTTCACTTTTCCTGATTTCTTTTTTTTTTTTTTTCCTTTTCCTTTTCCTTTTCTTTTATTCCTAAATTAATAACTTCCAACCAATTTAATTCAACCATGAAACCACAATAGATGACAAGAGAAAATGTTCCAAGGAAAGTCCCGAGTTTACAGCTATCAAGATAGGATTCTCAGCCTGATTATTCTGCTGCTCATTTTGCTCAAAAAGCGGATTTTGCTGCAACAACGGATTCTGCTGGGGGTTTGCTGCTGCTGGACCTTCAGGAACCTGCGGAAGTTGCGGCACGTTCTCCATCTGGTTTCTATGCTGCTCCCTCCTTCTGTTCCTAAATGTCCTTTCAATTTATGGATCAAGCTCAAACCGTACCCCAGCTGGATCACTCATGCACCAAAATCACACCTGCAAAAACAAAAGAAACAATAAAAAAGTTCTAGCACCAAACCACTAAAACACATACACAAAAATAAATCAGATAAAAACTTATTCAAGTCCCCGGCAACGGCGCCAAAAACTTGTTGGCTTCCTAGAGTGAGTAAAAATATGATATAAAATACTCTAGAATTCCTGTGCAAGTATACACAGTCTGCAACAAGTAATATTATCAATCCGAGCCCTTAATTAGTTTCCACTCTACCTATTTTTGTGTAACTTTCCAATGGTTTCAAGAATAGTAAAATGATTTGGTTTTATCGGAATTATGCTGAAGCAAAATAAATGACAGAACAATAAGTAAACAAATAGATAGACAGATTAAAGACAAGCGCAGGTTAGGTTTTAGTGATTGTTCTAAGATATGCTCTACCAATATTATTGATCATGCATATCTCGCAGTATTATTAGCGGATTCCTCCCGGAACTCCGGATCTTTTGAGATATGTTTGAAACCCAATGAAGAGCGACCAATCAAGCACTAGGCAATTGGCTATCCCTAGCTCAGTCACTGGCGTTCACCAATACACAATGATCGTAGTGTGGATAATTGCCACACACTCTCTAAATCATCCCTGAAACTAGAGAGAGTTGTTCACACCGGCTGGCCAGGCGGGCATAAAATGGAAATAAGGACAACAATTAACCAAAATGCGATAGTCAATTTATTACTAGAGATGAAGCACAGTAATCACATTATTCCTAACCAACACCTTAAGCTTCTTAGTTCATAATAGGCATATGAATACGAATTACAATCTGAGTATGCATGTCCATAACCACAAGTTAATAAAGAAAATAAACTCCCTAATCAGCTTGCGGAAGATGGTGTTCTTAATGATCTTCAATCTCTCTAAAATATTCGGCTTCCAAGGGAAAACGTGGAATGCTTTTGACTTTGACGGCTACTTCCTTTTATAGAAGGATAGGAGGCTTGAATTAGGTCAACTTGGACACGTGTAGGACTCTCCTTGCTCCTTTATCCCGAAAATAACACAACAGAAGTCGGTTCATGAAGTTGGCTAACGAGTTGTGATGTGGCAGTTCTGTTCCCAGTTTTGCTGCAGCACAGAATTTGCTCCCTTCAGTCGCTCAGCAGCATAATCTGCACAAAATGATTTCCAAAGCTTTCATTATTCCAAATGGGTTAAATCATATAATATCTTTCTAAAACCAACCCTAATAAGCATAAATGACACAGAAATCCCTATATAATTGAGGCCTAAATAACTACCTTTTGGGCAGTTATCAGGTAAGGACTTTTTCTTACCTTCATACGAAGTCTTTAAGAACTCAGCTTTGGTTGGGATTTTCAGGATTTCCTCACGCAAGGGAATATTCACCTTGACTTTTCTGAAAACATCTAAATCATCCTGCACACTTGGAGTAGCAGCGTCAATGACGTTCACAGGTGAAAAAGAATTTTTATCATCTAAACTTGAAGCATAGAATGTGTCAGAAGAAATAGAAAACTTATCAGAGACAGTGGGGAATCCAGGGGGACAGTTAGGTGTAGTCACTTCACTCCACACTACATTCACATTTGCCTTAGGATTTACCTCAGGTTGGGCAGGCAGTTTACCAGAACTTTTGTTGTTCATCTTACTGACATCGGTTGCTAGCCGAGTGATTTGGTTTCCCAAATTTTGAATGGCGTTCCTGGTCTCTTGTTGGAACTGTAAAGAGTTGTCAGTAAGTTTCTTAAGTGCCTCATCGTAGGATGTGCCTGAAGTTGAAGTGGAATCCTGATTTTGCTTGAACATCAGTGGCTTCTGTTGGTTCCCATAACTGAAGTTTGTATGGTCTCTCCATCCTTGTTTGTATGTGTTGTTGTATGGGTTGTACGGCCTTTGAATTCCGTTGAACCCACCAACGGAATTTACCTCTCCATTGTCTTGTATTTCAAGGTATGCATAAGTAGTGTGGGTAGTCATCTAGAAAAGTCCACAGGCTTTTGCCTGTACCTATCCTTAACACAAAGAGCGAACGAGTTTAGTTAATTCACTTAATTGAGAGCGCATTTTGCTTACCTCACTTTTTGTAATGCCCCTAAACCCTATTCTTGAAGTTGAGCTTTTTGATGTGTGTGGCAGAGATTTTATGTCACACCCCCTCCCGAACCACCTGCTAGCTTAGTCCGAAAGATGGCTTGAAGCCAACGGACATCGTCCTCCTCTAACGATACCCGCTGACCCTCCTGAATGTTGAACCTGATAAACATATTAATCTTGGATATCAAATATTCTACGGGAAACACAACATAGCGGAATCCCTGAAAACCTGTAGACATACATGGGGTGCAGCCCTGACATAACTCAATTTAGCAAATAACGTGATATATATATCACAACCAAACCATGTACAACTGGGGTTTATACAACCACGACCTCTAGAACTTACACAAACCGTGAATTATTCAATCCTTACAAAAACATTCACAATACAGACAGACTCAATACACAACTCCACCCATGTATTGGAGCTTGATCTGGAACTTTCAGCAGACGTTGGTAGTGTATCAGGCACCGGGAGCTCGATCACTACCTGAACAGTGGGAAAACATTTTGAAAGAACGAGCTACGAAGCCCACTGAGTGACTAACTTTAAAACTCTAAATCTGGAAGTCAAAACATGTGATAAACCTTTAAACAAATAAATATGCTCAATCAAAACGTTTAACATAAACATGTAATGATAAAGGCTTTCTAAAATATCTCACAAGTTCGTCATTGAAAATCTAGCAAGGCATATCAAGTGCATCAAACGTTTTAACTAACATGACCGATCTACGTTGTGTAGGGCACGCCCAGTACAACCAACGTTTACTAGTCCTACGATGTAGTGGGGCCCGCCCAACACTCCCATCATCTTTGTCGTAGTGGGGCTTGCCCAGCACTCACGACAACATCGTTGTCAAGGAGTACACTCAACGTCGACAATGGAATATAACCTGTGTGCACAGTACCGTATAGCCTCGGGCTCAATATCTCAGTCATGTACTCAATAGAAATCGTAGAAAATCACATGAAAACATTAGAACATGCCTGCTTATCGTTCTCTTTCATAAAACTCAAGCTTACTCAGCTTGCTCGTGAAAAACTAAAAATCATTTAAAAGTACTTGCTAATCCATACTTTACTTTAAAAGATATCATTTCAGCTACTTTTCATAAAGTCATTAGCCACGTGCTCGTATATAAACCTCATTAGAAAATCCAAGCTCAAAACTTATGCTTGAAACCGTTCATAGAAGTCATGTATCATTCATATAAAAACATTTAAAACGTCTAAACATGAACAACCATTGGAAACAATTTTCGAAATTCATTTTGTCACTCACTGTCTTAGTTTCCTGGTATGTAGACTCGACCTATTTCGTCTTGGCCTGTCAAATAACCAATACCGAGCATTAGAACAATAATTAGTTTTGTCTTTCCATCCTCATGAATTTCGAAATAATTGAATTAAGAATCACATTCACATTCTACTTTCCAGATGTTCCAGATTCTATACCCTAACTTCCAATACCCATAACTTCCTCAATACTGAACCACAATTAATGTAATACACATCAAACTCTTCAGTTTCGAACACTCTACAACTTACCTGAAGAAATGAAAACGAGATTTCCAATCAATTTTCCCAGAAACGCCTCGAACACAGACAACACAGATTTGAGCTTCTCTGCTGCCCTTTATCTCTCTCCTGACATTAAACCTACTTCAAGTCATTTTTGGTTCACGAATTCTTCATGACAGTTTTCGAAAATTGAATACGCTTTCCAACCATACCAAATAGAGCTTCTGATTCAACTTGTACACCCTAGAATGCTCGAAACACCAGAGGAAACCAGAGACCCTCCTGCTTTTCTCGAAAATCCTATGCTCTGTTTTCCATTCCAAAAACCATTAACTTCTCAAACGATCTAGCTCAAGCTTCCCACATGAAATTTGTTAGAAAATGAACTAACTTTCAAGAAAATCAAACCTCACCTCATAGTTCCTTCGGTGTAGCTCAAACCGAATCCAAAACCAGAGGTTGACAGGTTGAACTCAGATTCTGCTATTGCCTAAGAGAGAAAAAGAAAATATGCCTGCAATAAAAAAAAGTGGAAAAATAAGTCCGTGAGTGCGAGCCAAAAGAAAAATCATATGCTCGTTATTTTTATTTTGAAAGAAAATCATGCTTGCATTGACCTTAAACGCTTAGGGGTAAAGAGGAAGCAACCTAGTTTGTTCCATTTAGGCCTTTTAGCAAGACCTTAGTGCCAGTGTAGGGGAAAGATGGGATGAGAGTCATGTAAGCCAATCTCCAGCTATTGAAGTCTTCTATAGGTGGGATAAAGCTCTCTTGTGCAAGATGGTCTTTGAAAATTTTTGATTTGTCTCCTCATTTGTCTCTCTTGCGAATGTCTCTTGATTGCTTTAGTTTTTGGAATATTTGAGTCTTGAGGGTTAAATCACTTTTCGATTATATGCATGATAACTCTCCAAAAAGGAGTTATTTGGGCCTTAGTTCTATAGTGTTTTGTGTGTCTTTTGTGTTAAATAGGGTTGCTTTTAGATGAATATTATATGTTTTAACTCATTTGGAAGAATGGATTCTTTGGAAGTTATTTATTGCAGAAAATATTGTTCAGCGACTTAAGGGAGCAAAATCTATGATCCAGCAAAGTAGGGAGCAAAACGGCCACGTCACAGCTCGTAATCCATTTTAATGAGCCGAAGTTTGTTGAGTTAGTTTCGGATCTAAGAAGCTTGGAAAGTCTGCCACATGTTCAATTTGACCTAATTTGGGCTTGCCATCACTCTATAAAAGGAGGAGTCGTCCTAAGTCAAATACATTCCATTCTTGGAAAAGGAAGTCTTATTCAATTCGTGGAGGCTTACTTCCCATCTTTGGGAGCCGAATAGAGGAGGAAAAATTGGAGACTTCAAGAAGACCATCAACTACGAATGTGACCAAGGGAATTAGTATTTTCTTGTAATTTCTCGTAGTTATGGATGCACATACTCAGATTGTAGCGAGTGTTATCATGAACCGTATGAAATAAATTTTCTTAGGTGGTTAGGAGTTATGTAATTTTCTTGCTTTATTCTCTATGCAATATATGTTGATTTGAGCATCTTGATTATTTGTTGTGCTTATTTATATTTTATGCCCGCCTGACAAGTTGGTATGAATACCACTTCTTAGTTTCAGGGATGATTTGAGAAGTGTGTGGCATTTAATCACACTAGATCATTGTGTATTGGTGAACGCCAGTGACTGAGCTAGGGATAGCCAATTACCTAGTGCTTGAACAGTAGCACGTATTTGGAGTTGAAGCACATTCCAAAAAGTCCAGAGTTTCGAGAGGATCCTGCTAATAAGACTGCACAGAATTGCCTAATCAATAATATAGCTAGAGCATCTTTTAAAACAATTACTAAAATCCTGACCAACGTCTGTTTTCAATTGTCTGCTTTATTTGTTTACATTTTGTTCTGTCATTTCTTTTGCTTTAGCATTTTATCAAAATCAATCATTTTAACAACTTTTGAAACCATTAAAGAGTTATACAAAATAGATAAAGTGAGAGATATTCAGCCCCGTGGATACGATAAATTACTTATCACTTGCTGCCGACCGTGTATGCTTGTACAGTGTTCTAGAGTCTATTTTTTTTACTATATTTTTACCCACTCTGGAAACCCATCAAGTTTTTGGCACC
Organism: Luffa acutangula; assembly: GCA_036850905.1. Classification (NCBI taxonomy): domain Eukaryota; kingdom Viridiplantae; phylum Streptophyta; class Magnoliopsida; order Cucurbitales; family Cucurbitaceae; genus Luffa; species Luffa acutangula. Next base: position 24,383,996 of record CM072098.1, read on the forward strand.
GTTGCTGGAGACTTCAATAAGTTTTTTATCTGATTTGTTTTGTGTATGTGTTTTAGTGGTTTGGTGATAGAACTTTTTATTGTTTCTTTTGTTTTTGCAGGTGTGAGTTTGGTGCATGAGTGATCCGCGTGGGGTGAGGTTCGAGCTTGATCTAGAAATTGAAAGGACATTCAGGAGAAGAAGGAGAGAGCAGTGTAGAAATCAAAATCCAATGGATAACGTGACGCGTCTCCCGCAAGTTCCAGAAGATCCACTTGATCCCCAGAATCGTGTGTTGCAGCCAAATCCGCCGCTGGAGCAAACTGGACAGCAAAATAATCAGGCTGAGAATCCTATCTTAGTATCGAATGATAGGGCCAGAGCCATTTGAGTGTGTCACACCCCCTCCTGGACCACCTGCTAACTCAGTCCGAAAGATGGCGTGAAGCTAACGAACATCGTCCTGCTCTAACGATACCCGTTGACCCTCCTAAAACGTTGACCCTAATAAACGTACTAATCCTAGATATAAAATATTCTACATGAAACACAACACCATGGAATCTCTGAAAACCTTTTAACATACACGAGTTGCAACCCTGACATAACTCGGTTTGGAAAATAACCTAATATAGATATCACAAACCAAAACATATTCAGCTGGGGTTTATACAACCACGACCTCTAGATCTTATACAAACCGTGAATTATCCAATCCTTACAAAACATTCACAATATAGACAGACTCAATATACGACTCTACCCACGTACTAGAGCTTGATCTGGAACTTTCAGTAGTTGTTGGCAGTGTATCAGGCACCGGGAGCTCGATCTCTACCTGAAAAAGTAGAAAAACATTTTGAAAGGGTGAGCTATGAAGCCCAATGAGTGACTAAATTTAAAACTGTAAATTCGGAAATCAGAACACGCGATAAAACTTTAAACGTATAAAGCTGCTCAACCAAGACATTAGACATAAACGTGCAATGATAAAAGCTTTCTCAAATAACTCGCAACTATATTATTAAAAATCTAGCCAAGCATATCAAGTACATCAAACGTTTTAACTAACATGACCGATCTACATTGTGTAGGGCACACCTAGTACAACCAACGTTTAGTAGTCCTACGATGTAGTGGGGCCTACCCAACACTCCCATCGTCTTTGTCGTAGTGGGGCCCCCCAGCACTCACGACAGCATCGTTGTCACGGAGTACACTCAACGTCAACAACAGAATATAACCTGTGTGCACATGATACCATATAGCCTCGGGCTAAATATCTCAGTCATGTAGTCAATAGAAATCTCATAAAATCATATGAAAACATTAAAACATTCCTGCTTATCGTTATCTTTCGTAAAACTTAAGCTTACTCAGCTTGCTCGTGAAAAACCGAAAATCTTTAAAAAGAAATACTTGCTAATACATACTTTACTTTAAAAGATATCGTTTCAACTACTTTTCATTAAGTCATTAACCACGTGCTCGTATATAAACCTCATTAGAAAATCTATGCTCAAAACTCATGCTTGAAACGGTTAATATAAATCATATATCATTCATAGGAAAAAGCATATAAGACATCTAATCATGAACAACTATTTAGAAACAATTTTTTAAATTTGTTTTGTAACTCACGGTCTTAGCTAGTTTCCTGGTCTGTAGACTCGACCTATTTCCTCTTTTCTTGTCAAACAAATAAAAACCGAGCATCAAAACCGAAGGTAGTCTTATTCTTTCATGCTCATGAATTCTAGACACTTGAATTAAAAATCACACTTCACATTCTACTTTTCAAGATTTTCCAGATTCTATACCCTAACTTCCAACACCCATAACTTCCTCAATACTTAACCAAAATTAATGTACTATACATCAAACTCTTCATTTTCGAACATTTTACAACTTACCGCAAGAAATGCAAACGAGATTCCCAACCGATTTATCCAGAAATGCCCTGAACACAGACAACACAGTCCTGTCGGTTTCCCCTAATTATAATTAATCCATTTTAACAACCTAAGTGTCCTTAGCGCCATTAAAATTTGTTAATTATTACGCTCTGATTTATTTTAGGAATCTAAGTTTAATCAACTAATCTCGTTGTCACGAAGGGCAATTAAACTAGTTGCATGGATTATGATCTATCCTAATTTCTCTCTATCGAGTTCCCATTAAGAATCATATCAATATACAATTGGCCAGATCGCATACAACATTTCGAGCATCCATACAAATAATTAGTATAAGTGGGCAAGAGATAGGCAATTATAATAACATTTAACTATATAATTTCATTTGAAGACCCCAAATTGGGGTTTAGCTACACATGGCTAAAATATTCACATGATATACAATGGAAAGCATGAAATTGAGCAAAATAAAAGGAAAGGAAATGACCGTCGAAGACTCCGTCGCTAGCGCTTTGAGTCCCTCCGTGCAGGGATTAAAGCCCTAGCGGAGCGGAAACGATCGGAGATTTTTATCTTTATAAATGCCGATTGGGAAACCAATACGACGGCAAAAAGAAAACAATTTACAGCAGAAAAATAAACATAAATTCATGCTATAAAAGCTATTAAACATGCTGCAAAAGTATATAAAAACTCTAGATATACTCTAGAATTGGACCCTATCGATCCTAGTCCAAGAATAACTTACCCTTGTAGAAATTCTTAAACGTTTTGCCTTTTCCCTTGATGTTTGCAAAAAATTCCAGCAATCAAAAGGACCTAGTTCTTGCTGTAAAAATGTTGTGAGCACCACCAAAAGAGATACACCGGTATCCTCCTAGGATTATGTGTTGAGAGGCTTGTGGGAACCAAAAAATTCTAAGCCTTTGGGAGAAATTTGGGTCTCTGTAAACTCACCAAAAACATAGAATATTTTTTCTGCAGAGCGATTGAGAGAATGCGTGAGAGAGAGCAAGAGATTAGCGTGAGTTATAAGAATGAATAACATCCCACTCCCTTAAAACCCTCCTATTCACGTGTATAAGGTTAGGGGAATGGTTGACTGGTCAGTTCTTTAACTGACCAGTTAATTAAATTAAATAAATAATAAAAAGTATTTAATTTAATTATTGACACATGAACACTTTCATGCACACATCCCACATAACCTATAGTTTTTATATAACTTAATTAAATCATAATTTAATTAATATTAAATTAAAACATCAATATTAATTAATTCACCAATTAATTAATAATTCAATTAAATATCATATATTTAATTATGTTTCCCTCAACTAAACTATAAAATTAATATTCATCATATGAGCATTAATTATAACCTATAGTTTTTATTATGAATCATATTCATACTTTAATAAAATATTTGAACTCCTTCAAATATATAACTCCCCCTTAGAAATTTACCTCAACGCCCCAATGGAGCTATCGGTGGGACCTAATGGACATACAAATCAGAAGCTCCAACGATATGAGATTAATTGGCTAAACTCATTAACCAATTTAATCAATATTCATGAACTGTGGTTCACTCCACTAAAGAACCACAGCTGCACTCTTCTCACTGCAGATATTTTTCTAGGTCCACGAATATCGACCGTCAACGGCAAGTTAGCCGTTTACGTGTGTTCGTACCCCAGCTAGGTCAAATTACCGTTTTACCCCTGGGCTACCTCTTGGTCCTTAAGTACCAGTGCTCCTCTAATGAACAACCTGTTTGAGGTCCAACCAACAAACAGAAATCCCTCTCGTGCCATAAAGAGGGTAGGGCCCTTTGTTCAAGACCCGGAGACACCACTTAAGGGAACACACCTCTACTTACCCTAATATCGGGAATGAGTGAATTCCATCTTGTAAGATTATGTTCCCAGCTCCCCATTCGGTCTTGTCCCCAAAATGGTAGGCTTATTGAGTCGGGGAACATGCCACTCTCACCCGTACAAATCAAAGGACAATCCCTCATGGACAGGAGCCCATAATCCACTAAGGATTAAGACCAAGTTGCCTAGGTCATCCTAGTGAAATAGAAACCGGGCTAACTAACGGTGTTACAGTTAGTGGTTAGCTATTTTGCGGTCCGGTCTTTGTGCAAACTCATTGCACAGGATACCCCCACTCGCATGTCAACTACATGAACGCATTGGATCATTACGTTTGTATCAATATACAAAGCGGGACGTATCCATAGTGCCACCAGGACAAGTTACCCAGCCTTATCCCTATGCTACAGACCCTTTAGGCTAAAACTTGAACACTGATCCCTGTATGTCCCTACATACTAGTTCAAACCTCATTCTATTAGCCTTGGATGTTTAGTGTATTGAATTAGGGTTATTAAGACAAGATATAATACAAAAATTGAATAATACAATTAAGGAATAAGATTGAATCAATTTTGGAAAAGATTGATTTAATTGAATATTTTATTCATGGCCTCTCTTCTATAAATAGAACACTAGACCTAATTGGTCATGATACTTGACATTTTTGCTCTTGCTCTTAGACTCTCAAAGACAAGACCTAGAATTCTCTCTAGCCTCCCTCTTAGAGAAAGACTCCCACAAGTCTTTTGCCTCCTAGACTTAGAGACATACCGGTGTAACCTCCGTGGTTATTGTGTCATTCAAAGAAGGAATTTCCAGCAAAGAAAATCAAAGGCGGCTGCTGCGTTTTCGTTCGTGGAGCGTCGTTGGCGAAGAACGGTCAAGTCTACAACGAAGGTTTGTAACGGTTCTTCTTTCTTTCTTTAGAAAAGCATGAAAATAAATTTAGATTTATTTTTAGCATGTTTAAACCAATTTTTCCAGAAGCTTTAAAGTGTGTTTAAAGTTAGTTTGAGTTTTTGTAACGGTATTTTAATGTTAATTAATATACGGCGTAAGGTCCAATTGATGCGCTTCCGCTGCGTGGGGACTTTTATTCCCTTCAATCGGCATCAGAGCCATCGCTGTCCCTATTAATTAATTTTAAAAGTTGCGATAGGCTCTAATAGGTGGGATTTATGCATAATGTATGTTCGGTTTGCATTGAACTGTTTGGGTTAATTTTATGTCCATAGATTTTATTTTTATGTGATTTTGATCATGTAAGGCCTGGTGTGTCGAGTATTTTATGTAAAATCGAGTCCTATGTAAGTCCGGGTCTATAATAGGTTTTTATGAGATGAAAATAGAAGCAATCGCCGCTGAAATCGAGGCCAAAACCGAAGAAATCGTTGTTGTTTTGCTCAGATTCTGCCTCCAAACGCAACAGCGTCTCGACGCTGTCTCGATAGCGCAGGCGCCATATATGGAAAGCGCATAGCATCGAGACGCTATCAACACAGTGTCTCGACGCTGTCACGATGGCGGCGCGCGTTAGGGTTTCAACAGGCGCGATTCAAGCTGTGGGTGGTCCGGTTCGGACCGGTTCGACTGGGCTGGGACCTATTTTGTCCGGTTCAGCCAATGTTTGGCATGGTTCGTGATTTTGGAAGACGGTTCGAGGTGGTTCGGGGCGGTTCGTGCTGTCTAGACCAATTTTGAAAGCTGCAGAAGGATTTTAGGGTAGAATTTAGCTAAAATTATTGTAATTTAATGCTTTATTTTATCCTAGGGGCCAAAATTAACCGGTTCAATTGCTATTTATATGCTTTATGGATGTCATATAGAATATTAAATCCCACCTTAGGTTATAAACATGCTCATGCATTTTTATATATTATAAAATGTTATAATGTATGTTTAAATGCATGGATTTGTTTTCATATTTTTTAATATAAGTGTATATTAACTATATGAAAAATTGGAAAGCATGAAGCATGTAATTACTTAAATTAAATATAAATAGTTATGTTTAATGTGATGAATGAAGCATGCTTGATTGATTTTCTTGATTGGCTTATAATTGTTATAATAAAAGAAAATCAAAATGGCATGAAGCATGAAACATCCATAGTTAATAATATAATTGTTATATTATTCATGCAATTAGTGTGGTTTAATTATTTAATTTGAATGAGATTGTTGAATGAATTAAACCCTAGATTCTTGATTATACGATTAATCATTAAAATTTGAAATAGTTCTTTAATATTAATGATTAGAAACCGTCAATCTATAATCAAGATTTGCATGCAAACATAAGATCATAGGATAAATTGGATTAATTTTAAATTGTTTAAAATTAATTAGACCTAGATCGATTTCTAATAGGATTAGAATCTTTTCTTACTTAGAATTAAAAATAGTTTTAATTGACTAAGTAGGAAAAACATCGCTATGATTATAAGGGAACTTGATAGCGCAATTTATTGTGCTATATTTTATATGATTTTATCGTTAGTCTTGAGTACTATTTGCGCATTTTTATCTATATTTGGTTTTGTTTTGTAGGAATCAAGTATTTCAATGGAATTCAACAATTTTGAGCATTATCGATGAATTAGGAGCCAAAGAATAAGTTCGAGCCAAGAAAAGAAGCTAAGGAAATGAAATTAAAGGCCTAGCGTTGAGACGCTAGCTCTTGGAGCGTCTCAACGCTGGGCGCAAGTCAGGAGGCGCGCGCATACGAGGCACCGTCGAGACGCTACCTCCACAGCATCTTGATGCTGCTAACTTTCCGAATCTGTTAGGGCGCACATTGACACAGCGTCGAGACGCTATGTCGACAGCGTCTCGACGCTGTCACGAAAAATGGGCAGTATATAAAGAAAATGATGCTTTCAGATTTAGGGAGCACTTTGGAGAGAGAAAGACGACTTCTAGAGAGAGAAAACACACAGAACAGTGCAGCAACTGAGGGGGCTTGATTCTAAGAGCTTGGATCGAGAGGTTCGTGACGGGAACGCATGCGAATCACGACCAACGAGTTTTAATCTTTCTCCCTTGTTCTTGTACTGATTTTTATGATGTATTTGACTGATTTAAATTGTACTTTAGAGACCATGAGTAGCTAGATTTCGTTTCTTAGGGGCTTGATGTAGCCATTTGTTTGTATGGATTAATTTACGGCTTTTTAGGATGTTTCGTAACGCGGTTTATTTATGCAATTGTTTGATTAATGCTTATAATCTCTTGATCACGGATTGTATGTTGTTGTTTCTGAACTAATCGCTCGGGAGAGGGTAGTTTAGATTAGACCATCAATTGCATGACTTAGGTAATTTGTTAATCGGGAGATTTGGAATTGCTTGAGAAATCGTCATGAGGATTGTTCTTATTGCTTAGGCTTACTGTTGAAATTAGATAGGGATATCAATTTCTTAATTTGCTTAAAGGATTAATTGCACTCGGGAGAGGCTTTTAATTATTCATAATCCTTGGTTTATGAACTTGTTACGAATTTGTTCTTAATTATTCGTTAAATTAATTCATGCATCTAATAGGTGAAATCAATTCCCTAAGGCCTTTCTCCATTGAGTTTCCATATTTTCTTGCTTTATTAGTTTTTCATTGATTTGCATATCTCTCGTTTATTTTCTCTAAATAAAATTGGGCAAATATACCTTTAATAATTAGGGGAACTAGAAAACCAATCCAGAGGACGACATTCGATTTTAAATCACTATGTTATAACTTGGGCCCGTACACTTGCGGTTAGCAATTTGCGTATCAAGTTTTTGGCGTCGTTGCCGGGGATTGGCAATTATTTAGTTCGCTTAATATTTTAGGGAATTTGCTTGGTCTTACTTTAGAGTGTATTTTATTTTGTTTGTTTTATTTTTCCTTTCATTCTTTATTTTCGTTGTTTTTGTTTTATTTTTTGTTTTGTTTTTCTTATTAATTTTAGGTTGTGATTGTGTATGCTAAAGAATAAGGACGCTCTGCTAGTGCCCTTTGATATTGAAATCGAAAAGACTTGCAAAAAGAACAGGAAAGAGAAGTTGGAAAGACTTGCATCAATGGCCAATCCAAATCCACAAGATGAGCAGAAGCCGATACGGGACTATTTTCAGCCTACTTTTCCTGATCAACAAGCTGGGATAGTCTACGCACCGATTAATGCAAATAATTTCGAGCTCAAAACTGGCCTCATCCAGATGGCTAGATATAGTGCATTCAGAGGATTTCCCTCTCAGGATCATAACTCTCACTTAAAATCTTTTCTTGACATCTGTGGGACTGTGAAGTTGAATGGCGTTTCTGAAGATGCCATACGCTTACGATTATTTCCGTTTTCTTTGCAGGACAAGGCTAGAGACTAGCTCCGATCACTTCCATCTGGAAGCATCACTACGTGGGACGCATTGGTTCAGGCTTTTGTTGCCAAATATTTCCCACCTGCAAAGACAGTCAAGCTGAGGACAGAGATTGGGACATTCCAGCAACTAGGAGATGAACAGTTATTTGAGGCTTGGGAACGCTATAAGGAGTTACTGAGGAAGTGTCCTTAGCATGGATACCCAGACTGGCTGCAGATCCAGTTGCTTTACAATGGTCTAAATCCAAATACTAAAACCATTGTTGATGCAGCTGCAGGTGGGACTCTGTTGTCCAAGACCGTAGAGAATGCACGAACTTTACTTGAGGATATGGCCACGAACAGCTACCAGTGGCAAACTGAGCGGTCTCCACCTAAGAAGATTGCAGGTGGGATTTATGAAATTGACAATGTAAGTTCTCTTCAAGCCCAGATGACATCCCTTGCAAATGCTTTCTTGAAATTTTTCAGGTACAGGGAGTGCACAATCTATTGAGTCAGCTGCTCTTGCATCTTAGTCTCAGGAGGAGGCCACTACTGAACAGGTTCATTATGTTGATAGAAATTCTAACTATAGGGGACACCATAATTCTGCACCCACACATTACCACCCTAATGTTAGAAATCATGAAAATTTCTCATATGCTAACACTAAGAATATCTTGAACCCTCCTGGTTATACATCTCAAAAGACTGAAAATAAACTTTCTCTTGAAGACATGGTTGGAGCTTTTATTGCAGAGTCGAGCAAAAGGACCAACAAGCTGGAGGAAGCAGTGATTGCAATAAATACCACTATAACAGGCCACAGTGCAGCAATTAAAAACATCGAAACTAAGTTCGGTCAGCTGGTCAATGTTGTAAACAGTTTGCAGAAAGGTAAAGCCTCAGCTGAACCAGAGAAAACCCAAATGGAGTATTGCAAGGCCATTACCGTGCATCAAGTGGACGAAGTTCAAGTAGCTGATACACAGGAAATTCATGAGCCTGAAGTCACTAAGGAAGAAGTTGAAGAGGGTTCTGTTGGGTTTTATGCCCTACAACTCGTAGATAGTGAATGTAACCGTTGACCGGATATTAATGAAATAATATTGATATATTTTTCCATTAATTGTTATTAGTTATTTTATATTTGTCTTTGCCTAATAATAACTCTAATCCAATAAACTAGACATCCAAGGTTGTAATATGAGTCTTGAACTATATGTAGCGACATATGGGATCATTGTTCAAGAAACAGCCTAAAGGGTCTATAGTATAGGGATAAAACTGGGTGCCTTATCCTGGTGACACTATGGATACGGTCCACTTTGTATTTGATACAAACGCTGCGAGTGGGGGTATCCTATGCAATGAGTTTGCATAAGACCGGACCGCGAAATAGTAACCACTGGTTATAACACCGTTAACTAGTTGGTTTTCTATTTCACTAGGACAACCTAGACAACTTAGTCTTAATCCTGAGTTGATTATGGACTCTTGCTCATGAGAGACTGTCCTTTGATTTGTATGGGTGAGAGTGGCCAATACGCCGACTCAATAAGCCTACCACTTTGGGGACAAGACCGAATGGGGAGCTGGGAACATAATTGTACAAGATGGAATTCACTCCTTCCCGACTTTAGGGAAGCAGATGAGTTTTCCCTTAAGTGGTTACTCCGAGTCTTGAACAAAGGGCCCTACCTTCTCAATGGCACGAGAGGGTTTTTTGTTTAATGGTTGGATCACAAACAGGTTGTCATTAGAGGAGAATTGGTACTTAAGGAAATAGAGGTAACCTAGGGATAAAACGGTAATTTGACAGAGCTGGTGTTACGGACACTCGTGAAGGACTAACTAGTCGATATTGGTCTAGATCCGTGGACACAGAAAATATGTCTGCAGTGAGAAGAGTGCAACTGTGAGTCTATAGTGGAATGTACACACAGTTAACGAATATTGATTAATGTGGTTAATGAGTTTGACCAATTAATCACACATCGTTGGAGATTCTGATCTGCAGGTCCATTAGGTCCTACTGGTAGCTCGTAAAGTAATTTGAGGCAACTAAGTAATAAAAGTAAATTGAAAATGTTCAATTTATTAAGGGAAACAAATATAATATATATTGATATATTATTATGAGAGAAATTAATATTTGAAAAGTTCAAATATAAATTTATGGAATTTTGAAAGAGTTCAAATAATAAATTAATTAATTTAAGGCCTAAAATGTGTTTGGGAAAATTAATTAATTCTAGGCCGGGAATTAAATATGTGATATTTAATTGGTGGTTAATTAATTCAAGAATTCATTAACCGGGAATTAATCAATTATGAAAATAATTAATCACCTAAGGAAGTGATTAATCAGTTATGGAAATGATCTAATCACTTATGGAATTAATTAGTCATTTGTGGAAAAGATTAATCAATTATGGAATTGATTGATCATGATTGATTAATTAAGGAATAAGATTGAATCAATTTTGGAAAAGATTGATTTAATTGAATATTTTATTCATGGCCTCTCTTCTATAAATAGAACACTAGACCTAATTGGTCATGACACTTGACACTCTTGAAAGACAAGACCTAGAATTCTCTCTAGCCTCCCTCTTAGAGAAAGACTCCCACAAGTCTTTTGCTTCCTAGACTTGGAGACATACCGGTGTAACCTCTGTGGTTATTGTGTCGATGAAGAAGAAAAATTCCAGCGATCAAGAGGGTAAGGTGGTTGCTGCGTTTTCGTTCGTGGAGCGTCGTTGGCGAAGAACGGTCAAGTCTACAACGGAGGTTTGTAACGGTTCTTCCCGTTTTCTTTAGAAAAGCATGAAAATAAATTTAGATTTATTTTTAAGCATGTTTAAACTTAATTTCCAGCAACTTTAAAAGAGGTTTAAAGTTTGTTTGAGCTTTCGTAACGGTATTTTAATGTTAATTAATATACGGCGTAAGGTCCAATCGATGCGCTTCCGCTGCGTGGGGACTTTTATTCCCTTCAGGTTCATCTTCAAACGAAGCTGAAAAGCTTACTTCTGACCCTCTTATACCTTCTCCTACGGTTCTGGTTCCAAAGCCCAAGAAAAAGAAGAAAAAGAATCCCTCAACTCAATTTAAGAAGTTTCTTGATATTTTTATGAGTTTAAATATTAATTTACCATTTGCAGAGGCTTTGGAGCAGATGCCCAGATATGTAAAATTCATGAAGGAATGGCTTTCGAGGAAAAAGAAGGAAAAGAAAGTCGAGACAATATTCCAAACCTCTACATGCAGTGCCCAACTTCAGAGGAGTATACCTAACAAACTTGCTGATCCAGGGAGTTTTTCTTTTCCTTGCAACTTTGGTACTCATTCTTTTCGTGCCTTATGTGATTTAGGCGCTAGCATTAACATAATTCCTTTATCTTTATGTAAAAAGTTAAACATAGGAGAGATTAAACCTACTGTAGTGAAACTCCAGCTAGCTGACCAATATGTAGTTAGTCCATATGGAGTAGTAGAGAATGTTTTAATCCAAGTAGGGAAGTTTTTTCTGCCTGTTGACTTCTTTGTGATGGATGTAAAGGAAAATCCTTTAGTGCATGTGATTTTAGGGAGACTATTCCTCGCAACTGGGCGAGTTATCATTGACATCGAGCGTAGGGAGCTGACTGTGCGAGTCCTACGTGAAAAAGAAATTTTTAAAGCGGTTGGAGCCTCTATAGATTGTTCTGAAGTTATGATGGTAAGTTACAGAAAAGGTGCAAGCAAGAGCACCTCCGGTGGAGCCCGTGACAATAGACCTCCTTGAAGCATATACTGTCACCACGTCGAGCTAACGACGTTAAACAAGCGCTTTTGGGAGGAAACCCAAGTGTTTTTATTTTATTTTTATTCTAATTTTCTCTCACTTTTTCTTTCTTTTTGATGCAGGTGAAGCTTTAATTTTATTAATGAAAAGAAAAGAAAAGGAGAGAAGAAGAAAAAAAAATGAAAAAATTTAAAAAGGAAAAGTTCTTGGTTTTGATTAAAAAAAAAAAAACGTTTTGGGCGAAAAACGCTACAGCGTAGCGTCGCGACGCTGTCGCGATTCTGGGCCTAAAATTTTCCAGAATCAAAATTTTGGGGATTTTTAGTGTGATTTCAAAACCCTAGCCATCGTTTGCCTTCCCCTTTGTCTCTCTGCATTCTTCCTTTGATTTCAAGTGTTCTTCTTCAAATTTCTTGCTCACACTCTTCGATTTTGTCTTCTCCTTGCCAATTTTTGCAGAAAAAGTTCGTGGGTTTGTTGGATTTCTCGCAAGTTCGCCATTTCAGGCGTGGGTTTCGAGTATTGGTACATTTTCCGGCGATTTCAGCTTGTTTTCGGCCTCTTTACAGCGTTTTGAACCTCTTTTGGCCGTGGGAGTGCTTGGTTTCGGCCATTCTCGCCGTGGGTGTGCTTGGAGTGGTCCGAGTTCGCCGTGGGTTGCAAGGTTTCGGGATTTTCAGCAAGTTTCCGGCGATTCTTCACCTTGTTTTAGTCGTGGGTGTGAAATGTTTGGTATCACATTCCTCTTTTTAGCATAAATTTTAACTTAAGGCATTAATTTCAGTTGGTTTAGAGGTTGGATTGTATGGTTTTGGGCTGAAAATCGCTTTCTTGTCGCTCTGAGGTATTTTGAGTGAATATTGAAGTCATTGGCTGCCATTTTTGGGTGTTTTAGAAAGATTTAGCGGCTGGTTTTTATGTATTTGCACCCATATTCTCTGCTTAGCTGCTGGTTTTTGTGTATGTGAACCCATATTCCCTGTTTTATTGCTGAATTGAGTACATTGGATAGTGTTGGGTATTGGGTAAGTTTGAAGCATCATTGGGTGAGCTCTTGGTGATGTTGTATTGGATTATCTCCACTGTTTAGTGCTTTTTGGACTCTCCTACTGTTGTTGTGAGCTTTGTTGCTGCTGTTGTGATTTTATTTCAGTGGCAGACGGGCTTGAATTGTAGTTGGTGGTTGTGTTTCTGTTGGCGTGGGACTGTTTATAGAAATATTTTTCCTCCTAGATTTTTAGTACCTTTTCATCAGACACAATGCACAAAAGGTCTAGGAGAAACACCGCTGCTGCCTCCTCGTCCTCCACCCCTTTTGACCAAGATAGGTTCATAAGTAGAGAAGTAGAGGAGCGATTTGAGGGATATGTTGAGAGTAGAAATTTTATCCTTGAGAGAGGCTTTAGCCCCGACCCTGAGATGCAACCAAACTTAGTAAACAATATCGTTGCGAGGGGTTGGGGCGACTTTGTTCATCATCCTGCACCTGGGGTAGCAACAATAGTGCGGGAGTTCTATGCTAATATGGAAGACAGTTCGTCTTCATCCTTTGTTCGAGGACACCGTGTCCCTTATGAATCCCACACAATCAATAGATTTTATAGGCTACTCGATTTGGAGAGAGATGACTATAACACATACCTTCAGGACCATTTACACGTCAATGAGGTCATTCAGACGGTATGTAGGCCAGGGGTCGAATGGGCTATGACTGGAGCAGAGGTGGTGAGATTCAGGACCACTGATTTGTTTGTTGACTACAGAGCGTGGCACACTTTCCTCTGCGCCAAGTTGATGCTTGTGGCGCATCTAAGTGACGTTACCAAGAGTCGTGCTATTCTTCTATTCGCTATCACCACAGGTCGTTCGGTGAATGTTGGGCAAGTTATTAATCAGTCTATGCGCCACATCCGCCGATGTAGCACGACAGTTGGGCTCGGGCATCCATCATTGATCACTACCTTATGCCGAGCCGCTGGTGTCGTGTGGGACGCCCAGGAGGAGTTGGTCCACCCCGGGGAGATCAAAGACAAGAATTTCATCAGTCTCTACCGAGGGCCTGGACCACAGGGTGCCCAGCCAATCCTCCCCATCCGCGCAGAGCCAGAGCATCATGAGCATCCTGCAGAGCCTGAGCAGCAGGAGCAGGAGGCTCCACATCCCACCATCGAGGAGCAGCTGCAGCAGCTGCGCATGGAGTTCCAGAGCCATCAGCAGGAGCACCAGAGAGAGAGGCGTAGAGATCGTCGTCATTTATTCTACATGATGCACGTGCATGCCCACTCATATCAGTGTCAGGTGGCTATTAGTACGGGTCAGCCTTTACCGCCACCTTTACCACCGTACGAGTCGCCCGAGGACGAGGACGAGTGATGCTCTGCCGCCTTCCCTCTGCACACGGTTGTTTCTTTCCCCTTCATTTCTATTTTACATTGAGGACAATGTAACTTTTAAGTTTGGGGGTGGAAAGTATTTACTTTTACTTTTGGTCTGTAATTATTTAATATATCTCCCTTGAACATTTTTGAATTATCAGGTGGTTTATTATGATTATACTCAGGGTATCATGATTGTTTCAAATTTTTATTTCCATTGAAATCTGGGTTGAATGTATATCTGTCTGAGTTGTTTGTCTTTGAGCGTGTTGTTTTGATTATGACAGCCGATGAGGATACCTAATTTCAGAAAACGGGTAAGTTATTATGTGCATCAAAAATTAAAGACAGGACTCAAGACAGGTTGATTTTATTTCATGAATCTTTTGCACCATTTGAGCATGTAGTCTCCTGTCTTAGTTTGGCGAGCTTAGAATAGAGTTATGTGATCTAGATCTTGTTGTCACCTCGAAAGGTTTAGGGACTGATTTCATGGTTAAACTGCATGATAGTTAGTAATGTTTCACTTATGAGAATATGATGTCATATCTTGCATGTTAGTGAAAAGAAAAAAAAAACAAAATGATGAATGAATGAAAGAAAAGAGAAAAATGATGAGTTGAATAAGAAAAAAAAATTGAATGAAGGTCAAAAAGAGCTACCCCTGTTGTGATCAGTTAGGTCAACCAGAGAAAACTCAGGTTAAGGGTCCCTGCAATAGGTGTGTGAAAACTAGTGACCACCACTGTTGATTATGAAAAAACTCAAAGTTTGGGGGTTGTCTACCCCATTTAGGCACCCTAGTGGCATATTACCATCTTGAATGTGGAGAGGCTTGATGATTGGGATTAGGACCAGAGTAGGGGGAAAACGAGCGAAGGGCTACATAAAACTGTTCCGGGCTTAAAGGACTGAGATAGGGAGGACTAGTCGCACACACACGTGAGAGATGAATGAAATAAATGAGGCTTATCATGACGAATGTGTTTAATCATTAATGTTTCAGTGTGATTTATCTGTGAGTTGGGATTCCTGAGGCAAGAGTCATTAGCAACACTTCCTCAAGTATTTTTGTAGACAGATCATTTTTTTTTATTCTTACTTTGCTTCATTCTTACTTTGCTCTGGACTAGCAAATGCTTAAGTTTGGGGGTATTTGATAGCGCAATTTATTGGGCTATATTTTATATGATTTTATCGTTAGTCTTGAGTACTATTTGGGCATTTTTATCTATATTTGGTTTTGTCTTGTAGGAATCAAGTATTTTAATGGAATTCGACAATTTTGAGCATTACCGATGAATTAGGAGCCAAAGAATAAGTACGGGCCAAGAAAAGAAGCTAAGGAAATGAAATTAAAGGCCTAGCGTTGAGACGCTAGCCCTTGGAGCGTCTCAACGTTGGGCGCAAGTCAGGAGGCGCGCGCATACGAGGCAGCGTCGAGACGCTACCGCCACAGCGTCTCGACGCTGCGAACTTTCCGAATCTTTGAGGGCGCACATTGACACAGCGTCGAGACGCTGTCACGAAAAATGGGCAGTATATAAAGAAAACGATGCTTTCAAATTTAGGGAGCACTTTGGAGAGAGAAAGACGACTTCTAGAGAGAGAAAACACACAGAACAGTGCAGCAACTGAGGGGGCTTGATTCTAAGAGCTTGGATCGAGAGGTTCGTGACGGGAACGCATGGGAATCACGGCCAACGAGTTTTAATCTTTCTCCCTTGTTCATGTACTGATTTTTTTATGTATTGGACTGATTTAAATTGTATTTTAGAGACCATGAGTAGCTAGATTTCGTTTCTTAGGGGCTTGATGTAGCCATTAGTATGTATGGATTAATTTACGGCTTTTTAGGACGTTTCGTAACGCGGTTTATTTATGCAATTGTTTGATTAATGCTTATAATCTCTTGATCACAGATTGTATGTTGTTGTTTCTGAACTAATCGCACGGGAGAGGGTAGTTTAGATTAGACCATCAATTGCATGACTTAGGTAATTCGTTAATCGGGAGATTTGGAATTGCTTGAGAAACCGTCATGAGGATTGTTCTTATTGCTTAGGCTTATTGTTGAAATTAGATAGGGATATCAATTTCTTAATTCGCTTAAAGGATTAATTGCACTCGGGAGAGGCTTTTAATTATTCATAATCCTTGGTTTATGAACTTGTTACGAATTTGTTCTTAATTATAAGTTAAATTAATTCATGCATCTAATAGGTGAAATCAATTCCCTAAGGCCTTTCTCCACTGAGTTTCCATATTTTCTTGCTTTTATTAGTTTTTCATATATTTGCATATCTCTCGTTTATTTTCTCTAAATAAAATTGGGCGAATATACCTTTAATAATTAGGGGAACTAGAAAACCAATCCAGAGGACGACATTCGATTTTAAATCACTATGTTATAACTTGGGCCCGTACACTTGCGGTTAGCAATTTGCGTATCAGAACTCCACTGGTAATGTTCTGTCTAAGGCTGGAGGTATTTAAGTTGACGGTTTACGGAACACCTCCTACTTGGGAACTGACCTGGAATACCGGAGTTGAATTAATTATAGTTAAATGTTAGCATGCAACGTCACTAGGTTTATTAAAAGTGTTTAATGCACCTAGATCTTCAGAGTAAAGACCTTACATTACTGAGGTTATAAGGGAACTCTCTCGGTAAAGTTCTGTCTAAGGCTGGGGGTATTTAAGTTGACGGTTTACGAAACACCTCCTACCTGGGAACTGACCCGAACATTGAGTTGAATTAACCATAGTAATGTTGACTTGCAATGTTGGGTTTATTAAAATAAGTTTAATTCACCCAAAAGATTGCAGTTGAATCTTTTCCATAATTGTTATAATAGGATCATACTTGGATAGATTGACTTAGCCGAATACTATCTAAGTTAAACAACCCTATATTAATCTCAGGACATTTTCAGTGGGAGGAAAATTACAAAACGAGATTTAAATCAAGTTTTGCTCCTATGTCCTTATATTCACAACGTGAGATTCATGCTCGGCTTCGAGTTGCGTTAGGAGCGGCCTCCCTTCAGAAAGTGTTTGCATGAATCAATATCAAGGTGAATGGGAAAAATGTCTAAAGTAAGTGGGAGCGGGACACGTGTCAATGTATCCCTCGGTGTACGCCCATAGTTCGCACCGTGAGATTCCTATGATCCACCTGCAAGTTGTCCTGGCACAACCATCCCTTCGGAGGGCCTGGTCATAGGATTCGGAACATCGTGAACTCCTGAAGAAGGATAGGAGCTCTTAGGCTAATCACCAACAGTTGTCTTTCCCTTCGGTAGCCTATTGGTGCGTGCCTCTGAGATCTGAAAGTGGGAGGGATACACTTACGAGGATGAGTTAAAAGTGTTAACAAATCCTTGACCGAACAACGGTGGCTAATGTCTATAGGAATATGAGTTATTATGGAATTAGAATTAGCTCAGAGGTGTCTCATTTCAAAGGAGGAGTGCCTGATCACCCTTCGGTGGCTGATATTCTAAACCTTTGAAACATCGTTGCAAAACTAAATCGATAGTTTTAGGGTTCTGTGATTGTCTGTTTTGCTAAATTGATTGGATTGTGTGCAATTGTTTTCTTGTATGATGGGTTAAGGCAAAGATAACTAATACGGTCATTGTTTGTTTAAATTTCAGCAATGTCTTCCTCAATTGTCTCTCTGCTTAAAAATGAGAAATTAACCGGCGAAAATTATGCTACGTGGAAGTCGAACCTGAATACGATTCTTGTTGTCGATGATCTACGGTTCGTCTTAACAGAGGGTTGTCCTCTAGCCCCTGCTCGTAATGCATCCCAAGCAGTTAAGGATGCTTATGACCGCTGGACAAAGGCCAATGATAAGACTCACGTTTATATCCTAGCCAGCTTATCTGAAGTTTTAGCTAAAAGGCATGAGGGCATGGTAACAGCGAGGGAGATTATGAACTCTCTCCAGGAGATGTTTGGACAACCGTCCTACCAACTCCACCATGACGCTCTCAAATACGTTCGGGAGCATGTCCTGGATATGATGGTCCAATTCAACGTGGTAGTGGCAAACGGGGCGGTCATAGATGAGCGTAGTCAGGTTGCATTCATCTTAGAATCTCTTCCGAAGAGTTTTCTACAGTTTCAAAGCAATGCAATGATGAATAAAATAACATTCAACCTGAATAGCCTCCTGAATGAGCTACAACTCTATCAGTCTCTTCTTAAGAACAAGGGACAGATAGAAGGAGAGGCAAACGTTGTTCACTCTAAAAGAAAGTTCGAGAAGGGTTCATCCTCTGGAACTAAATCTGTAGCCACTTCTTCAAAAAAAAACTCAGAAGAAGAAAGGAAACAAGGGGAAAGCTCCCAATACTGCTGCTAAAAGCAAGGGAAAAGCCAAAGCTATGGCATATAAGGGCAAGTGTTTCCACTGCAATGTAGATGGACATTGGAAGAGAAACTGCCCAAAGTATCTTGCTGAGAAAAAGAAGGAAAAGGAAGGTAAATTTTATTTACTGGTTTTAGAAACATGCCTGGTAGATCATGATGAGTTTACCTGGATACTTGATTCAGGAGCAAGTAATCATGTTTGCTCTTCTTTTCAGGAAAATAGTTCCTTTCGGCAGTTGAACGATGGGGAAATGACACTCAGGGTCGGAACTGGAGAAGTCATTTCAGCTAAAGCAGTGGGAGCTGCGAAGTTACTTTTTAGAAATAGATTCTTACTTTTAGAAAGTTTGTTAATCGTTCCCAAGATTAAGAGGAACTTAATTTCTATTTAATGTTTGATTGAACAATCGTATACGGTTACTTTTGATATGAATGAAGTGTTCATTTATAAAAATGGTGTACTTATTTGTTCAGCCAAATTGGAAAATAACTTGTATGTTTTAAGACCAACCGAAAACAAAGCACTTTTAAATCACGAATTATTTAAAACTACAGAAACTCAAAATAAAAGGCAAAAGATTTCTCCATCAAGTAACAATACTCATCTTTGGCATCTCAGACTTGGTCATATAAACATCGATAGGATCGGTCGTTTGGTAAAGAATGGACTTCTAAGCAAGTTAGAAGATGATTCACTACCACCTTGTGAATCTTGTCTCGAGGGAAAAATGACCAAGAGACCCTTTACTGGAAAAGGTTACAGAGCCAAAGAACCCTTAGAGTTAATACATTCGGATCTATGTGGTCCAATGAATGTAAAAGCTCGAGGAGGGTACGGATATTTCATCTCATTTATAGATGATTATTCAAGATATGGTTACTTGTACCTAATGGGACATAAGTCTGAAGCCCTTGAAAAGTTTAAGGAGTTTATTGTGATCAGATTGTGACCGAATTGCTGTCTGACATGGAATTTGATTTTGATTTGCATTTGTTTTGCTTTTGCAGGTTGAAGTTGGTGCATGAACAAGGGGTGTCCACTCCTTGACATTGATCCGGAGATAGAAAGAACATTTCGTCGTCAAAGGAAGGAACAAAGTCGAAAGAGAAGGGAACAACAAGAGTTGAGCGCACAAGAATCTCTAGAAGAAGCTTCTTACATACAAGAGTTTCCAATGGAACCTCCTTGAGTTGATCCTCAAGTTAATCCACAGAATCGTGGAATGGAGCAAAATGGTGGGAGAATTCCTCCTGTTCCTCCAGTTCCACCGGTACCACAACAAGATAATCCCATCTATATTGCTGAAGACCGCAATAGAGCAATAAGGGACTGCACTTTACTAGTTTTTCAGACATTAAATCCTAGATGTTTGGAGCCACCGATTGATGCTCCATAGTTTGAACTTAAACCAGTGATGTTCCAGATGTTGAATACAATGGGCCAATTCCCTGGACTTACAAATGAAGATCCACACAAACATATTAAGCTATTTTTTAGAGTTTGCAATTCTTTTAAAGTCACAGGAGTGCCAGAAGATACTTTGAAGCTAAAGTTTTTTCCATTTTCTTTGCAGGGAGATGTTGAAGCTTGGTTGGATTCATTCCCTCCAAACTCCATCACTTCTTGGAATGATTTGGCTGAGAAATTCTTAGAGAAGTTTTTTCCCTCCAATAAAAATGCCAAGTACATAGATGAAATTATTGCTTTCAGTCAATCTTACAATGAACCTTTGGATGCAGCTTGGGAAAGATTTCAAAAGCTGGTTCGGAAGTGTCCACACCACGAATTGCCTGCCTACATTATCTTGGGGCATTTTTATAGTGGATTAGATCAAGCTTCAAAGGCACTAGTGAACGCATCTGCAAATGGATCTTTCTTGAAGAAGTCTGCAAATGAGGCACATGCTATCTTCGACACCATAGCCACCAACAATAGAGATTGGGGAGAGACTGAGCCGACAACAATTTTAAAGAATCCAGTAAAAGTAGTGGAAGCAGAGGCTAATTCTACGATGCAAGCCCAGATCAAGGCTATCCATAGCATGATGATGGGCATGACCATGTGAAGGGATAATATCCCTTGCGCAGCGGAAACGATCAAGATCTTAACTCAGATTTTAATTCAAACTAAATTATCATACGTTGGCAAATTAAATCGCAGCAATAAAATAGTATAAATAATGCTCTAAATTTATTATAAAACATGCTAATTCATATTTAGATCTAATCTAAATTGGAGCCTATTGATCCAAGATCAAGAACACTATACCTTTGAAGACGTTCTTGACCCGTTTCACCAAAATTCCTTGGTTCTCCACCCAAAAACAGCACCAAAAAGGCTCCTTTTCTTGCTGGAAATTTATCACGAACACCACCAAAGGGTTGCACCGGTATTCTCTGGAAGGATATGCGTTAGGCACTTGTGGGAGCCTGATTTTCTAAGGGTTAGGAGGATTTTTCTTCTCTGTATTCTTGTGAGAATAATCACAGAGCGTTCTGGAGAGTGAGAGAGAGAATGTGTGTGAGAGGGTTGAGAGATTCAGAAAACCAAGTGAATGATCGTGATTAAACTGAGGGAGTGGTTATTCAACGGATGAAAACTACCACTCCCTAAAATTTCTCCCTATCACGCATGAAGCCTAGGTTAGTGGACCAACAATTCCATCAGTTACTTTAACTGATGAAATAATTAATTTAATAATAATATTAAATTAATTCAATTAATTAAATTAACATTTAATTTAATAATTGAATAAACCCTTTTATAATAATTCCTCATAACCTATTGTTTTAATAAAATTCAATTAAATAAAATTTAATTAAATTAATTAAAACTAATTATTAATTAATATAATAATTAATTAATATATTAATTAATATTATAATTAAATATCTCATATTTAATTATATCTCTCTCCAAATAAACTATAGTATTAATGTACATCTAATGTGCATTAATTATAACCTATAGTTTTATAATGTGAATCAAATTCATATTTTATGTGAATATTCGAACCCCTTCGAATATTCAATTCTCCCTTAGAAATTTACCTCAACACCCTTATAGAGCTACCGGTAGGACCTAATGGACCTACAGATCAGAAGCTCCAACGATGTGAGATTTAATGGCTAAACTCATTAACCAAATTAATCAATGTTCGTTAACTGTCGTTCACTCCACTATAAAACCACAACTGCACTCTTCTCTCTGCAAATATATTTTTGTGTCCACAGATATCGACCATCGATAGCAAGTTAGCCCTTCACGTGTGTTCGTACCCTAGCTAGGTCAAATTACTGTTTTACCCCTAGGCTACCTCTTCATCCTTAAGTACCAGTGCTCCTATAATTAACAACCTGTTGGGGCGATTACCGCAAGCGCACGGGTCGTCACAAGTAATATAAAACGGTAAGTAATACCGAGTATCGAATCAACAAGAAGGCGAAGCGAAAATTAAGCAAAAATAAAATCTCTTGAGCACTAAAGGTACTTGGGCGAAATAATATTTAGGGAACAACTCATGCAATAAAGAGGAATTTAAAATTCAAAGCAATTAAAGAAAATAAGTTGATGAATAAAAAAACTAAAATATGGAGAAATAGTTTTCTATTAATGGGAAGATGGGTCTTGAAAATCAATTATTAGCTAAACAATTGTTATAATTATCTTATCTCATAGCCCAACTAATTATAATCCTAGAATCTCCATTAATCACATAGGTTCTCCCGTCGGTTTCCCCTAATTGTAATTAATTCATTTTAACAACCTAAGTGTCCTTAGCGCCATTAAAAATCATTAATTATTACGCTCTGATTCATTTTAGGAATCTAAGTTTAATCAACTAATCCCAGTGTCACGACGGGCAATTAAACTAGTTGCATGGATTATAATCTATCCTAATTTCTCTCCGTCAAGTTTCCATTAAGAATAAGATCATTACAGAATTGGCCAGATTGAGTAAAGCATTAAACACATCCATACAAATAATTAGGAAAAAAGGGCAAGAGACAATAAATTATAACAATATTTCAACTATAATTTCATTTCAAGACCCCAAATTGGGGTTTAGCTACACATGGCTAAAATATCCACAACATTTACAATAGAAAGCATAATTAAGAGAATAAAAGGAAAGGAATTGACTGTCGAAAAACCCCTTCGCTGACGCTTGGAGCCCCGCTGACTACTCCTTCAGCCTCCTAAGATGCTCCCCAAAATTCCCTAAAATATTTCCCACTAAGAAACCTCTCAAAAAGGCTAGAAAGCCTTGAGAGAGGCTCCAAAGGAGCCAAGGGAGGGAGGAAAGGAAGGAAATGATGGAATGATTGATGACAAAATGAGGCACCAAGAGGTGCCTTTTATAGGCTCGGACTCGGGGTAGCGTCGCGACGCTACATTGCACAGCGTCGTGACGCTGCTATGCACACGTCTTGTTGCCCAAGAAATGGGTAGCGTCGCGACGCTATCTTCACAGCGTCTCGACGCTGGCCCAATTTCAAGAATTTTCCAACTTTGGTTTGGGCTGAATTTTAGGCATTCTCTTTACTTCTTTTTGGGCATTTTCATTATGATTGTCCTCTTTGGATCCCCTTTTGATCCAAGCTTGGATTTAGGCTTCATTTGCTTCATTTTTTGCACTTTTTCTCCAAAAATCACCGACTTTGCTCTTAAGGACCAACTAACAGAATACATTAAATATTTTCATTAAAAACACGATTAAAGCACAGAAAAGCCTAATAAATTAGGACTAAAATAATGACATTTCTGCTCGCTATCACAACCTGTTTGAGATCCAACCAACAAACAGAAGTCTCTCTCGTGCAATAGGGAGGGTAGGGCCCATTGTTCAAGACCCGGAGACACCACTTAAGGGAACACACCTCTACTTACCCTAAAGTTGGGAAGGAGTGAATTCCATCTTGTAAGACTATGTTCCCAACTCTCCACTCGATCTTGTCTCCAAAATGGTAGGCTTATTGAGTCAGCGTGCAGGCCACTCTCAACCGTACAAATCAAATGATAGGAGTCCATAATCCACTCAGGATTAAGGCCAAGTTGCCTAGGTCATCCTAGTGAGATAGAAACCGAGCTAACTAACGGTGTTACAGTTAGTGGTTATCTATTTCGGGGTCCGGTCTTTCTACGAACTCATTGTACAGGATACCCCCACTCGCATGTCAACTACATGAATGCGTTGGATTATTACGTTTGTATCATTATACAAAGCGAGTCGTATCCATAGTGTCACCAGGATAAGGTACCCAACCTTATCCCTATACTACTGACACTTTAGGCTAAAACTTGAACATCGATCCCCGTATGTCCCTACATACTAGTTCAAGCCTCATTCTATTAGCCTTGGATGTTTAGTTTATTGGATTAGGGTTAATAAGATAAGATATGACACAAACATAAATAATACATCACTTTTATTAATGTTCGATCAAATGTACATTTACTATCTACGAGTTTTAGGGCATAAAATCCAACACCATGAACAACCAAGCCAACATAGCCCCTGCCAATGCTATTTCTTCTCTCTATTGTGAAATTTGTGGTGAGGAACACATCGTTGATAATTGTTCACTAAATCCAGCGTCTGTCTTTTATGTAGGTCCAGAGGGGAGCCAGAACCAAGATAGATGAAATCCATATTCGGCCACATACAACCCAGGTTGGAGACAACATCCAAACTTCTATTGGGGATGACAAGCCGAGTCGAGTAATTTCAACACAAATCAATTTGGGAAACCTCCTACACAACAGTAGCCACAGATAAACATCTAACAAGTTCAGGTGCAGAGTCAATATGTGGATGGGATTTATCAAGTAGAGGTTGCTTCCAAGAACTCACGACTCCACAGTTTCTCCGGACAAAATTCTTTTGGTTTTTGCTATTTTGAGATCTCTAAGTATTGACGTCGATAAGATTATCTCCAGCGAGATTCATAATTGTTGGGGGAGAAAGGTGGGCAAACTATTTTTCCCCAACACAATCACGATGTTATGCCAAAGGGTAGGGGTTCCCACGAGCGGTGAAGATGTAATTTTATGGACACCAATCTTGGCAAGGCTGGAAAGGACGCAGGAAGCTTGCCAAGGTGGATTGGTGTTCGACATCCACAACATTCAAGAACAACTTCAACTGCATTCCAGCCGAATGGAGTTTGTTGAGAGGCAATTCCAAAGTTATTGGAATTATGTTTAAATGAGGGATGCTACACTTAGGAGGGCTCTACAGTCAAATTTTTCCAAACCATATCAGACCTTCCTCGTTTTCCCTAATGATCTGTTGAACCCCTGGATCCCACCACCGCCGATTGAAAGAGAAGAAGAATAAGATCAGGATGCTGGTTAGAAGGATTAGAAAAGGGAAGAAAAGTCCAGTGAGCTTTTGTTTTGCTGAAATATTTTTGCTACTATCGTATTTCCTAACCAAGTTTTTTTTTTATGTTTTTAGGATTTCTTCTTTTATGTTTTTCTTTCTGCTGGTCTGGAAAATCCAATCTCCTATATTTTAAATCTCTTCTTTATTTTAATGAAATTTCTGAAGTTTTTAATTCTATGGCACACCAGAGTATTCCTAACTTAACTTTTCTTTTGAATTTTTGAAGCTTGGACTAATTAGCTTAATTAGATCAAGCACTACTACAAAAACGACCTTTAATGATGGATAGAAAAAAGGGCGCGGACAGTTTAATGACGGACGAAATATGCACGTCACTTTTAATGTCGGACGCCCCTTTATCTGAAATTTTGGGCTTTTAATGTCGGGCATTGACCGACATTAAAAGCTCGATTAAGGAACTGGAGAATTAAAATAAAAAAGAAAAAAGTTGTTGCCAACAATACCGCAAGTGCACGGGCCGCAAGTAATATAAAATGATAATTAAGCAAAGCAATAATTCCTTGAACACTAAAAATACTTATGGGAAATAATATTTAGGAACCAAACCATGAAACCAAAATGAATTTAAAATTAAAGCAAATAAAGATTAAAAATTGATCAATCAAGGAAATAATAAAATGTGGAGAAAGAGTTTTAAGGGAGAAGTGGGGTCTTGAAAATCAATTAATAGCTAAATAATTATTACAATTATCCTATCTCGTTGCCCAACTAATTATAATCCTAGAATCTCCATTAGTCACATAGGTTCTCCTGTCGGTTTCCCCTAATTATAATTAATCCATTTTAACAACCTAAGTGTCCTTAGCGTCATTAAAATTCATTAATTATTACACTCTGGTTCATTTTAGTAATCTAAGTTTAATAAACTAATCTCGTTGTCACTACGAGCAATTAAACTAGTTGCATGGATTATGATCTATCCTAATTTCTCTCCATCGAGTTTCCATTAAGAATTGTATCAATACACAATTGGCCAGATTGCATACATCATTATGAGCATCCATACAAATAATTAGCAAAAGAGGGCAAGAGATAGACAATTATAATAACATTTAACTATATATTTTCATTTCTAGACCCTAAATTGGGGTTTAGCTATACATGGCTATAATATCCACAAGATATACAATGGAAAGTATAAAATTGAGCAAAATAAGAGAAGAGGAAATGACCATTGAAGACCCCATCGCTAGCACTTGGAGTCCCTCTGAGCATGCCTTGAGCCTCCTAGAGTGATCCCAAAAGCTCCCCAAAATTTTCCCACATACTAACTCTAAAAAAGGCTAGAAAGCCTTGAGAGAATGCTCAATAAGAGGCAAGGAAGGAAAGGAAGGAAAGGATGGAGAATTGATTGATGAGAAAAATGGGCACCAAGGGAGGTTGTTTATAGGCCCGGAATAGGGACAGCGTCGCGACGCTGTGACGTCACCCAACTTGTTCGCCAAGAAATGGGACAGCGTCTCGACGCTGTTTGGTTTTCAATGCAGTGGACGCGGATTTGGGCTTCAATCTTTGGCCAACTTCAATTCTTTTTGGACCTCTTCTTCATGGTTGACTTCTTGGGCTCCCCCTTTGACCCATGGTTGGGCTTGGATTGCTCATTTTTTGGCATTTTTCTACCAAAAATCCATAAAATGCTCCTAAAGACAAAATAACAAATTATTTTAGATTTCTTCAATAAAAACACAATTAAAGCGTTCAAAAGCTTAATAATTTAGGACTAAAATAGTGACATTTATGTCCGCTATCACACCCCCAAACTTAAGTTTTTGCTAGTCACGAGCAAAATAACTTCGAAAGATGCATGAAATAGAATCACTCAAGCCTCAATGATTTTGGAACTTTTAAGCTAAAATGGAAAACATGCAAGTGGAATAAGCAAGCACCGCATACTCATGAAGAAATCTTAAAAGAGTTTGAACTTAAGATTAATGAATAACATGCTCAAGACTTATCTAATGATTTTTTTACTAACCTAAATTAGTCTTATGGCTTTCTCCATTTGTTTTCCCCCTACACTGGCTAAGAGTCCCTAATAGGTCGGAGTTCTACTATCATGCAAAAAAAAAGAAACTAGGGCGCCTGTCATTTTTCTTTTTCATGGGGGAGCTAAACTCACAAAAAAAATTCACTTTCTCTTTCTTTTGCTTCTCCCCCAAACTTGTATTTTTATATCTAATGGTACTAGCTTTTACACTAGGTGCAGGGACCCTTAACCCGAATTTTATTCTCTCGTTGGCCTAACTGATCACACCGTAGGTAGCTCTTTTTACCCCTAGGCTTTTCTTTTGTGCAAGCAATAAAAAAATTCTTTTTCAACAGATTTTTTCTTTTTCTCTCTCTTTTCTTTTGTTGCTTTTCTCTCAGCAGGCATAACAATTTTTTTTACTTAGTTCTTAAAACAATCAAGCATGAACTCCCAATGTTAGAAAGTAAGCCTAACGGGGTGACAAACAACTTTAAAAATCAAATAAAAATCTAGATTTTCAAAGATGTCACAAGATAAGACTATTGCATGCTTTAGACATTAAAACTAAGTATTAAAAAATTTTAAAAATTCACAATTTCTGCTATGCTCCAAGATTCCACAGCATATAAACCATTTTCTCCCAAAACTTCTAAAATCACATCCTCGGCTATCATAGCTATCTATTCATGCATCCAACGGAATTTAAATATGCTCAACACAGCGAAAGCCTCCCCCTGATGTGGACTTTTCCTACCGCAAGCGCACGGGTCAAGTAATAATATAGTGAAAGTAAATTCGAATGTCGTCCTCTGGATTGGATTTTTAAGCAAATCAAGTATTGTGAATAATCTCGCTCAATTTTATTTAGGGATAAAAAAGTGATGATTGAATGATAATAAAGCCAAATCAAAGCAAGTAAAAAGAATGGAAATTCAATTGGGGAAACTACTTAGGGAATTGATTTCGCCGATTTAGTTTAGGATTGATTTTAAAGAATAAGTTATTATGCACAATGAAATTATGAGCCAAAGACCCTTTAATCACAACTACCTCTCCCGAGTATAATTGATTCTCATGCAAATTAAACAACTTGATATCCCTATCTAAGTTTATTAATCATGCAAGGCAATGAGATCTTTCAACCAATTCTAAAGTTAATCTAAAACCGTCATGAATTAGAAAGTAAACTTTAGTCATGCAATCTTGAGTAAGTCTAAATCAAATCCCCTCTCCCGAGCTAGATTCGAAACTTAAATCATCCAACTAATGGCCAATTAATTGAAAGCATTATATCAAGATTACAAACATAATAACATTGCACAACTTAAACCATAAATCAATCCATAAACTTAATCAACTACATCAATCCCTATGCTACAAGGTTAGCTACTCATGAATGTAAATACAAGCTCAACTAAACATGTGAAATCCATAAATCTAGCTAAAGAAAGGAAAAGGGAAAAGAAAACTCAATGTAGGCCGAGATCTAACGTCCCCGTCACGATCCCCACGAACGATGGGTTGATTTCCAACTTCCTCCCTTTGTTTCAACCTCCAAAGTGCTCTGTTCTGCTCTATTTACGGCTCCAAAAGGTCCCAAATCGAACTCCCCCAAAACCTAGCCGAAAATAAGCCTTTATTCTGTTTTTTCGTCGTAGCGTCGAGACGCTGCCTTCAAAACGCGCGTTTCAGGAAAGGAAATTATACAGCGTCGAGACGCTAACGTCGTAGCGTCGAGACGCTGTGACCTTTACGCGCCTGTTCTGATATGGAATGCTAGCGTCGAGACGCCTAAGGGCTAGCGTCTCGACGATAGTCACCTTTTTACCGAATTTGGACTTTTTTCCATTTTGATTCTTTTTCCTTCCTTTGCATCTTTTCACGTCCCGAGCACCCGATTAACTCCACTATTGCATTTTGGCTCTAATCAACCTTTTCCTACAAAATAAACAATAAAGCACAATAAAATGCACCAAACATCATAAAAGACTAGCTAAATTAAATAAGTAAAAGTAGCTAGCTATGCTCGCTATCAAATACCCCCAAACTTAAGCTTTTGCTAGTCCTCGAGCAAACTATAAATTAAACATACAGTAGAAAAATGGATGCAACAATCATAACTCAATCCTCAAGACTCAACAGTCAATAGCCAAGCAAGCAATAGACATCTCATCCCCGGCAACGGCGCCAAAAACTTGATGTGGACTTTTCCTACCGCAAGCGCACAGGTCAAGTAATAATATAGTGAAAGTAAATTCGAATGTCGTCCTCTGGATTGGATTTTTAAGCAAATCAAGTATTGTGAATAATCTCGCTCAATTTTATTTAGAGATTAAAAAGTGATGATTGAATGATAATAAAGCCAAATCAAAGCAAGTAAAAATAATGGAAATTCAATTGGGAAAACTACTTAGGGAATTGATTTCGCCGATTTAGTTTAGGATTGATTTTAAAGAATAAGTTATTATGCACAATGAAATTATGAGCCAAAGACCCTTTAATCACAACTACCTCTCCCGAGTATAATTGATTCTCATGCAAATTAAACAACTTGATATCCCTATCTAAGTTTATTAATCATGCAAGGCAATGAGATCTTTCAACCAATTCTAAAGTTAATCTAAAACCGTCATGAATTAGAAAGTAAACTTTAGTCATGCAATCTTGAGTAAGTCTAAATCAAATCCCCTCTCCCGAGCTAGATTCGAAACTTAAATCATCCAACTAATGGCCAATTAATTGAAAGCATTATATCAAGATTACAAACATAATAACATTGCACAACTTAAACCATAAATCAATCCATAAACTTAATCAACTACATCAATCCCTATGCTACAAGGTTAGCTACTCATGAATGTAAATACAAGCTCAACTAAACATGTGAAATCCATAAATCTAGCTAAAGAAAGGAAAAGGGAAAAGAAAACTCAATGTAGGCCGAGATCTAACGTCCCCATCACGATCCCCACGAACGATGGGTTGATTTCCAACTTCCTCCCTTTGTTTCGGCCTCCAAAGTGCTCTGTTCTGCTCTGTTTACGGCTCCAAAAGGTCCCAAATCGAACTCCCTCAAAACCTAGCCGAAAATAAGCCTTTATTCTGTTTTTTTCGTCGTAGCATCGAGACGCTGTTAAGACAGCGTCTCGACGCTGCCTTCAAAACGCGCGTTTCAGTAAGCAGAATAACACAGCGTCGAGACGCTAAAGTCGCAGCATCTCGACGCTGTGACCTTTACGCGCCTAATAAGATATGGAATGTGAGCGAGCGTCTCGACGCTAGCTTGCTGTTGACCGAATTTTGACTTTTTTCTCTTCAACTCATTTCATTCCTTTGCATCTTTTCACGTCCCGAGCACCCGATTAACTCTAA
Source organism: Luffa acutangula (assembly GCA_036850905.1). Lineage (NCBI taxonomy): Eukaryota > Viridiplantae > Streptophyta > Magnoliopsida > Cucurbitales > Cucurbitaceae > Luffa > Luffa acutangula. The sequence goes on from CM072098.1 coordinate 24,414,412, forward strand.
TATTGCGTTATAGCTCCAATCAACCATTTCCTACAAAATAAACAATAAAGCACAATAAAATGGCCCAAAAATCATAAAAGACTAACTAAATTAAATAAGTAAGGATAACTAGCTATGCTCGCTATCAAATAAGACAGCGTCTCGACGCTGCCTTCAAAACGCGCGTTTCAGGAAAGGAAATTATACAGCGTCGAGACGCTAAGGTCGTAGCGTCGAGACGCTGTGACCTTTACGCGCCTGTTCTGATATGGAATGCTAGCGTCGAGACGCCTAAGGGCTAGCGTCTCGACGATAGTCACCTTTTGACCGAATTTTGACTTTTTTCCATTTTGATTCTTTTTCCTTCCTTTGCATCTTTTCGCGTCCCGAGCACCCGATTAACTCCACTATTGCATTTTGGCTCTAATCAACCTTTTCCTACAAAATAAACAATAAAGCACAATAAAATGCCCCAAACATCATAAAAGACTAGCTAAATTAAATAAGTAAAAGTAGCTAGCTATGCTCGCTATCACCCCCCAAACTTAAACTAAACATTGTCCTCAATGTTTACAAACAATAAAGCATTAAGAGGGATACTGAGACTTCCTGAGTTAGGAGCAATTCATCCTCCTCCTTTGGATTCAGAAAATGGGATTCTTGGAGCTTTGTGACTTGCTAAGGTGATCCTGCAAATCAAAATTCGATCACGAAGCAAGCAAAATTATTTACAGCAAAAATACCTAAACTTTTAATCCTTGGGTTGCCTCCCAAGCAGCGCTTTCTTTAACGTCGTCAGCTAGACGAGGCTCGGCACGCTTTCTGAGGCTCGAAATAAAAATTTTCATCATCCTTCGGGCCTTGAAGAAAATCACGCATCGACTTACAAACTGCAAAGAAGAGAGAAAAAAAAATTTCCCCTGGCCCGTCATCACTGAAGAGATTGCCATAATAGCATTTCAAAAAATATATAGCAGCATGAAATCTCTTTTCTAAGTCTCTATTTTCAAAACAGTTATTCACAGAGTCATCCAGTGTCATGATATCTACTGGTTTAGGATATGAGGATGGCTTATCAACTATGCCTATCCACTCAACAAATATAATATTTACATGCTGATGAGATTGATGACATGCAAAAATGTCATCATTTTCCTATTAATCTTAGTTTTGTGCATTAATTGTGAGCTTTAATGTATTTTTATGTAGATTTTGTAGAAAACCGAATTCGAGATGCAAAACCAAGAATTTTACAAATTTTGGGTTTAAAAAGAAGACTTTGGACCATAAAAGGAGAAAAGAAAAGAGAATATTTGAAGTGAAAGCCCAAAAGCCCAAAAGAAATGAAGATTGAAGGCAAAATCCGCACATGAGGCTTCTAGAAGGCCTAGCGTCGAGACGCTAGGACCAGAGCGTCGAGACGGTAGGTAATCAGTTAAGAAAATTCCAGAATCGTGGTAGCGTCGCGACACTGCAACAACTTCTGCTCCAAGAAAACCTGTCGTCACAGTGTCTCGACGCTATGACGTAGCGTCTTGACGCTGTGCGTTTTGGGCAGCAAGCTACCTCCATTTCTGCTCCTATAAAAAGGGCCCTCTCCCAAGGTTCATATCATCCCATTTTGGGGAGCTCTCCCCTAGCTCAATAGAGAGAAAAAGTGAGAAGAATTCTGAGGAAAAAGGCAGAATTGATCGGGATTTCAAAGCTCGGGAATCGAGATGATCATGACGGGAGCTTGGGATCAAAACCACGGTTATTTCTATCTTATGTCTTTGTAATTTCTTATTTTAGATTGAGTTAGGACCATGGGTCTGTTGGGTTTTATGCCCTAAAACTCGTAGATAGTGAATGTAACCGTTGAGCGGATATTAATAAAATAATATTGATATATTTTTCCATTAATTGTTATTAGTTATTTTATATTTGTCTTTGCCTAATAATAACCCTAATCCAATAAACTAGACATCCAAGGTTGTAATATGAGTCTTGAACTATATGTAGCGACATATGGGATCATTGTTCAAGAAACAACCTAAAGGGTCTATAGTATAGGGATAAGACTGGGTGCCTTATTGATGTGGAATTTTCCTTACCGCAAGCGCACGGGTCAAGTAATAATAAAGAGTTCGTATAAACGAGTGTCGTCCTCTGGATTGGATTTTGAAGCAAATCAAGTATTGTGAATTATCTTGCCCAATTTTATTTAGGGATCAAAAAGTGATGATTGAATGATAAGAAAACCAAATAAAAGCAAGTAAAAAGAATGGAAATTCAATTGGGAAAAGTACTTAGGGAATTGACTTCGCCGATTTAGTTTAGGATTGATTTTAAGGAATAAGTTATTATGCACAATGAAGTTATGAGCCAAAGACCCTTTAATCACAACTACCTCTCCCGAGTATAATTGATTCTCATTCAAATTAACCAACTTGATATCCCTATCTAAGTTTATTAATCATGCAAGGCAATGAGATCTTTTAACCAATTCTAAAGTTAATCTAAAACCGTCATGAATTAGAAAGTAAACTTTAGTCATGCAATCTTGAGTAAGTCGATATTAAATCCCCTCTCCCAAGCTAGATTCAAAACTTAAATCATTCAACTAATGGCCAATTAATTGAAAGCATTAAATCAAGATTACAAACATAATAAACATTGCATAACTTAAACCATAAATCAATCCATAAACACAATCAACTACATCAATCCCTAAGCTTTGAGTTTAGCTACTCATGAATGTAAATACAAGCTCAACTAAACATGTGAATGCCATAAATCTAGCTAAAGAAAGGAAAGGGAAAAGAAAACTCAATGTAGGCCGAGTCCGACGTCCCCGTCACGATCCCCACGAACAATGGGTTGATTTCCAACTTCTTCCCTTTGTTTTTAGCCTCCAAGTGCTCTGTTCTGCTCTGTTTACGGCTCCCAAAGGTCCTAAATCGAAGTCCCCCAAAACCTAGCCGAAAATAAGCCTTTATTCTGTTTTTTTCGTCGTAGCGTCGAGATGCTGTCAAGACAGCGTCTCGACGCTGCCTTCAAAACGCGCGTTTCAGTAAGCGAAATAACACAACGTCGAGACGCTAAGGTCGCAGCGTCGAGACGCTGTGACCTTTACGCGCCTAATCAAATATGGAATGTGAGTGTCTCGACGCTCAAGAGCTAGCGTCTCGACGCTAGCCTGCTGTTGACCGAAATTTGACTTTTTTCCTCTTTAACTCTTTTCATTCATTTGCATCTTTTCACGTCCCGAGCACCCGATTAACTCTAATATTGCGCTATAGCTCCAATCAACCATTTCCTACAAAATAAACAATTAAGTGCAATAAAATGGTCGATAATCATCAAAGACTATCTAAATTAAATAAATAAAGATAGCTAGCTATGCTCGCTATCACTTATCCTGGTGACACTATGGATACGGCCCACTTTGTATTTGATACAAACGCTGCGATCCAACGCGTTCGTGTAGGAGACATGCGAGTGGGCGTATCCTATGCAATGAGTTTGCATAAGACCGGACCACGAAAAAGTAACCACTGTTTATAACACCGTTAACTAGTTGGTTTTCTATTTCACTAGGACGACCTAGACAACTTAGTCTTAATCCTGAGTTGATTATGGACTCCTGCTCATGAGAGATTGTCCTTTGATTTGTATGGGTGAGAGTGGCCAATACGCCGACTCAATAAGCCTACCATTTTGGGGACAACACTGAATGGGGAGCTGGGAACATAATCGTACAAGATGGAATTCACTCCTTCCCGACTTTAGGGAAGCAGATGAGTGTTCCCTTAAGTGGTTACTCCGAGTCTTGAACAAAGGGCCCTACCCTCTCAATGGCACGAGATGGTTTTCTGTTTGATGGTTGGACCACAAACAGGTTGTTCATTAGAGGAGAATTGGTACTTAAGGAAATAGAGGTAACCTAGGGGTAAAATGGTAATTTGACCCAGCTGGTGTTACGGACACTTGTGAAGGACTAACTAGTCGATATTGGTCTATATCCGTGGACATAGAAAATATGTCTGCAGTGAGAAGAGTGCAACTGTGAGTCTATAGTGGAATGAACACACAGTTAACGAATATTGATTAATGTGATTAATGAGTTTGACCAATTAATCTCACATCGTTGGAGCTTCTGATCTGCAGGTCCATTAGGTCCCACTGGTAGCTCATAAAGTAATTTGAGGCAACTAAGTAATAAATGTAAATTGAAAATGTTCAATTTACTAAGGGAAACAAATATAATATATATTGATATATTATTATGAGAGAAATTAATATTTGAAGAAGTTCAAATATAAATTTATGGAAGTTTGAAAGAGTTCAAATAATGAATTAATTTAAGGCCTAAAATGTGTTTGGGCAAATTAATTAATTCTAGGCCGGAAATTAAATATGTGATATTTAATTGGTGGTTAATTAATTAAAGAATTCATTAACCGGGAATTAATCAATTATGGAAATAATTAATCACTTAAGGAAGTGATTAATCATTTATGGAAATGATCTAATCACTTATGGAAGTAATTAGTCATTTGTGGAAAAGATTAATCAATTATGGAATTGATTGATCATGATTGATTAATTAAGGAATAAGATTGAATCAATTTTGGAAAAGATTGATTTAATTGAATATTTTATTCATGGCCTCTCTTCTATAAATAGAACACTAGACCTAATTGGTCATGACACTTGAAATTTTGCTCTTGCTCTTAGACTCTCAAAGATGATGTGGATTTTTCCTAACCGCAAGCGCACGGGTCAAGTAATAATATAGTGAATAGTAAATTCGAATGTCGTCCTCTGGATTGGATTTTTAAGCAAATCGAGTATTATGAATAATCTTGCCCAATTTTATTTAGGGATCAAAAAGTGATGAATAGGTGATAATAAAACTAAATCAAAGCAAGTAAAAAGAATGGAAATTCAATTGGGAAAACTACTTAGGGAATTGATTTCGCCGATTTAGTTTAGGATTGATTTTAAGGAATAAGTTATTATGCACAATGAAATTATGAGCCAAAGACCCTTTAATCACAACTAACTCTCCCGAGTATAATTGATTCTCATGCAAATTAACCAACTTGATATCCCTATCTAAGTTTATTAAAATGCAAGGCAATGAGATCTTTTAACTAATTCTAAAGATAATCTAAAACCGTCAAGAATTAGAAAGTAAACTTTATTCATGCAATCTTGAGTAAGTCTAGATCAAATCCCCTCTCCCGAGCTAGATTCGAAACTTAAATCATCCAACTAATGGCCAATTAATTGAAAGCATTAAATCAAGACTACAAACACAATAACATTGCACAACTTAAACCATAAATCAATCCATAAACTTAATCCACTACATCAATCCCTAAGCTACAAGTTTAGCTACTCATGAATGTAAATACAATCTCCACTAAACATTTGAAAGCCATAAATCTAACTAAAGAAAGAAAAGGGAAAAGAAAACTCAATGTAGGCCGAGTCCCGACGTCCCCGTCACGATCCCCACGAACAATGGGTTGATTTCCAAGTTCCTCCTTTGTTTGCAGCTCCAAAAGTGCTCTATTCTGTCCTCTTTACGGCTCCAAAAGGTCCCAAATTGATCCCCCCAAAAACCTAGCCGAAGTGAAGCTTTTATTCTGATTTTTCGTCTTAGCGTCGAGACGCGACGCTGCCTCTTAAACGCGCGTTCTGAATAAGGAAAAACGGTAGCGTCGGGACGCTTCCTATCATAGCGTCTCGACGCTGTAAGCTTTACGCGCCTAATCTGATATGGAATGTGAGCGTCGAGACGCTCAAGAGCTAGCGTCGAGACGCTAGCCTGCTGTTGACCGAGATTTGACTTTTCTCCACTTTTACTCTTTTCATTCCTTTGCATCTTTTCACGCCCCGAGCACCCGATTAACTCCGATATTGCATTATAGCTCCAATCAACCATTTCCTACAAAATAAACAATAAAGCACAATAAAATGGCCCAAACATCATAAAAGACTAGCTAAATTAAATAAGTAAAAGTAGCTAGCTATGCTCGCTATCAAATACCCCCAAACTTAAGCTTTTGCTAGTCCTCGAGCAAACTCTAAATCAGACATATAATGGAAGAATAGATGCAACAATCATAACTCAATCCTCAAGGCTCAAAAGTCAATAACCAAGCAAGCAAGAGATATGCACATAAGGACCAATGAGGGAGACAAATTAAAAGTTTTCCAAAATTAACTTGCATAAGCGAGATCTATCTCAACAAGATCAGACTCTACTAGCCCGGGATTGGATTATTAAACTCTCAGCTCATCTTCCCTCTACACTGGCACTAAGGTTTCACTAATGAGTTAATGCAACAAATTAGTTTGTTTATCCCCATACTTAGGTGCTTTTAATTAACAATTGAATTAAGCATGTAAATGTGGCACTAGCTTTCACACACCCATTGCAGGGACCCTTAACCTGAGATTTCTCTGGTTGGCCTAACTGATCACAACAGGGGTAGCTCTTTTTGCCTTAATCTTTATTAATCAATGCATATTGTGCACAAGCCATGGCATAATAATTTTCTTTTCAACAGTAACTACAAGAATAATTTTTCGATATGAGCATAAATAGCAGATATTCATTTCTTTTCTCCTAAGCAAGATCAAACATGCTAATTTGCAAAAAATTTACTCTTTAGCTCTTCCCTACACCTATCGAGGTGACAACAAGCATATGAACCCAATAATTCGTTCCTAAGCATTCAAATCCAAATCTAGCCAAGACAGATACTCTACTCATGCAAGCCATCTCCTAGAAAAATTTTAAAAAGTCTCCATTTTTGGGCACTTATGCTTACATCTCATCACAAGCTTGAAAATTGACAAGAAAGCCTATCCTAGGACATCATAATCATGCAAAAGTAGCATCCAGAAAACAACCATATGCATAATTCAAAGAAAGCTCAAAACTATAGCCCGAACTCAGATGCTCAAGGACTCCACAAACATGCTAATCCACCCCCAAACTTAAAATATGCATTGTCCTCAATGTATAACGAAGATAAGGCATAAACAAGCATGAGAACAATAAAAGAATGACAGGAGTGAACAATACTGGCCTGGAATGATGATGACTTCTTGCTTGAGAGCTTGGGCTCTTGAAAGCTTGAAAGCAAAGGAGAGAAAGAAAACAAGACCTACAAAACAAAAACAAACAATAAATAAAAAAAAAAAAGAAAACACACTAAACTTACTTGGGTTGCCTCCCATAAGCGCTTGTTTAACGTCATTAGCTCGACGTGTTGCACGTGCTTCAAGGAGGCTTTTGTTTTGTGAATCCAACAGAGGTGCTCTTTCTTGCACCTTTCCTGTAGCCCATGTAAAGCACTTCATTTTTAGAGTCTTCAACTGCTTTAAAGATCTCTTTTTCGTTCTTGACTCTAATAGTGAGCTCCCTGCGCTCAATATCTATGATCGCTCGCCCAGTAGCGAGGAATGGTCGTCCTAATATGACAGGCATTGAAGGATTTTCTATAATGTCCATAACATACAAGTCAATAGGGAGGAAAAATCTACCTACTCTGATTAACACATTTTCTACAATACCAACTGGTCTCACCAAAGATTGATCAGCCAATTGGAGCTTTACAGGAGTAGACTTAATCTCACCTATATCTAACTTTTTACACAAAGATAGAGGAATGATATTAATGCTAGCACCTAAATCACATAATGCTCTAAAAGAATAAGTACCAAAACTACAAGGAACAGAAAAACTCCCTGGATCTGCTACTTTTTCAGGTACTTTCTGTTGTACTCTGGTGTTGCATGTGGAAGCAAGATAAACAGTGTCAACCTTCTTTTCTTTTCGCTTCTTTGCTAACCACTCCTTCATGAACCTGTTGTATTGGGGCATCTCTAATGCCTCTGCAAAAGGAATATTAATATTCAGATTCATAAAAGCATTCATAAATTTATCAAACTGAACCTGATTTTTCTTTTTCTTCTTTTTCTTTTTCCTTTCCTTGGGAACCAACAGTGTGGGAGAAGGAATAGGAGGCTCAAGGTTAGGCTGTTCAGCCTCATCAGATGATGTGTCCTCCTCAGCTTCCCCTGTAGGCGTTTCATAGTCCTCAGATTCAGGTTCCTCTTCAGATTCCTCCTGGTGCACAGTGATTGCCTTACAGTACTCCATATGAGGTTTCTCTTGTTCAGCTGGGGCCTTACCTTTATTCATGGTACTTACAACATTTACCAACTGTCCCAGCTGAGTCTCAATGTTCTTGATGGCTGCACTGTGGCCATTCACCGTGGTGTTGATAGCAATGACTGCCTCCTCTAGTTTGGTTGTCCTGTTACTAGACTCTGCAATGAAAGCTCCAACAAGATCTTCTAACTCTTTATTATCTTCAGTTTGAGGGGCAAAACCAGGAGGATTAAGAACATTCTTAGTATTAGCATAAGAGAAATTTTCATGGTTCCTATTGTTAGGGTGATAATGTGTAGGTGTAGAACTATTATTATATCCCCTAGAATTAAAATTTGATACGTACTGAACCTGCTCGATGGTCTCCTCCTGAGGTCTAGATGCTAAAGCAGCAGCTGATTCAATTGATTGTGCACTCCCTGGACCTGAAAATTTCATAAAAGCATTGGCAAGGGAAGTCATCTGGGCCTGGAGTGCACTTACTTTATCAACCTCAAACACTCCAGCAGCAATCTTTTTAGGTGTAGACCGCTCAGATGGCCACTGATAGCTGTTGGTGGCCATGTCCTCTAAAAGTGTGCGAGCGTTTTCTACGGTCTTGGACAACAGAGTCCCACCTGCAGCTGCATCAACAATCGTTTTTGTACTAGGATTTAAACCATTGTAAAACAACTGTACCTGAAGCCAATCGGGGTAACCATGCTGAGGACACTTCCTCAGTAGCTCTTTGAATCGCTCCCAAGCTTCGAACAACTGCTCATCATACTGTTGTTGGAATGTCCCAATCTCGGTCCTCAGCTTGATCGTCTTTACAGGAGGGAAAAATTTCTTTAAAAAGGCCTGGACCAAAGCATCCCAAGTGGTGATGCTCCCAGGGGTAATAGACTGCAACCAATCACGTGCTTTATCCTGCAAAGAAAAAGGAAATAAACGTAAGCGAATAGCATCCTCAGAGACACCATTAATCTTTACCGTCCCACAAATATCCAAGAATGATTTAAGATGAGAATTTGGATCCTCGGTGGGCGATCCTCTGTATGCACAGTCTCGAGCCATCTGAATGAGACCGGTCTTCAGCTCAAAGTTGTTGGCATTAATCGGTGCATAGACAATTCCCGATTGTTGTCCCTGAAACACAGGCTGAAAATAATCTCTAATAGGCCTAGGCTCCTCAGGTGGATTTTGATCTGCCATTTGAATAATTTCTCTATTTTCCCTTCGAAGCCTAAGAATTGTTCTTTCTATCTCGGGATCAAATGGTGCTAAAATTAAATCTTTATCCCTACGCATAAACAAACAAAACAATCCTAAAAAAAAAAGAAAACAATTATGGAATGAAATAAAGAAAAAGAAACAACTAATCTAAATATGGAAAATATAACCTAGAAAAGGAAACAAAGTAACCTAATATGGAATGCAAAAATAAATATGGCAAAATGCAAATAAGGAAACTAATCTAAAAAGGAAAAACAAGAACAAATAAAGAAAGAGATTACTCAACTAAAAGAAAACTAACCTAGAAAATCAAATATGGAAAGAAAGACAAATAAGGAAAAAAAATGCAACAAACCTAAAAAAGTAACAATACACCCTAAATTAAGATCAAGCAATTTTTTCACAATATCAATTTAACTAAATGTGCCAATCCCCGGCAACGGCGCCAAAAACTTGATGTGGACTTTTCCTAACCGCAAGGGCACGGGTCAAGTAATAATATAGTGAATAGTAAATTCGAATGTCGTCCTCTGGATTGGATTTTTAAGCAAATCGAGTATTATGAATAATCTTGCCCAATTTTATTTAGGGATCAAAAAGTGATGAATAGGTGATAATAAAACTAAATCAAAGTAAGTAAAAAGAATGGAAATTCAATTGGGAAAACTACTTAGGGAATTGATTTCGCCGATTTAGTTTAGGATTGATTTTAAGGAATAAGTTATTATGCACAATGAAATTATGAGCCAAAGACCCTTTAATCACAACTACCTCTCCCGAGTATAATTGATTCTCATGCAAATTAACCAACTTGATATCCCTATCTAAGTTTATTAAAATGCAAGGCAATGAGATCTTTTAACTAATTCTAAAGATAATCTAAAACCGTCAAGAATTAGAAAGTAAACTTTATTCATGCAATCTTGAGTAAGTCTAGATCAAATCCCCTCTCCCGAGCTAGATTCGAAACTTAAATCATCCAACTAATGGCCAATTAATTGAAAGCATTAAATCAAGATTACAAACACAATAACATTGCACAACTTAAACCATAAATCAATCCATAAACTTAATCCACTACATCAATCCCTAAGCTACAAGTTTAGCTACTCATGAATGTAAATACAATCTCCACTAAACATGTGAAAGCCATAAATCTAACTAAAGAAAGAAAAGGGAAAAGAAAACTCAATGTAGGCCGAGTCCCGACGTCCCCGTCACGATCCCCACGAACAATGGGTTGATTTCCAAGTTCCTCCTTTGTTTGCAGCTCCAAAAGTGCTTTATTCTGTCCTCTTTACGGCTCCAAAAGGTCCCAAATTGATCCCCCCAAAAACCTAGCCGAAGTGAAGCTTTTATTCTGATTTTTCGTCTTAGCGTCGAGACGCTGTCAAGACAGCGTCGCGACGCTGCCTCTTAAACGCGCGTTCTGAATAAGGAAAAACGGTAGCGTCGGGACGCTTCCTATCATAGCGTCTCGACGCTGTAAGCTTTACGCGCCTAATCTGATATGGAATGTGAGCGTCGAGACGCTCAAGAGCTAGCGTCTCGACGCTAGCCTGCTGTTGACCGAGATTTGACTTTTCTCCACTTTTACTCTTTTCATTCCTTTGCATCTTTTCACGCCCCGAGCACCCGATTAACTCCGATATTGCATTATAGCTCCAATCAACCATTTCCTACAAAATAAACAATAAAGCACAATAAAATGGCCCAAACATCATAAAAGACTAGCTAAATTAAATAAGTAAAAGTAGCTAGCTATGCTCGCTATCAAAAGACAAGACCGAAAATTCTCTCTAGCCTCCCTCTTAGAGAAAGACTCCCACAAGTCTTTTGCCTCCTAGACCTAGAGTCATACCAGTGTAACCTTTGTGGTTATTGTGTCAATCAAGAAAAAAATTCCAGCGATCAAGAGGCGAAAAGGCTACTGCGTTTTCGTTCGTTGGAGCGTTGTTGGTGAAGAACGGTCAAGTCTACAACGAAGGTATGTGACGGTTCTTCCCCTTTTCTTTAGAAGAGCATGAAAATAAATTTAGATTTAGTTTTAAGCATGTTTAAACTGAATTTCCAACAACTTTAAAGAGTGTTTAAAGTTTGTTTGAGTTATCGTAACGGTATTTTAATGTTAATTAATATACGGCGTAAGGTCCAATCGATGCGCTTCCGCTGCGTGGGGACTTTTATTCCCTTCAGGGTCAAGATCATTTTGGCAAAAATTATTTCCATTCGTGAGTAGATCTTGAGACCTAGGGTCGTTAATCTAGCTAATTGGATATTGTAGCGCAATTACTTGGATTATGTAATGAATTTCTTTATATTTCATCTACGCAATTCTTGTTTAATGTATTTAATCCCTTGATCACGGATTGATTGATTTGTTTGTCTAAATTGATACTTGACCGAGAGAAATTAGATTAGATCCTAATTGCATGGCTAACGATTGCTTGGAGCACGAGGGTGAAAGAGAATTGTTAGAAATTGATAATGAAGTTGCTTAATGTCATACTATAATTAACTAAGGAGATGGACACATAAATTAGTTATGTTAGTTTGAGATGTGGAGGAGCTTGAAAGAGAAATCCGCTTATAATTACTTCTAGATTTATGAAATTGAAGATTATTAGTTACATGCATCCATGTATTTGAGCTACATATCCAAAAAGCTAGTTAACACCCTAGGTCAAGTTCCCTTAATAGGATATTTCAATTTTTTTTGTTGCATGTTTCTTTTTATTAGTTTCTTTAATCTTCGGTTTATCATTCGAGTTGGAATTCTAAAAAAAACTGAACATGATAGTTCTTGGTAATTAATGGATGTAATTCAAATTCCCTAAGGATTCGATACTCGGAATACTTTTCGTTTTAATATTACTCGGGCAACCATACGCTTGCAGAAAATTGCACAAACAGAGATTCATGAGACTCAGTATTAAAAAATGATTCAACTAAGCTATCATATGACTCATCATCAGAAGAATCAAACAATTCAAGAATTTCGAGGTCAGATTTTATACTATCCACATCATCAGGACCCAAATTAAAACTATCAACAACCTCAGGGTCCGACTCTATATACTCAACGATGTCAGGATCAGACTCAATAGATTCAGCATTATCATGATCAGACTCAAAATTTTCATCTATCAAGTAATCCTCTCCATTCAAATCATCTAACACAGGCGCATTTCAAGCTCATTTTCAAAACCAGGCAAATAAATTTCATTCTCAAAGTCAGGTAATTCATCAATTGCAGACATTTCATTCTCAAAAGCAGGTCATTCGAATTCATTTTCAAAAGTAGGCAATTCCAATTCATCTTCAAAAGCAGGCATATCAATATCAATCAGCTCGTTTTCAAACAGAGGGTCAACAAAAAATGCATTAGGATTAAAATTCCCATCATCCATAGGCGCCTCTCCTAATCCTAGGTCAAGATTATATTCTACCTCTTCATCATCGTTAGTCAAATATTCTGGACCAATAGAAAAACATGCATGCAAACTACATACAGACTCATACTGTCCAAAAATACTGAAAACGACTTTTTCATCATCCAAATTTAAGGTAAGCTTACCAATATGCACGGTAATCTCAGCCTTACTTGTGGCTACGAAAAGTCTGCCTAAAATGATGGGTACCTCTTTATCTTCTTGCATGTCAAGCACCACAAAATCTACAGGGAAGATGAATTTGTTGACCTTCACCAGCACGTCCTCCACAATACCCATCGGTTGGGTGATCGATCTATCAGCAAGCTGGAGGGTGATGTCGGTGTCTTTCAATCCTGTCAGACCAATCTTCCTGTACAATGAATAGGACATTAAATTTATACTAGCACCTAAATCACACAAGGCCCTATCGAAAGATACTTCTCCTATAATATAGGGAACACTAAAACTCCCTGGGTCTTTTTGTTTCGAAGGCATCTTTCCTGAAACTATAATGCTAATATTTTCAGACAACCTAAAAACATCTTTTTTTCAAACTTTTCTTCCTAGATAACATCTCTTTCATGAACTTCCCATAATTGGGAATATTATACAAAGCATCGACTAAGGGAATGTTCACAGATAATTTTCTAAACATTTCTAGGAATTTTTTAAAATGTCCATCCAATTTAACATTTTTAAAACGCTGAGGAAAAGGTAACTCCCTGTAATCAAAGGTAGGACATTCGCCCCTCCTCTTGGGCGAGCTAATGTGCAATCCTTTATCATGGTGGTTGCACGAGATCACTTCTTCCTCATTCAGCTTTTCTTTCTTCTTTTCATCTTTCTTTTATCTTGCAAAAGAGTTAGAAAATTCACATTCAAAATCAATACAGTTAGGAGGATGTTGGGACCTTTCAGTGGAGGCTTTTTGTGCCTCAGCCCTTCCATCTTCATCATTGCTCTTCTCTTCTTTCTTCTCTGAATCGACCTTCAGTTGTCTACCACTTCTCAGTTTCACCATCTTGCACTTCTCTCTAGGATTGGTTTCAGTGTCGCTTGGAGAATTCCATTTCTGAAGGGCATTCAGTGTTGAAGCAATCTGACCTATCTGAACTTCCATATTCTTAAGAGCTGTGTCGTGGTTATTTACTGCGGTCTGGAGATTCACATTTAAATCCTTATGTTCCTTGATAAACATGGCCACAATCTCCTCCAGGTTGCTTTTCTTTTCTAGGGTACTTGGTGAAGCAAATCCTGGCGGTGGCTGCAATCCGTTCTTGGTGTTTGAATACGAAAAGTTCTCATGATTACGCAGACCGAGATGTTAAAAGTTCGGTACTCCTTGAGAGAATGCTCTGTTTCCCACATACTGAACTTCTCCGACATCTTGATTTTCCTTCTTTGAATATCCTTCAGCTAAGGTGGAAATGGACTTGAACACCTCAGATGAAGTAAGCTTGTTCAGTGCATTTGTCAATGATGCCATCTATGCTTTCAGAGAGCTTGACTCATCAATTTCATAAATGCCAGCCTTTTTGGAAACTATCCCCCTTTCAGTCGGCCACTGGTAACTAGTGGCTGCCATTTCCTCTAAAAGATCCTTGGCTTCTGTCACTGTCTTGGAAAGAAAACTTCCACCCGCTGATGTGTCTAGAACCGTCTTGGTAGAAGGATTCAGTCCATTGTAAAATAATTGCACCTGGAGCCAATCTGGGTAACCATGCTGCTCGCATTGCCTATGCATTTCCTTATACCTCTCCCATGCCTCGTAAAGTTGCTCCTCGTCCAGTTGTCTGAATGTTCCGATCTCCGTCTAGAGCTTCGTCGACTTGGCAGACGGGAAAAATTTTGTCAAGAATGCCTGGGTTGATACTGCCCGTCTCGACTGATTCAAGCCAATCTTTCGCCTTATCTTGAAGAGAAAATGGGAATAACCTTAATCTTATCGCGTCGGCCGGAACTCCATTCATTTTTACCGTCCCGCATATCTCCAAGAATGATCGCATATGTGAATGTGGATCCTCCAAAGGGTGTGTTGGACGTAGGCGATTACAGCAAGCGCACGGGTCGTCACAAGTAATATAAACTGGTAGGTAATACCGAATATCAAATCCACAGGGAGGCGAAGCGAAAATTAAGCAAAGAAAAAATCTCTTGAGCACGAAAAATACTTGGGTGAAATAATATTTAGGGAACAACTCATGCAATAAAAAAGATTAAAAAATCAAAGCAATTAAAGAAAATAATTTGCTCAATCTAATAAAAATAAAATATGGAGAAAGAGTTTTCTTTAAATGGGAAGAGGGGTCTTGAAAATCAATTATTAGCAAAACATTTATTATAATTATCCTATCTCATTGCCCAACTAATTATAATCCTAGAATCTTCGTTAATCACATAGGTTCTCCTGTCGGTTTCCCCTAATTGTAATTAATTCATTTTAGCAACCTAAGTGTCCTTACCGCCATTAAAAATCATTAATTAATACGTTCTAATTCATTTTAGGAATCTAAGTTTTTTTTTTAGAACAGGAATCTAAGTTTAATCAACTAATCCCGGTGTCACGACGGGCAATTAAACTAGTTGCATGGATTACGATCTATCCTAATTTCTCTCCGTCGAGTTTCCATTAAGAATCAAACCATTACACAATTTCCCAAATTGAATAAAGCATTAAGCACATCCATACAAATAATTCGGAAAAAGGGCAAGAGACAGGAAATTATAATAACATTTTGGCTATAATTTCATTTCAAGACCCCAAATTGGGGTTTAGCTACACATAGCTAAAATATCCACAAAATTTACAATAGAAAGCATAATTATGAGCATAATAAAAAGAAAGGAATTGACCATCGAAAAACCCCTTCACTGACGCTCGGAGTGCCGCCGAACACTCCTTGAGCCTCCTAGGATGCTCCCCAAAATTCCCCAAAAATATTTCCCACTAAAGAAATCTCTCAAAACGGCTAGAAAGCCTTGAGAGAGACTCCAAAGGAGCCTAAGGAATGAGAGAAAGGAAAAAATGGGAATTGATTCCTTGATGGATTGTTGGAAGGTGAAATGAGGCACCTACGGGTGCCTTTTATAGGCATGGACAGGAGGTAGCGTCGCGACGCTGATTGGCACAGCGTCGCAACGCTGTGATGCAATCAGCCTGGCGCCCAAGAAATGGCCAGCGTCGCGACGCTGTGCCATTTTCCAGATTTTTCCAGCTGCGTTTTGGGCTTCTTTAAGGGCTTCCACTTCATTTCTATTGGGCTTTTTCTTTCACGATTGATCTCTATGACTCCCTTTTGGTCCAAGCTTGGAATTTGGGCTTGATTGGCTTCATTTTGGGCATTTTTCCCCAAAATCCACAACTTTGCTCCTAAGGACCAAATAACAAAATACATTAAATATTTTCATTCAAAACACGATTAAAGCACAAAAAAACTGAATAAATTGGGACTAAAATAGCGACATTTCTGCTCGCTATCAGGGTGTCCCTTAAAAGAATTGTCTCGAGCCATCTGGATCAGTCCTGTCTTTAACTCAAAATTATCTGCTTGGATCGGGGCGTTAACGATGCCTGAATTCTCGGTTGGGAGGACTAGCTGTAAAAAGTCTATGATTGCCTTGGGTGCTGTTTCTTGTTGGTGGGCCATTGCTTCCACTAATCTTTTCTCTCTGCGGAGGGCTCTGATCGTCCTATTAATTTCAAGATCTAGAGGAAACAATTTAACCACCTTATCTCTTCGCATGCAACACTCCCCAATTAATCAAGAGAATAAAAAAACAAAAACAAAAATAAAATATTCACAACCTAAATTACTATTTATCCTTTTCTTTTTGATGTCATGAAAAAATTATTTTGCTTGAAAATCAAACCTCCTCGGCAGTAGTGCAAAAAACTTGTTGCCAATAATACCGCAAGTGCATGGGCCGCAAGTAATATAAAACGGAAATATTCCGAGTATCGAATCCATCGGGAGGCGAAACGATAATTAAGCAAAGCAATAATTCCTTGAACACTAAAAATACTTGGGGGAAATAATATTTAGCAATCAAACCATGAAACCAAAATGAATTTAAAATTAAAGCAATTAAAGATTAAAAATTGATCAATCAAGAAAATAATAAAATATGGAGAAAAAGTTTTTGAGTGAGAAGTGGGATCTGGAAAATCAATTAATAGCTAAATAATTATTACAATTATCCTATCTCTTTGCCCAACTAATTATAACCCTAGAATCTCCATTAGTCACATAGGTTCTCCTATCGGTTTCCCCTAATTATAATTAATCCATTTTAACAACCTAAGTGTCCTTAGCACCATTAAAATTCGTTAATTGTTACACTCTGATTCATTTTAGGAATCTAAGTTTAATCAACTAATCTCGTTGTCAATACGGGCAATTAAACTGGTTGCATGAATTATGATCTATCCTAATTTATCTCCGTCGAGTTTCCATTAAGAATCGGATCAATATACAATTGGCCAGATTGCATACAACATTACGAGCATCCATACAAATAATTAGTAAAAGAGGGCAAGAGATAGACAATTATAATAACATTTAACTATATATTTTCATTTCAAGACCCCAAATTGGGGTTTAGCTATACATGACTATAATATCCACAAGATATACAATGGAAAGTATAAAATTGAGCAAAATAAGAGAAGAGGAAATGACCGTCGAAGACCTCGTCGCTAGCGCTTGGAGTCCCTCCGAGCACGCCTTGAGCCTTTTAGAGTGCTCCCAAAAGCTCCCCAAAATTTTCCCACTTACTAGCTCTCAGAAAGGCTAGTAAGCCATGAAAGAATGCTCCAAAAGAGCCAAGGAAGGAAAGGATGGAGAATTGATTGATGAGAAAAATGGGCACCAAGGGAGGCTATTTATAGGCCCGGAATAGGGATAGCTTCGACAGCGTCGCGACGCTGTCGGCACAGCGTCGCGACGCTGTAACGTCAACCAACTTGTTCGCCAAGAAATGGGACAGTGTCTCGACGCTATGCGGTTTTCAAACCAGTGGGCGCGAATTTGGGCTTCAATTCTTTTTGGACCTCTTCTTCATGGTTGACTTTTTGGGCTCCCCCTTTGACCCATGGTAGGATTTTAGACTTGATTGATCATTTTTGGGCCTTTTTCCACCAAAAATCCATAAAATGCTCCTAAAGTCAAAATAGCAAATTATTTTAGATTTTTCAGTAAAAACACAATTAAAGCGCTCAAATGGTTAACAATTTAGAACTAAAATAGCGACATTTATGAAAAGCAGGCGGTAAAATTCCCGCTCATAATGTTAACTAAAAAAAAAAGAAAATCACATAAACCCTCAAATCCTTCTCCTTCACGATACTCTCCCTCTCAGTACACTCTTTCTCTCCCGACAGAACACACACCCAGTCGCACCCTCCCCTTCTCCATTAGTTGGCTTCCTCTACCTCCGACCATCTCCACCGACATCAATTGTTGTCGACACAACACACTCCTTCAACTATAACGACACACAAAAAGACGCATGGAACAAGTTTCCTCCCTCGTTTCAATCTCTCTCTCCTGCTCGGTATCTCTTTGCCTCTCATCTTCAGCGAGTTGCAACAGCATTAGTGTGTCGTTCATGATAAGATCGGCACAACAGTGATAGTTTTTCTTTGATTTTCGATTTCTTTTATGATTTTGCAGAAATCACAGGTCGAGAATTGATGGACAGTGGTTTCCGTGTCCTATAGACTCGTCACAGTAAGTTCAATTACTATCTTATTTCTCATATGTGTACATGGCATTCATTAACTTTGGTCTATTCTGTTCTCTATCTTTAATTATTTAGTTGTGCTTCGAAAAAAAAGTCGAAGGCCATGTAAAGAGGTGTCTATATTGTTGAAGAAAACTCAATCATTGGTTGTTCAACCGTTCTATCAAAAGGGCATCAATACTGGGGAAGAGGATTTGATATCTTCCGATGAACTGGCTTTAGGTTTATTGGATAGAATTTCCTCTGGAATGAAGAGGATTATCATTTATGGCATGTTTGGAGTTGAGTTTCATCGGCTTCTTGGAAAGATTAGAGCTTTTCATGGTCTAATATGCAAGGATATTCAAGACTCTTATAGGATAAAGAAACCTTGTAATATGTGGATTAAAGGGGAAATAGATATGTACTTGTGAGTTTTAGAAATTAATTGCTTTTGTGGATTTAATGAGTTAGTAAAATGTGTTCTGTTTTCGTTTGGATAGGAAACATCCATTTCAGGAGAACACATGTTCTCCAGCAAGCATTGATTCTTGGAAACTTGGAAGAATTTTGAGTGCTGAGGAATTTCGTTGTTGACTCTGTATGATTTTTTTCCTCTTCAGGCTTTGTTATCTATTAAATTTTATGTCCCCGATATGCTTGTGTATTTTGTAAATTTGCCAAATAATTAAAATTTCGCACCTCACTCTCTAACTCCTTCCTCTGTCGCTCTTTTCGCTCAAATGACTCATGAGTAGATCTCAATTTTGTATTCATTTATGGTTTTCTAGGCTTTTTATCAAGTCAATGATCAAAAATTTTTTCTTCTTCTCGCGCCCCTTGATTTTAATATGTAATGTTGGGGGAAATTACAAATAACAGAGGAAATGGAGAAAATATTGAGAAAAACAAACACGTAAACAATTAGGTTGAGGCGCAGATATCTCGCTCTCTTTAAGGAGATTCAAGCCCTCTGCGGTGTATAATTATTTATCAACCACCGGTGCAGCAGGTATTCTCAAGCCTGTCCCCTCCAGGATACAACAACCCAACTGAAACGTTGTGTAGCTCAAACCACTCTGCACTAAGAGGTTGAGCTCAAAGCTCCACAACAAAAAACACCCATCTTTTGGCCAATTGCTCTTAAAAGAGCAAATGAGAGAAATATGAGAAAGTAAAGAAAAGAAGATAGGAATTGTTGTGTTTCTTGTTGTGTGTTTCTTATGATGATAGTGTTTGTGAGAGAGGTATTTATAGGAGAATTGTAGATCTAGAAATTTAAGACAAAACAAAAGTAACCCAAAAATTAAATAGATAAAACCTCTCCAAATACGTTTTCTCACTTTTGAAATGAGAGAAAACTCTCCAAAATTTAACATCCCATATTTAAAATAAAATTAAATATTAAAATGTTACAACATTCCCCCACTCATTTTAATATTTAAAATAATCAAAATCAATTGGCCATAAGAAAGATAATTATGCATCATAAAGGTGTGACTCTGCATTGAACCTTTACTAGTGAAATAATAATCTCTACTCCAGCGTTAGTAGTGGTCTTTGACTTGAACTCTAACACTTAAGGGGAAATAGAGGATTATTATCCACACATAATTATCCAGGTGTTGACATGAGCTTTATTTGTTAGCACGTTACGGCCTTGTGCTGATCCCAGTATTTCATGAGTGTATTTGAGAATAAGCCCTATATCCTCATAGAGAGCAGCCCCACTCTCACACTCATATAGGTAAAATCTATCAAGGGTGCTCCTATAACTATGACACCCCACTCATAAGAGCTACAGATCTTATTAAGAGTTTATTGAAAAACTCAATCCTCCATAACGTTATAGGATAAATGCACTCACACCATATGGGATGGATTAAATATAAAAATAGTGTATTTTTTAGGGGAACCTTATAATTCGTTTTTCCCTTTGAACCTAGTTCTCAGGATCTCTGATCACTAAGTTGGTATCCTTATATATGGCTCATGAATAATTATAAGGGCTTCAACCCCATCCCTCTCAATGTGTTCCAGACCCTTTCTCTAGTCAAGACCTTTGTTAATGGATCTGCAAGATTATCACAAGATTTAATGTAATTCACATTAATAATCTCATTACTCAAATAAGATCTCACAGTACTGTGTTTTCTTCTAATAGGTCTGGACTTTCCGTTATAAAAACGGTTTTTTACTCTACCAATTGTAGCAGTGCTATCACAATTTATTAAAATAGGAGGTATTGGTTTCTCCCACATTGGAATCTCATATAATAAATCTCTTAACCAACTAGCTTCTTCACTAGCTGAAGCTAAAGCAATAAGCTCTGCTTCCATAGTAGAGTTGGCAATAATTGTTTGTTTTTTAGATTTCCAACAAATAGCACCACCTCCCAAGGTAAAAATATACCCTGTAGTAGATACAGAATCACCTGACAATGTATTCCAGTCAGCATCAGAAAATCCTTCAACAACAGCAGGATATTTTTTATAAAGTAAGCCATAGTCTTTCGTTCCCAATAAATATTTCATAACACGATCAATGGCATGCCAGTGTTCTTTACATGGCTTACTTGTAAACCTGCTAAAAACTCCTACTGCATATGCAATGTCAGGTCTAATACAATCAGTTGCATATCGTAGGCTACCAATCACGCTAGCATACTCCTTTAGATTAATTATATCACATTCATTTTCAACAAGAAACAAGTGAACACTTGAATCAAATGGAGTAGATACATGTTTACAATCAAAATAATTGTATTTTCTGAGTATTTTCTCAATATAATGTGATTGGTCAAGAAAAAATCCATCTGAGGTTTTAGTTATTTTTATACCCAGAATATAATTAGCTTCACCAAGATCTTTCATGTCAAAATGGCTCCTCAATAAATTTTTTTGTTTCATTTATAACAAAAAATATTTGAGCCAAAGATCAATAAATCATCAACATATAGGCTAATAATAACATGCAAATCATCCCATGATTTATAATAGATGCATTTATCACATTCATTTGGTTTATAACCATTATTTAGCATGCAAGAATCAAATTTCTCATGCCACTACTTTGGGGCTTATTTTAAGTCGAATAGAGATTTAGTAAGCTTACACACTTTGTTCTCTTGCCCATGTTCTATAAAACCTTCAGGTTGGTCCATATATATTTCTTCTTCTAAATCACCATTGAGAAAAGTTGTTTTCACATCCATTTGATGAATGCACATATCAAAAATTGCAGCAATTGCAATTAGCAATCTAATAGATGTGATTCTCGTAACCGGAGAAAAGGTATCAAAGAAGTCTAAATCTTCCTTTTATTTAAAACCTTTTGCAACAAATCTAGCTTTATACTTGTCTATACTACCATCCGGTTTCAACTTTTTTCCCAGGACCCATTTGAACCCTATACTTTTACATCCTGGTGGTAGATCAACTAATTTCCAAGTTTTGTTAGAAATTAGTGATTCCATTTCATCATTAACAACCTCTTTCCAGAAAATTGCATCTGGAGATGATAAAGCTTCTTGCAAAGAATTGGTGTTTCCTGAATATTATAAACATAAAAATCAGGACCAAAATCTTTCTCAATTCTAGCTCTTTTACTCCTTCTTAATTCTACTTGATAATTATTTAGATTATTATCGCTAGGAGTAGAAGAACCAAACTTAGTAGAAGTTTGTTCAAAATTTTGTCCCCCACTATTTCTTGACTTGAAAGGAAATTTTTCTTCATGAAAAATTGCATCATTTGATTAAAAAATCACATTATGTTCAATATCAAGAAACCGATAGGCTGTAGTACTATTAATTGCATATCCAAGAAAAACACAAGTGGTAGCTTCAAACCCTAACTTAAGCCTTTTTGGGCCGATTAGCCTTACAAAAGCTAAACATCCACAAACCCTTAAATATCCCAAATTTGGCTTATACCCTTTCCACAATTGAAAAGGTGTGATCTTTGTCTTTTTATGTGGCACTCTATTTAACACATGACAAGAAGTTAAAACAGCTTCATCCCAAAGATTAAAAGATGCACATGATTCCAATAGCATATCATTAGTTAGACCAATTAAGGTTCTATTCTTCCTCTCAGCTACTCCATTAGAAGCAAGTGAATATGGTGGAGTAGTCTCATGAATTATTCCCAATGATTCAACATATGAATTGAATTCAAATGATTCATATTCTCAACCTCTATCACTTCTAACTCTCTTAATTTTTCTATCGAATTGATTTTCAATTTCAAGGAGGAATTTTTTAAAATTCTCAAAAGCATCACTTTCATTTTTCAATAAATAAACATGAGTATATTTAGAAAAATCATCAATAAAAGTGATGAAATATCTATTTCCTCCCCTGGTTAAAATTCCTTTGAATTCACACAAGTCTGTATGAATTAACTCTAATAATTCAGTATTTCTTTCCACACTTGTATGAGGTCCTTTCGTAATTTTTTCTTTACTGCAAATTTCACATTTCTCAAAATTATTTTTTAGACTAGGAATTAATCCAAGACTACTCATAACTCCCACATATTTACTATTTATATGACACAAACGAGCATGCCAAAAATTTAAAGAAGAAAGCATGTAAATTTAACTGGCAGATGCTTTATTAATATTTTCAATGTTCAATTTGAACATTCCATCACAAGCATAACCTTTTCCAACAAAAATTCTCTTTTTAGTTATCACATATTGATCAGATTCCATAGTTTGCTTAAAGCCAGCTTTATTAAAAAGATAACTCGACATTAAATTCTTCCTCATGGAGGGTGTATGAAGCACATCTTTCAACATTAAAACCCTTCCAGAGGTGAATTTTAATTCAACCTCACCAGTTCCCATAATTTGGGTAGTATGAGAATCACCAAGCATTATTGTTTTAGGCTCCTTAAAAGGAGTATAAACTTTGAACCAATCTTTGTCATAACAGACATGTCTATTGGCTCCAGAATCTGCCCACCATCCTTCAACACTTTGAACCATATAAATATCAGTAATCATGGCCACAAATGGCTCTTCGTTAACATAGGCCTGAGGTATAGGTTCTTGTTTCCGGAATCTGCAAATTCGAGCAATATGCCCACTTTTGCCACAAACAAAACATACTGATCTTGAGTGTTGAGGATGTACTTGGTTCTTATTCACTTGGCTTGGATTTTTCTTATTACAAAAGTGAGGGTTGTTATTTTTTTTCATATAATTCTTCTTTAGCTTTAAGTAACTATTTTCTGGAATTTGACCATTAGGTATATTATCATTCAAAGAGATAAGATCTACCTTGGTGGGAATTTCATTGCCTTCTTGAATCAATGCATCTTGCCCTCTTGCCACTTTACCATCAAGTTTACTCTGTAAAACTTTCAATATTTTCTTCGCAGTGGTAAGAATAGTATGATAATAATCATAAAAATACTCAGCAAGAAAACTTAAAAGAGAGTATAGGTAATTGTACTCATCTTTCTCATACTTATCAAGTTTCTCATGGTGTTCCATGAACTCTTCAACGCTCATGTTTTCAGTATCGATCTTCTTCGGGTTCTTTTCTGTGAGGACATAGGCAACCTTGAGAAGATTAAGGTAGAACAACACTTTTCCTTTCCATCTCTTAAAGTGTGCTCCCTTAAATCGAAAGGGCTTGTTGAGATCTCCAACATTCTCATTTGTTTTCTCAATAGTAGACTCCATGTTTGAATCTCCTTAAAATTGTTGGGGGAAATTACAAATAACAGAGGAAATGGAGAAAATATTGAGAAAAACAAACACGTAAACAATTAGGTTGAGGCGCGAATATCTCGCTCTCTTTAAGGAGATTCAAGCCCTCTGCGGTGTATAATTATTTATCAACCACCGGTACAGTAGGTATTCTCAAGCCTGTCCCCAACAGGATACAACAACCCAACTGAAACGTTGTGTAGCTCAAACCACTCTACACTAAGAGGTTGAGCTCAAAGCTCCACAACAAAAAACACCCCTCTTTTGGCCAATTGCTCTTAAAAGAGCAAATGAGAAAAATATGAGAAAGTAAAGAAAAGAAGATAGGAATTGTTGTGTTTCTTGTTGTGTGTTTCTTATGATGAAAGTGTTTGTGAGAGAGGTATTTATAGGAGAATTGTAGATCTAGAAATTTAAGACAAAACAAAAGTAACCCAAAAATTAAATAGATAAAACCTCTCCAAATACGTTTTCTCACTTTTGAAATGAGAGAAAACTCTCAAAAATTTAACATCCCATATTTAAAATACAATTAAATATTAAAATGTTACAACATGTAATTTGAATTAAAAAAAATTTTGATGTTGCTTTTGTTGGAAAGGAAACTTTTGGAGATTGGAGGGTAAATTTGAAAGATGGATTTTTGAGAAAGAGGTTATGAGAAAGAGGCTACTTGTGTTATTACTCAATCCTAGCTTTTTGGCTTGATACAAAAACTTTAAGACACCACTCCTATTTATACTAGTTTCCACCTCCTCAATTTGTGGTTAGGATTTTTCCAACACATAACTATAATCTTGTGGCTACAAATTATTCTCTAGAATACACAATTCTATAATATTCTAGAGAATTCTACTCATATACTCAAAAAATCTTCCTAGTGGATTTCTCTAGAATTTCCATCTACTTAAGACATTTCTAGAATTTGGGCTTTTATTTGGGCTAGGCCCAAATACTATTTATCCAAAATCAAGTTTATATTTCAACACCCCCTCTTAAACTTGATTTTGTTACTCCCAAAAAATCTCCTTATCTTATGAAGTCTTCTTTCCGGTTTCCTTTTTGTTTTATAAACCCACTTCACACCGATCACCTAGTGCCCTTTTGGAAGTGAGACTAACTCCGTTGTGTCATTCTTCTTGATCTCCTCATCCATAGCACTTTTCCAATTTTTGTTTTTCACTGCTTCTTCGAAGTGTATGGACTCACTGTTGGCAAAAAGACAAAAAAGAGTAAGATTATCATGATTTTCAGTTACCTCATAGAGTTCTTGTAATCTTCTGAAACGTGGAATTCTTTCACTTGAGTTCTCATCTTCTTGAGAACTTGTAGTCATTGGTGAAGTTGTTGGAGTAGAAGGTTCCTCTCTTGTTTGCTCCATCATTGTTTGCTCCATGTCATTTTCTTCGAAGTATGGAAAAAAGTTATTTTCTTCATCACGTTGTCCCCAATCCCATTCTCCTTCATCGAATATTACATCTCGACTGATTATTATTTTTCCCGTATCAGGATTGTAGAGTTTGTAGCCTTTACTGTTGGAGTCACAGTCGATGAATATGTACTTCTCACTTTTATCATCCAGCTTACTTCTCTTTTCATATGGAATGTGCACATGAGCAATACTTCCAAAGACTCTAAGATGAGAAATCCCAGGCTTTCTTCCGCTCCAGGCTTCTTGTGGTGTTTTTCCATGTACGTTTCTTGTTGGAGATCGGTTGGATAGGTAGACTGCACATGCCACCGCTTCTGCCCAGAACTCCTTTGGTAGCTTCTTGCTTTTGAGCATACTTCTTGCCATGTTTAGAATTGTTATGTTCTTTCTTTCTGCCACTCCATTTTGTTGGGGAGATCTTGGCACTGTTAAGGGTCGTCGAATTCCATGGGCTTCACAATATTTTTGGAATTCATTTGATGTGAACTCTCCTCCACGATCAGATCTTATGGCCTTGATGACTAAGCCACTTTCTTTCTCAACAAGGGCTTTGAACTTTTTGAAATTCTCGAATACCTCTGATTTATGTTTCAAGAAATACACCCATGTTTTTCTTGAAAAATCATCAATAAAGAGAAGGAAATAGTTACTCTTACCAAGTGAGCTTGGCTTGATTGGACCGCACACATCCGTATGAATGAGTTCCAAAGGCCTTTGAGCTCTTGAGTTGGACTCTTTCGGGAAGCTTTTCTTGAATTGCTTTCCAAGTAGGCATCCTTCGCACACTTGATCAGGATGGTTGATGGAAGGTAATCCTCTCACCATGTTCTTCTTGGAGAGCGATTCTAATCCTCCAAAATTGAGATTCCCAAATCGAAGATGCCAAAGCCAAGATGCATCCTTATAACACATCTTCAGACATTTTGCTACGTCGTTTCGAATGTTGAGTATAAACATTCTATTTTTTGTCATTGGCACCTTAGCAATCAAATTATTTGCATTGTCTCTTATAGAAAGGTTATTATATTTTAATTGAATGTCATAACCTTTCTCTAAGAGTTGGCCCAAACTCAAGATATTACTCTTCACACTTGGCACGTAATAAACATTGGAAATAAACTAATGCTCACCATTCTTCAACCGGATAAGAATGTTACCTTTTCCTTTTACTTCCACCTTGGATTCATCTCTGAAGGCTACATTGTCGCTCATCGATTCATCAAGTTCCACGAACATGCTCCTTTTTCCACACATATGGTTGCTTGCTCCAGTGTCTAGATACCATTGATTATCTTTGTTCCACTCATTGCCCGTGCAAGCCATCAATAAGGTGTCACACTCTTGGCTCCTTTCAATGAAGTTTGCCTTCTCTTCAACTTTTTTGTTGCTAGGAGCTCTACATTCAATGGCATAATGACCAAACTTTTGGCAATTGTAGCATTTAATATTTGATTTATCGTACCTTGATCTTGAGTTGCCTGGCCCACGACCTCTTGTTGAGTTTTCTCCTCTTTGGAAATTGTTGTTGTCTTCATAGGACCTCCAACCTAGTCCTCGTCCTTGTCCATGACCTCTTCCTCGTCCCCGATGTCCACCATGACCTCGTCCTCGTTGGCCTTTATCACTCCGACTAACTCCTCCAGTAGGTGAGTCAACTTGCAGCTTGAGTAATTGGTCCACGATTCCTTCCTTCTTCTTTTTCTTTCCTTCATATGCTTGTAATGATCCCAAGAGTTGCTCAATGGTCATAGCATTCAAGTCTTTGGTTTCTTCGATTATGGCAACAATATGTTCAAACTTTGGATCTAAAGATCTTAATATTTTCTCCATGATTTTCACATCATCAAGCTTTTCACCATTCCTCTTAATTTGATTGGTGACCGTTAAAATACTAGAAAAATAGTCGGAGATGGCTTCCCCTTCTTTCATATTCAAAGTTTCAAACTCAGCTCTTAAAGTTTGAAGACGTACCTTCTTGACGGGATCCGCTCCCTTGTATGATGTTTGAAGCTTCTCCCATGCTTCTTTCGCTGTCTTTGCTTCTGAAATATTCTCAAAAGCATCATCATCTAATCCCTGATAGATTAGATAGAGAGCCTTCTTGTCTCTCTTTCTTGAGTCTCTCAAACCTTCCCTTTGTGCTTGAGAAAGACTATCATTCTCCAACTCGGTGTATCCTTTCTCCACTATCTCCCATACGTCTTGCAAGCCAAGGAGAGCCTTCATCTTGATGCTCCAATTATCATAGTTGCTCTTATTGAGCATTGGAACTTGGAATGGGACCATGCCATTGCTCGCCATCTTCTTAGCAAGGATCTTCAAGCTCTGATACCACTTTGTTGGAAAGGAAACTTTTGGAGATTGGAGGGTAAATTTGAAAGATGGATTTTTGAGAAAGAGGTTATGAGAAAGAGGCTACTTGTGTTATTACTCAATCCTAGCTTTTTGGCTTGATACAAAAACTTTAAGACACCACTCCTATTTATACTAGTTTCCACCTCCTCAATTTGTGGTTAGGATTTTTCCAACACATAACTATAATCTTGTGGCTACAAATTATTCTCTAGAATACACAATTCTATAATATTCTAGAGAATTCTACTCATATACTCCAAAAATCTTCCTAGTGGATTTCTCTAGAATTTCCATCTACTTAAGACATTTCTAGAATTTGGGCTTTTATTTGGGCTAGGCCCAAATACTATTTATCCAAAATCAAGTTTATATTTCAACAGCTTTTGCATCCTAATGGTTTACAATAAGGCCATTTGGGTCTGCTTGACATCAAATTTCCAATTTGCTAAAGTCACTCAATTTGACTTTTATATGAGGTACCTCAATTGTTCAATTTGAAAACTCCACAAAACCCTGTTATGGATATAAAATGAAGGAGATGACTGGCAGTGGCATTTTTGTTGCCAACGAAGGAAAGGATGAACTAGAATCTAGAAGTGTGCCAACCCTACACAAAATAAAACAGGAATACATATGTACCAGGTATCCATCAAAGATCATTTATTGCAGTTCTTTTTGTGATTGTGATTGCATTTGTGTTTAGTTAAGGAATTTCTGACACCCAATCTTGACTGTTCGATCAAGTGCAGTAGGTCTTTGCTGGAACTCGTCATATTTCATTCGAGGAAGAAGGTAGTGTTTCTCCTAAAAAGCCCACTACTCTATTGGAGGGCATCATCTTCTTGGCTTCAAAAGGGCATCATCTTTTTTGCCTTCAAATATTGCTCTTTTTTATTTCCTTCACCATCAGAACCATCACAATCCCTTCAAACTAACAAAATTTTTAAAACTTTTGAATTGGATTAAACTAGGCAACTTGACAATCTTTTTCCCTTTTTTTTTGTTTCATTCGTTTTTGTTGTTGTGTTGAATACAATATCTTTGCTTGTTTTTTATGATTGTGTTGGAAAATATAGAATAGGAATTATGAACGGTTGGGAAGGGACAATAATCAGCAGTCGTTCCCGGTTTTTTGCTGTAAAAATACAATAGATTGTTCATTCCCAAGATTCTTTGATTTTCTGTGTGCAAGTTCAAGTACACGATTTTCTTTTCTTAAAAGTTAGATCTTACCATATATTTTACCTATTTGGCTGGAATGAGGCCTTTCAAGGACAACATCTGCAAAGTTGCATAGTTCATCAATTAAAAAAAAATTAATCTGGTTCTTTTCTTTTCTACCTCTGTTTTTTTTTTCACATTTTATGTGCTTTTACTTGCTTGTTTATGCAGGTTTAGGGTTTCTTTTTATGATAATAAGGAAGTTTTGCTCACTATTTTTTATTGTCGTTTTTTATGTTAAACAATTCGAATAAGAGAAAGTGAAATTGATGTGTAGCATTCGAGGTCCGCGAGTTATTCTATAATTACATGTTTAATGGCTTTTGTAGGTTCTTTGTTGGGAAATAATGCAAAATGCAGGTAATGTTGCCAGTACACCGAAGGCTTCAATATCTCACTGTGAACCAGTATTGCTTTGGTTTTTTATTTTGTGGTTTAATTAGAATTTTGTTGCTCTAAGATCCCAAACTTTGTATAAGTTATCTTGCATTTTAATATCTTGGTACATACTTAAAATTTATTGTTCTCATTGTCGTCTTCCTATAAGATTAATGAGATTCAAAGTAGACCTTCCAGTGGAAATTGGCTCAATAACTTGTGTTCTTTTCCTAAGTTATTAAATTAATTCATCGTAATTGTTTCCTTTATTGAGATTAAGAGTAGACCTTCGAAAGGAAATAGGTTCGTTTTGTGGTCTTCGACTCTTCGGTATGGAGCTGGTATTCAGGAGGTTTTTCTGCTGATTGAATTATGTAAAGTCTATTTTTTTTTTATTGTTTACTAGCACGGTATGCTAGAAATTCCCTCTAGATTGTAAGATTATGCCACTACTTGAGAATGAGATATCGTTTAAAATCTTTCACGTTATTCTAATATCTGTTTCTTTTTTACCAATTCTAATTGGTTGTCTGATAAATTGATCCATTACAATTTTTAGTATATAACGCCTCTTCATTTTTTGTTGGTTCACTAAGGTAGCTCGACACAACAGTGTTGAGCAACTCTTGCTCTTTGGTCGTATGCTAAAGGGGTCCACTAAGCCCCATGGAACTTTCCACGTCATCATGTAGCAACATGTTCCTTTTTCACTATGTAGCAACTATTGATGTAGCAACTATTGATGTATCAACTACCATTGCTATTGCTTTTGTTGTCTAGGGACAACCGAAGGGAAAAAGGCATTATACCACAGTAATTATTGCATTAAAGACATTACAGGGAAAATCCACATCAAATGCACCATGTTACCTGACTTCGACCTTTGGATAGAATGTTTTTCTATTGGAGCTGAGGTGACACTGATAGCGAGCATAGCTAGCTATCTTTACTTATTTAATTTAGCTAGTTTTTTATGATTATTGGGCCATTTTATTGCACTTAATTGTTTATTTTGTAGGAAAGAGTCGATTAGAGCTAAAACGTGGATTACCAGTTAATCGGGTGATCGATACGTGAAAATATGCCAAAGAACCAGAAAGTTCAAGCATCAAGGAGCCAAGAGAGGGCATTCTGCCTATCAGCGTCGAGACGCCACTCTTGGAGCGTCGAGACGCTACGTTTGCTTAATTAAAATAGGCGGCAGACTCACAGCGTCGAGACGCTGTGATAAGAGCGTCTCGACGCTCCCGTTTTTCCCTTATTCAGAACGCGCGTTTAAGAGGCAGCGTCTCGACGCTATCGACAGATTTTCCTATTTAGCTTTCTTTTTTTGCTACGGATTGGAGGAGGCCAAATTCAGAGAATTGAACCCTAATTTTTACTAGAGACCTACTGTGGGAGCTGAAGCAAGGACGAGGACCGGGAATTTCACTTGGTGGCGTGGATATCGAGATGGGGACGTGCCGGGATCGACGACATTAAGTGTTTCCTTTCCTTTTACTTCTCTCTAGCTAGATTTTATGGCTTTTACATGTTTAGTCAAGCTTGTAATTCTATTCATGAGTAGCTAAACTTGTAGCTTAGGGATTGATGTAGTTGATTAAGTTTATGGATTGATTTATGGTTTAAGTTGTGCAATGTTATTATGTTTGTAATCTTGATTTAATGCTTTCAATTAATTGGCCATTAGTTGAATGATTTAAGTTTCGAATCTAGCTCGGGAGAGGGGATTTGATTTAGACTTACTCAAGATTGCATGACTAAAGTTTATTTTCTAATTCATGACGGTTTTAGACTAACTTTAGAATTGGTTAAAAGATCTCATTGTCTTGCATGTTAATAAACTTAGATAGGGATATCAAGTTGGTTAATTTGCATGAGAATCAATTATACTCGGGAGAGGTAGTTGTGATTAAAGGGTCTTTGGCTCATAATTCCATTGTGCATAATAACTTATTCCTTAAAATCAATCCTAAACTAAATCGGCGAAATCAATTCCCTAAGTAGTTTTCCCAATTGAATTTCCACATTTTTTTCACTTGCTTTGATTTGATTTTATTATCATTCATTCATCACTTTTTGATCCCTAAATAAAATTGGGCAATATAATTCACAATACTTGATTTGCTTAAAAATCCAATCCAGAGGACGACACTCGTTTATACGAACTCTTTATTATTACTTGACCCGTGCGCTTGCGGTTAGGAATAGTCCACATCAGACACCTCATAAAAGCAATCACCCATACAGTGTTATGGTGAGTAACACCCTAAATTGTATTTTCTCTTAGAAATTGTTTAAGCTTATTTGTTTTTCAAGAATGGAGTCTCATGAGAAATTAGGTTATTGTTAGGAAAACTAGATGCATCTTAGTTTCTTTCAAAGTAAGCTAGTTTGATATGAAACTATAGTATTTAGAGATTTTCTCTATTTCAAAATGTACCCTCTTGTTTTCCCTCTGAATAGAATTATGTCTCAAGTTGAAATGAATGATGCACTTAAATAGCACATCATAGCTTCTATAGAAGTCTGAAAACGTTAGAGTTACTGTTGAATTAAAATGGAATCCTCCATGGATTTTCTTTAGGTGAACGTGTCTTCATTTTGATAGGATAACGTAAACTTCCCACTCATCTGCCCATACTAGAATGCAGACGATGAAATACTACTTCTAGAGGTATATTGTTTTTTCCTAATTTCCCTCACAGATCTCTCTTAGTATAATATGCCATCTTCATATCAAAGTGGA
This sequence comes from Luffa acutangula, assembly GCA_036850905.1. Taxonomy (NCBI): domain Eukaryota; kingdom Viridiplantae; phylum Streptophyta; class Magnoliopsida; order Cucurbitales; family Cucurbitaceae; genus Luffa; species Luffa acutangula. Next base: position 24,446,793 of record CM072098.1, read on the forward strand.
TATGCAAACTCTATGTAATGTCATGTGGCCTGTATATTCTTCTTTTGACCTAAATATTTTATAAATGCAGGGGATCATGTCGTTGGAAAAAATAGAAAGGAATTCCTTGCTATGGCTAAAGGGCAAGGTGATGACAAGAAAGGTTTGTGAGTCATTCATCATCTCTTTTTATGTTATGGGCTACACCGGTGATTCAGTTGCCAAGAGACATTCTGTGATGCTTTGACATGTGCATGTATGTTCAAAGAACTATAATTTTGTTTAAAAAAGAAAAATAGTATTAATAAGGGTCCTATTATTTGCAGATGCTGTGGCATATATATTTATTTTGGAAGATGAGTTAATTTTGTGAGAAAAATGTTTATTTGTAGATTGTGTTTGGTTGTAAGCCTTCCTAATCATTGCTTTTGTCATGGAAAGCATTGGTTTGTGCTTCTAGGTGACAAAAATCTTGCTTGCTTGGAAACTAGAGGCACAAAATAGTAAAGCAACAACTTAGTCTTAATCCTGAGTTGATTATGGACTCCTGCTCATGAGAGATTGTCCTTTGATTTGTATGGGTGAGAGTGGCCAATACGCCGACTCAATAAGCCTACCACTTTGGGGACAATACCGAATGGGGAGCTGGGAACATAATCATACAAGATGGAATTCACTCCTTCCCGACTTTAGGGAAGCAGATGAGTGTTCCCTTAAGTGGTTACTCCGAGTCTTGAACAAAGGGCCCTACCCTCTCAATGGCACGAGAGAGTTTTCTGTTTGATGGTTGGACCACAAACAGGTTGTTCATTAGAGGAGAATTGGTACTTAAGGAAATAGAGGTAACCCAGGGATAAAACGGTAATTTGACCTAGCTGGTGTTACGGACACTCGTGAAGGACTAACTAGTCGATATTGGTCTAGATCCGTGGACACAGAAAATATGTCTGCAGTGAGAAGAGTGCAACTGTGAGTCTATAGTGGAATGTACACACAGTTAATGAATATTGATTAATGTGGTTAATGAGTTTGACCAATTAATCTCACATCGTTGGAGCTTCTGATCTGCAGGTCCATTAGGTCCCACTGGTAGCTCATAAAGTAATTTGAGGCAACTAAGTAATAAAAGTAAATTGAAAATGTTCAATTTACTAAGGGAAACAAATATAATATATATTGATATATTATTATGAGAGAAATTAATATTTGAAGAAATTAAAATATAAATTTATGGAAGTTTGAAAGAGTTCAAATAATGAATTAATTAATTTAAGGCCTAAAATGTGTTTGGGAAAATTAATTAAATCTAGGCCGGAAATTAAATATGTGATATTTAATTGGTGGTTAATTAATTAAAGAATTCATTAACCGGGAATTAATCAATTATGGAAATAATTAATCACTTAAGGGAGTGATTAATCATTTATGGAAATGATCTAATCACTTAAGGAAGTAATTAGTCATTTGTGGAAAATCAATTATGGAATTATTTGATCATGATTGATTAATTAAGGAATAAGATTGAATCAATTTTGGAAAAGATTGATTTAATTGAATATTTTATTCATGACCTCTCTTCTATAAATAGAACACTAGACCTAATTGGTCCAAGACACTTGACACTTTGCTCTTGCTCTTAGACTCTCAAGACTAGACCTAGAATTCTAGCCTCCCTCTTAGAGAAAGACTCCCACAAGTCTTTTGCCTCATAGACTCAGAGTCATACCGGTGTAACCTCTGTGGTTATTATGTCAATCAAGAAGAAAATTCCATCGATTAAGAGACGAGGAGGCTGCTGCGTTTTCGTTCGTTGGAGCGTCGTTGGTGAAGAACGGTAAAGTCTACAACGAAGGTATGTGACGGTTCTTCCCCTTTTCTTTAGAAAAGCATGAAAATAAATTTAGATTTATTTTTAAGCATGTTTAAACTGAATTTCCAGCAACTTTAAAGAGAGTTTAAAGTTTGTTTGAGTTTTCGTAACAGTATTTTAATGTTAATTAATATACGGTGTAATGTCCAATCGATGCGCTACTGCTGCGTGGGGACTTTTATTCCCTTCAACTAGACCATTATGTGTTGGTGGACGCCAGTGACTGAGTTAGGGATATCCAGTTGCCTAGTGCTTGATCAGTAGCACGTCATTGGAGTTGAAACACTGATGACATGCAAAAATGTCATCATTTTCCTATTAATTTTAGCTAGTTTTGTGCATGAATTGTGAACTTTAATGTATTTTTATGTTGATTTTGTAGAAAACCGAGTTCGAGATGCAAAACCAAAATTTTACCAATTTTGAGTAGAAAAAGAAGACTTTGGGCCATAATTGGAGTAAAGAAAAGAAGATACTTGGAGTGGAGGCCCAAAAAGCCCAAAAGGAAGAAGGAAGGAGGCCAAAATTCGTGTTTAAAGCTTCTAGAAGGCCTAGCGTCGAGACACTACAAAAACTTGTTTGTGTAATTTTTCGCAAGCGTACGGTTGCCCAAGTAATATTAAAACGGAAAGTATTCCGAGTATCGAATCCTCAGGGAATTTGAAATATATCCATTAAGTACCAAGAACCATCATGTTCAATTTTATTTAAAATTCCAACTCGAATGATAAAACAAAAATTAAAGAAACTAATAAAAATAAACATGCAATAACAAAATGGAAATATCCAATTAAGGGGGCTTGACCTAGGGTGTTAACTAGCTTTTTGGATATGTAGCTCAAATACATGGATGCATGTAACTAATAATCTTCAATTTCATAAATCTAGAAGTAATTATAAGTGGAATTATCTTTCAAGCTCCTCCACATCTCATACTAACATAACTAATTTATGTGTCCATCTCCTTAGTTAATCATAGTATGACATTAAGCAACTTCATTATCAATTTCTAACAATTCTCTTTCACTCTCGTTCTCCAAGCAATCGTTAGCCATGCAATTTGGATCTAATCTAACTTCTCTCTATCGAGTATCAATTTAGACCAACAAATCAATCAATCTGTGATCAAGGGATTAAAGGCATTAAGCATGAATTGAATAGATGAAATATGAAGAAATTCATTACATAACCCAAGTAATTGTGCTACAATATCCAATTTGTTGGGTTTTATGCCCTAAAACTCGTAGATAGTGAATGTAATCGTTGACCGGATATTAATGAAATAATATTGATATATTTTTCCATTAATTGTTATTAGTTATTTTATATTTGTCTTTGCCTAATAATAACCCTAATCCAATAAACTAGACATCCAAGGCTGTAATATGAGTCTTGAACTATATGTAGCGACATATGGGATCATTGTTCAAGAAACAGCCTAAAGGGTCTATAGTATAGGGATAAGACTGGGTGCCTTATCCTGGTGACACTATGGATACGGCCCACTTTGTATTTGATACAAACGCTGCGATCCAACGCGTTCGTGTAGGAGACATGCGAGTGGGGGTATCCTATGCAATGAGTTTGCATAAGACCGGACCGCGAAATAGTAACCACTAGTTATAACACCGTTAACTAGTTGGTTTTCTATTTTCACTAGGACGACCTAGACAACTTAGTCTTAATCCTGAGTTGATTATGGACTCCTGCTCATGAGAGATTGTCCTTTGATTTGTATGGGTGAGAGTGGCCAATACGTCGACTCAATAAGCCTACCACTTTGGGGACAAGACCGAATGGGGAGCTGGGAACATAATCGTACAAGATGGAATTCACTCCTTCCCGACTTTAGGGAAGCAGATGACTGTTCCCTTAAGTGGTTACTCCGAGTCTTGAACAAAGGGCCCTACCCTCTCAATGGCACGAGAGAGTTTTCTGTTTGATGGTTGGACCATAAACAGATTGTTCATTAGAGGAGAATTGGTACTTAAGGAAATAGAAGTGACCCAGGGGTAAAACGGTAATTTGACCCAACTGGTGTTACGGACACTCGTGAAGGACTAACTAGTCGATATTGGTCTAAGTTCCGTGGACACAGAAAATATGTCTGCAGTGAGAAGAGTGCAGCTGTGAGTCTATAGTGGAATGTACACACAGTTAACGAATATTGATTATTGTGGTTAATGAGTTTAACCAATTAATCTCACATCGTTGGAGCTTCTGATCTGTAGGTCCATAAGGTCCCACTGGTAGGTCGTAAAGTAATTTGAGGCAACTAAGTAATTAAATGTAAATTGAAAATGTTCAATTTACTGAGGGAAATAAATATAATATATATTGATATATTATTATGAGAGAAATTAATATTTGAAGAAGTTCAAATATAAATTTATGGAAGATTGAAAGAATTAATTAATTTAAGTCCTAAAAGTGTTTGGGCAAAATTAATTAATTCAAGGCCGGAAATTAAATATGTGATATTTAATTGGTGGTTAATTAATTAAAGAATTCATTAGCCATGAATTAATCAATTATGTAAATAATTAATCACTTAAGGAAGTGATTAATCATTTATGGGAATGATCTAATTACTTATGGAAGAAATTAGTCATTTATGGAAAAGATTAATCAATTGGGGAATTGATTGATCATGATTGATTAATTAAGGAATAAGATTGAATCAATTTTGGAAAAGATTGATTTAATTGAATATTTTATTCATGGCCTCTCTTCTATAAATAGAACACTAGACCTAATTGGTCATGACACTTGACACTCTTGAAAGACAAGACCTAGAATTCTCTCTAGCCTCCCTCTTAGAGAAAGACTCCCACAAGTCTTTGGCCTCCTAGACTTAGAGACATACCGGTGTAACCTCTGTGGTTATTGTGTCAATCAAGAAGGAATTTCCAGCGAAGAAAAACAAAGGCGGCTGCTGCGTTTTCGTTCGTTGGAGCGTCGTTGGCGAAGAACGGTCAAGTCTACAACGGAGGTTTGTAACGGTTCTTCCTCTTTTCGTTAGAAAAGTTTTAAAATAAATTTAGATTTATTTTAGCATGTTTAAACCGTTTTTACAGCGACTTTAAAGTTAGTTTAAAGTTTTGTTTGAGTTATCGTAACGGTATTTTAATGTTAATTAATATACGGCGTAAGGTCCAATCGATGCGCTTCCGCTGCGTGGGGACTTTTATTCCCTTCACAATTAACTAGAATAATGACCCTAGGTCTCAAGATCTACTCACAAATGGAAATTATTTTGCCAAAATGATCTTGATCCATGGGCCTAACTCAAATTACAATAAGGAATTATAAAGAAGTAAGGAAGAAATAACCAATAAGTTGATCCCAAGCTCTCGCTACGATCATCTCGAATCTTGAGCCTTGGATTCTCACTCAATTCCAACCTTTTTCTCCACAATTCTTCTCACTTTTTCTCTCTATTGAGATAGGGGAGAGCTCCCAAAAATGGGATGATTTGAACCTTGGGAGAGGGGGCTTTTTATATAAGCAGAAATGGAGATAGCTTGCTGCCCAAGACGCACAGCATCGAGACGCTATGACGTCAGGTTTTCTTGGAGCAGAAGTTGACGCAACGTCGCGATGCTACCACGATTCTAGAATTTTCTTCACTGATCACCTAGTGTTTCGACGCTCTAGTCCTAGCGTCTCGACACTGGGCCTTCTAGAAGCTTTAAACACAGATTTTGGCCTCCTTTCTTCTTCCTTTTGGGCTTTTTGGGCCTCCACTCCAAATATCTTCTTTTCTTTACTCCAATTATGGCCCAAAGTCTTCTTTTTCTACCTAAAATCGGTAAAATTCTTGGTTTTGCATCTCGAACTCGATTTTCTACAAAATCAACATAAAAATACATTAAAGCTCACAATTCATGCACAAAACTAGCTAAAATCAATAGGAAAATGATGACATTTTTGGATGTCATCACACCCCCAAACTTAAAGTTTTGCTAGACCCAAGCAAAATAAAGTAATGCATATGAATCATAACTTGCATGCTAACAACTCTATCCTCAATGCTTCTAGCCATGAATGCAAACTATTGAAACACGTAAGTAAGCATGAACAATCATCAAGAAGTTTAAAATCTAATCTTATCCTCCCTTGCAAAAACGAATCATCATTTGCCTTATCATAATCTTTACCAGCCTGAAATCATTTATATACTCCTCCATCCATCTTCCCCCTACACTGGCACTAAAGCTCGCCCTTTTAGCCATCATACTTATCAAGCAAGCACTACCTTACTGAGGTGCCCATATTTCTTGGGGCGTCCCCCAAACGTGCTCTTTTTTTTTTTTAGATGAGAATCCTTTTAGATGTAGCTCCTTCTTTCTGCCTTGCCAACATTGGTGATGAAAGCATCCAATTACAAGCGCCTCATCTTTTAGGTTGCCGAGGCATGCTCATTTCTTTTCCGCACTTTCATGCAAAGGCAAACGATGGGTGTCATGAATGCCCCTAGTTACTAACGCTTTGAAGAAAGTGGAGCATTTTGTTTGTCTTTTTTTTTTTTTTTTTTTTTTTTGAAGATGGACAAATCAAAGCATTTTTTTCCCCAAAGCTCAGTATTACCTACTATTACGCAAGAAAGCTTTCTAGGCCCATTAGGTCCCCTACTAGCTCATATCAGAATAAAACCTAGAACAATAAGATATGATTCTTTGAATTGTTCAAAATCGGGAAAAAGAGCATTTTTGTAAATTGTGTTTGACACAATATTTAATTATGAATTAAATTGGAAAATGAGTGATTATGTATTTAAAAGTGTTTTAAATACTAGGAATCATATATAATTAGATTGCACAATATGTCAATGATTAATTGGATTAATCATAACAAATTAATTGGAAATGTTTCTAATTAATTGCCATGAAATCAATTTCAATTTGGAATTGGAATTTGAATTAGAATGCAAGAAAAATCTGATTGAGGGTCAAACTTAGTGGATTTAGATGGATTTCCACTCTTGCATGTTGATACAAAGTGGAATACAACACATCCATGCACTTGTTGCATGTGTTGTGACTTCAACACCTAGAATCCACTTTGGCTTGCATTACCACCATGTGTCTTGCATCTTGAGGCCTTCCCTTGCATGGAATATCTCTATAAGTAGTTGCAAAATCAGATTAAGAGTTAAGAGAGCCATTTCCATCTGGTTATGCTGCTGGATTTTGGTCTCAAACTCACTCATCTCCATATATCTCTCTAATGCTTAAACCTTCAAGCATTCCCTTCCCATTCCCTATCTCTATAGACTCCCACGAGTCATTCTTGGCCCAGAGAATAGTAGGAAAGACACTAGAGGTGGTCCACACACCGTTCGTGATCAAAGGAATCAAAGGGAGTTGTTGAATCGGTCTCAAAAAATGTTGGTACAAATTATGCTCTTTGTTTACGGTGTTTGGACAACATGTTTTCATTTTCTAAAATTGATGTAGTTAAGTGTCTCCGATCCTAAAATTGCTTCCGCATGTGTTATATGAACACCTTCACAAGGTACTTAACACCACTAGCTATTTGCTAAACAAGCTACTTTCTCTAGGATCCCAAAGTTAAAACTAAGGCACAAGGAGAATTGTTGATGTATATCCATACCAACAACTCTAGAGACAAGTTGTGTTGAACATACAATACTTTCAGCAAGGCTCGCTGACAGAAAACTTGACCAAGTGCATCAAGAACTCCAAAGGTCTAACAAAATCGAATGCAAACTCTTATCTTGCACGACCTTTAGGAAACTTGGTCATGTGCATCAAAAGCAAATTTCACTAGCAAAACTGGAACTAAGCTATCCGCTTCTTGAAAGGACACTTGTTGCTAAGGTCGGCTAAAACCTTTGAGCTTGACATATTCACAACCCACCTTCAGTGACATCTTAAATTCTCATCTCGAGCGAGTAAGAAGCTTCATCAGCAACTCCACCAACTTCAAGCCCACTTTGATGATAGGTTGCAATTGCTAGTTTCAATTAGGCATCATGAAAGGAACGCCGAAACTGCTTCCGTTGCCAACTCTCCTTATCAAACCAACAACCCTTCCTAGAATGGCTACAAGGTGACATTAACATCGCCCCTGGTACTGCCATACTAAAAGCACACCAAGGTAACTTTTTCGTGACAACAACTGACATAGCAATCATGATCCATTACTGATTCCCAATACCTCTGCTTTGGATTGAGACTTTGCTACGTGAGGGAAATGATTTGATTCTTGGTCTGAGAATAAACCAACATACCACCAAGAGCATTGTCACGAGCAAGTCTGAAAAGACCTTGAGATTCGGTTCACAGAATCCATAACAGTTGCAAAGCTATTCAACACGAAGACATCACAACAATTTTGCAACACTCAAACTTGGTTTTGGAAGCATCCTTGGAACAATGATTCCATGACCCTTAACTCGAGAAGCCAGATCACAAAGCTATTCTAAGAAGATCCCCTTTTCCTTGAAACTGACTTATACTAAGAGGTTCACCAACTTCACCTATTACAAGGAAATCTCTCAACTCCTTAGAATCTAGGCGACACTTGGTAGAGCTTGGAAACCAACTTACTAGCTTCCACTAACTTCATAGGAAACAAAAGATTTAACTAATGCAACAGAAACATACCAAAATCAGGCTAAGAACTCACATCACATTTTGATACAGATGAAAAGGCACCGAAAGAGGAAGGGTGATTCTAGAGCAATAGATAAACTCGAGGAAAGACCACTGGCATGGAAATGTGTGGTGAAACCGACTCCCCACCTTTAGGGACTTTCCTCTTCTTCGGATTCATCATTGTAAAGCTCTGGATACTCTGTCTTGAGTTCTTCATCAGAAATTCAAGGCATCAGCTCCTGCTTACCATCTTTTGGTTTACTTCCGGAGGGAACCTTTGAACTCTTCAAGATCTTAGCTTCCCTTACAACAAACTCATTGAGCTTTGGTCCTGGAATAAGGCTTTGATATCGATGACCAGAGGCAGGATCCAACTCCTAAGCTTCTACTTGACACTAGATGAAGTGCCCACCTCTAGAGACTATTCCATGCTAGGAACTTCACTGTCCCAACTATTGCGCCGGCAAGAGATGCTGCATAAGTGGTCGGTCGCCCTTGTGTGACCAACTCTCTTATTTCCCTATGCAAGCCATTAATGAACCTTCTGATCCTTCTTGGCTCGGTGGCAACTAGCTTAGGGACATGACGAGACAGCTCCACAACTCTTCTTTCATATTGCACTATATACATGCTCCCCTACACGAGCAACATAAACTCCACTTTCAGACCTTCAACTTCAGCACAAGGGAATCGTCGAACAAACTAGTCTCGCATAAGACCCTTGAATCTTGTCCATGATAGGGGTTAGTCGAGTGATCCTCAAACTAGCCCACTAGATTCCACCGATCTCGTGCGTGACCTCTGAGCAACGAGGTAGCTCCTTAGACACGCTGCTGGACATTAGCTCAAAGATACTAGAATAAGGCCTCTAACTTTGAAGTCCACTCTTCAACCACTCTCGAACTTCTAGACGGGCCAACGAATGATGGAGGCTTTCCCTTATTGGTGCTTCGAAAGAATTTAACTTCCCACTTATGAGCAGGGACTTGATTCACACCAAGGTGTTGCAAGTTGCATTGGATTGCATTGTCAATCATAGCTTGCAATGCATCCAATGTCAACACCCCTTGAGGCATCAAAAGAAGAACAGGGGAATTCGCCTCGGGATGCAAAGTGACTTCAAGAACATCTAGAGAGTCAGAACAACTACTTTCTCGACTCTTGCTAGAACTCATCGCTAAAGAGGGAAACAAGGAACTCACTAAGTGAACTCTCCTAAGAAACTTGAATAGGAGGGACTAACCTCAAACTAAGGAAATAATCTAGACCTAACATCAAACAACATGCACAAAGGTACATGCAAGCTATCTAAGAAACTATGGCAACATCCTATGCCTACTAACAAACAAGATCACAAAACAACCACAAGAAAATAAAGAGTTATCTAGCTAACTATGGGAGCATCCTAATCCTACTACCAAGCAAGAATCACACAATTGACGCACCCGAGGTTAGGAGGGGCACATGAATGAACTGAGATCACATCTGAATGAGAGGGATCCTGAGCACATGGAAGCATGGTCAAGATAAGCTTAACAGAATTGATAGATACTACCTATGCGAACAATGTGCACCTTCATTTTCGATAGCTCAATCATAGGAACTTTGAAGTTAAGCGTGCTTAGCTTAGAGAAGTTCTATGTTAGGTGATGATAACTACCCAAAAGGTAGTTATTTAGGCCTCATTTATATAGGGATTTTTGTGTCTTTTGTGCTTAATAGGGTTGGTTTTAGATATATATTATATGTTTTAACCCATTTGGAAGAATGGAAGCCTTGGAAATTACTTTATGCAGATTATGCTGCTGGGCATATTCTAAAACCTTGGAAGCAAATTCTGTGCTACAGCAAAACTGGGAGAAACACTGCCACGTCACAACTCGTTAGCCAACTTCATGAACCGACTTCTGTTGAGTTATTTTCGGGATAAAGGAGCAAGGAGAGCCCTACACGTGTCCAAGTTGACCTAATTCAAGCCTCATATCCTTCTATAAAAGGAAGTAGCCGTCGAAGTCAAAAGCATTCCACTTTTGGGAGAGAACGTTCCACTCTTGGAAAGTTCCTTCCATCTTTGGGAGCCGAATAGTGAGGAGAGATTGGAGATTACCAAGAACACCATCTTCTGCAAGCTGATTAAGGAGATTATTATTTTCTTTGTTATCTTTTGATTATGGGCATGTCTACTCATATTGTAATTTGTGGTTCCATGCCTATTATGAACTAAGTAGCTTAGGTGTTGGTTAGGAATAATGTGATTGATGTGCTTCATCTTTAGTAATATATTGACTATCGCATTTTGGTTAATTGTTGTGCTTATTTCCATTTTATGCCCGCCAAGCCAGCCGGTGTGAATACCTCTCTCTAGTTTCAGGGATGATTTAGAGAGTGTATGGCAATTATCCACACTACGATCATTGTGTATTGGTGAACGCCAGTGACTGAGCTAAGGATAGCCAGTTGCCTAGTGCTCGATCGGTCGTACTTCATTGGGGTTGAAACACATCCCAAAAGATCCGGAGTTCCGGGCGGAATCCACTAATAATACTGCGAGAAATGCATGATCAATAATATTGCTAGAGCATCTTTTAGAACGATCACTAAATCCTAACCAGCGCCTATCTTTAATTTGTCTGCCTATTTGTTTACTTGTTGTTCTGTCATTTATTTTGCTTCAGCATAATTCTTATAAAACCCAAACATTTTTATTACCTTGAAACCATTAAAAGATTCATACAAAATAGATAAAGTGGAAGCTAGTTCAGGCCTTGGATTGACAAATACTTATCACTTGTCGCGGACTGTGTATACTTGCACTGGAATTCTAGAGTCTTTTTACACTATATTTTTATTCTCTAGGAACCCAACAGGTGACCTATTGGGAATTTTCCTAGGAAGCTGTTGCATTCCTAGAGTGAGTAAAAATATGATCTAAAAAGACTCTAGAATTCTTGTGCAAGTATACACAGTCTACAACAAGTAATATTATCAATCTGAGTCCTTAATTAGCTTCCACTTTATCTATTTTGTGTAACTTTCTAATGGTTTCAAAGATGGAAAAAAATGATTTAGTTTTATAAGAATTATGCTGAAGCAAAATAAATGACAGAACAAAGAATAAACAAATAGGCAGACAGATTAAAGACAGGCGTTGGTTAGGCTTAGTAATTGTTTTAAAAGATGCTCTAGCAATATTATTGATCATGCAACTCTCGCAGTATTATTAGCGGATTCCTCCCGGAACTCCGGATCTTTTGGAATGTGTTTCAATCCCAATGAAGTGCGACTGATCAAGTACTAGGCAACTGGCTATCCTTAGCTCAGTCACTGGCATTCACCAATACACAATGATCGTAGTGTGGATAATTGCCACACACTCTCTAAATCATCCCTGAAACTAGAGAGAGGTATTCACACCGGCTGGCCAGGCGGGCATAAAATGGAAGTAGGCACAACAATTAACCAAGATGCAATAATCAATATATTACTAAAGTTTAAGCACGACAACTACATGTTCCTAACCAACACCTAAAGCTACTTAGTTCATAATAAACATGGAAACATGAATTACAATCTGAGTAGGCATGTCCATAGTCACAAGATAATAAAGAAAATAATAATCTCCTTAATCAGCTTGCAGATGATGGTTTTCTTGGTAATCTCCAATCTCTCTATACTACTCGGCATCCAAGGAAAGTTGGAATAACCTTGACTTCGACGGCTACTTCCTTTTATAGAAGGATAGGAGACTTGAATTAGGTCAACTTGGACACGTGTAGGCCTCTCCTTGCTCCTTTATCCCGAAAATAACTCAACAGAAGTCGGTTCATGAAGTTGGCTAACGAGCTGTGATGTTGCAGTTCTGCTCCCAATTTTGCTGCAGCACAAAATTTGCTCCCTCCAGTCGCCCAGAAGTATAATCTACACAAAATAATTTCCAAAGCTTCCATTCTTCCAAATGGGTTAAAACATGTAATATCTATCTAAAACCAACCCTATTAACCACAAAGGTCACACAAATCAATACAGAAATGAGGCCTAAATAACTACCTTTTGGGCAGTTATCACACCCCAAACTTGAACTATTGCACATCCCGAGCAATACTAACCAACCTTCGTTCAAGAATTCAAAACATTTAGACAAAGAATAGCTTTATCCAACCAGACAGTCCAACACTACCTTAGACCTTTACCTGAGCACTCTGCAAAACCGAGCTCTGCTACAGCAAAATGATTCCTCTGGCATGGACAAATAATCACCACTTTTAACTTAATTCTAAGAACTTACCACAACCTAGCTCTATTATCAGACATCTTAAAACATATTTTCAAGGAATTTATTTTTGTTTTTCAGACTTAAAGCAGCCTTACAGTCATAAGCTCTTAAACATGGGATGACCCACTTTATGGTGCAGTATACCCTTGCCTCAAACTCATCACCAACTAGGCTCAATACTCTTTATAAAGCTCAAGAATCCTTAGTTATTCCATCTCTTGCCCCTCCGAATGGCGACATTTTATGATGAAGCTCACCTAAGTTCTAGGAGACAGAAAAACTGCTGGATCATCATTCATCCTTCAAAACTTTTGCTCCATGAATTTTTTCAGCAAAATTTTCAACAAATAATTTTTTTCAGCAAATAATAATTCTCATTTTTTCATATTTCCTAGGTCATCTTTTGATGCGAAGACAAACTGTGGGTATCACAAATGTCCCCGGTTACTCAACAACCTAGCAAATTTTAAATGAAGGAGAGGAATGCTCGAGCAAGACAATTGGAGTTGCAAAAAGTCCCTCAAACTTGAATTATTCATTGTCCCCAATGAATCATTAATTAAGCAATTTTACCCCCAAACTTAAATTTTTCTATCTGAATTTTAAATTAAGCGTGGGACTAGAACTAAGCTTAAGGTGGATCATAAAAGTCAACACTACCTCTAAAATTTTCTTTGCCGCAGCAACAGTCCAGGCTATAAGAAATGTTCAAGGAAAAGGTTTAGGGTTTAGGGTTTAGGGTTTAGGGTTTAGGGTTTAGGGTTTAGGGTTTAGCTTCAAAAATTCAGAAGAAAAGTTAGTTAAGTTAGAGTCACTCAGTGCTCATGGAACAGAAACATCCAGAAATTTCATTAAAAACAAAAAGATATTACATCAGCAGAGATATATTTTTAAAGCACAAAATTAAAAAGACAACAGACACATCAAGCAAATATAGAAGAAGATGCGGTCAGGAATGCGCGAGCAAACAAAATATTTCAACAAAAAGATTGAGGGCCCAAATTTTCCTCCTTCAATCTTCCTGACCCAAGTCTTCTTCTTCATCTTCCTTCTCAACAGGCGGCGGTGGAATCCAAGGGTTCAGTAGGTCCTCAGGGAATGCAGGAAGGGTTGGATATGGCTTTGAAAAATTTTCTTGCAACGCCCTCTTCAAACCAGCATCACGATTCTTAACATAGGTCCAGAAGGTTAAAGTTTGCCTTTCAGCAAACTCCTGCCTACTGGCCGAAAGTGCCAGTTGTTCTAAAATCGAGTTGATGTCGTAGATAAGCCCACCTTGATGTACCTCCTGCATGCGTTGGAGTCGTGCCAAATTGGACGTGTCTATGATTCCCTTGTCAAACAGAATCACATCTCCCTCATCCACTGGAACCCTTGCTCTTCTGCAAAGCATTGTAATTGTATTTGGGAAGAACAACTTCCCCACCTTTTTTTTCCAGCAACCAGAAATTTCACTCGCAATGATCCTCCCTACGTTAATACTGAGAGACCGCAAGATGGAAAAAGCTAGGAGAACCCGTTCCCTGGAGATTGTCGAGTCATGTGTTGTTGGAAGCATCCTCCAATTTGGATGCTTCAAATTGTATGAACACCACCACAGGGATTCACCGGTATTCTCCAATTTCGATGCTACGTTGAGTGCTGGTGGGAGCAAAAATTCTCTGGATTTTTCTCTGGATTTTTCTCTGGATCAATGCTCTGAGAGATCTCTGGGAGAGAATGCAAAACTGAGAGAGCTATTGGAGAGGGATTCAGGCGTGAGACCAGGGAGTCAGTTCTGCAACTCCCTGACCACGTCTTTTTAAAAATAAAAAATTAGATAACTGATAAATTAGTTATCTGATATTTTAATTAATTATAATTATAAAACATAATTTTAAATTATAATTAATTATATTTTTAATTAAGCTAAATTAATTAAAATAACATTAATTTAAATCCAATTTAAATTAATATCCCTCTTATATTATAGTTTAATTAAATCAAATTTAATTAAACTAAATTAATTAATTAATTCGAAATTAATTAATAAAATAAAATAAAATTGAACATCACATATTCAATTACTATTTTCTCTCTCAGTAACTATAGTATTAATATACATCCAATGCATATTAATTATAACCTATAGTTTTAATATGAACCACTTCATATTTTAGTATAATATTCAAACACCTTTGAATATTCAATCCATCCTTAGAATTTTACCTCAACGCCCTAAATGAGCTACCGGTGGGACCTAATGGACCTACAGATCAGAAGCTCCAACGATATGAGATTAGTTGGTTAAACTCATTAACCAAGTTAATCAATATTCGTTAACTGTGGTTCACTCCACTAAAGAACCACAGCTGCACTCTTCTCACTGCAGATATATTTCTGTGTCCACGGATATTGACCGTCAGCAGCAAGTTAGCCCTTCACGTGTGTTCGTACCCCAGCTAGGTCAAATTACCGTTTTACCCCTGGGCTACCTCTTGGTCCTTAAGTACCAGTGCTCCTCTAATGAACAACCTATTTGTGGTCCAACCATCAAACAGAAAACCCTCTCGTGCCATAAAGAGGGTAGGGCCCTTTGTTCAAGACCCGGAGACACCACTTAAGGGAACACACCTCTACTTACCCTCATATCAGGAAGGAGTGAATTCCATCTTGTAAGACTACGTTCCCAGCTCCCCATTCGGTCTTGTCCCCAAAATGGTAGGCTTATTGAGTCGGCGAACTGGCCACTCTCACCCGTACAAATCAAAAGACAATCCCTCATGGACAGGAGTCCATAATCCACTCAGGATTAAGGCCAAGTTGCCTAGGTCATCCTAGTGAAATAGAAACCGAGCTAACCAACGGTGTTATAGTTAGTGGTTAACTATTTCGCGGTCCGGTCTTTGTGCAAACTCATTGCACAGGATACCCCCACTCGCATGTCAACCACATGAACGTGTTGGATCAGTACGTTTGTATCAATATACAAAGCGGGCCGTATCCATAGTGTCACCAGGATAAGGTACCCAGCCTTATCCCTATGCTACAGACCCTTTAGGCTAAAATTTGAACATTGATCCCGCATGTCCCTACATACTAGTTCAAGTCTCATTCTATTAGCCATGGATGTTTAGTTTATTGGATTAGGGTTAGCAAGACAAGATATAATACAAACATTGAATAATACATTATTTTATTAATGTTCGGTCAAATGTACATTTACTATCTACGAGTTTTAGGGCATAAAACCCAACACCTCTGTCTAATAAATCTCATCCACGTGTTCGCTTCCCTTTTCAAATAAGTCGACTGGAATGTCCTCTTCTGAGTTTTGGATAACTGCCACTGTGCCCCTTCAATTCCTACCTCCTACACAGCATCACTTAGTTGCTCATCAGATGGCGCCATAACCATCTCATTATATGCCGCATGGGGGAAGTTCTGAAGATTATACAGTGCATTAATAGCACTCGGACTCCAATCTACCTCGACTCCTCGGACAATTACCTGGAAACCATCCTCTTTATCAATGTTGGCATAGAATTCACGCACCACCTGTGCATTTACAGACTCTGGCTTCGCACAAAACAACTCCCAGCCGTGGTCTGCTATTCCGGTCCTCATAATTGGCGGAAGATCGCCGCTAAATCCTCTTTCGAACAGAAAATCTCTTTTTCAGCAACTCAGCGTATTTTGCTCTAGCAAAATTGTTGACGAAGCGATCGAATGGCAACTGTTGTTCTTCTATTTCATCGTGTTCCTCCGATGCTTCAGCAATATTTTTGCCCTTTTCTGCCCTTCGCTTGAGCAACTGTTCCTCCTCAGCCTTCTTCTCTGCTTCTTCTCGCACTTTTTCCTCAGCCTCTTTTTTCTCTCGTTCCTCTTGCTTTGCCTTCTCTCTCTCGGAATCTGACGATGGAGGCGATGGGGTATCAGTCCTGATCACTGAAACGCCCCCAGCCTTCCGCTTAATGCGGCGACGTTTCGGAGGTTCAGGCATGATAACCTCAATACGAGCCTCCAGAACTGGTTCTCTTTCAATCTCAGCCTCTGCCTGTACATCCTCATGTTGTTTCTCCTGAATTTCCTCTCGAACTTCTTCTGTAGCCGTCATTCCCTGCTCATCCTCGGATTCTGTTTATCAGATTCTTTCAAGTCTCCTTCTTCTATTGCAACAACCTCATCCTCTGTTGCCTTTTCTTGTTCTTCAACCCTTTGTTGACGTCTTCTTCTTTTATCTTCTTTCTCCTCTAGTGTTCTTTTCTTCTTGGTTTTTACTTTCTGAGCTTCGGGGGTAACAGATATCTCTTCCTCCTCACTCTCCCTCTCTTTTCTAGCTCTCGTTTTTGCCATTGAAGGTGCAAGGGGTTTGACAGAGAATACAAAGAAAGAAAGAAGAAAATGCACGCAACAAAGATTCGAATCAAGAAGATGAAGTAAACTTACCTATCAGAGGCTGCTAATAAATAGGGCTTCATCAAATTGAAATCCCAACCGAAAAGATTTGCTCGTCTTAAATTATCTTACCGTTTAATTTTAATTGCATGCAAATTCGGAATTTCAAACCATCAACGGTAATTTATGAATCTCAATCGCCCATGGTAATTCACGATGCGCTGTCCACCATTAAAGCCCTTGGATGATTGTTTTTTGACACGTGGCCTCATCAGATGGCTCGTGCAAATTTTACCTGCAAAAATTCAAAGAAAAATCCCAACGGTAAAAATAAAAATTACTCCAACAAACTCTTCCTATTCGGACGATTTACTCCACCATAACTTTTGATGCAACAACCTGTTGAATCCTGAAGAATCTCTGATACGGAATTCAAATTTTGAAGTGGAAAAATCATATCTTTTAAATTTAAATTTAATTTTAACCGACCAAATCAAATTTAATCTTTTTCAAGAGAAGCCAAATAAATGAGAGAGAATCTTTATTAATTTAAACAGAATTCAAATAACTGAAAATAAGATCTAGATAAAATAAAATCTAACTAATTAAAAGATAATTTAAAGATAATTTAAATAAATAACCCGAAAATAAATCAAACTAAATTCAAAACGAAAAAGATAAAATCTAAACAAATACATAAAGATAAAATCTAATAAACCACGCAAAATCAAATCTAACCTATTCGAAATTAAAAATAAATCAGCGAAATATAAAACAAATACAAATATTGGGAGCTGAAAATTTTGCTCTGTGAAATGCTCCCGCAAAAATCCTACTCTCTCAATCATCAACTAACCTTAGGGAAGGATATTTCGACTGAAACTCCTCACCCCAATAATACTTCACACGTTGTCCATTCACCTTGAACACTCTCCCATCTTTTTCATCCTGCAAAGTAATTGCTCCATGGGGAAAAACCTCAATCACAATAAACGGTCCTAACCATTTAGATTTTAGTTTCCCAGGAAATAATTTCAATCTAGAATTATAAAGAAGGACTTTCTGACCCTTGACAAACTCTTTAGATTTTATTTTCTTGTCATGCCACAACTTAGTCTTTTCTTTATACATTTTCGCATTCTCATAAGAAAATTGGCAAAATTCCTCTAATTCATTAAGCTGCAGCATTCTTATTGCTCCTGCACGACTCAGATCAAAATTCAATTTTTTCAAAGCCCAAAATGTTTTATGCTCAAGCTCTAGTGGTAAATGGCAAGCTTTCCCATATACTAACCTATAGGGAGACATACCTAGAGGAGACTTATAGGCTGTCCTATAAGTCCAAAGAGCCTCATCCAACCTAAAAGACCAATCCTTCCTAGATGGATGTACCACTTTCTCTAGAATAGCTTTAATTTCCCTATTACTAATTTCAACTTGACCATTTGCTTGTGGGTGATAAGGGGTAACTATCCTATGCTTAATCCCATACGTAGCTAAAAGCTTAGTTAAGATATTATTAACAAAATGTGTACCATCATCACTCACTAGAGCCCTAGGTGTCCCAAACCGCGCAAAGATGTGCGATTGAAGAAACCTCGCTACTGTCTTGGCATCACTCTGATGGCATGCGATGGCCTCCACCCACTTGGACACATAATCAACTGCCAATCAGATAAAAACATTGCCATTAGAAGGGGGAAATGGCCCCATAAAATCAATACCTCATACATCAAATAATTCAACTTCTAAAACGTAAGTAAGAGGCATTTCATCTCTAGGCCCTAAATTTCCTCTCCTTTGGCAAGCATCACATTGCTTGTAAAACCAGTGGGCATCTTTGAATAAGGTAGGCAAGAAAAATCCACAATGTAAAATCCTCATAGCTGTCCTCTGACCGCTGAAATGACCTCCATACGGCGAAGAGTGACATTGCTCCAGGATTTCCTTTGTTTCAGCACCTGAAACAGACCTGCGAATAATACCGTCAGAGCATTGCTTATACATAAATGGCTCATCCCATTAGAAGAACTTCGCATCATCCTTAATTTTTTTTCTTATGCCTCCAATCCATGTCAATAGGAGTGACTCCCTTTACCAAAAAGTTGGCAATATCAACATACCAAGGGACATCCCTGACTACCTTTACCTCAACAGCAAAAAACTGTTCATCTTGAAAAGAATCTAAAATGGCAGATTGCTCCAGCAAGGATGATGATGGATCAAGACGAGATAAATGATCTGCAATGACATTTTCTGATCCCTTCTTGTCTTTTATCTCCAAGTCGAACTCCTGCAATAATAAAACCCAACGAATTAGTCTAGGCTTTGCATCCTTCTTAGACATTAAGTACCTTATTGTTGCATGATCCGTGAACACCGTGACTTTGGATCCAACCAAATATGGCCGGAATTTCTCAAAAGCAAACGCCACAGCTAACAACTCCTTCTCAGTAATTGTATAGTTGACTTGTGCCTCATTTAAAACCCTGCTTGCATAATATATAGGATGGATAAATTTGCCCTGCTTTTGCCCTAGCATAGCACCTACTGCAGCATCGCTTGCATCACACATTACCTCAAATGGTAAATTCCAATTAGGTACACACAAAATGGGTGCTGAGATTAAAGCAACCTTTAAAGTCTCAAAAGCCTTCCTACAATCTGCATTAAAGTCAAAAATATGATCAGTACACAATAAGTTACAAAGAGGTTTACGTATTTTGGAAAAATCATTTATGAACCTCCTATAAAATCCAGCATGTCCTAAAAAACTCTGAATTCCCTTTACTGAATTCAGTGGTTCTAATCTTTCAATCACCTCTATTTTTGCTCTATCAACTTCTAGACCATTCTTAGAAATCCTATGACCTAACACTATTCCTTCCTTCACCATGAAGTGTCATTTTTCCCAATTAAGAACTAGATGGGTATCCTCACACCTCTTTAACACCTGACCTAAATTATCTAAACAACTCTGAAAAGACCCTCAAAACACTGAAAAATCGTCCATGAATACCTCAACAGTGGACTCAATCATATCAGAAAAAATTGCTAGCATACACCGCTGAAATGTTGCTGGAGCATTGCAAAGGCCAAAAGGCATTCGCCTAAAAGCAAACGTCCCATAAGGGCAGGTGAAAGTGGTTTTCTCCTGATCCTCAGCAGCAATAGTAATCTGGTTATACCCAGAGTAACCATCTAAGAAACAGTAGTAGGCCTGACCAACCAATCTATCCAACATCTGGTCAATAAATGGTAGAGGGAAATGGTCCTTACGGGTAGCTTTATTAAGCCTCTTGTAGTCCATGCAAACCCTCCAGCCAGTTACTGTCCTGGTTGGGATCAACTCATTGTCTTTATTGCTCACCACAGTGACACCTCCTTTCTTAGGAACACATTGGACAGGGCTTACCCAATTCCTATCGGCAATTGGATAAATGATCCCAGCATCCAACCATTTAATCACCTCCTTTTTAACAACCTCTTTCATTGCAGGGTTAAGCCTTCTTTGTTGCTCAACACTTCTAAAGGATCCCTCCTCTAGAGTGATTTTGTGCAGACAAAAAAATGGGCTAATTCCCTGAATGTCAGCCAATGTCCAACCTATATTCTTGCGGTATTGCTGCAGCAATTTTGTTAAGGCCTCTTCATGCTCTGACATTAAATCAGATGCAACAATAATGGGCAACGTCTCACCTTCCCCAAGATACACATAATTTAGATGATCCGGCAAGGGCTTCAAATCTAAAGTAGGTGCCTCAATCAGGGATGACTTAATTGGAGGAACCTTCCTTTGATCTAAATCTAAAGACTCAAAAACATCCTAACACCTAAACAACTCTTTTTCATTTTTTCTTTCTAAAGAACAAACTTCTAAATCCTCTTCACTAACCGCTCCATGCTCTTCCATATGCTTACTAGCCGAATCCTGTATTGCTGTCTCAATAACTGTGCTCTCTAGAATCCTAATTAAGGAGCAATCCTCCATTTCGTCTAGATATTTCATGGCTTTAAACACATTAAATTTCACTTCCTCATTACAAAGTCTCATTGTTAGTTCCCCTTTTTGAACATCTATTAACGCCCTACCAGTAGCCAAAAATGGACGACCTAGAATAATTGGGACATCTTTATCAGCCTCATAGTCTAAAATAATAAAATCAACAGGAAATATGAATTTATCCACTTTTACTGAGACATCCTCAATTTTACCCTCTGGATATGTGATAGACCTATCAGCTAGTTGGAGTGTGACTGTGGTAGGCCTAGCTTCACCAATACCTATCTTTCGATAGACCGAAAGAGGCATGAGGTTAATGCTTGCACCTAAATCACAGAGTGTTCTACCTAACTCTTTTCCACCTATAGACACAGGTATAGTAAATGACCCTGGACCCTTAGCCTTGGGTGGTAGCCCATTCTTAAGAATAGCACTACATTCCTCAGTAAGAGATACAATTTCAAACTCACCTAACCTCTTCTTTTTAGTTAAAATATCCTTAAGAAATTTAGCATAATTAGGCATTTGCTCAATAGCTTCTACTAAAGGGATATTTATGTGCAATTGCTTAAGAATCTCTAAAAACTTTTTAAATTGACCATCCTGATTCTTAGGCTTTTGCCTTTGTGGAAAAGGTAGAGGTGGTACATAAGGTGGGGGCGACACATAAGGTGGTTCCACATCTGTAACAGAACCAGATGCTCCAGCATCTTTATTGCTGCCTCCAGCACCCTGACCAGGCTCCATCTCTTTTTCAACGACAACATTTTTATCATTATTTCTATTTATATCATGGGTCTTACTAGGCTCTTTTTTTTTCTTCTATTGGCTTACCACTCCTAAGAGTTACTGCCTTTACCTGCTCCTTACCTTCCCTTCGAGGGTGTTCAGTATCCGAGGGAAGTTTCCCTTGAGGCCTTGCTTTCAGCTCATTAGCTAGCTGACCCACTTGCAATTCCATGGCTCTCATCGAAGCTTGATTACTTTGAATTGTGGCATCTGTACGAGCCATAAATTCTTTCATCATCGCCTAGAGAGAACTTCCCGAATTTTGCTGGGGCAAAGCTTGCTTATTTTGCTGGGGCAATACCTGCGCTTTAGCAAATCCTGGCTGGTTCACCTTTTGTTGTGCTTGTGCACTACTTCCTTGTCCTCCCCATGCGAAGTTGGGGTGGTTGCGCCAACCTGGATTATAAAAGTTAGAATAAGGGTTATTCCTCTGATTACCTACAAAAAACACAGAAGCTGGATTGCTGGGGCCAAACTCGTAGTTGTGTTTTTCACCACAATAGACACATGCTTCTTCTACGAGTTGGTTCACAGCTGCAGCAAGCTCCATAGCTAGTGGTTGCTGATGACTAATCACTGTCACATTCTTAAGAGCATTAGCAACCATAGCAAGATCAGCCCTAATGGTGGACACACCATCAACCTGTAATACACTCTTAACCTTTTTATTTGTGCCTCTAATATCCGACCACTGACAACTATTAATAGACATTCTTTCTAAAATCTCATAAGTTTCATCAAAAGTCTTTGCCAAAAGGGCCCCTCCAGCTGAAGCATCGACCATACCTTGGGTTACTCCATTTAATCCATTATAAAATGTTTCCATTTGAATACAATGAGGTAAACCATGGTGGGGACACTTTCGCAAAAACTCCTTAAACCTTTCCCAATCCTCACTAAAAGTCTCATCCTCAAGTTGCCTAAACCTTACTATTTCACTCCTTAATTTAGCATTTCTATTAGGTCGGAAATATTTACTCAAAAAATTTTCAGCTAACTCATCCCATGTCCTAATTGATCCTGGAGCAAAAGAGTTCAACCATGCCTTTGCTCCATCTCTAAGAGAATACGAGAACAAAGTTAATCTAAGTGCATCCCTAGGCACTCCTTGAATTACGAAAGAATCACTAACTCCTAGAAAAGACTTAAGATGTAAATGAGGATCTTCAGATGACAAACCGTGGAATTGCCCCACGGTTTGCAACATCTGAAACATTACCAGTTTCATTTCAAAATTTGCCGCTTGGATTTGGGGACGTGCAATCCCTGGATTCAACTCATTAAACATTGGGACAGCATACGCTTGAATGACTTTGGTCCTATCGTTCGTTATCAAGATAGGATTTTAAGCCTAATTATTTTGCTGCTAATTTTGTTCAAACAGCAGGTTTTGTTGCAGCAAACGATTCTGGGGGTCTGTTGGACCTTCAGAACCCTCCGAAAGACGCGACACGTTCTCCATCTGGTTTCTGCGCTGCTCTCTCCTTCTTATCCTGAATGTCCTTTCGATTTCTAGATCAAGTTCAAACCTTACCCCAGGCGGATCGCTCATGCACCAAACTCACACCTGCAAAAACAAAAGAAACAATCAAAAAGTTCTAGCACCAAACCACTAAAACACATACACAAAATAAATCAGATAAAAACTTATTCAAGTCCCCGACAACGGCGCCAAAAACTTGTTGGGTTCCTAGAGTGAGTAAAAATATGATCTAAAAAGACTCTAGAATTCTTGTGCAAGTATACACAGTCTGCAGCAAGTAATATTATCAATCCAACTACTGAATTAGCTTCCACTTTATCTGTTTTGTGTAACTTTCTAATGGTTTCAAAGATGGAAAAAAATGATTTAGTTTTATAAGAATTATGCTGAAGAAAAATAAATGACAGAACAAAGAATAAACAAATAGGTAGACAGATTAAAGACAGACGCTGGTTAGGCTTAGTAATTGTTTTAAAAGATGCTCTAGCAATATTATTGATCGTGCAACTCTCGCAGTATTATTAGCGGATTCCTCCCGGAACTCCGGATCTTTTGGAATGTGTTTCAATCCCAATGAAGTGCGGCCGATCAAGCACTAGGCAACTGGCTATCCCTAGCTCAGTCACTGGCGTACACCAATACACAATGATTGTAGTGTGGATAATTGCCACACACTCTCTAAATCATCCCTGAAACTAGAGAGAGGTATTCACACCGGCTGGCCAGTGGGGCATAAAATGGAAGTAGGCACAACAATTAACCAAGATGCAATAATCAATATATTACTAAAGTTTAAGCACGGCAACTACATGTTCCTAACCAACACCTAAAGCTACTTAGTTCATAATAAACATGGAAACATGAATTACAATCTGAGTAGGCATGTCCATAGTCACAAGATAATAAAGAAAATAATAATCTCCTTAATCAGCTTGCAGATGATGGTTTGCTTGGTAATCTCCAATCTCTCTATACTACTCGGCTTCCAAGGAATGTTGGAATAACCTTGACTTCGACGGCTACTTCCTTTTATAGAAGGATAGGAGGCTTGAATTAGGTCAACTTGGACACGTGTAGGCCTCTCCTTGCTCCTTTATCCCGAAAATAACTCAACAGAAGTCGATTCATGAAGTTGGCTAACGAGCTGTGATGTGGCAGTTCTGCTCCCAGTTTTGCTGCAGCACAGAATTTGCTCCCTCCAATCGCCCAGTAGCATAATCTACACAAAATAATTTCCAAAGCTTTCATTCTTCCAAATGGGTTAAAACATGTAATATCTATCTAAAACCAATCCTATTAAGCACAAAGGTCACACAAATCAATACAGGAATGAGGCCTAAATAACTACATTTTGGGTAGTTATTAGAAGCATTTGAGTGAGAACAAAGCATGCTAAAAGGACCCCGTGTTGGTTTGTGGGGACAGTCTTCAATCTTAGAAGTAGATTTAGACAAGTATGGTGGTGTGGCTAGGTCGCAGGGGATTGTCGGGGTCGTTAAGTGTCGAATCCGAATTTTGAATCCTAGGCCTAGGGCGTTACAGGTATCCTATGCAATGAGTTTGCATAAGACCAGATCGCGAAATAGTAACCACTAGATGTGTCGTTGTTGACGAATTTAGGTTTCTATTTCAATAGGATGACCTAAGTAACTCAATATCAATCCTGAGTCTGTTATGAACCCCTTTTTAGGAGGGATTGTCCTTAGATTTGTATGGGTGAGAGTAGCCAGGTCGCCGACTCAATAAGCCTAACATTTCAGGGGCAAGACCGAGTGGGGGTTGGGAAAATAATAGTACAAGATGGAATTCACTCTTACCCCTATTGGGGTAAGTAGATGTGTGTTCCCTTAAGGGCTGGTTCCAGGTCTTGAAAAAAGGTGTGTCATCCTCTTCTAGCCCGAGAGGAACTCCTGTTTAGTGGTTGGACCCTAAACAACTTGTTCACTAGAGGGATCAGTGAGACTTAAGGACTGACTTACTGTTATGGTTGATATCCATGGACACAGAAATATTCTACGTTGAGAAGAGTGCAGTTGTGGGTCTTTAGTGGAGTGACCCTCATTTAACGTATGTTGGTTAACTTGGTTAATGAGTTTAGCCAGTTAATCTCGTATCATTGGAGCTTCTGATCTATAGGTCCACCTGCTAGCTCATAAAAGGTTATGATATTAATTAAGTCTTGGATAGAATTTGAAGTGATCAAATTCATAAGGGAATTTTAGTTAATTGTATTTGATACAATTAATATAATGTATGGAGATACATTATAGTATAAGTTTAATTATTGAATTAAACTTTATAATATAAAAGTAATTTTGGATGTGATTCAAAATTAATTAATGAGAGAATTAAATATTTGAATGGGTTCAAATTTATAGTATGAATTAGATTCATATTTATACTATAAGTTAAAATTAATGTGAATGAGATTCATGTTGATACTATAGCCTATGAGACAAATATGCATTTGAATATGATTCAAATGTGAAATTAATTAATTAGAGAATTAATTAATTTAGTTTAATTTGATTAAATATGATTTAATTAAATTAATACTATAGTTTATAATTAATGTACATTTGATGTACATTAAAACTATAGGTTAAAAGAGAGAGATGCAATTAATTAAATATATGATATTTAATTAAAAAATTTGTCTAGTTAGTTCAATTAAATATGATTTATTTGGATTAAATAAAGAAACTATATGTTGAATTTAATTTAATTGAAATGGTTTTGATTAAATAAATTCAATTTTATATTATATAGTTTTTTAATATTAGTTTAATATAATTTAATTGAAATGGTTTTGATTAAATAAATTCAATTTTATATTATATAGTTTTTTAATATTAGTTTAATATTATTATTAAATTAATAACTCCCCAACAACTATGCTGGGGAGTGGGCATGTGGCAAATGAGGGAGTTACATATCGTAACTCCCAATGTGGTTTTGAGGTTTACAGAACAGAATGAAAGTTTAGAGAACTCTCTCTCTCCTTGATTTTTTATCAATCTCTCTTTTTTCTCTCAAGAAAGTCTCTTAGGAATTTTTTAGCACCATTCTTCTTGAAAAATTGTTCCCTTCCAAGACAGATTTGGGCTCCCACAAGCCAGTAATCTCAACACTCAGAGAATAGGAGGTGCTCACTTTTGGTGGTGTTCGCTGGAAGGAATACAGTACGTAGTTTGGAGCATAGTGTTGCTGTTTGGTCTCTATTCATGTAAGTTTCTTCAACTCTAAAATAGTTTAGAATGGATGACACCATGCTTAATCGTATAATCATTGTAGAATTTTTCTGCTGATAATCTTGGCCCAATGTACTTGTATTCGACGTAATTGGAATTGGTTTACGATCAATTAAATTTGCTTCCGCGAAGGATTCAATTCCTTCAATAAAACCTAACAAACTCCCACTTGAACTAAAACTCTAGTCAATGGGAAGTAAATACAATAATGTAAAGCTGGGAATGTAATGTACATTGTATATTACATGAAAATTAAATATACAAGTAATACAATAAACTAAGGCATCCTTATACCCAGTACACATCTCCTACTTGCCCTAGATTACACTACATACATATCTCATAGACCTAGACCTTCTAGATGACCCTCAAACACTTTTGCCGAGAGAGTATTCGTAAACGGATCGGCTATATTGTGCTCCGAAGCGATCTTGGTGACGATCACATCTCCTCGTTACACAATTTTCCTTATCATGTGATTACTTCCTCTCTATGTTTTTTCCTCGTTTTTGGTTGCGAGGTTCTCTAAAATTGGCTACAGCCCCACTGTTGTCACAGTATAATGTTATGCAGAAGTCCATATTTGGAACAACTTCCAAATCTACCAGGAACTTTCTGAGCTAAACTGCTTCCTTAGCTACTTCACAAGCAGCAACATACTCAAGCTTCATAGTTGAGTCTGCTATGCATCCTTGTTTGATGCTTCACCAAGCTACAGCTCCCTCGTTAAGGGTTGAACACTGACCCTGACGTGGATTTCCTAGAATCCTTGTCATATTGAAAGTCAGAGTCGGTCTATCCTGTAAAGATCAAATCCTTAGCCTCATACACCAGCATATAGTTCCTCGTTCTCCGAAGATACTTGAGGTATTCTTAACTTCTACCCAGTTGGTCTAACCGTGGATTGGACTGGTACCTACTGACTATTCGCACTACATAACATATGCCATGCCTAGTGCAGAGCATAGCATACATTAAGCTGCCCACAACTAATGCATAGGGAATGCGTCTCATACTTCAATTTCTTGAGGTGTCTTAGGGCACTGCTCCTTAGACAGGTGAACCCCATGCCTAAAAGGTAACAACCCTTTCATGGAGTTCTGCATTGAATATCGAGACAACATCTTATCGATATACATTGCTTGAGACAACACTAGCGTTTTGTTCTTACGATACCGAATGATTTGGATCCCAAGAACATATTGTGCCTCTCCCAAATATTTCATTTCGAATTGGGCTGCCAACCAGTTTTTTATGTCAGTTAGGTATCCTACTTCATTCCCAATGAGTAGGATATCGTCCATTTATAGTACTGGAAAAGCTACTTTACTTTTGTTAATTTTCTTGTACCCAAGGGTTATCAACATTTTGGTCAATACCAAAAGATTTGATTGTAGTATCAAACCTAATATTCCGAGATCTAGATGCTTGTTTCAACCAATAAATGGATCTATTGAGCTTGCAAACCTTTTGCTCCTAACCTTGAACTATAAACCCTTCGGGTTTAGAGATGAAGATATTCTCTTCAAGATTACCATTCAAGAAGGCAGTCTTGACGTCCATTTGCCATATCTCATTATTATAATGAGTGGCTATGGCCATGAGAATTCTAATAGACTTTAACATACCAATTGGAGAAAAGGTTTCCTCATAGTCAACCCCTTATCTCTAGTTATACCCCTTTGCTATGAGTTTACACTACAGGAAAAATCACATACGATAGCATTCAAAAAGCGCTATCGTAAGGCTACGATAGCGTTTTACGAAACGTTGTCGTAGCCCATGTTATTGAAAGTCTGAGATTTTTAATAGCGTTTTTTCCTGCTATCGAAATCGCTATAAAAAGTCTATATTTATTGCGTTATTCTAATGTTATTGAAACATTTCATAGCGTTGGAGAAAACACTATGATTTATCTTTAATAGCATTTTTATAGCTGTGATAAAACGCTATAAAAGACATATCATAGCATTTTTACAACGTTGTTGTAGCCAATGTTATTGAAAGTTTCTAACTTTTCATAGCGTTTTTTCAACGCTATTGAAAATGCTATAAAAAGTCATTTTTATTGCGTTATTTTAATGTTATGGAAACTTATCATAGCGTTGAAAAAACGTTATGATTTCTCTTTAATAGCATTTTCTATAACCGTGAAAAAACGCTATAAAAAACATATCATAGCGTTTTTACCATGTTGTAGCCGATGTTATTGAAGTCTCTAACTTTTCATAGCGTTTATTCGATGCTATTGAAAATGCTATAAAAAGGTCTATTTTTTATTGCGTAATTGTAATGTTATAGGAAAATCACAGCGATACGGAAAAATCTATGATTGGTCTCTAATAACATTTTTTATAGCAATGAAATAATGTTATAGAAAAAATAGCATAGCATTTTTAGTTTTTCTATGATAGACACATTAATTGACTTTTAATAGATTTTTTTAATATATATTATATTGTTTTGTTTACATTTATATTTTTTGTTTCAAATATTTTTATATTGAAAAATCAACTTAAATTTTTTTTATAATGTATTTAAATACATTTTCAAAAGTAAAAATATATGACAATATGCAAATTTTCAGATTTTTCATAAAGAAACACATAAAATCTTCAAATTCCTAACACAAAAAATTATGTACTACATTAATTAATTAATAAAATCAAAAATGTGTTAAAGAAAATAAATTAAAGTACTTACATAAAAAAAAAGTTGCAAATTCATAATCTAAATAACTAAAATGACTACATATATAGTCCCAAAAGTTCACACTTAAAAATATTGAGAGACATATCTTCCCATAACTCTAATATGCTCATCTAATACATTAATAAATGTAAATTCTCATTTTCAACAAAATCAGTAGAGAAGTTATCAGGGCTATCATCATCTGTTTCTAGATTTCACAGGAACTCCTTTGTACATCTCCACGCGCCCCTTCAATGCATCTCTTCTCGGCCGAGCAAGCTTGTTGTTCAGATCAAAAAGAACTTCTTCAAAAGCTTTTAGAGCTGACTTGTATTCTTTCTTTATCTCATGTGCATCTCCAAGATTGCTCCAAGCTGTAACATACCCAGGGTGTAGCTTCACGACAATTTCGAACTGGGTAATTCCCTCGTCAAGCTTATCGTCATGCACATAACTAACTCCGAGCGCATTGTAAATCTGCAAACACATATGAAAGAAACGATAACGATGAGATCATTAATATCGACACTGGATCTACTCAACGAGTTAACTAGTGCATGGCTTCCATTTCTTTTCATGGAAATTTGCTCAATGACCACAAAGAACACACAAGGTAAATATGAAACATGATGAAGAGAACAACAGATTGTATGGAAAAATAACTAGTTTTCAAGTAGAACAAACATAAAAATATGAAACTTAATCGAGATAACAACTGATTATGGTAAGCTAACAACTGATTATGGTAAGCTAGACACGAGGAAGCATGTTTTGGATAGCACTGACATCACCACTTCTTACTTTTTCATGTGATCCAACAAATCAGAGGGGACGTACGTTAGCACAGCTAGACTATTGATGTCCTCCACTAATCAAGCTCTCTACGAACAAGGACTTGACGTATAACAATGAAGGTTCCAACCCCAAACAGACCTAATAGTAATAATAGATAAGATAGTTGTATTCATAGTTCAAATAACTCCTCTTATCCAAAATAAAAAAATAAAAAAAATAACTCCCTGATCTCATAAACTGCATTTTTTTTTATATCTTCCCTAGCAAATGCTGCTTCAGCAGATATCAGCCATAAAAATTGCCCCAATGAGAACGCTAATACAAATGCTGCTAATCCTTTTTCTGATTGACAATCTGCAAATGAAAAGGGCTCTTCAAACATTCACCACTAAATGTAATAAAATAAA
The DNA here is from genome assembly GCA_036850905.1 of Luffa acutangula. Lineage (NCBI taxonomy): Eukaryota > Viridiplantae > Streptophyta > Magnoliopsida > Cucurbitales > Cucurbitaceae > Luffa > Luffa acutangula. The sequence continues at coordinate 24,477,334 of CM072098.1, forward strand.
CTGTGTCCAAGTAATGACTAGCAAATGTTTCTTTCAAGTGAAATATCTTTCCTTTTTCCTAGTTAAATACCTCAATGAATTCATTTCATTAGGAATGAGAAATTTCTGCTTTCATCTCAAAATAACACACATTTTGGGTAATATTAACATTCCCTCCTACCATTTACTACTTATCTTTCTAATCCCTCTAGGAATAACATTCCCTTGCCATGTTTTGCTATGTTTCCATCTATACATAAAGTTTCGAGAAAAGATTTTACATTCGTTTCTTCTTTTCTACATACACTCCCACAATGTCAAAATGTGTTTGCACCATGTTTCTTTTTTATGAGAAAGAACCTTTCATTGAGAATAATGAAAAAACATACAAAGAAGCGGTGAATAAAAAGAAAACCAGCTCCAAAGGAAGGTGCCAAAATCAACAGTGATTGACACTTATGGAGTCATAAACATGTATGCATATCATCTTGATGATAAAATCAACGGTGATTGACAAAGTGGAATGTTTACGTGACCAAGGGAAAAAAATAACAAGATATGACATAATACAACATGATAGCACACAATTTTCCAAAAACTAGGACACATATAGAAGGGAAATGCTGAAAGAATATATTTGTAATAAAAAATCACAACAAAGTACCAAGTTTATCTTTCTTAAACTTTTTAACACCCCCCCCCCCAACCTAAGCAAAACCCTCTAAGTCTTCTTTCAAGAACACATGTTTTCCATCCTATCACCCTTAGGATTTCATTCAAAACTTTATCCAAAGAATCCAAAGAAAAAGCATAAAGATAGCTAACTTATATTACTTAAAGCAGACTTTGCCTCATCCATCAATCTTAGAACTCCAGGCTTGGGCTTCACCTGGTGGGTGAAAGTAATATGTGTTACAAGCCACTCAATCAACACGATTTATAAAAGTTGCATAAACAAGACCGATGTAGCCTAATTATTTCCTCACAATTCCAGCTTTAATTATTTTTTTGTACATTTCCATTTTTCAATCCTACAAAATCAAAGAAAGGGCATTAGAATGCCAGAGAATTAGAGCGTAACGTGTGTATAATGAATATTGATTATTAACACAAAATATATGTATCACAGCTTTAGAAGCAAGATCAGTTAAGAGAGATAAGCTTATGCAAACACTAAATTGTTCCTATGACACAAGGATGCCAAAAACAGTACATATGTTTTCCTCTCAAATGATGCTTATTATTTCTTTTCCATGTGTTTAAGTAAAGTGCTTTTCCATGGTTATTAAACATACATGATTAAATTTAATACAAAAAAAAAAGACAAAACAAACTAATATCCTCTAGTTTATACTTCATACAACAATAATAACTTAGTCACATTCTTAGCTTTGAACCACTCATATATAATGGAGTAGTGATTCTTTTATAGTCCATTTTGTTCAAAAGATCACAGTAAACATGAGCTCAAGTGTAATATGGTAGTTCAAAGAAACCAATACATATGTCTTTAATAGCTTAGTGGAGGTAAAAGAAACCAAAGCTTTTACTTGTTCAGAGTTTTTGTACTCTACGCCTTAAACTAGGCAAAAAGTAATTTCTTATCTAAACTGACTTATTGTAGCCATCCATACCTAGGATAATTGTGGAACCTTTGAAACCATCGGAATAGATGGAGAATGCTCCAATGATTACAAGAAATTTAACCCACCAAGCTACAGAAGATAAAAGGATTTAGCCACAAAGATTCAACAATTAACAAAAATAGAATCACTAACATTATAGCACAAGCTCATCCCCACCCAGAGCAAGAAAATAAGTGAACAGACTGCAAGAAAAGAAATGAACAGAGAAGACATAATACCAATAAAATACACCAAAAAATATTCTTACCTTAGCATTGATCTTCAGAAGCACATTTGTGAGATATTGGTCATTTAAGCACGTAGGAGCAATACATTGTGTAACTATTCCATATTTTACAAGATTTTTGCTTTTCCAAGGGCTTGAGAAACACCAATATCAGCACTTTTACATCCTAATGATAAGCAAGGAAGACAACTAAAAGGAGGACAAAATCTTGTACAATTTGTATAGAACTGTTCATTTTGAGAAGAATGTAAACTTTGCACCTATTTAAAGTTAACATCCTCAGTTAGAGTATTAAATTTTTCTCCACTTCTCTAAAGACGAATACAAATTAAAAAAAAAAAATACTTTGCATTTTGCTGCTTTATACCTCTTATTTTGATGCAGCAATCACATTTGAGATAATAATATTGAAGAGCACAAGAGAAATACATGAAAAGTTATTGTGAGCACAAACTTCTTATCACTTGCATATATTTCCAAGTAGTTGCCTGCTTTCATTTCACTTTTCCTTTCCATGAAAAGTTATAAAAAAGTAAAAAAATAATTTAAAAAAATCCAGTAGCTTAACTCACAGTCGATCAGTTGAAAAAATTGAACATATCATGCCCTAGAATTTATTTAGCTCATAAGAACTGGTTTTTTCTCCACTTGAGCAAAATATAGCTAGTTGATTAGACACTTTTGCTTGAACATACGAAGATTTTTCTAAAATATACCTGAAAAACAGTGGCTAATAAGACGAGGTGGCCATTTATTTATGGGGGCTTGGAATCGATTTCTGCATGCTATCAAGGTAGATCTCTCATTCTCGTAATGTTAGCGAATCGTTGTCTAGGGCGTGACGAGGGAGAAGACGGGTCCGCGACTAGAGAATCTACGTACTGTCGAAAAAGGTTGAGTGTTCAAGTATTGTAGCTGCAAGATGATCTTGAGGGATTCAGTGTTACCACATACGATGAAGGAGACAAATGATGGAGTTTGGGTTCTATGAAATTAGAAGATAGAGTTGCACAAAGGCTTGAGAAAATGAAATGGAGGAGAAGATGAAAGGGTAGAGAAGAAAGGCACCAACCAGAAAACAAAAGGGCAGAGAGAAGGGTCAGGGTAATTAAATTGCGTCTTTTTCTTAATGTAACCGCGCGCTCTGTTTTAAATTTTCCAAAATCCCGCTTTCTTTTTCTTTTTTTCACAACTTCTTATATGAAAAGCTATCCTAAAATGCTATTAAAGGTAATATTTGTTGTAGTGTTAGCTTTGAAAGTCTGTACCTTTCCAGCTATATCTCTCTTTCTCTTATAGATCCATTTACACCTTATGGGTTTTACACCTTCAGGTAGATCGACAAGTTCCTAAACTGAATTGGAGTACATAGACTCCATTTCAAGGTGCATGACTTTGACCCATTGGTCCTTATTTACATCATTCATTGTCTGTCGATAAGACAATAGATACTCAATGCTATCATCAGGGATGACAACTTAAGTTTTAGTTAAACTCAAGTAGCGGTCAAGTTGTGATATAACCCTCCCACTATGTCGAGGCACTCTCAACGTTTGAGAAGGATGAGATGGACTTGAAGAACTAACCCCTTCATCAACCCTTGTTAAAGGTCCAACTTCATCAACAACTCTTGTTGATTCTTCAGTAGCTTCTCTTAATACTATCTTACTACGTGGTTTATGATCTCTCATGTGGTCTTCCTCCAAGAAAGTAGCATTTTTCGATACAAACACCTTGTTTTCTTGTGGGTCGAAGAAAAGACCACTTCTCGTTTCTTTTGGGTAACCAACAAATTGGCACAACCTCGAATGAGGTTCCAGTTTCTTATGATTTGTCACAAGCACGTGTGCTAGACAACTTTAGATGCAGAAGTAATGTAAACTCGGTTTACGTCCCCTCCATAACTCGAAAGGTGTTTCAGAAACACTCTTCGAGAGAACATTGTTCATGATGTGAACTACAGTCACTACTACGTACCCCCAACTGAGCATAGCTCATCATTGAACGAACCATGTCTAACAGAGTTCTATTTCTCCTTTCTGATACACCATTTTGTTGAGGTGTACTAGGCGCTGAGAGTTGATACTGAATTCCATGTTCTATCTTGTAGTCTTGGAATCTCAGGTCCATAGACTCTCCACCTCGATCAAATAAAAATGTTTTAATAGTTTTACCTAACAGGTTTTCTACTTCAACATTAAGCTCCTTGGAATTTTCAAAGGCCTCAGACTTATGCCCCATTAGGTATAAGTAACTATACCTCGAATAGTCATCTATAAATGAGATGAAGTATTCATACCCTCCTCGAGCCCTTACATTCATCGGACCATAGAGGTCTGAATGTATTAACTCTAAAGGTTCTTTGGTCCTGTAGCCTTTTCCAGTAAAACGTCTTTTGGTCATTTTTTCTCAAGACATGATTCACATGGAGGTGGCGAATCATCTTCTAAATAACTTAGAAGTCCATTCTTTATGAAACAACAAATCCTATCGAAGTTTATATGACCAAGACTTAAGTGCCAAAGATAGGTACTGTTACTACTAGGAGAAATACATCGCCTTATTCTTTGAGTTTCTACAGTTTTAAATAATTTATGATTTAAAAGTGCTTTAGATTTGGTTTGGTCTTAATATATATAAGTTAGTTTCCAATTTGGCTGAACAAATAAGTACCCCATTTTTATAAATAAACGTTTCATTCATCTTAAAAAAATTGTATTTAATTATTCAATCAAACATGAAATAGATATTAAGTTCAAAAAGTATAAATAGAGGAAAATTTAACAGCAATTCGAAACGTACAAATAGAGGAAAATTTGAAGGCCTAGAGTGACATCACTTAAAATTGAAAAATCACTCAAGGGAAGTTCAAAACGTATAAATAGAGGAAAATTTGACGCTGGTCAAACACTCGCTTGAACTTCTCCAATATCTCTCTCGCCCTAAAAGATCCTGCCAAGCCCTATTCTCCCCTACCAGCCATTTCGACCATCCACGCCGCCTGAGTTTATGCCATTCTACTCAGAAGTAGCCGACGACACTCTTTGTTTCTAACCCGCAAAGAAAAACTGTAAAAGATGAAGCCTTTGTCAGCTCCTCGGTCGAAGAAACCAAACCCTTGTGGGGTTCCTAGAGTGAGTAAAAATTATGATCTAAAAGTACTCTATAACTCTGTGCAAGTATACACAGTCCGCAGCAAGTAATAAGTATTATCAATCCAAGGCCTGAACTAGCTTCCACTCTATCTATTTTGTATAACTTTTCAATGGTTTCAAAGGTAATAAAAATGATTGGGTTTTATAAGAATAATGCTGAAGCAAAGTAAATGACAGAACATAAAATAATCAAATAGGCAGATAGATTAGAAACAGGCGTTGGTCAGGTTTTAGTAATTGTTTTAAAAGATGCTCTAGCAATATTATTGATCATGCAAAACTCTCGCAGTCTTATTAGCAGATTCCTCCCGGAACTCCGAATCTTTTGGAATGTGTTTCAACCCCAATGAAGTACTACCGATCGAGCACTAGGCAATTGGCTATCCCTAGCTCAGTCACTAGCGTTCACCAATACACAATGATCGTAGTGTGATTAACAGCCACACACTCTCTAAATCATCCCTGAAACTAGAGAGAGGTATTCATACCAGCTGGCCAGGCGGGCATAAAATATAAATGAACACAACAATTAACCAAGATGCAATAATCAATATATATTACTAGAAATGAAGCACAACAATCACATTGTTCCTAACCAACGCCTAAGCTACTTAGTTCATAATATGCATGGAAACGCACTCTACAATCTGAGTAAGCTTGTCCATAATTACAAGATAATAAAAGGAAATGTTAATCTCCTCGATCAACTTGCAATGATGGTCTTCTAGGTGGTCTCCAATCTCTCTTTACTAGTCGGCTCCCAAAGATGGAAGGAACTTTCCAAGAATGGAATGTTTTCACCCAAAAGTGGAATGAATTTGACTTGGGCGGCTATCTCCTTTTATAGAGGTGGTAGGAGGCTTGAATTAGGTCAACCTAGACACGTTTAGGACTCTCCTTGCTCCTTTATCTCGAAAATAACTCAACAGAAGTCGGTTCATGAAGTTGGCTAACGAACTGTGACGTGGCAGTTTTGCTCCCAGTTTTGCTGCAACACAGAATTTGCTCCCTCCAGTCGCCCAACAACATGTTCTGCACAAAGTAGTTTCCAATGCTTCCATTCTTCCAAATGGGTTAAAACATATAATATATATCCAAAACCAACCCTATTAAGCATAAAAGACACACAAATCCCCATAGAAATGAGACCTAAATAACTACCTTTTGGGCAGTTATCACACCCCCAAACTTGAACTATTGCGCGTCCCGAGCAACACTAACCAACCTTCCTTTAAGAATTCAAAACATTAGACAAAGAATAGCTTAATCAAACAAGACAGTCCAACACTACCTTCAACCTTTACCTGAGCACTCTACAAAAACAAGCTCTGCTGCAGCAAAATGATTCCTCCGATCATGGACAAATAATCACCACTTTTAACTCAATTCTAAGAACATACCACAGCCTAGCTCTATTATCAAACATTCAAAACACATTTTCTAGGGGTTTATATTCCCATTTTTCAGACTTAAAGCAGCCCTACAGTCATAAGCTCTCAAGCATGGGATGACCCACTTTATGGTGCAGTATACCCTTGCCTTAAACTCATCACCAACTAGGCTCAATACTCTTTATAAAGCTCAAAAATCCTTAGTCATTCCATCTCTTGCTCCTCAAAATGGCGACATTTTGTGATGAAGCTCACCTAAGTTCTGGGAGACAGAAAAACTGCTGGATCATCATTCATCCTTAAAAACTTTTGCTCCATGAATTTTCTCAGCAAAATTTTCAACAAATAATTTTTTTCAGCAAATAATTTTTCTCATTTTTCACACTTCCTAGGTCATCTTTTGACCCGAAGACAAACTGTGGGTATCACAAATGTCCCCGGTTACTCAATAACCTAACAAAATTTTAAATGAAGGAGAGGAATGCTCGAGCAAAATAATTGGAGTAGCAAAAAGTCCCCCAAACTTTAATTATTCATTGTCCCCAATGAATCATTAATTTTTCAAATTGTACCCCCAAACTTAAAGTTTTCTATCTGAACTTTAAACTAAGCGTGGGACTAGAACCAAGCTTAAAGTGGATCATCAAAGTCAACACTACCTCGAAAATCTTCTTTGCCCCAACAACAAACCAGGCTAGAAAAAATGCTCAAGCAAAAGGTTTCTGGAGATCAGAATACCTTGATCTAATTAAGCTTAACCAGTCCAAGCTTCAAAAATTCAGAAGAAATTAGTTAAGTCAGAGAAACTCAGTGCGCATAGAACAAAAATACTATTGGAAATTTCATTCAAAAACAAAGGAAGAAAGTACATAAGCATATATATTTTTTTCAACAGAAAAGGAGATTAGAAAATGCGCGAGTAAACAAAAATGTAAGAACAAAAAGTATGCTCGCTCAAGGCCACTCCATCCTTCAGTCCTCTTGGCCCGACTCATTTTCATCATCCTCCCCTCCTCTTTCAACCAGTGGGGGTGGAATCCAGGGGTTCAACAGATCTTCAGGGAATGCAGGAAGGGCTAGATACGATTTCGAAAAATTTTCTTGCAGCGCCTTCTTTAAACTGGCATCACGATTCTTAACATAGTTCCACAAGGTTAAAGCTTGCCTCTCGGCAAACTCTTGCCTACTGGCCGAAAGTGCCAGTTGTTCTAAAATCGTGTTGATGCCATAGACAAGCCCACCTTGACGCACCTCCTGCATACGCTGGAGCCGTGCCAAGTTAGGCGTGTCTATGATTCCCTTGTCAAACAGTATAACTCCCCTTCATTCTCCGGTGCCCCTGCTTGTTTGCAACGCATTGTAATCGTGTTCGGAAAAAACAATTTCCCCACCTTCTTCTTCCAACAGCTAGATATTTCACTTGAAATAAATTTTCCCACATTGATGCTGAGAGACCGCAAAATCGCAAAAGCTAGAAGAACCCGTTCCCTTGAGACCGTCGAGTCATGAGTCGTTGGAAGCAATCGTTGTCTGATAAATCCCATCCATGTATTTGCTGCCCTCCTCAAGTAGGTTGTCTGGAATGTCCTTTTCTCTATCTTCGACAGCTGCCACTGTGCCCCTTCAACACCGACTTCCCTCACGACATCACTCAACTGCTCATTCAATGGCGCCACAGCCATCTCATTATACGCTGCGTGGGGAAAATCTTGAAGGTTAAACAGTGCGTTAATAGCACTAGGACTCCAATCTACCTCGACTCCTCGAACAATTACCTGGAACCCATCTCCTTTGGCAATGTTAGCATAAAACTCGCGCACCACCTGCTCGTTTACAGACTCAGGCTTCGCATAAAAAAACTCCCAACCGTGGTCTGCAATACCAGTCCTCAGAAAATGCGGAAGATCACCGTTGAACCCTCTCTCAAACAGGAAGTCTCGTTTCAGAAGCTCAACGTATTTTGCTCTGGAAAAATTGTTGACGAAGCGATCATACGGCAACTGTTGTTCCTCTATTTCATTGTGTTCCGTCGATGCTTCAACAACATTTTTGCCCTTTTCTGCCCTTCGCTTGAGCAACCGCTCTTCCTCAGCTTTCTTCTCTGCTTCTTCTCGCACTTTTTCCTCAGCTTCTTTTTTCTCTCGTTCCTCTCGCTCTGCCTTCTCTTTCTCAGAATCCGACGATGGTGGTGATGGGGTATCAGTCCTAATCACCTGAACGAGCCCAGCCTTCCGCTTAATGCGGCGACGTCTCGGAGGTTCGGGCATGATAACCTCAACACGAGCCTCCTGAACTGGCTCTTTTTCAGTTGCAATCCCTGCTTGCACATCCTCATTCTGTTTCTCTTGAATTTCCTCGGTATGTCCCTCTTCTTGAACTTCCTCTGTATCTCTCATTCTCGGTTCAACCTCCTTTAGGTCCTGTACAACAGGTTCTTGCGGGTCTCCTTCTGCTACTATGGCAACAACAACCTCTATTGCCTCCTGGACCTCTTCTTGTTCCGCAGCCCTTTGTTGCCTTCTCCTTTTCTTGACTTCTTTCTCCTCTGGCGTTCTTTTTTGTCTTCGTTTTTACCTTCTGAACTTCGGGGGTAACGAGTACCTCTTCTTCCTTGTTATCTCTCTCTTTTCTCGCTCTTGTTTTAGCCATCGAAAAGTTTCAAAAGGAATTCTATATCGCACACAGAGAAAGAAAGAAAAATGGCAAGGGATGAATCAAGAAGATAAAGTGAGAAGTACTTACAGAAGGGTTGTGAATAAATAGCTGCAGCAAATCAAATTGTTACCGAAAGATTTTGCTCCGTATTAAATGGGTTTACCTTTCACATTTAATTTGCAAATCAAATCCCCTAACGGTAAAATCTTTGAATTTCAATCACCCATGGTAAATAACTGCGTGCTGTCAACGGCTAAACCGTTGGATTATCCCTGCGCGACACGTGGCAGAATCCATGCAATTTACCTGCCACCAGAAATTCAAAATCAAACGGTAAAAAAAAAAATAATTAACTCACAATAAAATCCTTCCTATTCGGACGGAAGATTTGCTTCGGCTTTAACTTTGCTGCAACAACCTTCTGCGAAGATTACCTGAAAAACCTTGGATACTGAATTCAAATAGGCAAATACACTCCTTCAAATTAAAATTAATGTAACCGGTCAAATCAAATCTTATCTTCTATTTTCAATTGAAGCCGAATAAATTAGAGAAAGTCTTTATTAAATCTAAACTAATCATAATTAAAAATAACTGAAAATAAAATCTAAATCTAATCTATTAAAATTGAATTCAACTAATTAAAAGATAATTCAATGAGATAAATAAAATAAAAATCAAACAAAATCAAACAAAATTCAAATCGACATAGATAAAATCTAAAATAAATTCTACGGAATTAAAAATACCAACAGACTGAAAACAAATCATGCAAAATTTAAATAAACCAAATCTAACCTAATCGGAATTAAAAATAAATCAACGGAAAATAAAATCAAAACAAACTCCGTGAGCTCAAAATATTGCTCTGTAAAATGCTCCCACAAACATGTTGCTCTCTCAATCATTAATCAACCTTAGGGAAGGATATTTTGTCTGAAACTCCTCTCCCCAATAATGTTTCACGCGCTGTCCATTCACCTTGAACACTCTCCCATCTTTTTCATCCTGCAAAGTAATTGCTCCATGGGAGAAAACCTCAATCACAATAAATGGCCCTGACCATTTAGATTTTAGTTTCCCAGGAAATAATTTTAATCTAGAATTATAAAGCAAGACTTTATGACCCTTGACACTCTTTAGATTTTATTTTCTTGTCATGCCACAACTTAGTCTTTTCTTTATACATTTTTGCATTTTCATAAGAAAAATGGCGAAATTCCTCCAATTCATTAAGCTGCAGCATTCTTATTGCTCCTGCACGACTCATATCAAAATTTAACTTTTTCAAAGCCCAAAATGTTTTATGCTCTAGCTCTAATGGTAAATGGCAAGTTTTCCCATATACTAACCTATAGGGAGACATACCTAGAGGAGTCTTATAGGTTGTCCTATAAGCCCAAAGAGCCTCATCCAACCTAGAAGACCAATCCTTTCTAGATGGATCGACTACTTTTTCTAGAATAGCTTTAATTTCCCTATTACTAATTTTAGCTTGACCGTTTGCTTGTGGGTGATAAGGGGTGGCTATCCTATGCTTAATCTCATACTTAGCTAAAAGCTTAGTTAAGACATTATGAACAAAATGTGTACCCTCATCACTCACTAGAGCTCTAGGTGTCCCAAACCGCGCAAAGATGTGCGATTGAAGGAACCTCGCTGCTGTCTTAGCATCACTCTGATGGCATGCAATAGCCTCCACCAACTTGGACACATAATCAACTGCCAATAAGATAAAAACATTGCCATTAGAAGGGGGAAATGACCCCATAAAATTAATACCCCATATATCGAATAATTCAACTTCTAAAATGTAAGTAAGAGGCATTTCATCTCTAGGCCCCAAGTTTCCTCTCCTTTGGCAAGCATCACACTGCTTGTAAAACCAATGAGCATCCTTGAATAAGGTAGGCCAGAAGAATCCACTATGCAAAATCCTCATAGCTGTCCTTTGACCACTGAAATGACCTCCATACGACGAAGAGTGACATTGCTCCAGGATTTCCTTTGCTTCATCACTTGAAACACACCTGCGAATAATACCGTCAGAGCATTGCTTATACATAAATGACTCATCCCAATAGAAAAATTTTGCATCATGCTTAAACTTTTTCTTATGCCTCCTATCCATGTTAAGAGGAGTGACTCCCTTTACCAAAAAGTTGGCAATATCAGCATACCAAGGGACATCCTTGCCTACCTTTACCTCAACAGCAAAAAGCTGTTCATCTGGAAAAGCATCTGAAATGGCAGTTTGCTTCAGCAAAGATGATGATGGATCAAGACGAGACAAATGATCTGCAATGACATTTTCTGATCCCTTCTTATCCTTTATCTCCAAGTCGAACTACTGCAATAATAAAACCCAACGAATTAGTCTAGGATTTGCAACTTTCTTAGACATTAAATACCTTATTGCTGCATGATCCGTGAACACTGTGACTTTGGACCCAACCAAATATGGCCAGAATTTCTCAAAAGCAAACACAACAGCTAACAACTCTTTTTCAGTAGTTGTGTAGTTGACTTGTGCCTCATTTAAAACCCTACTTGCATAATATATAAGATGGATAAATTTTCCTTGCTTTTGCCCCAGCATAACACCTACCGAAGCATCACTCGCATCACACATTACCTCAAATGGTAAATTCCAATTAGGTGCACAAAGAATGGGTGCTGAGATTAAAGAAACCTTTAAAGTTTCAAAAGCCTTCCTACAATCTGCATTAAAGTCAAAAACATGATCAATACACAATAAGTTACAAAAAGGTTTACTGATTTTGGAAAAATCTTTTATGAACCTCCGATAGAATCCAGAATGTCCTAAAAAACTCCGAATTCCCTTCACTGAATTTGGTGGTTCTAGTCTCTCAATAACCTCAATTTTTACTCTATCAACTTCTAGACCATTCTTAGAAATCTTATGACCTAACACTATGCCCTCTTTCACTATGAAGTGGCATTTTTCCCAATTAAGAACTAGATGGGTATCCTCACATCTTTTTAATACCTTACCTAAATTATCTAAACAATTCTGAAAAGACCCTCCAAACACTGAAAAATCGTCCATGAATACCTCAAAAGTGGACTTAATCATATTAGAAAAAATTGCTAACATACACCGCTGAAATGTTGTTGGAGCATTGCAAAAGCCAAAAGGCATTCGCCTAAAAGCAAACGTCCCATAAGGGCAGGTGAAAGTGGTTTTTTCCTGGTTCTCAGGAGCAATAGTAATCTGGTTATACCCAAAATAACCATCTAAGAAACAGTAGTAGGCCTTACCAGCCAATCTATCCAACATCTGGTTAATAAATGGTAGAGGGAAATGGTCCTTACAGGTGACTTTATTAAGCCTCCTGTAGTCCATGCAAACCCTCCAGCCAGTTACTGTCCTGGTTGGGATTAGCTCATTGTCTTTATTGCTTACCACAGTGACACCTCCTTTCTTAAGAACACATTGGACAGAGCTTACCCAATTGCTATCGGCAATTGGATAAATGATCCAAGCATCCAACCATTTAATCACCTCCTTTTTAACAACCTCTTTCATTACAGGGTTAAGCCTTCTTTGTTGCTCAACACTCCTAAAGGATCCCTCATCTAGAGTAATTTTGTGCATACAAAAAGATGGGCTAATTCCCTGAATGTTAGCCAATGTCCAACCTATAGCCTTGCGGTATTGCTGCAGCAACTTGATTAAGGCCTCTTCATGCTCCGACATTAAATCTGATGCAACAATAATGGGCAACGTCTCACCTTCCCCAAGATACACATACTTTAGATGATCCGGCAAGGGCTTCAAATCTAAAGTGGGTGCCTCAATCAGGGATGGCTAAATACTCAAAAACATCCTCACACCTAAACAATTCTTTTTCATTTTTTCTTTCTAACATACAAACTTCAAAATCCTCTACACTAACCTCTCCATGCTCTTCCGAATGCTTAGTAGCTGAATCTTGTATTGTTGTCTCAATAACTGTGCTCTCCAGAATCCTAATGAAAGAGCAATCCTCCATTTCGTCTGGATACTTCATGGCTTTAAATACATTAAATTTCACTTCCTCATTACAGACTCTCATTGTTAATTCCCCTTTTTGAACATCTATTAACGCCCTACCAGTAGCCAAAAGTGGACGACCTAAAATAATTGGGACATCTTTATCAGCCTCATAATCTAAAATAATAAAATCAACTGGAAATATGAATTTATCTACCTTTACTAAGACATCCTCAATTTTACCCTTTGGATATCAGCTAGTTGGAGTGTGACTGTGGTAGGTCTAACTTCACCAATACCTAGCTTCCGATAGACCGAAAGAGGCATAAGGTTAATGCTTGCACCTAAATCACAGATTGCTCTACCTAACTCTTTTCCACCTATAGATACAGGTATGGTAAATGATCCTGGATCCTTAGCCTTGGGAGGTAGCCCATTCTTAAGAATAGCACTACACTCCTCAGTAAGAGATACAGTTTCAATCTCACCTAACCTCTTCTTTTTAGTTAAAATATCCTTAAGAAATTTAGCATAATTAGGCATTTGCTCAATAGCTTCTACTAAAGGGATATTTATATGCATTTGCTTAAGAATCTCTAAAAACTTTTTAAATTGACCATCTGATTTCTAGGCTTTTGCCTTTGTGGAAAAGGTCTGGTGGTACATAAGGTGGGGGCGACACATAAGGTGGTTCCACATCTGGAACAGAACCAAATGCTCCAGCATCTTTATTGCTGCCTCCAGCACCCTGACCAATCTCCGACTCTTTCTCAACAACATCATTTTTATCACCATCATTATTTATATCCTGGGTCTTACTAGGCTATTTTCTTACCTCTAATGGCTTACCACTCCGAAGAGTCCCTGCCTTTACCTGCTCCTTACCTTCCCTTCTAGGGTGTTCAGTATCTGAGGGCAGTTTCCCTTAAGGCCTGGCCTTCAGCTCATTAGCTAACTGACCCACTTGCAATTCAAGGGCTCTCATTGAAGCTTGATTACTTTGAATTGTGGCATCTGTACGAGCCATAAATTCTTTCATCATCGCCTCAAGAGAACTCCCCGAATTTTGCTGGGGTAGAGCCTGCTTATTTTGTAGGGGCAATACATGCGCTTTAGCAAGTCCTGGCTGGTTCACCTTTTGTTGTGCTTGCATATTACTTCCTTGTCCTCCCCATGAGAAGATGGGGTGGTTACGCCAACCTGGATTATAAAAGTTAGAGTAAGGGTTATTCCTCTAATTACCTACAAAAAACACAGAAGCTGGATTGCTGGGGCAAAACTCGTAGTTGTGGTCTTCACCACAATAGACACATGCTTCCTCTGCGACTTGGTTCACCACTGCAGCAGGCTCCATAGCTGGTGGCTGCTGATGACTAATCACTGTTGCATTCTTAAGAGCGTTAGCAATCATTGTAAGATCAGCCCTAATGGTGGACACACCATCAACCTCTAACACACTCTTAACCTTTTTATTTGTGCCTCTGACATCCGACCACTAACAACTATTAATAGATATTCTTTCTAAAATTTCATAGGCTTCATTAAAAGTTTTTGCCAAAAGGGCCCCTCCAGCCGAAGCATCAACCATACCCTGGGTTACTCCATTTAACCCATTGTAAAATGTTTCCATTTGAACACAATGTGGTAACCCATGGTAGGGACACTTTCGCAAAAGTTTCTTAAACCTCTCCCAAGCCCTACTAAAAGTCTCATCTTCAAGTTGCCTAAACCCTACTATTTCACTTCTTAGTTTAGCATTTCTATTTGGTGGGAAATATTTACTCAAAAAATTTTCAGCTAACTCATTCCATGTCCTAATTGATCCTGGAGCAAAATAATTTAACCACGCATTTGCTCCATCTCTAGGAGAATACGGGAACAAAGTTAATCTAAGAGCATCTCTAGGCACTCCTTGAATCACAAAAGAATCACTAACTCTTAGAAAAGACTTAAGATGTAAATGAGGATCTTCAGATGACAAACCATGGAATTGCCCCACGGTTTGCAACATGTGAAACATTACCGGTTTCATTTCAAAATTTGTCGCTTGGATTTGGGGACGTGCAATCCCTGGATTCAACTCATCAAACAATGGGACAGCATACGCTCGGATGGCTCTGGTCCTATCGTTCGCTACCAAGATAGGATTCTCAGCCTGATTATTTTGCTGCTCATTTTGCTCCAGCGGCAGATTCTGCTGCATTAAGCGATTCTGGGGTCTGCTGGATCTTCAGGACCCTGCGGGAGGAGCGACACGTTATCCATTTGATTCTGGTTTCTACGCTGCTCTCTCCTTCTGATCTTGAATGTCCTCTCGATTTCTGGATCAAGCTCAAACCGTACCCCAAGCGGATCGCTCATGCACCAAACTTACGCCTGCAAAAACAAAAGAAACAATCAAAAAGTTCTAGCACCAAACCACTAAAACACATACACAAAACAAATCAGATAAAAACTTATTCAAGTCCCCGGAAACGGCACCAAAAACTTGTTGGGTTCCTAGAGTGAGTAAAAATTATGATCTAAAAGTACTCTAGAACTCTGTGCAAGTATACACAATCCACAACAAGTAATAAGTATTATCAATCCAAGGCCTGAACTAGCTTCCACTCTATCTATTTTGTATAACTTTTCAATGGTTTCAAAGGTAATAAAAATGATTGGGTTTTATAAGAATAATGTTGAAGCAAAGTAAATGACAGAACATAAAATAATCAAATAGGCAAGCACATTAGAAACAGGCGCTGGTCAGGTTTTAGTAATTGTTTTAAAAGATGCTTTAGCAATATTATTGATCATGTAAAACTCTCGCAGTCTTATTAGCAGATTCCTCCCGGAACTTCGAATCTTTTGGAATGTGTTTCAACCCCAATGAAGTACTACCAATCGAGCACCAGGCAACTGGATATCCCTAGCTCAGTCACTGGCGTTCACCAATACACAATGATCTTAGTGTGACTAACCGCCACACACTCTCTAAATCATCCCTGAAACTAGAGAGAGGTATTCATACCGACTGGCCAGACGGGCATAAAATATAAATGAACACAACAATTAACCAAGATGCAATAATAATATATATTACTAGAAATGAAGCACAACAATCACATTGTTCCTAACCAACGCCTAAGCTACTTAGTTCATAATATGCATGGAAACGCACTCTACAATCTGAGTAAGCTTGTCCATAATTACAAGATAATAAAAGGAAATGTTAATCTCCTCGATCAGCTTGCAATGATGGTCTTCTAGGTGGTCTCCAATCTCTCTTTACTATTCGGCTCCCAAAGATGGAAGGAACTTTCCAAGAATGGAATGTTTTCTCCCAAAAGTTGAATGAATTTGACTTGGGCGGCTATCTCCTTTTATAGAGGTGGTAGGAGGCTTGAATTAGGTCAACCTAGACACGTTTAGGGCTCTCCTTGCTCCTTTATCCCGAAAATAACTCAACAGAAGTCGGTTCATGAAGTTGGCTAACGAACTGTGACGTGGCAGTTTTGCTCCCAGTTTTGCTGCAGCACAGAATTTGCTCCCTCCAGTCGCCCAGCAACATGTTCTACACAAAGTAGTTTCCTATGCTTTCATTCTTCCAAATGGGTTAAAACATATAATATATATCCAAAACCAACCCTATTAAGCATAAAAGACACACAAATCCCCATAGAAATGAGGCCTAAATAACTACCTTTTGGGCAGTTATCAACCCTCAATGCAAACAATTAAGGGTTTCTTCTTCTGAGCAGGCGAAAGAGGTTTTGAATCCTTCACTGTTTCCTCGACAAGTAAGCACACGACAATCAGCTCATTCAACCCCCATATGGTCGACGCCTCAGGTAAACCTCTCCGACCCAATACTCATGCAGGAAACCGCTCAAAAGAGTGGGAGGATTAACTAAAGAGAGCAACAGAGAAAAGTTGTCGGGTCATTGAAGACGCTGCTTTGGACACCGAAGAAGAACAAGAGGAGGAAACACCCTTAGTCCTTAAGCCAAAAGAAGTAAGGATAACGAGAGGGAAATTGCAGAAAGGAAAGTGAGGATGAAATATGAAAGAATGAGAAAGAAAGACGAAGTTGAACCATGCAAACTGGTTGCGGCCACAAATGTGGAGCAACCTGAAAATCTGTCCACAGGTTGATCGGAAAATGCGACCACAATCACTTCCCAGACAGTTGATGATGTGTTAGTTCCTAAGGCACTTACTAAGAAGGATACGCTCGCATCTGGGAGCAAAGACAGGTTCGGGCTTCAACTTTAGCTGCGGATCCATCCAAGCTTAAGAGGAAGAAATCAACACGATGGGGTCCAAAGTTGCAACAGCAGGAGGAAGAGAGAAGAATAGTAGTTGATGCTCTATGGTTTTCAAAAGCCATGGCCTGCCAAATCAGAGATGAGCTAAAAGGGAGTTATTTAGGCCTTATTTCTATAGGGATTTGTGTGTCTTTTGTGCTAAATAGGGTTGCTTTTAGTTATATATTACATGTTTTAACCCATTTGGAAGAATGGATGTTTTGGAAGATATTTTGTGCAGAATGTATTGCTGAGCGACTGGAGGGAGCAAAATCTGTGCTGGAGCAAAGCGAGGAGCAAAACTGCCACGTCACAACACGTTAGCCAACTTGATGAACTGAATTATGTTAATCTATTCTCGGGATAAAGGATCAAGGAGAGCCATCCACGTGTCTAGGTCAACCTAATTCAAGCCTCCTATCACTCTATAAAAGGAGATGGCAGCCCAAGTCAAATGCATTCCATCCTTGGAAGGATCATTCAACTTTAGGAAAGTTTACTTCCACCTTTTGGAGCCGAATAGAGGAAAGAGATTGGAGACCTACAAGAAGACCATCAATTGCAAGTTGATCAAGGGAATTAATATTTTCTTGTATTACTTTGTAGTTATGGATGCATTTACTTATATTGTAATGTGTGTCTCTATGCACTTTATGAACTAAGTAACCTTAGGCGTTGGTTAGGGAACATGTGATTGTTGTGCTTAATTTCTATGTTAAATATTGATTTGATGCATCTTGATTAATTGTTGTGCTCATTTCTATTTTATTCCCGACTGGCTAGCCAGTATGAATACCACTCTCTAGTTTCAGGGATGATTTAGGGAGTGTGTGGCATTTAATCACACTAGATCACTGTGTATTGGTGAACGCCAGTGACTAAGCTAGGGATAACCAGTTGCCTAGTGCTTGATTGGTAGTACTTCATTGGAGTTGAAACACATTCTAAAAAATCCAGAGTTTCGGGAGGAATCTGCTAATAAGACTGCGAGAGTTTGCCTGATCAATAATATTGCTAGAGTATCTTTTAAAACAATTACTAAATCCTGACCAGTGTCTGTTTCTAATCTGTAGGCCTATTTGTTTACTTTCTGTTCTGACATTTCTTTTGCTTCAGCATTCTATAAAAACCAATCATTTTAACCACCTTTGAAACCATTGAAAAGTTATACAAAATAGATAAAGTGAAAACTAATTTAGATGTTGGATTCGATAAATACTTATTACTTGTTTCAGACTGTGTATACTCCCACAGAGTTCTAGAGTCTTTTTATATCTTATTTCTACCCACTATGGAAACCCAACAAGTTTTTGGCGCCGATGCGAGGGACTTTAATAAGTTTTTATCTGATATGTTTTTTGTGATTTGGTGTTAGAACTTTTTTATTGTTTCTTTTATTTTTGCAGGTGTGAGTTTGGTGCAAGACCGATCCGCCTGGGGTAAGGTTCGAGCTTGATCCAGAAATCGAGAGGACATTCAAGAGAAGAAGGAGGGAGCAGCGTAGAAACAAAAATCAAATGGATAACATGTCGCGTCTCCCGTAGGGTCCTGAAGATCCAACTAATCCCCAGCAGAATCGTTTGCTGCAGCAAAACCAGCAGCTGGAGCAAAATGAGCAGCAAAATAATCAGGCTGAGAATCTTATCTTGGTAGTAAACGATAGGGCCAGAGCCATTCGAGCGTATGCTTTTCCAATGTTTAATGAGTTAAATCTAGGGATTGCACTCCTCAAATTGAGGCAAGAAATTTTGAAATGAAACCAGTAATGTTTCAGATGTTGCAAACCGTGGGTCAATTCCATGGTTTGTCATCTGAAGACCCTCATTTATATCTTAAGTCTTTTCTAGGAGTTAGTGATTTTTTTTTGTAATTCAAGGAGTGCCTAGGGATGCCCTTAGATTAACTTTGTTCCCGTATACTCTTAGAGATGGAGCGACGACATGGTTAAATTCTTTTGCTCCAGGATCGATTAGGACATGGAATGAATTAGCAGAAAAATTTCTTAGTAAATATTTCCCACCAAATAGGAATGCTAAATTTGAAGGGATAAAAGCCCTTTGCGTAGCGGAAACGCACAGAAAACCACACTGATTTTAACAAAGGTTGAAATACCAATACAGATCACAAATACTATTATCTACAGCAGAAAATCAAATATAATCATGCTGTAAAAACTTATTAAAGCATGCTGTAAAAGGGAGAAAAATTCTAGATCTAATCTAGAATTGGATCCTAATGACCCTAGTTCAAGAAAAACCTTACCCTTGAAGAAATCCTTGAACGTTTCGCCAAAATTCTCCGAATAGCTCTCAAAACCAGCAGCAATTGCACCTTGATCTTGCTGAAAAATCATCACGAACACCACCACGAGGATTCACCGGTATTCTCAAAGGGAATGTGCGTTGAGTGGCTTGTGGGAACCCCTGAACCAAGGTCTTTTCTGGAAAAATAATTCTCTGTACCCACCAAGGGAGAGGAGAGAACGAGAGAGAGAGATCGGGCGATAGATAGGGAGTCTAGCGTGAGTGAGAGCGTTATGCAGAACTGAATTGACCACTACTTCTTAAAACCACGCACAATATCAGGTAACTGAAATATCAGTTACCTGATATTTTTAATTAATCATAATTTTAAAATCACAATTTTAAATTACAATTAATTGAATTTTAATTAATCTAAATTAATTAAAATAACATTAATTTAAATCCAATTTAAATTAATATCCCTCTTATCTTATAGTTTAATTAAATCAAATTTAATTAAACTAAAAACAATTAACTAATTCAAAATTAATTAATTTTAAAATAATAAAATTGAATATCATATATTCAATTATTATTCTTCTCTCTCATAAAACTATAGTATTAATATACATCCAATGTACATTAATTATAACCTATAGTTTTAATATGAATCAAATTCATATTTTAGTTAAATATTCGAACCCCTTCGAATACTTAATTCAACCTTAGAAATTTACCTCAACGCCCATATAGAGCTAACGGTGGGACCTGATGGACCTACAGATCAGAAGCTCCAACGATATGAGATTAGTTGGCTAAACTCATTAACCAAGTTAATCAATATTCGTTAACTGTGGTTCACTCCACTAAAGAACCACAGCTACACTCTTCTCACTGCAGATATATTTCTGTGTCCACGGATATCGACCGTCAACAGCAAGTTAGCCCTTCACGTGTGTTCGTACCCCAGCTAGGTCAAATTACCGTTTTACCCCTGGGCTACCTCTTGGTCCTTAAGTACCAGTGCTCCTCTAATGAACAACTTGTTTGTGGTCCAACCAACAAACAAAAATCCCTCTCGTGCCATAAAGAGGGTAGGGCCCATTGTTCAAGACCCGGAGACACCACTTAAGGGAACACACCTCTACTTTCCCTAATATCGGGAAGGAGTGAATTCCATCTTGTAAGACTACGTTCCCAACTCCCCACTCGATCTTGTCCCCAAAATGGTAGGCTTATTGAGTCGGCGAACAGGCCACTCTCACCCGTACAAATCAAAGGACAATCCCTCATGGACAGGAGTCCATAATCCACTCAGGATTAAGGCCAAGTTGCCTAGGTCATCCTAGTGAAATAGAAACCGAGCTAACTAACGGTGTTAGAGTTAGTGGTTAACTATTTCACGGTCCGGTCTTTGTGCAAACTCATTGCACAGGATACCCCCACTCGCATGTCAACCACATGAACGCGTTGCATCACTACGTTTGTATCAATATACAAAGCGGGTCGTATCCATAGTGTCACCAGGATAAGGTACCCAGCCTTATCCCTATACTACAGACCCTTTAGGCTAAAACTTGAACATTGATCCCCGTATGTCCCTACATACTAGTTCAAGCCTCATTCTATTAGCCATGGATGTTTAGTTTATTGGATTAGGGTTAACAAGACTAGATATAATACAAACATTGAATAATACATCACTTTATTAATGTTCGGTCAAATGTACATTTACTATCTACGAGTTTTAGGGCATAAAACCCAACAAAATTGAGGAGTGAAATAGTAGGGTTTAGGCAACTTGAAGATGAAACTTTTAGTGAGGCTTGGGAGAGTTTTGAGGAGCTTTTGCGAAAGTGTACCCACCATGGTTTACCACATTGTATCCAAATGGAAACATTTTACAATGGGTTAAATGGAGCAACCCAAGGTATGGTTGATGCTTCAGCTGGAAGGGCCCTTTTGGCAAAAACTTTTAATGAAGCCCAT
Organism: Luffa acutangula; assembly: GCA_036850905.1. Lineage (NCBI taxonomy): Eukaryota > Viridiplantae > Streptophyta > Magnoliopsida > Cucurbitales > Cucurbitaceae > Luffa > Luffa acutangula. The sequence continues at coordinate 24,498,904 of CM072098.1, forward strand.
GAAATTTTAGAAATAATATCTACTAATAGTTGTTAGTGGTCAGATGTTAGAGGCACAAATAAAAACGTTAAGAGTGTGTTAGAGGTTGATGGTGTGTCCACCATTAGGGTTGATATTGCAATGTTAGCTAACGCTCTTACGAATGTGACAGTGGTTAGTCATCAGCAGCCGCCAGCAGTGGAGCCTGCTGCAGTGGTGAACGAAGTTGAAAAGGAAGCATGTGTCTATTGTGGTGAAGAGCACAACTACGAGTTTTTCCTCAGCAATCCAGCTTTTGTGTTTTTTGTAGGTAATTAGAGGAATAACCCTTATTCTAACTTTTATAATCCAGGTTGGCGTAACCACCCCAACTTCGATTGGGGAGGACAAGGAAGAAATGTGCAAGCATAGCAAAAGGTGAACCAGTCGGGATTTGCTAAAGCGTAGGCATTGCCTCAGCAAAATAAGCAGACTTTGCCCCAACAAAATAAGCAGAGTTCTTTTGAGGCAATGATGAAAGAACATATGGCTCGTACAAACGCCGCAATTCAAAGTAATCAAGCTTCAATGAGAGCCCTGGAATTGCAAGTGGGTCAGCTAGCTAATGAGCTGAAGGCAATGTGTCACGGTCATGCTTGTCCAAGGCGTGTTGCCCATGGCCGCATGCCAATGACAACCCTTTCCCCTCATGCTTTCATTATATGTATTTCATTTGTATCGCTTGTTTATTTTTCCTTGCATTTCTCAAGTGTATGACTCCTCGTGATTTTCATGTTCAAGCATGCCAAGGCTAAAAATCCTAATAATATACTATAGGGGGGTAAGACTAGTCGTCAATCCTTCCTACTCGGAGTTGTTTGCTATCAAGCGTTTGTTGTCCCTTTGTTTACTTGATAGTCTGCAACATATATACATGCTTTCCAAAATGCTTTCAAACGTTTTCCAAAACCTTTTCTCTAACCCCGTTTTCTAAAACTGTTTTCCAAGAACGGGGGTAAGGGTTGCGATATTCGCCCGTTGTGCCACCGGCGATCCTTTTTCGAGTTGGCTGACTTACTTGCGAGCGAAAGTAAGTGTCGCACAGTCGCTTTACGAGACCTTAAAGACCGCTATTGTGACAGTTTGTATCAGAGCCTAGTTGGCTCCGAAGACAAAAAGTGAAATCATGTCGTCAACCAAGAAGTTGGCGAAGACCCATGTGGAACGTTTAGTTGAGATCGAAGAGCAGTTGCTCTACTTGAGGGAAGTCCCCGATGCTATTCGGTTTGTGGAATCTCGGCTGGATGAGATTTCGACCAAGGCCGAGAAAGTTGATGCGGTAGCTGGCCGCGTGGATGGAATGCCCATCCAAGAACTGATGATGAGGGTTGACAACCTTGAAAGTAAAGCTACTCGACGTAGTAGGTACGAGCGTGGTGACAGCTCGTCGGGCTCTGCTGCCCTGATGGAGGAGCGCGTCGATGGTTTAGACAGCTCCCAGAAAGCTATAGTCCAGATGGTTACGGACTTGTCAGAAGACGTGAAAGCTGCCCTGGATGTGGTCAGGGCCGAAGTGGCGGATCTGAGCGCCAGATTAAACCTCACGATGAGAGCAGTGGGGAACCAAGCCCCGGCAGGGGGTGCGGTACAGTTCAACAAAGTTAAAGTACTTGAGCCTAAGCCCTTCTGTGGGGTTCGTGATGCAAAGGCTCTCGAGAACTTCATTTTTGATCTTGAACAATACTTTCGAGTGACGAATACTGTGACCGAAGAGTCAAAGATAACATTAGCTACAATGCATCTTGCTGATGATGCAAAGTTGTGGTCGAGGTCCCGGTTCATGGACATCCAAGATGGTCGTTGCACCATACACAGTTAGGAAAAATTGAAACAGGAACTTCGTTCTCAGTTTTTCCCTGAGAATGTGGAAATTTAGGCGAGGCGGAAGTTGAGAGAGCTTAAGCATACAGGCAACATCCGAGACTACGTGAAACAGTTTTATGGGTTAATGTTGGACATTCGCGATATTTTAGAGAAAGACAAAGTTTTCTGTCTTGTCGAAGGATTGAAGCCGTGGGCGAAATCCAAACTCTATGAACAGCGGTGCAAGACCTTTCTACTGCCTATGCAGCAACAGAGCGACTGTTTGACCTCAGTAATGATCAGTCCCAAGACGTGAGACGGAATTCGGGTCCTTCTAATGGAGGAAACGAAAATAATCGACTAGGCTCCCCCAAAAGTGGGGGAGGAGACAAACAAGGAGGGGGGAGATCGTAGACCCTTCCAGTAGAGAGGCGGAAATTCGTGGCGAGGGCCATATCAACAGAACAACTACAATCAGAGGCCCCTCTCGTGTTTCATATGTAAGGGGGCCCATCGAGTGTCTGATTTCCCGAAGCGAGCAGCCCTCCAAGCTTTCCAAGCCACCTTTGACACTGATCCCGAAGTCGAAGCGGTAGCCGTAGAGATTGAGGGACCACAAGCTGAAGTTGAGAACAACCCTCTAATGGGGGCACTGAAATTCCTCTCTGCCCTCCAGAAGAAAGTGGGGGGAGACCAAAGAACCATTAGAAAGAGGACTCATCTACGTTGATGCATGGGTGAACCACAAGTCGGCCAAGAGCACGATGGTCGACTCGGGAGCCACCCATAACTTTATGACTGAGACAGAAGCACGTCGGCTCAACTTGAATGGGACAGAGACACAGGCAAAATGAAAGCTGTCAATTCGGCAGCCTTACCCATTATGGGGATAGCCAAGAGGGCCACAGTAAAGCTGGGTGATTGGAGTGGCCAGGCGGATTTCGTGATTGTCAAGATGGATGACTTCGACATTGTGTTGGGGATGGAGTTCCTCCTCGAACACAAGGTGATACCGATGCCCCTAGCGAAATGCGTAGTGATCACGGGATCCAGCCCCACTGTCGTCCAGGCCAATATCAAGCAACCAGGAGGGATAAGGATGATCTCAACCCTTCAGCTGAAGAAGGGCCTTGCTCACGATGAACCCACCTTTATGGCCATCCCCATAATGTTAGATAAAGTGAAAAAGAAACAGTCCCCGAAGGAATCCAACGAGTCCTGGAAGAATTTCGCGGTGTCATGCTTGACAGCTTGCCAAAGAACCTACCTCCGAGGAGAGGGATTGACCACGAAATTGAGTTGTTGCCTGGGGCAAAGCCGCCCGCCAAGAATGCCTACCGTATGGCACCTCCCAAGTTAGCAGAACTTCGGAAACAACTTGACGAGTTATTGAATGCGGGATTTATCCGCCCAGCAAAGGCTCCTTATGGGGCCCAGTCTTGTTCCAGAAGAAGAAAGACGGAAGTCTACGCTTGTGTATTGATTATCGAGCGTTGAACAAACTGACTGTCTGAAACAAGTATCCTCTCCCAATCATAACAGATTTGTTCGACCGCCTCCATGGGGTGAAGTACTTCTTGAAGCTGGATCTGAGATCAGGATACTATCAAGTTCGCATTGTAGAAGGGGACGAGTCGAAAACAACATGTGTCACCTGCTATGGGGCTTTCGAGTTCCTCGTTATGCCCTTTGGCCTTACAAACGCTCCGGCCACCTTCTGTACCCTGATGAATCAAGTCTTTAATGAATATCTCGACAAATTTGTGGTTGTCTATCTAGATGACATCGTTGTGTATAGCCCGACCCTAGAAGAGCATCAGGTTCACCTGCGACTTGTCTTTGAAAAGCTGAAGCTGAATCAGTTATATGTAAAGAGAGAGAAGTGTTCCTTCGCGCAGAAACGCATTAGTTTTCTGGGACATGTGATCGAGTGTGGTAAAATCGGTATGGAAGATAGGAAGGTAGAAGCCATACGAGACTAGAAAGTGCCATCCTCAGTGACCGAGTTGCGTTCCTTTCTCGGATTAGCCAATTACTACAGGCGATTCGTGGAAGGATTCTCAAAACGAACAGGACCTCTGACAGACCTGTTGAAAAAGAGTAATGGTTGGAGTTGGACTTCAGCGTGTCAAACCGCCTTTGAGGACTTAAAGAAGGCGATGATGGAAGGACCCGTGCTCGGGATTGCAGATGTAAGCAAGCCCTTTGAAGTCGAAACGGATGCGTCCGATTTTGCTCTGGGTGGCGTCCTCCTCCAAGACGGCCACCCCATTGCTTACGAAAGTCGAAAGCTGAATGATGCTTAACGGAGGTATGTCGCCTCCGAGAAAGAAATGTTAGCTGTTGTGCATTGCCTAAGGACTTGGAGACAGTACCTTTTGGGAGCCAAGTTTGTAGTCAAGACAGACAATAGCTCCATCTGCCATTTCTCTAACCAACCGAGATTGTCATCCAAACAGGCACGTTGGCAAGAACTTCTCACAGAGTTTGACTTTCAGTTCGAACATAAGCCTGGTAAGGCTAATCAAGCGACAGACGCTTTGAGTAGAAAGAGCGAACATGCAACCCTGTGCATGTTGGCCCACTTGAAAGCGATTAAGCTGAGTGGAACCGTCCGCGAGACAATTAAGGAACATTTGAAGAACGATACTGCAGCCCAAGCAATAATGAAGTTGGCTGAAGAAGGAAAGACCCGTCAGTTTTGGGTCGAAGACGGTTTGCTCCTAACCAAGGGCAATTGCCTGTATGTCCCTCATTCGGGGAACCTCAGGAAACTCTTAATCGAAGAATGTCACGATACACCATGGGCCGGCCACTCTGGGTGGCAACGAACTTATGTGCTTGTCAAGCAAGGATACTTTTGGTCGAGCCTTCGTGACGATATAATGTTGTTTACCAAGACCTGTCTCGTATGTCAGCAAGACAAAGTAGAACGAGCCAAGATCGCAGGGTTGCTGGAACCTCTGCCCGTTCCCTCAAGACCATGGGAGAGTGTATCTCTCGATTTCCTCACTCATCTCCCTAAGGTTGGAGAGTTTGAATCCATTCTCGTAGTCATTGATCAATTTTCGAAGTACGCCACGTTTATTCCGACTCTGAAGATGTGCTCAACTGAGATGACGGCAAAATTGTTTTTCAAGAATGTTGTCAAGTTATGGGGTGTACCCGAGAGTATAATCAGTGATCGAGATGCTCGATTCACAGGCACATTCTGGACTGAATTATTTAGACTACTGGGTTCTCATCTAAATATTTCCTTCAGCTACCACCCGCAGACAGATGGCCAGACAGAGCGGTTCAACAGTATGCTCGAAGAGTACTTGCGTCATTTTATTGACGCCCGACAGAAAAATTGGGCTGAGATGCTCGATGTTGCTCAGTTCAGTTTCAACTGCCAAAAGAGTTCAGCAACAGGGAAGACTCCCTTTGTGTTAGTAGGCGGAAGACAGCCGTTGATGCCACATGTAATTGACCATCCTTATGCGGGGAAGAGTCCCCAAGCTTACAACTTCACCAAGGAGTGGAGACAAACATCAGAGATAGCCCGAGCGTACTTAGAGAAGGCATCGAAACATATGAAAAAATGGGCCGACCAGAAACGACGGCCAATGGAATTCCAAGCGGGAGACAGAGTTCTGATCAAGTTGAGACCAGAACAGATCCGGTTCCGAGGGAAGAGAGACCAACGCCTTGTCCGAAAGTATGAAGGCCCCGTTGAAGTGATCCAGAAGGTCGGGAAGACATCTTATAGGGTTCAGTTGCCCTCGTAGATGAAGATTCACCCTGTCATCCACGTTAGTAACTTGAAGACCTATCACCCTGACCTAGAAGACTCCGACCGCAACGAAGTGACGCGGCCCCTGGTCACAATGCAGAACCTGAATGACAAAGAAGTCGAAGAGATTTTGATAGACAGAATTCGTCGCACAGGTAAACCTCGTCGAGACGTTTAAGAGTTCCTGGTGAATTGGAAAGGGCTCCCAGATGCTGAGATTAGTTGGGAGCGAGTTGAAGATCTGAAGTCGATTGCTATTAAGATCGCAGAGTTCGAGCAACGTCGGTTGACAGGGATGTCAACCATTTAAGTGGGGGAGAATGTCACGATCATGCTTGTCCAAGGCGTGTTGCCCATGGCCGCATGCCCATGACAACCCTTTCCCCTCATGCTTTCATTATATGTATTTCATTTGTATCGCTTGTTTATTTTTCCTTGCATTTCTCAAGTGTATGACTCCTCGTGATTTTCATGTTCAAGCCTGCCAAGGCTAAAAATCCTAATAATATACAATAGGGGGGTAAGACTAGTCGTCAATCCTTCCTACCCAGAGTTGTTTGCTATCAAGCTGTTGATGTCCCTTTGTTTACTTGATAGTCTGCAACATATATACATGCTTTCCAAAATGCTTTCAAACGTTTTCCAAAACCTTTTCTCTAACCCCGTTTTCTAAAACCGTTTTCCAAGAACTGGGTAGAGGTTGCGATATTCGCCCGTTGTGCCACCGGCCATCCTTTTTCGAGTTGGCTGACTTACTTGCGAGTGAAAGTAAGTGCCGCACAGTCGCTTTACGAGACCCTAAAGACCGCGATTGTGACACAATGCCTCAAGGGAAGCTTCCTTCAAATACTGAACACCCTAGAAGAGAAGGTAAGGAGCAGGTAAAGGCGGTGACTCTTAGGAGTGGTAAGCCACTAGAGGAAAGAAAAAGAGCCTAGTAAAACCCAGGATGTAGAAAAAAATTATGATAAAAATGTTGTTGTTGAGAAAGAGTTGGAGACTGGTCAGGGTGCTGGAGGCAGCAATAATGATGCTGGAGCATCTGGATTTGTTCCAGATGTGGAACCACCTTATGCGCCGCCCCCACCTTATGTACCACCTCTACCTTTTCCACAAAGGCAAAGGCCTAAGAATCAGGATGGTCAATTTAAGAAGTTCTTAAAGATTCTTAAGCAATTGCATATAAATATCCCTTTAGTAGAAGCTATAGAGGAAATGCCTAATTATGCTAAATTTCTTAAGGATATTTTAACTAAAAAGAAGACGTTAGGGGAGTTTGAAGCTGTACCTCTTACTGAGGAATGTAGTGTTATTCTTAAGAATGGGCTACCAACCAAGGCTAAGGATCCAGGATCATTTACTATACTTGTGTCTATAGGTGGAAAAGAGTTAGGTAGAGCACTCTGTGATTTAGGTGCGAGCATTAACCTTATCCCTCTTTCGATCTATCGAAAGCTAGGTATTGGTGAAGCTAGACCTACCATAGTCACACTTCAACTATCTGATAGGTCTATCACATATTCAGAGGGTAAAATTGAGGATGTCTTACTGAAGGTATATAAGTTCATATTTCCTGTTGATTTTATTATCTTGGATTATGAGGCTAATAAAGAAGTCCCAATTATTCTAGGTCGTCCATTTTTGGCCACTGGTAGGGCATTGATAAATGTTCAAAAAGGCGAATTAAGAATGAGAGTTTATAATGAGGAAGTGAAATTTAATGTGTTTAAGGCCATGAAGTATCCAGACAAGATGGAAGATTGCTATTTCATTAGGATTCTGGAGAACACAATTGTTGAGACAGTAATACAGGATTCGACAAACAAACATTTGGAAGATCATGGAGAAGTTAGTGTAGAGGATTTAGAAGTTTGTTCTTTAGAAAGAAAAAATGAAAAAGAAGTGTCTAGGTGTGAGGATGTTTTTGAGTCTTCAGATTAGATCAAAGAAAAGCTCCTCCTATTAAGTCATCCCTGATTGAGGCATCCACTTTAGATTTGAAGCTCTTGCCAGATCATCTAGAGTATGTGTATCTTGGGGAAGGTGAGACGTTGCCCATTATTGTTGCATCAGATTTAATGCCGGAGCATGAAGAGGCCTTAATAAAGTTGTTGCAGCAATATCGCAAAGCTATAGGTTGGACATTGGCTGACATTCAGGGAATTAGCCCAACTTTCTGTAGCATAAAATCACTCTAGAGGAGGGATCCTTTAGGAGTGTTGAGCAACAAAGAAGGCTTAACCCTGTAATGAAAGAGGTTGTTAAAAAGGAGGCGATAAAATGGTTGGATGCTGACATTATTTATCCAATTGCAGACAACAATTGGGTAAGCCCTGTCCAATGTGTTCCTAAGAAAGGGGGTGTCACTGTGATGAGCAATAAAGACAATGAGTTGATCCCAACCAGGATAGTGACTGGCTGGAGGGTTTGCATGGATTACAGGAAGCTTAATAAAGCTACCCGTAAGGACCATTTCCCTCTACCATTTATTGATCAGATGTTGGATAGATTGGCTGGTCAGGCCTACTACTGTTTCTTAGATGGTTATTCTAGGTATAACCAGATTACCATTACTCCTGAGGATCAGAAAAAACCCACTCTCACCTGCCCTTATGGGACGTTTGCTTTTAGGCGAATGCCTTTTGGCCTTTGCAATGCTCCAACAACATTTCAGCGGTGTATGTTAGCAATTTTTTCTGATATGATTGAGTCCACTATTGAGGTATTTATGGACGATTTTTTCAGTTTTGGAGGGTCTTTTCAGAGTTGTTTGGATAATTTAGGTAAGGTGTTAAAAAGATGTGAGGACACCCATCTAGTTCTTAATTGGGAGAAATGTCACTTCATGGTGAAGGAGGACATTGTGTTAGGTCATAGGATTTCTAAGAATGGTCTAGAAGTTGATAGATAAAAAATAGAGGTTATTGAAAGATTAGAACCACCGAGTTCTGTTAAAGGGATTCGAAGTTGTTTAGGTCATGCTGGATTTTATAGAAGGTTCATAAAGGATATTTCCAAAATTAGTAAACCTCTTTGTAACTTATTGTGCACTGATCATGTTTTTGACATTAATACAGATTGTAGGAAGGCTTTTGAAACTTTAAAGGTTGCTTTAATCTCAACACTCATTCTTTGTGTACCTAATTTGAATTGACCATTTGAGGTAATGTGTGATGCGAGTGATGTTGCAGTAGGTGCTATGCTGGGGCAAATGCAGGGCAAATTTATCCATCCTATATATTATGCAAGCAGGGTTTTAAATGAGGCACAAGTCAACTATACAACTACGGAAAATGAGTTGTTAGCTGTTGTGTTTGCTTTTCAGAAATTCCGTCCATATTTGGTTGGATCCAAAGTCACAGTGTTCACGGATCATGCAAAAATAAGGTATTTAATATCTAAGAAAGATGGAAAGCCTAGATTAATTTGTTCGGTTTTATTATTGCAGGAATTCGACTTGGAGATAAAGGATAAGAAGGGATCAGAAAATGTCATTGCAGATCATTTGTCTCATCTTGATCCAACATCATCTTTGCTGAAGCAATCTGCCATTTCAGATTCTTTTCCAGATGAACAACTCTTTGCTGTTGAGGTAAAGGTAGTCAAGGATGTCCCTTGGTATGCTGATATTGCTAACTTTTTGGTAAAGGGAGTCACTCCATTGATATGAATTGGAGGCAGAAGAAGAAGTTTAAGCATGATGCGAATTTTTTCTATTGGGATGAGTCATTTATGTATAAACAATGCTCTGACGGTATTATTCGTAGGTGTGTTTTAGGCGATGAAACAAAAGAAATCCTGGAGCAATGTCACTCTTCGCCGTATGGAGGCCATTTCAGAGGTCAGAGGACAACTATGAGGATTTTGTATTGTGGATCTTTCTAGCCCTCCTTATTAAAGGATGCCCATTGGTTCTACAAGCAATGTGATGCTTGCCAAAGGAGATGAAACTTGGGGCCTAGAGATGAAATGCCTCTAACTTATATTTTGGAAGTGGAGTTATTCGATGTGTGGGGTATTGACTTTATGGGGCCATTTCCCCCTTCTAATGGTAATGTTTTTATCTTATTGGCAGTTGATTACGTGTCCAAGTGGGTGGAGGCTATCGCATGCTATCAGAATGATGCCAAGACAGTAGCAAGGTTTCTTCAATCACACATCTTTGCGTTGTTTGGGACACATAGAGCTTTAGTGAGCGATGAGGATACACATTTTGTTAATAATATCTTAACTAAGCTTTTAGCTAAGTATGAAATAAAGCATAGGATAGCTACTCCTTATCACCCACAAGCAAATGGTCATGCTGAAATTAGTAATAGGGAAATAAAATCTATTCTAGAGAAAGTAGTCAATCCATATAGGAAGGATTGGTCTTTTAGGTTGGATGAGGCTCTTTGGGCTTATAGGACAGCCTATAAGACTCCTCTAGGTATGTCTCCCTATAGGTTAGTATATGGGAAAGCTTGTCATTTACCATTGGAGCTTTAGCATAAAACGTTGTGGGCTTTAAAGAAATTAAATTTTGATCTGAGTCGTGCAGGGGCAATAAGAATGCTGCAGCTTAATGAATTAGAGGAATTTCACCAATTTTCTTATGAAAATTCGAAAATGTATAAAGAAAAGACTAAGTTGTGGCATGACAAGAAAATTAAGCCTGAAGAGATTGTCAAAGGTCAGAGAGTTTTGCTTTACAATTCTAGATTAAAATTATTTTCCGAGAAACTAAAATGTTAATGGTCAGGGTCATTTATTGTGATTGAAGCTTTTTCCCATGGAGCAATTACTTTGCAGGATGAAAAAGATGGGAGAGTGTTCAAAGTTAATGGACAACGTGTGAAACATTATTGGGAAGAGGAGTTCCAGACGAAATATCCTTCCCTGAAGTTGGTTGATGAATGAGAGAACAAGATTTTTGCAGAAGCATTTCACAGAAGCAATATTTTGAGCTCTAGTGGTTGTTTTAATTTTATTTCTCGCTGATTTGGTTTATTTAAATTTGAATTATTTTAGATTCGATTTGTTTAAATTTTGCATGAGTTACTTTAAGTTCGTTGTTATTTTTAATTCAGTCGATTTTATTTTTGAGTATTTTTATTGTTATTCCGATTAGATTTAGTTTGGATTAGATATTAGATTTTATTTTCGGTTATTTAAATTCTATTTAGATTTGATTTAATAAAGAGTTTTTCTAATTTATTCGGCTTCAAATAAAAGTAAAAGATAAGATTTGATTTGAGCAGTTAATTCAAATTTCTTGATTTGATTTTTCTATTTTGAATTTGAATTCCGTATCCATGATTCTTCGGGTAATCTTTTGTTCAGAAAGTTGTTGCGGCAAAGTTATGGCTGAATCAAATCTTTCGTCTGAATAGGAAGGGTGTTATTGGTAATTAATTACTTTTACCATTTGATTTTGAATTTTCTGTGGGCAGGTAAATTGCATGGATGTTGCCACGTGTCGCACAAGGGTAATCTAACGATTTAGCTGACAACACATAATTATTTACCATGGGCGATTGAAATTCAAGATTTTACCGTTGATGGATTTGATTTACAGATTAAATGAGATTTGAACGATAATTATTTAATGAGGGGCAAAATCTTTCAGTGAAAATTTGTTTTGCTGAAGCCCTATTTATTCACAGCCTTCAAAAAGTTCTTCTCACTTCATCTTCTTTGTTCATCCCTTGCCATTTGTATTTTTCTTCTTTTTTTGTGTGCTGTAAAATTCCTTTGAGTCTCTGATGGCGAAAACAAGAGCAAGAAAAGAGAGAGATAATGAGGAAGAGGAGGTACCTGTTACCCCCGAAGCATCGAAAGCTAAGACAAAGAAAAAGAAAACACCAGAAGAGAAAAAAGCTAAGAGGAGAAGAAGACAACAGAGGGTTGAGGATCAAGATATAGTGCAGAAGGTAGTAGAAGATGTGGCTGCCACGGTGGTTGAAGAAGACAACCCGATGGAACCAGAAGTATAAAACCCAAAGCAGATTGAGCCAAGAGTTGAGGATACATAAGAAGTTCGAGAGGAAAATACGAAGGAAGTTTGAGAAGAAAATACAAATGGAGTTCAAGAAAAATAGACTGAGGATGTGCAAGGAGAACAGGTAGAGGTTGCGCTTGAGAAAGGTAATGAGCAAGAATAGGAGGCTCGAGTGGAGGTGATCATGCCGGAAGTGCCCAAACATCGCCGTGTGAAGCGAAAAACTGGCCGCGTCAAGGTAGTCCGAACTGATACTCTTTCGCCTCCATCCACTGATTTTGAAAGAGAAAATGCAGAGATAGAGGAACAGGAGACAAAGGAGGCCGAGGATAAAGAAAGAGAGGAAGCATAGAAAAAGGCTGAAGAAGAACGGTTGCTCAAGCAAAGGGCAGACAAGGGCAAGAGTGTTGTTGTAGCATCGAAGGAACCTGACGAGATGGAAGAGCCACAGTTGCCGTATGTTCGCTTCGTCAACGATCTTGCCAAAGTAAAATATGCTGAGCTGCTGAAGAGAGACTTCTTGTTTGAGAGAGGATTTAGTGGTGATCTTCCACATTTTCTGAGGGCCAACATTATGAATCACGGTTGGGAATTATTCTTTTCAAAGCCTGAATCTGTGAACGCCCAGGTAGTGCGCGAGTTTTATGCAAATATTGACGAGGAGGAAGGTTTCCAAGTGATCGTTCGAGGTGTAAAAGTCGACTGGAGTCCTGGTGTCATTAACGCTTTATATAACCTTAAAGATTACCCCACGCAGGATACAATGAAATGGCTGTGGCACCATCTAATGAGCAATTGAGCGATGCTGTGCAGGAAATTGGTGTTGAAGGGGCGTAGTGGAGACTTTAAAAACTGAGAAAATGACGTTTCAGCCAGCCTATCTTAAGAAGGAAGCAAATACATGGATGAGATTTATCAAACAGAGGTTGCTTCCAACGACTCATGACTCGACGGTTTCTAGGGAACGTGTTCTGCTGGCGTTTACGATTTTAAAGTCTCCCAGTATTGATGTGGGCAAGATTATTGCGAGTGAGATATCTTGATGCTGGAGGAAGAAAGTGGGGAAGCTGTTTTTCCCGAATACTGTTACAATGCTTTGCATGAAAGCAGGGGTTCCGGAGAATGAAGGAGATGTCATATTATTTGACAAAGGGATCATTGATACACCCAACTTGGTGCGGCTTCAGTGTACGCAAGAGGCACGTCAGGGTGGGCTTGTTTTTGGCATTCACAATATTTTAGAACAACTTGCACTGTCGGCCAGCAGGCAAGAGTTTGCTGAGAGGCAATCTCAAACCTTCTGGAACTATGTTAAACGTCGTGATGCCAACCTGAAGAAGGCGCTGCAGGAAAATTTTTCCAAACCTTTTCCAGCACTTCCAGTGTTCCCTGATGATTTGTTGAACCCCTGGATTCCACCCCCACCGATGGAAAGAGAAGAAGAGGATGATGAAAATGAGCAGGGTCAAGAGGACCGACGGATGAAGTGGCCCTGAACGAGCATGATTTTTGTTCTGTTATTTTTGTTTGCTCGCGCATTTTCTAACCTCATTTTCTTTGAAATGTTTTCTGCTTCTATGTTATCATTTTTTTTAGGCCAAAAATATATGCTTATGTAATTTCTTTCTTTGTTTTTAATGAAAATTTCAAAGTTGTTTCTATTCTATGGCACTAAGTAATTCTAACTTAACTAATTTTCTTTTGAATTTTTTAAGCTTGGTCTGATTAAGCTTAATTAGATCAAGGTATTCTAACCTCCAGAAACCTTTTGCTTGAGCATTTCTTATAGCTTAGTTCAAGGTATTTTTTAAGCTTATAGCCTGGTCATTGCTGTGGCAAAGAAGATTCTGAGGTAGTGTTGATTTATATGATCCACTTTAAGCTTAGTTCTAGTCCCACACAGTTTAAAATTCAAATATAAATATTTAAGTTTGGGGGTATAGTTCACAAAATTAATGATTCATTGGGGACGATGAATAATTCAAGTTTGGGGGACTTTTTGCTACTCCAATTGTTTTGCTCGAGCATTCCTCTCCTTCATGAAATGATTTGCTAGGTTGTTGAGTAACCAGGGACATTTGTGATACCCACAGTTTGTCTTTGTGTCAAAAGATGACCTAGGGAATATGAAAAGTGAAAAAATTAGTTGCTAAAAAAAGTTTATTGTTGAAAATTTTGCTGAGAAAATTCATGGAGCAAAACTTTTGAAGGATGAATGATAATCCAACAGTTTTTCTATCTCCCAGAACTTAGGTGAGGTTCATCATAAAATGTCGTCATTCTGAGGGGCAAGAGATAGAATAACTAAGTATTTTTTAGCTTTACAATGAGTATTTAGCCTAGTTGGTGATGAGTTTGAGGCAAGGGTATACTGCACCATAAAGTCGGTCATCCCATGCTTAAGAGCTTATGACTGTAGGGCTGCTTTAAGTCTGAAAAACAAAAATATAAACCCCTTAAAAATATGTTTTAAAATGTCTGATAATAGAGCTAGGTTGTGGCAAGTTCTTAGAATTGTGTTAAAAGTGGTGATTATTTGTCCATGTCGGAAGAATTATTTTGCTGTAGCAGAGCTTGGTTTTGCAGAATGCTCAGGTAGAGGTTAAAGGTAGTGTTGGATTGTCTACTTTGATTAGGCTACTTTGATGGTTGGTTAGTATTGCTCGAGACGCGCAATAGTTCAAGTTTGGGGGTATGATATCTCTCTAAAAGGGAGTTATTTAGGCCTTATTTCTATAAGGATTTGTGCGTCTTTTGTGCTAAATAGGGTATCTTTTAGTTATATATTACATGTTTTAACCCATTTTGGAAGAATGGATGCTTTGGAAGATATTTTGTGCAGAATGTATTGTTGAGCGCCTGGAGGGAGCAAAATCTGTGCTGGAGCAAAGCGAGGAGCAAAACTGCCACGTCACAACTCGTTAGCCAATTTGATGAACTGAATTCTGTTAAGCTATTCTCGGGATAAAGGATCAAGGAGAGCCATCCACGTGTCCAGGTCAACCTAATTCAAGCCTCCTATCACTCTATAAAAGGAGATGGTCGCCCAAGTCAAATGCATTCCATCCTTGGAAGGAACATTCCACTCTTGGAAAGCTTACTTCCACCTTTGGGAGCCGAATAAAGGAAAGAGATTGGAGACCTACAAGAAGACCATCAATTGCAAGCTGATCAAGAGAATTAATATTTTCTTGTATTACTTTGTAGTTATGGATGCATTTACTTATATTGTAATGTGTGTCTCTATGCACTTTATGAACTAAGTAACCTTAGGCGTTGGTTAAGGAACATGTGATTGTCGTGCTTAATTTCTATGCAATAAATATTGATTTGATGCATCTTGATTAATTGTTGTGCTCATTTCTATTTTATGCCCGTCTGGCCAGCCGGTATGAATACCACTCTCTAGTTTTAGGGATGATTTAGGGAGTGTGTGGCTTTTAATCACACTAGATCATTGTGTATTGATGAACACCAGTGACTGAGCTAGGGATAGTCAGTTGCCTAGTGTTTGATCGGTAGTACTTCATTGGAGTTGAAATACATTCTAAAAAATACGGAGTTCCGGGAGGAATCTGCTAATAAGACTGCGAGAGTTTGCCTGATCAATAATATTGCTAGAGCATCTTTTAAAACAATTACTGAATCCTGACCAGCACTTGTTTTTAATCTGTCTGCCTATTTGTTTACTTTTTGTTCTGTCATTTCTTTTGCTTCAGCATTCTATAAAAACCAATCATTTTAACCACCTTTGAAACCATTGAAAAGTTATACAAAATAGATAAAGTGAGAACTAATTCAGACCTTGGATTCGATAAATACTTATTACTTGCTGCGGACTGTGTATACTTGCACACAGTTCTAGAGTCTTTTTATATCTTATTTCTACCCACTCTGGAAACCCAACTGGTGACTTCACCTGAAAAGAAGGCTCGAGCAGCCTCTTCTGCCTCAAAATCTCCTAAAGAAGCCATAGCTGCAGTAGGCGATGAGACCGCAAAATCATCACATAATTTACCAGATGCGGCTGCAAGTCAACATCAACCTCCAGTCCCTCAACCACAGCCTGAAAACGATTTGGTGGTTTTAAGGAGAGACTTGGAGAAGATGAGAAGCCAGTTTTAGAAGTACCTGACCTATGCTAAAGAGCGAGATGAAGTTGTTAGGTGTATCTTGGAGAATATGGTGGATGATCTTGATGACTACTGATAACTGCCCAAAAGGTAGTTATTTAGGCCTCATTTATATAAGGATTTGTGTGTCTTTAATGCTCAATAGGGTTGGTTTTAGAGAGATATTACATGATTTAACCCATTTGGAAGAATGGAAACATTGGAAATTATTTTGTGAAGATTATGCTGCTGAGCGACTGGAGGGAGCAAATTCTATGCTGCAGCAAAACTGGGAACAGAAACTGCCACATCACAGCTCGTTAGCCAACTTCATGAACCGACTTCTGTTGAGTTATTTTCGTGATAAAGGATCAAGGAGAGCCTTACACGTGTCCTAGTTGACCTAATTCAAGCCTCTCATCCTTCTATAAAAGGAAGTAGCCGTCAAAGTCAAATTCATTCCATGTTTTTCCTTGGAAGCCGAATAGGATAGGGAGATTGAAGATCATCAAGAACACCATCAACCGCAAGCTGATTAGGGAGTTTACCTTCTTTATTAACTTGTAGTTATGGACATGCATACTCAGATTGTAATTCGTATTCCTATGCTTATTATGAACTAAGTAGCTTAGGGTGTTGGTTAGGAATAATGTGATTATTGTGCTTCATCTCTAGTAATGAATTGACTATCGCATTTTGGTTAATTGTTGTGTTTATTCTTATTTTATGCCCGCTTGGCCAGCCGGTATGGATAGCTCTCTATAGTTTCAGGGATGATTTAGAGAGTGTGTGGCAATTATCCACACTACGATCATTGTGTATTGGTGAACGCCAGTGACTGAGCTGGGGATAGCCAGTTGCCTAGTGCTTGATCGGTCGCTCTTCATTGGGTTTGAAACATATCCCAAAAGATCCGGAGTTCCGGGAGGAATCCGCTAATAATACTGCGAGAAATGCATGATCAATAATATTGCTAGAGCATATCTTAGAAAAATCACTAAAGCCTAACCAGCGCTTGTCTTTAATCTATCTATCTATTTGTTTACTCGTTGTTCTGTCATTTATTTTGCTTCGGCATAATTCCGATAAAACCCAATCATTTTATTATCTTTGAAACCATTAGGAAGTTACGCAAAATAGATAAAGTGGAAACTCATTCAGACCTTGGATTGATAATATTACTTGCTGCAGACTGTGTATACTTGCACAGGAATTCTAGAGTATTTCATACTATATTTTTACTCACTCTAGGAACCCAACAACTAACTTCCACCATTCCCCGAAATAAACTGGAATCCAACACCAGGCGATGAAGTAGGCCCTTCTAATGCCTAGGGGAGTTTTCCTTTCACCCCTCTATTCTTTAATTCATTATTCTTTTATCAATAAGTGATTGGAAGTAGGGTCTAAGTTATCTTTTATTTTTTTAGTTGTTTTGTTTTGAAATTCTGTTGTTTTGATAGGTTAGTGAGTTTCTTATGTTTTCTTGCATTTTATATTTCTTAGATAGGTTGTTTGCTTATTTTCTTTTAAAGTTTTGTGTTGGATAAAATTTTGAAAAAGTATACCTCTTTTAAAGAAAAAGAATTGTAAGAAGATTTTCGAAGAGAAGTGTGCTTATTAGGTTTGTTTGTTTTTTAGCGCCCTTAATGATGATAACTAAAGCTCTCTCGGTTCTTTAAATGCTTTGGTAACTTCAAGTTTTGAAAATAGGAAGCCTAAATAAGCTCTTCTCTCCATAACACATTCAAGTCCAAACTCACCTTAGGCTTTGACTACCAATACCTTTAGGAAGGATAAATTTGATCTTAACTTGCCAGTCCTTTTAAGTCTCTCCTATTATGATCTTCATGTTAGTCAATGGGGACATTGACTTATTTAAGTTTGGGGGGACAATTTTGTATTGTTGTACTCTTTGATGTATCATGTTTGCCTATTGCTAGCGCTAAAAAAAAAACGGAGATACTCTTTCTTCTCGAATAAACCAAGAAACCAGGGGCGATCATGACACCCACGATTTCCACTACATGAAAGGTTAGTTTAGAAGTGAGTATGCGCTAAAGTCTTAATTGTGAGCTATGCTCGTTGTCAGTTACTTTCACCACAAAGTGTTAGTATGTTGGAACGAAGGTATAGATGGCCATGAGACACTCCTTTGCCAAAACAAAAGAAAAGAGAAAAAGAGAACAAAAGCCTAGTAGCATCTTTAATAAGTTTGGGGGAGGGAAGTTAGTTTTTCTTTTCCATTTTTGAGGGTCAAGGTGACTTGTGAAAGAGATAGGATAAAAGTTAGGTCGAATAACAGGCAAAACGAGGTGGGAATGTATGAGAATGTTTTATCTTGAGAGGTATGAATGAAGGCCTAATGTTAGAAAAACTTTGTTGTTAATCTAGAGTATTAGGAGCTGAGTTCTTTCTTGAAAGGAGCACTCACCAACTAAATCTTCCTATGAAGCGCACATCTTTTCTTTCTTGTTTCTATTGGCTTGTTAATATTGGTTGAGGACAAGCAATGGCTTAAGTTTGGAGGTGTGATAACGTTCATTTATGTGCATTATATAGCCTTAAAAGCTTAGGTAATTGTTTGGAAAGCAAGGACTTTGCATCTAAAATCTTATCATTTAAGTCATTTTAGCAAAAGTTGTAGAATCATGAAGAAAACCTTAAAATTATAGAATTTAAGCTTAATTTATACAAAAGGAGATTATTTTTGTAGAGAATTTATCCAAGTAATGTTTTTGTGCAGAAGTCTTTGCAAGGAGGATGCGCCTAGAAGAGGAGATAAAAGGTTAGCAGAGCAATAGAAGGTGAAGCAAAAAAGTTGTGCTTGCATATGGACCTGAGGATGTGAGGAATGCGATCAAGATGCGCTCGCAAAGCCATATAAGGAAAGAAGCCTCATGCTGAAGACAAAATTGTTGAAGCAAACACCGTGGAAAATGCGCCCACTACTACAAAATTGACTTTTAATGACAGCCATTAAATTTCAGATGTACAAACAATGATGGACCTTTGAAAACACGGGCAAATTACATAAAATTTTAAAAATACAGCCTTATAATGACGAACATATTGTTTATGGCTTAAAAACAAAATTCCCCCACACTCTATCAAAGCTATTTGTTTTTCTGTTCTTACACGCCTCTCCCTCCCTCAGTAGAAGCCCTAACTCCCTTCCCACAAGCACTGTGATTTCTCCATGCGATTCACCTCCATTCTGACCTCTACCACCTTATCTTCTCCAACGACAACGTGATCTGGGTATGGCAACCACGAGCAACCTCCTTGCAACGCTACAACTCCTATTCTCTGGTGACCCACAAACTCGTCGGCAAGATCCGACTCTCGAGGATTCGACAACACGTGACTCAAGCCTTCCCCATCAGCAACTATATACGGCAATGAGACTCCTCAAGTGCTCTTGACGAGGATTCATCTATCATTGAATGTGTTTTATTTGCAATTGACGAAGTGGTAGCTAGTTGTGGCTCTTGACATCTTGCTTGTCTGCTCCACTAGCCTCATTTGGGAGTATTTGATGATGCCCCTTGCAGATTATCGGGTTAGCTTCTTCTTTTTTTTAAAAAAACAATTATTTCCCATTATTACAATTCAAAATCATTGTTGTTGTCGGCTTTGTCATAGTTATTGTAATTTAGTTTGTTTCGTATCCTAATTATCAATGGAAGCTGCCCTAGAAAATTCCTATTGAGATTGTATTTTGCTCATAGACTTGGATAAAACTTCGATTTGATCTTCGAGAAATTTCCTTAGTTTAGCTGTTGAGATTGTAGATTTTTGCTTGTGGACCTTTTGAGTTTTTATAAAATCTTAGTAATAACTCCTCTTCTCTTTAAATATATTTTGATTGAAATATGAGCATGCCACTAGATGCTGGGAGAAGACATGGCAACAATTTACCAATGCTCAAATTTCACTTTTATATAATTATAAATATTTTATATTTAAGCGAAGGTTTGTTACTAATCCTGCCAAAGTGAAAATTATGTCTTGACACTGTAACCTAAATTGATGGAACAAAAATCTACCATTGGAAAATTTTAATTTGATTAAGGAATAAGAGGAGTTAATGTTTGAAGTTAAGAATCTTGTAGTAAAGTTAAATTAATTGGTGTTAGGCCGTTAACTTTTGAGTGCAAGTGTTTTCTATATATAAAAAAACAAACTATATGAATAGAGGGAGGTCCATAAGGAAAGTGTTTTGATGAATGATTTGCTTCAAAGATATGGATGATAGTTATGAATAAAAGTTTATGGTATTAGCCCCCTTTCTTTTTGTTTTAAAGTAATGTGGAAATTTATCAGTCTCTTGATTTTAAAAGTTGAAACTTTAATATTGGATTGTTTTTGTAAAACTGAGTGCATATTGTTTATGTTTTGTTTACTGGGAGTAAAACTTTATTTTGGAAACTAAATGTCTTTCCTTGTGTTGGGTTGAAGGAATAGATTCTTCAATGAACTCACCTCAATAAGTTAGTTCGATTTAGTTTTGATCTTGTGGAATTATGTATTAGTCTGACACTACAAGAACTAATAGATACAATAGCTAACGAAAAAAGCTATAAAAGACCTATTATAGCTTTTTTTCGAAAGTCCTGACAGCCCATGTTATTAAAAGTCTAGGACTTTTTATAGCGTTTTTGTCTAGCAAGAGTATGAAGATATAGCTTATATACATTGCTATAAACACTTTTTATAGCATTTTTTATGGGGAATTGTGGTAAATGGCTAGAAAAAATACCCCCTCTTGTTTTTTGGCTAAGAAAGTTCAATAATTGCATACATGACTTCCACCTTTTTAGGAACTGCTTTTCGGATAATTGTTTCCAATTTTACCCCTGGTATATAAGTTTATATACAAACGTCGTTAACAGCTGCATACAAATTTTCCCCATTTTTCGGGTCGATGCACCCTGATTTACAAGAATTTCAGGTTTTGATATCCCTCAAACCGTCAAACAAGATTTTCCTATATTTTAGGCTTCTTCTATCTCTCCAACCGTAAGAAAAGATTTCGTTTGTTAAGTTCCATAAGTTTGTAATTAAAAGCTTTTCTTAATCTCACCCTTCAATACACAAGATAAAGTTATATCCAGATACATACATCTCAATTTTAGGCTCCAGTACACACAAGTAGGTCATAAACTGTGTAAATAATATATGTATATATCCGTGCATACCACTCTAACGGGACCAACTTCTTCAACTACATCTTTCTTAATCTGTTTGTTTTTTCCCTTGCAGGGTCCGTTTTACCGAGGTATTTTCACAGTAAAAAACAATCAAATTATAACACGTCACAAGGGGTGGATGTAGTTGGCATTTTTCACATAAATCACGAAATATTGCCAAAAAAAAAATCCCTAAAATCAAGGGATTATCTATAAAGTAGGGGGAAACAAACAACTTATATACTGGCATGACTAATATGCATGTATATAAGAGTACAGACAGACAACAGAGTGTCATTCAATAGGCATTCCAGCACACTTTCACCCTTCAATACACATGATAGAGTTATATCTAGATACATACATCTCAATTTTAGCTCCAATACACACAAGTAGGTCATAAACGATGTAAATAATATATGTATATATCAATACATACCGCTCTGACAGGGTCAACTTCTTTAACTACATTTTTCTTAATTCGTTTGTTCTTTTTTTTTTCCTTGCAATGTCCTTTTTAACAGCATCCTGGAGGATTTTTACAATAAAAAACAATCAAATTATAATAACATGTCACAAGGGTTGGATGTAGTTGGTCTTTTTTCACATAAATCACGAAATATTGCCAAAAAAAAAAAACAAAACAAAACAAATCCCTAAAATCAAGGGATTGTCTATAAAGTAGGGGGAGGTCGTTGCAAATATAAGGGAAGGGAAATGAATTTGTTACCTTAGTTCAAATTTTTTGGTACAGTCCTCGCATAGAAGAAGAATCGATTGAGAATGCAAAAGAGATGGTCGTCGGCGCGGCGGATGAAGGTCGTTGGCACGGCGAAGGTGGGTCGTCGGCGTGATGTGAGAAGTAGGTAGCGATATCCACTATGTTTGGCGGTGGGAAATGGTGGGAATGGAGGTTTTTGGCTCTCAAGGGTTTTTGGCGGTGGGAAATGGTGGGAATGGAAGTTCGTGGAAGACGAAGATGGACGGACGGGCTGATGCATGAAGGTGGTTCTGGTGGGAGGTTGGGCGGTGTTATGACATGTCATAATTGCAGCACTTAAGGTATCATAATTACTGTGTTCTTATTTGTTTTTTAATTTTCAGGGTTTCTTAGTTGCAGGTAGTATATCTTCTTATTGACAGGACTGTTTTTTTCCAATTAATGCATTCCGAAGGTGTTTCTCCCTACTGAGGGAGGTTGAACTTTGTACTCCTTCCCCAATAAAGGTATTGACTCCTTTTTTCCGAGAAACAATTTTTTCCAGTAGATCTAGATTTTTAAAATAGTTTTGTTTTTTGGATTTTTTAATTTCAAACTTCCTAAAATGTCTCCAACTTATTTGTAGGGGTATATTTTATCTCTCTTAAACTCTGATTTTAGTTTTAAACGTTGAGAACACATTAGGGGTTTGTTGGGGGGCAATTGTGTCTTTTACAAATAGAGATTTATTAATCACTAAATTGTTTAGCCATCTGTTTAATTTATAAACGTTTGTAGTCATTTTTCAAGCCACCTATTTATTTTTAGTCATATTTCTTGTTGCCCCGTTTTTTATTAAAGCTATAATTTGTTTATATTGCTAAAATATTGTGCTATTTTTAACACATAATAGCCCTTTTTTAAAGCTATAATATAGTATTTATAGCTTTAATATTATGCTATAAAAAAGTTATTTAGTGTTTTCTAATTACTAATTATTGTAATGGCCTTTTAATAGCATTTCTTTTTTGTTATGTAGATTTTTTTTTATAGTTTTTACTCGTAGCTATAAAAAGGTATAACTCTTTTTTAAACTATAATTTTTTGGTGCAAGAAATTAATTCATATTAAATTTTAAATTTCATTTAAATTAATTAAATTTTGATAAAATTTACTTCTCATACTCATTTTTAGCTAAATCTACACACAATAAATAATTCATAACTGAAATTTCATAAGCTATCTACATTAATTACAAAATAAAGTATTCAATAGTTTCCTAGAATAAAAAAGTTATCAAAACGATACAAGATAAAGTATTCACTAAATGTAATTTCTAACAACATATATTAGTTCACAAAATACAAAATTGACCAAGGGTTCAAGATTATAGTCATGTAGTTGAGTTGTCATCTTTGATCCTTTTGCATCCTTGGATAAGGTTTCATTTCATCCACCTACATAAGTATATAAAATATATAAATATATGATTGTGTCAACACCAATGATAGTGAATTAAGTAAATAAAGAAATTCTTTAATAAATCAAGTTTCTTCTAAAACTCAAAGTCTCAAAATATTTTGACACTCTAAACCAAACAAATCAAATGAAAACTCCAACAAACAACACAAACATTACCTAAACTCAAATCTAAACTAAAAAAAAAAAGTTATCAAGGTCCAAACAAACTCCTATAAACTCAAATTAGGGATAATAATTATTCCTAATCATAGCTCAGTTAGGATGTCTCTATCAAACATAATAAGCAACTAAACAAAAACAAAATAATTAGGGTTTCGTAAATATTATTCAACATTTACTGTTCACCATTCTAAATCAGCTCAATCTAATGGAATCTTGTGGAAGGACCTCTTTTTATCAAGTGGCCGAGGTATATAATCGAACCTCCACAATCTAACAATAGTGACTCATTTTTCTACACTAATTTAACCATATCAAACACTTCTAATTAGCAACCTAGAAGCTATATCCATCCATTCAAAATATAAACCTTCACCACTATAAACTTGAAACCAGAAGGAAAACTATCAAATAGCAAAATCACAAAAAATTGAGTTGAAATTTTAGGGGAAGAGAGATATCATTTACCAAAATTACGGCTAACAATGCAATGTCAGGTTGGTTCATGCCTCTTATCAAACTCTTTCTTAATATACTCGGCCACATCTTCTACACTATGCTTTTCAAATGCGTGATATCAAAATCCCAAATATAGTATCAGGATCATGAGAAAGAACAACAGTCCCAAAATGAAATTAAAAACCGAAACTATAAAAAGAAAAATAGCAAGAGACTGATGATGGCTCTGGTGGATTAAATTCAGGAATGAGAGAAGTTAAAACCTTCTTTTGTTCACTGCAAGTTCCCGTATTTTATATTCTCTAGGAACTCCATAAAGTGTTGGGGGCCTGAAAATGAAGTAAAAACAGAGTTTATACGAGCCCATGTTGGATCATAAAAGGGACAAAAGAACATTGTTAGCTCCATGAACACTAAAATTGTCATACAACTGCAATTACAAAAACTTGGTTCCTTTTCTCTCCACTTCTACACAGAGCATGAAAGATAATTTATAAAGAAACAAAAAAGACGTCTATCCTTGTTCTCTTTCTTTTCTGACCCAATCTTACACGATATTGAAAAATCCAGGTCAAATACAAGCACCATCTACCACAAACACAAGTTCAGCAAACTTCAATAGGCAAGTTTGAATTCAAAAGGACGAGTAAATAATTACAAGGAAAAAAAACAAGGAACTAAACCATATTCCTGGCACCTACTTTCCTATATTAATATTGTGTTGGAACACTGTTTTAGGTGACAATGGTTGACAATGTTATTTATGTCGGTGTATCAAATTTTACCAAAGGCCAAATTAGTGAGAATGAACAAAAAAAAATTAAACGTGCCAAATGATGGTCACATACAAAACCAACACATGCACTACAGAAGATCGCTTCAGTTAAGTATAGAGCATTTCTTTATAAAACAGGAAGATAAAGGTCAGCCTAATAGATAACACAATGGCATAACTGAACAAAACAGTAGAAAAATTGAACAAAAATGTCGGCATTGGATAGAACAGTAATGTGCCCTCTCATGAAGAATGTTCACCCACGTTCTTGCAAGAGAACTAAGTTGAAGGTAACCAGTTACTGTTTAGATCTAAGAAACAGAAAATTAATTAAAATATATCATGCGGTTCTCTCTCAAGATATATGTTATTCAATCTTGCAAGAAAAGAAAAAGAAGAAAAAAGAAAAAAGAAAAAAAGGACAGAGCCAGATTTGCTAACATGTTGTAGAATAATAAATGCTAAATCTTCAAAAGATGTGAAGGATACCCTTTGTTGCCACCCAACGGATCTCGGAACAACCTTGTGCTACAAGAGCTGCGATAAAGTTGTTACCAAGATTCACCCCTCGACAATTCCTACTGCTATTGCAAGGACATTCTTATGCAATCTCCACCCCTGTCACATCACTGAGTCATCAGAAGTTACAAGCCAAGATAACTATTAGATGCTTGATGAAATGAAAATACTGGTATGAGAAATCAAGGTTTTCTACTAAAAGGTATTTTAAATTACAATTTTAAAGAAAAGTAAGCCTCATTGTTCAATAATTTACCTGGAAGTGCTTATTCTTAGATAACTAGTAGCTAGTAGTTGTTGGGCTGCATTTGCCAATTTTTTGTCCTTTCATGCCAATTCTTTGTCCTTTCATGCCAATTCTTAGATAACTAGAAGCTAGTATAATTTATTGGATATATCTATATATGTTGGTCTGAGTAAGGTAAAGCCATATTTGATTAAGGCTTCTCAGTTCTATGAGTATCTAGAATGGAAACAAAGTTTCTCCTACATTAAGCTTTTGCTATGCTACCATGTTGATTTTTAGATGGATTGGAAGGTTTAAAGTATAGTAATTCATTTTCTCCTTGGTTTTTTATAGTTTAATGCTTCCATCAACCATATTTTACTTAACCAGGTATCGTTCTTCTGTCTTTGGGTTATTAGTTTCATTTTAAATTATGCAGAACGTGGTAGTTGATGAAATACTTGAACGTGGTAGTTGATGAAATACTTGAACCTAGATCTTTTTCCCATTTATTGTGGCTTTGGACGTTTGAGCAAGCTTGTATCCTTCTTTTTCTAACATAGTTGGAGAACATTTTCTAGCCTACCTGAACTATTCCACAAACTGTTCTGGAAGTTGCACAAACTGATTTGGAAGTTGGAATAAACTCTAAAATGCTTAACACTTTTTGTTATGTCTTTCTCATAGGGCATGAATGTGGTGGATAGAACTCAGCAAAAAAATTCCTAGTGTTTCTAAGCTTTCACTTTGGGGTCACACTGCAAAAACAATTCAGAAATTATTGCTTGTCTATTTCTATGGTGTCTTTTTACTTAACCAGTCTAGCAGCATATTTTCATAGATTTCTCATTGGCAAGTGATCCTTTGAATTAGTCCGTCCAGTGCTTTCTCATTCAGATGTCAATAGTTACCATTTTAAAGAAAATGTTAGAAGTGTTTTGACTCAATACCATCATTTCTTGAAATTATGGATGTGGACTTCTGTCTCAGATGTACCAAAGTATATTGTTAATTGCTTGATTAATTGATATCGTGTTAATTTAAGAAGTTCTTGTGCATAGACCTTTTGTAACTATTATCTTTCATTTACTTGTGCTACTTTGGAGAGTTTTGTAACTCCACTGATTAGTTTCGATGTTAAGTTCATTTCCTTTGAGTAGGATGTGCTTGTTCTGGTTGTACACTTAATAGTTTCAATGTTAAGCTCATTTCATTAAAAGTTTGTCACTTATTAGTTTTTCATGTTAAAACTAACTTGCTTAGTTTTAAGATATTTGGGGTCTTGTTGTGAACTTGAAGTGTTGTGAGGCTGTAGTTGGGTGATTTTTTTTTTTTTTCATATAAAAGTGTGTTTCTCTTGTTTAGCAGGTTTAAAAATTTTTGGGTTAGTCATATGCATGTCAGTATGCTGTCGAAATTTCTAGAGCAACCAGTTAGAATTAGGTTAGATGCTTTAGTAATGTCTCTAGGTTAAGTATAGAAACCTAGAGCATTACAGGTACTCTGAAGGGGTTAAACTCGATATCTTGAAGTTTGTAAGCTTTTGGAGTTTATTGGGTTTTCTAACATTTTTTTCTGATACTCATCGAGATTGGTTTTTTTGTGTATTTTATTGTTAACTAAATTTGTTTTTCTTAGGTTCTTCAAGTTTGATGTACGAGCAAGATTATGGTGACAGGAATGAAAGCGACATGTACGAGAATTTTTGTTTTTTAATGTAGGTGTAGACTTTTAATCATAGGTGTTTAGTAATTTTGAGGCCTTTAAGTGTAAATGTTTGTAGTTTTTTCTTATATCATACTTATATGAATAAAAATTGTATGAACAAATTTGGTTCATTGGCTTATTGGAATGAAATTTGACAAATATTTGATTTCTATACAATTTTGCACATTTAAGATTAAGATTACTTTCTTTACAGGTTGACAAATGAAAAAAATATTGTTTTTCGTATGCCCACCGGGCAACCAACAATTTTTTTTATTAAATTATGAACAAAATGATGACGAGCAATGCATGTCATTAAAAAATATATTTAATGACAGACATTTAATGACGGACACCTTTAATGACTGACATTTGGTTGGAAAATACACTTTCGATGACAGACTTTTAATGACGGACGCCTTTTAATGAGGGGCAATGCCCGTCATTAAAACTGTCCGTCATTGGAACTTTTCATGACGAACGACTTTTAATGACGGGCAATGCCCGTCATTAAAAGTCGTCCGTCATGAAAAGTTACCATGACACTCGTATAGATCACGGACGCCGCCCGTCATGAAAAGTCTTTAATGACGGGCATTGCCCGTCATTAAAAGTGATTTTTTGTAGTAGTGACACCTCTACTTAACCTAAAGACGGGAAGGAGTGAATTTCATCTTGTAAGACTATGTTCCCAGCTCCCCACTCGGTCTTGTCCCCAAAATGGTATGCTAATTGAGTCGGCGAATAGGCCACTCTCACCCTTACAAATCAAAGGACAATCCCTGATGAACAGGAGTCCATAATCCACCCAGGATTAAGGCCAAGTTGCCTAGGTCATTCTACTGAAATAGAAACCGAGCTAACTAACGGTGTTACAGTTAGTGGTTAACTATTTCGCGGTTCGGTCTTTGTGCGAACTCATTGCACATGATACCCCCACTCGCATGTCAACTACATGAACACGTTGGATCATTGCGTTTGTATCAAAATACAAAGCGGGTCGTATCCATAGTGTCACCAGGATAAGGTACCCAGCCTTATCCCTATACTACAGACCCTTTAGGTTAAAACTTGAACATTGATCCCTGTATGTCCCTACATACTAGTTCAAGCCTCATTATATTAGCCTTGGATGTTTAGTTTATTGGATTAGGGTTAATAAGACAAGATATAATAAAAACATAGGAAAAATGAATAATACATCACTTTTATTAATGTTCGGTCAAATGTACATTTACTATCTACGAGTTTTAGGGCATAAAACCCAACAACAACGTCGAAATTTACTTAGGGCTATAGTTCTGTGAGTTCATGTTTCTAACAACATTGGAGTCGAAATATTTATTGTGTTTTTATACTAAATTAAGAGCTTGCTTATTCGAGACTTTGGTTACTGGTAGTGTTCGCGTTAATTATGAGTTTTCTTGGCAATTAGTGAAATGTAGTTTTATTGGGTTGGTTTGTATTTGCAGCACACTTCAGAGTGATGCGTCGAGAGAATTTGTTTCATCTATCTTTGGTGATAGCAGCGAGAACAAGCGGCAATTTACTGAGACTATTGAACTTCAGATTGGACAGAAAAAACTATGATCCACAGAAGGACAAATGTTTCAATGGGTTAGTGAAGTTGCCTCACATCCCTCGCCCAAATATGAAGATTTGCATGTTTGGAGATGCTTTACACGTGGAAGAGGTGACTGTTATTCTTGTTTTTTTGCCCCTTAATGAGATGACTACTTATTTCTTGGGAAATATAATGTGGGAACAAGCTTGTCAACTCAATTATGATATTTTGTATGTGGCTTACTGTAGTTTGTGTTACAATTATACTTGAGATAGTGTGTTTAAAAATAAGTAAGCAAAGTTTCGATGGCCAATGGGGCACTCAGGTAATCTTGTTTTGTAATTCCATTCTTTGACTTATCCTGTTTCATTTTTTAAATTGTTTAGGGTGTCATATGTTGAGAGTATTTATTCTTGAGTTGTCGCTCATAGTTCGTAAACTCGAACATTTTTATTCTATCAGTGAATATAAGCTTGATTTTGATTGTTGATGCCAAAATTTGGCCAAGGGACTCACCTGACCTTCACGTGACATCAACGGTGAATTTGTAGAAACTGGGGAAGACATGACCTGCAAGACCAACAAAAATCGCTGCACACTGGCGTGGTGTACGCCACACCGCCTCCGATGCTTAAGTCAGAAAACGGGAGGAGAGCAAGAAAGTAAGTGGAGAGAGTCGATAATTCAGTTCGGGTCCCCTTCTTCAGTGGCGAAGAGGGGTATAAATACCTGCTCATGCTCCTAGGCTTTTTTAGGAGTTCAGAGGCGTTTCGGGACAAACCAGGCGGATTCGGGGCGGCTGGAGGCTACATGGACCAAACAGGGCCCGACGGGCTCGACCCACACGAGCGGGCCGAGTAGGGGGTCATGCAAAAAGCCCGACCCCTTTGGTCTTGGCCCGTCCCGCTCGCCAGTTTCGCCTCTTGGGTCCATCTTCCGGTTTGATTTCTGCTCGGTTGTCCTTGTCACCTCCTCGTGCATCTAGGTGGTCCAAAATTACCTATAACATTGATGCTTATCATTTTGACACAATGTTTAACTTCCAGATTCGACCAAGGAGTTTCCATTTGTGTTTTTTGAGTTCTCCATTTGTATGTTAAAATCAAGTGGTTGGACATATATTTGTTATTTGAGTTCTTGTTTCGGTTGTAAAGCGAGGGATCACTACTACAAATTACCAAAATATTTTGAATTTTTATGTGTGATGTTTGAATCCAATTTCCTTGTTCTCAATCCCCATTTTCCTTCACTTTACATTATTTTATATCTTTTTTCCGGTTGTAGAATCTGAAAAGGTATTCACTGAACTTCTCCCTTTAATTTCCATTTCTCCTTGTAGCACATGGGAACTTCTGATATAAAGAACATAAACAGTGAGAACCAAATTTTCAGAAATATGGGGGGGGGGGGGGACAAGTGACAATGAATTAACTTGTGCATGGATATCTTGTATTTGGAAGTGAAAGATCAAGTGAGGTTGTTTGTGGTCATCATCAACATAAGATAACTCTAAAGTCTCGCAATGCTAAATTGCGTTTATATGTGTATTAGAAAAATGTTCTAAACTGATAATGGAGACCTACAGTTGTAAACATGTAGCTCAGCACCGTATCAAGGTTAGAATGCAAAGTATCTCATTATTTTATGTTTATGACATCTCTCTATCGGATATCGTGTTAATTTAAGATGTTCTTGCATAGAGCTTTTGTAACTATGATCTTTCATTTACTTGTGCTACTTTGGAGAGTTTTGTAACTACACTGATTAGTTTCGATGTTAAGCTTATTTCTTTTAAGTGTAGGATGTGCTTGTTCTGGTTGTACACTTATTAGTTTCAATGTTAAACTCATTTCTTTTAAGTGTAGGATTCCTTGTTGCGGTTGTAAGGCGATGAATATTTATAGTTTTTCCGTCATTAAAAGTTTGTCACTTATTAGTTTTTCATGTTAAAACTAACTTGCTTAGTTTTAGGATATTTGGGGTCTTGTTGTGAACTTGAAGTGTTGTGAGGCTGTAGTTGGGTGAATTTTTGTCATATAGAAGTGTGTTTCTCTTGTTTAACAGGTTTAAAAATTTTTAGGTTAGTCATATGTATGTCGTTATGCTGTCGAAATTTCTAGAGCAACCGGTTAGAATTAGGATAGATGTTTGAGTAATGTCTCTAGGTTAAGTATAGAAACCTAGAGAATTACAGGTTCTCTGAAGGTGTTAAACTTGATATCTTGAAATTTGTAAGCTTTTGGAGTTTATTGGGGTTTCTAACAATTTTTTCCGATACTCATCGAGATTGGTTTTTTTTTTTTTTGTGAATTTTATTGTTAACTAAATTTTTTTTTCTTAGGTTCTTGGAGTTGTTGCACATATGTTTGTTATGTGAGTTCTTGTTTTGGTGTTGTATCGAACCTAATTACAATTTGTTTTTCTTAGGTTCTTCAAGTTTGATGTACGAGCAAGATTATGGTGACAAGAATGAAAGCGGCATACAAGAATTTTTGTTTTTTAGTGTAGGTGTAGACTTTTAATCATAGGTGTTTAGTAATTTTGAGGCTTTTAAGTGTAAGTATTTGTAATTTTATTTTTAGATCAAACTTATATGAATAAAAATTGTATGAACAAATTTGGTTCATTGGCTTATTGGAATGAAATTTGACAAATATTTGATTTCTATACAATTTTGCTCATTTAAGATTAAAATTACTTTCTTTACAGGTTGACAAGTGAAGAAAATATTGTTGGTATGCCACCACACAACCAACAATTTTTTTATTAAATTATGAACAAAATGACGACGAACAATGTCTGTCATTAAAAAAGACATTTAATGATAGACTTTTAATGACAAACACCTTTAATGACGGACATTTGGTTGGAAAATACCCTTTCAATGACGGACTTTTGATGAAGGACGCCTTTTAACGACGGGCAAAGCTCATCTTTAAAAATGTCTGTCATTGTACCTTTTAATGTCGGACAACTTTTAATGAATGGTAGGTACAACGACACTCATATAGACGACGTACATCGCCCGTCATTAAAAGTGGTTTTTGTAGTAGTGGCCCGAGATGCGGCCGCAACTGGGCTTTTTAACAGAATACCAAGTTTCGTGGGATCTTCACAGAATCATCCAAAAATTCCCAATCTTGCATCAAATCTCTGAAGATGGTGGATTCTTACCTTCCAAGGCCCTCTCACACTGATCATGGCAGCCAAGCTTACCTTCTAAGGTCTATAAAAGGGGACCAAGGTGCAAGAAGTCAAAAGAGCTCGATGCTTAGAGTTTTCGTCCTTAGGATTTATTTTTTAGTTTCTCTTTTCTCACCTTGTAACCACTCCGAGTTTCAGATCCCTCAGTCTCTGTCGACTCTTTTATTCGGAAGAAGAATAAGAGAAAGACCTGTCTCTCCTTGAAAAAGGCAAGAGCTAGCTAGATAGAGAGAGAGATCCTTAGTAGAGTCGTGTCTTTATTTTTTGTTTTTGTTCGTATGACCGATTACCGCAAGCGCACGGGTCATCACAAGTAATATAAAACGGTAGGTAATACCGAGTATCGAATCCACAGGGAGGCGAAGCGAAAATTAAGCAAAAATAAAATCTCTTGAGCACTAAAAATACTTGGGCAAAATAATATTTAGGGAACAACTCATGCAATAAAAAGGATTTAAAATTCAAAGCAATTAAAGAAAATAAGTTGATCAATCGAAAAAATAAAATATGGAGAAAGAGTTTTCTTTTAATGGGAAGAGGGGTCTTGAAAATCAATTAATAGCTAAACAATTGTTATAACTATCCTATCTCATTGCCCAACTAATTATAATCCTAGAATCTCCGTTAATCACATAGGTTCTCCTATCGGTTTCCCCTAATTGTAATTAATTCATTTTAACAATCTAAGTGTCATTAGCACCATTAAAAATCATTAATTATTACACTCTGATTCATTTTAGGAATCTAAGTTTAATCAACTAATCCCGGTGTCACGACGGACAATTAAACTAGTTGCATGGATTACGATCTATCCAAATTTCTCTCCGTCGAGTTTCCATTAAGAATCAAATCATTACACAATTGGCCAGATTGAGTAAAGCATTAAGCACATTCATACAAATAATTAGGACAAGGGCAAGAGACAAGAAATTATAACAACATTTAAACTATAATTTCATTTCAAGACCCCAAATTGGGGTTTAGCTACACATAGCTAAAATATCCACAACATTTACAATAGAAAGCATAATTAAGAGCATAAAAGGAAAGGAATTGACCGTCGAAAAACCCCTTCGCTGACGCTCGGAGCCCCGACGACTACTCCTTGAGCCTCCTAAGATGCTCCCCAAAATTCCCAAAATATTTCTCACTAAAGAAATCTCTCAAAAAGGCTAGAAAGCCTTGAGAGGGGCTCCCAAGGAGCCTAAGGAAGGAGAGAAAGAAATTGAATCCTTGATGGATTGTTGGATGGTTGATTGATGCCTAAATGAGGCACCTTGGGGCGCCCTTTATAGGCCTGGAATGAGGTCAGCGTCGCGACGCTACATTGCACAGCGTCGTGACGCTGCAATGCACGCAACTTGTTGCCCAAGAAATGGGTAGCGTCGCGACGCTGTCTTCACAGCGTCTCGACGTTGACCCAATTTCCAAAATTTTCCAGCTTCGGCTTGGGCTGATTTTTTGGTCTTCTCTTCACTTCTTTTTGGCCTATTCCATAATGATTGGTCTCTTTGGATCCCCTTTTGATCGAAGTTTGGATTTGGGCTTCGTTTGCTTCATTTTTGGAACTTTTTCTCCTAAAATCACCGACTTTGCTCCTAAGGACCAAATAACAGAATACACTAAATATTTTCATTAAAAACATGATTAAAGCACAGAAAAGCCTAATAAATTGGGACTAAAATAGCGACATTTCTGCTCGCTATCAGTTTTGCACTCTTTATTTTCCAGCAATTTGTTATTTTTTTCATTTACTTTCAGTTGTAAGTTAATCTTTTATACTCAGCTCATTCTTTAATATTAATTTAAGCTATCTTTTCTCCATGTCGAGTTTGTTTTCCTTTATGTTTTGTAATTTATTTTCAATCATTAGCTAAGTTTCTATTTAGGGGTCAAAATATGTGGATTCCTTGAATAGAAGAAAGCCCCGCCCATGCAAAAGCAACTTCGCTCCCTCTAGCATTGTTTGTTTTTGTTGAAATTAAGGTTTAAATGTTAGCTTAAACTGATCACTTAGCTTAGCATAGTTTGCATTTAGCTGATGGCTGAAAGGTTGAAACGAGAATTTCCCTGTTTATCTCATAGATTTCTTTGTTTGTTATTATTTCCTTGTTTCTTTACTTTTGTCTTAAACCAAAACCCCAATCAAACTATTTTTCTTGGTTACCAATTGTGGCCACAAATTTAGAAGAGGTTCATATTTTACAGAATCATGTGTTAACTTAGTTAGTCACTATCTCCCTTGGGTACGATATCCGAAATAATTTTCACTTTATTACTTGATAGTGTATAGTTGAACTCGAGCAGGCTGGTGCACATTAGCAGCACGACGCACGTCAGCTAGCAAAGGGACCTTATGGACCAATAGATCATGGACTCCAACAATTCAAGGTTAACCGGCTAAACTCGTTAACCAACATTCGTTAACTACCGAGACACTCCACTATAGCCCAGTAGTTGCACTCCCCTCACTGTAAATATATTTTCGTCCATTCGATATAACCATGATTAGTAAGTTGACCCTTCACAGGTTGTTCGCAACTATAGCTTGCTAGGTCAGATGTTTGCAACTGAATAACTGATAACTTGCAAAAAGCAAGTTATTTATCCTTTAAACTTAAGCTAAAACAAGGCCAAAAGATACATTGATGCGTTACTTCAGTGGAATAAGAAAGGAAAATGCTATGATTTATGTTGTAGGCTATATTTATGTATGTGGCGAGAAATTATAAAAATATAGGGCGCTAACGCAGCTAATTCAGTTGTTTGTTGTCCAAGTTGTTCTCAATGCAAGCACACATCCCAAGGCAAACAGAAGACAGACAAGATGGATGAAAAGACCGTGCTGACACAGCTGACGCAAGAAGGCTGAAAAAGTGCAAGTAGGCTGAAAAGGTGCAAGTGGGTCGTAGATAACTGAAGCAAGTTACTACGAGAAGTTAGTTTCCTTTGCCTATAAATAGAAGCCACCTGCTCAAGGAAAAACACAACTCATAATATACAAGAATTGAGAATTGAGAGGGAAGAGACGAAGATCAAGAAGAAAGAGAAATCACAGAAAGCTGTGATTATGAGCAAACTTGCGTTTGCAATGTATTTTTGCATGAAGTATTATTTTGCTCGCATGAGCTAATTTCTTCTTGAAGGCTTAGCACAAGCACCCTAGCAGTGATAAGTCTATTTTGTAAGCGCATACTTTGATTTAATAAAACATTATTGCTTTCTACTTAGTTGCGATACTTTTTCCATTACTAACTCCCGCTTGACCAACCGGATGCGGAAGCAGTATGCTAAATCCCTGACAGGTTACGCATGCGGACATAGCTAAGTATAACAAGTTAGCGCATTGTATGTAGTCTTGGTAGCGTTTAATCAATACTACCGCTATAAGATAGTGCATGCACGAGCTTTGATTGCGTTAAGACTAATGCAGTCCCTTGTAAGTTTTTAGAGAACTAAGCCATCACACACAAACTAGCCAAGTAACAAATTGATAGTTTTATGCCAAACGCAGAAGGAGTACTGGAAGGGAAACTTATGATTTCTTCTCACTTAAGCATTAATGGATCAATTAGTCATGGTATGCGCTACAAGGTTCTTATAAACGCATGAGGTTGCGACCGTGATAGCCTTGATAACATTCTCCTTATTAATTCTATTTTTGCTCTCATTGCATGTTTTAATTTCTGCAAAAGATATTTGTTTTTTTTTTAACTCACCAATTCATGTATTTAGTCTTTTACATAGTATCATACGTTTTCGAGTTTAGATCAGTAAAAATTATTAAAGTTTTGAAAATAACCTTTCCCTGTGGAATTGACCCTAGACTCACTAGGTATTACATGATTTTGTCAATTTATACTTGGATTGATAAATATCTACGACAAATTTACATTAATTTGTTAAGCATACTGACAATCGATCAATAACCTCAATAACAACTTTATTGCAAAATAGAAATATTCTTAATGTTTACAAACTACGAGTTTTAGGACATAAAACCGAACATTTGGGCAATTTAATCTCAAAAGGTAACTAGAATATACTGGGAAAAATAGCTCATTTTGTGAGATATCACTCCTCTTCATCCATGGACTTCAAGTTGGCTACGAAACTCTACAATTCACCTGAATTAGTGCCAATTCATATGATCCGCTCCCAAAGCCTCCAATGCTCGAATACCTACAAAATAGACATTAAACCATCAAATAACTCTAACAAACTTACATTAAGGGTAATATAATAGCACGAATTAGGTGTTATCAGGAATGGTTGCCTATCGATTGACCATGCAGAGGGAGTTCGAATTCATCCGGTGTTCTGTGTATCTCAGCTTCGTAAAGCTATTGGAAATACTTTTTCCTGTAACACCATTTCATCCAAATATGAATGAAGATTTTGTTCTTAAGGTGGAACCTTTGGAACTTTTGGGAATACAACATTCACGTACTAATACCTCTAAGCTTGAGGTGTTGATACCTTGGACTGATATGGATGTTTTCAAAGCTACATGGGAGGATACAATATGGCTGGCAGCTGAACTTCCTAACTTTCATCTTGAGGGCAAGATGGTTCTTTTGGACGGGGTAGTGATAGACCTTCTATTAAAAATGTATTTAAAATAAGGAATAAGAAGAAGGGTGGGGACCTGTAGTTAGTTGGTGTTAGCATGCAAAAATGCTAACCTTTTATCCCTAAATTCAAGTCATTTTGCAAGATTAATTGGTGTTTTAATTTATAAATTTGTTAATTTCAGGTTTTTTAGTTTCTTGGAGAATTTTGGAGAAAATCTTGGAGAATGTGGAGAGATCTTGGCCCAAAGATGAAGATTTATGAAAGAAGATCAAGTGATTGGGTCATAAGAAGAAGTCTAAGGCCTTATGGATGAAGAAATTGGGCTAAGGATCAGAGGAATCAGTCCAAATCAGACCAAGACTGAGTCTAAAGCATTCCAGTCGAAGGCCAGCTTTGAGACGCTAGGTCAATAGCATCTCGACGCTGAAGATTCGTGGGCAACAAGTTAATGACGTCACAACATCGAGACGCTGAGACATCAGCGTCTCGTTGTCGTTCGAGCTGAAGCACTATAAATGAAGCATTTTGGCCTCGGTTTTCATCATCAAGCAAGAGCGATTCAAGGCTCTTTGAGCCATTTAGAGGGTTGGAAAGAGAGTGAGTAAGAGTAGATCTTTGATAGTGTTTCTGGGCAACCTTTGGGAGGATTGGGAACTTGTTTGGTTTCCGATCAAGGTGATCGTGCGAGTTGTCGGAGCTCAGATCAAAGAAAATTTATAATCACTGAACACTAAACTACTTGCAGTAGTAGTGGCCGGGGTCGATCACAGGAAACAATTGGCTTACTTCTAATCTCTTTTGTGTTTGGTAACATAATGGGGGTTGAAGAAATAGAGATCAACTTTCAGGGGAAAGATAAAATTGCAAGAAAGTAATGGCGGGAAATTAAATGTCAGAAAAGTAAATAGGAGGGTTGGCTAATCTCACCTTGTCGCTCACTGTAGCTGCGGACACTCGGGATCAGTATATTTACTTTTTACTCATCGATTACTAGATAATGATTCACATGCATGCTTGTCTAATTGGTACTCTAAATTAATTGACTTGATCCCACCGTCCATCGACTCAATTACTAGTTACTAATTAACTAACTTCACGAACCCGTCAAAGTCAATTAATAAAGTAGGTGCATTATGATCAACATACCCCTAGAGCACTAACCCAACGAACTCGTTGAACCAACATGCAATTGATTAATTAATTAACCAGACCACGATTAATAAATTAATTAATTGTTGCTCTAGGCTAGAATAACCATAATTAATTAGGAGAAATCTAATTTAATTACAAATATCAGCTTAGACCCTAGATTTATCGTGTCAAACAACAAAGTTAGAGAACTACTCTTGGGACTCGTGCCCACGAATCGATCTATGCGCTAACTATTGAACAAACTACCCATTAGCTACTTGGAAATTAGTTCTTTAGCAATTTATTAACGTACGGGCTACGAGTTAGGGCGTCAATGTAACCTACTGTGCATGCTAATTATTAAAGCGGGAATCTAAAGCCATGAACAACAAATTAATCATGCATAAAGCTCATAAATCTAAAGATAAGAATGCATTCAGATCAGAAAACTAAAAAATCTCATAAAAAGACAAATGTACTTACAATCCTGAGGTTCCAAATACAGCGAACAGTCTTAGACGACCATAGACAAGCCTAATCCAAGCCGAAGGCTCCAGAAACCAACCTAAACTAGCTAAAAACTATAAAATACAGAGGAAGAATGAAGAAATCAAAGTTAAAACCGAGAGAAAAGACGGAAAACGGCTGCTGGACCCCCTAAAAACTATGCCTAAATCGCAAACTACAGTATTTAAATAACGAAGTGGCATTGAGACGCCGTGACCATCGTCTCGACTTCGACGCTGATTCAGCTGATCCTTCAAATCTGAAGCATCGAGATGCCGACGCCACCTCTCGGGTCTTCCTTGTTTGGCTGCTTCAATTCTTGATCCTTTTGACGTTGTTTTTTAGTCTTGAGTGCTCTGCTTTGGTCTTTTTACTGTCTCAACATCCCTTGGACTTCAAGATGGATCAAAACCACGTTAATTTCCTCGAATTAACGCCAATTTGGAATATGGGCTCCCGAGAAGCTCTTAACACCAAAAACCTACAAAATATACAATTTAAGCAAAATAATCATTGTAAAACTAGTGAGATTAAGAACAAATAAATGGGGACAATTTGGTCCCATCACAAGGCTTGAATCACGACGGATCAAAGGCATAAGCAAGGGATTCGACGTCAATTTAGCTTCTATTCCCTATACTTGTCCATTTATTGCTTTTATCATGTACATGTTGGAAATTTTGATTTTCATATTGACGATGTATAGCTAAACTCCTGGCATTCGGGTCTTGAATGAAGAAATATAGTTGAACCGTTATTCTGATTACCTCCTATTGTGTCCAATTTTACTAGTTATTTGTTTGGGTGTTCTTAATGCTTTGTAAATTCTTGCCAAATTTATATTGAACCATTACTTAGTGGAAACTCGACGGAGAAAAACTAAGTCAGAACATAGCCCATTCAACTATGCTTAGTTGCTCATAGTGACAGCGAGAGTAGTTGGTTATGTTGGGTTTTATGCCCTAAAACTCGTAGATAGTGAATGTAACCGTTGACCGGATATTAATGAAATAATATTGATATACTTTTCCATTAAATGTTATTAGTTATTTTATATTGTATTTGCCTAAAATAACCCTAATCCAATAAACTAGACATCCTAGGCGGTAATATGAGTCTTGAACTATATGTGGCGACATATGGGGATCATTGTTCAAGAAACAGCCTTCAAGGTCTATAGTATACGGATAAGACTGGGTGCCTTATCCTGGTGACACTATGGATACGACCCAATTTGTATTTGATACGAACGATGTGATCCAACGCGTTCGTGTAGGAGACATGCGAGTGGGGGTATCCTATACAATGAGTTTGCATAAGACCGGACCGCGAAATAGTAACCACTGGTTATAACACCGTTAACTAGTTGGTTTTCTTTTTCACTAGGACGACCTAGACAACTTAGTCTTAATACTGAGTTGATTATGGACTCCTGCTCATGAGGGATTGTCCTTTGATTTGTATGGGTGAGAGTGGCCAATACGCGGACTCAATAAGCCTATCATTTTGGGGACAAGACCGAATGGGGAGCTGGGAACATAATCGTACAAGATGGAATTCACTCATTCCTGACTTTAGGGAATCAGATGAGTGTTTCCTTAAGTGGTGACTCCGAGTCTTGAACAAAGGGCCCTATCCTCTATATGGACCACAAACAGGTTGTTCATTAGAGGAGAACTGGTACTTAAGGAAATATAAGTAACCCAGGGGTAAAACTATAATTTGACCCAGCTGGTGTTACGGACACTCGTGAAGGACTAACTAGTCGATATTGGTCTATATCCGTGGAAACAAAAAATATGTCTGCAGTGAGAAGAGTGCAACTCTGAATCTATAGTGGAATGTACACACAGTTAACGAATATTGATTAATTTGGTTAATGAGTTTGACAAATTAATCTCACATCGTTGGAGCTTCTGATTTGCAGGTCCATTAGGTCCCACTGGTAGCTCATAAAGT
This sequence comes from Luffa acutangula, assembly GCA_036850905.1. NCBI lineage: Eukaryota > Viridiplantae > Streptophyta > Magnoliopsida > Cucurbitales > Cucurbitaceae > Luffa > Luffa acutangula. The sequence continues at coordinate 24,538,751 of CM072098.1, forward strand.
AAATTGAGGTAACTAAGTAAAAAATGTAAATTGAAAGTGGTCAATTTACTAAGGGAAACAATATAATATATATTGATATATTATTATGAGAGAAATTAATATTTGACGAAATTCAAATATTAATATAAATTTGAGTCCCGTTAAATTTATGGAAGTTTGAAAGAGTTCAAATAATGAATTAATTAATTTTAAGGCCTAAAATCTATTTGGGCAAATTAATTAATTCAAGGCCGGAAATTAAATATGAGATATTTAATTGGTGGTTAATTAATTAAAGAATTCATTAACCGGAAATTAATCATTTATGGAAATAATTAATCACTTAAGGAAGTGATTAATCATTTATAGAAATGTTCTAATCACTTATGGAAGTTATTAGTCATTTGTGGAAAAGATTAATCAATTATGGAATTGATTGATCTTAGATTGATTAAATAAGGAATAAGATTGAATCCATTTCGGAAAAGATTGATTTAATTCAATATTTTATTTATGGTCTCTCTTCTATAAATAGAACACTAGATCTAATTAGTTCAGTACTCTCCTCTTGCTTTTAGACCTTCAAGACAATACCCTAGAATTCTCTCTAGCCTCCCTCTTAGAGAAAGACTTCCACAAGTCTTTTGCCTCCTAGACTTAGAGACATACCAGTGTAACATCTGTGGTCATTGTGTCTTTGAAGATGAATTTTCCAGCGAAGAAACTACAAGGAGGCTGCTGCGTTTTCGTTCGTTGAAGCGTCGTTGGCGTAGAACGGTCAAGTATACAACGAAGTTTGTAACGGTTCTTTCCCGTTTCCTTAGAAAAGTATGAAAATAAATTAGATTTAATTTTCAAGCATATTTATAGCAATTTCCAGCAACTTTAAAGCATGTTTAAAGTTTATTTTGCCTTTTCGTAACGATATTTTAATGTTCATTAATATACGACGTAAGGTCCAATCGATGCGCTTCCACTGCGTAGGGGCTTTTATCCCCTTGAATCGGCCTCAGATCCATCGCTGTCCGTATTAATTAATATTAAAATTTGCGATAGGCTCTAATAGGTGGGATTTATGCATAATGTATGTTCGGTTTGCGTTGAACTGTTTAGGTTAATTTTATGGCCATTGATTTTATTTTTATGTGATTTTGATCATGGAAGGTCCCGTGTTTTGGGTATTTTATGTAAAATCGAGTCCTATGTAAGTCCGGGTCTATAATAGGTTTTTATGAGATGAAAATCGGAGAAATCGTTGCTGAGATCAAGGCCAAAATCGAAGAAATTGTGTTGTTTCTGCCCAGATTCTGCCTCCGGACACAACAGCGTCGGGACACTACTCCAAAAGCATCTCGACGCTGTCTCGATACTGCAGGCGCTTAGGTAAGGAAAGTGCACAGCGTCGGGACGCTGCGATGCAAGCGTCTCGATGTTGTCACAATGACTACACAAATTAGGGCTTCAACAGATGCAGTTCAAACTGGTGGGCGGTCCGGTTCACTCCGGTTCGACTGGGCGCAACCTATTTTGTCCAATTCAGCTACTTTTTGTCATGGTTCGTGAGTTTGGAGGCCGGTTCGAGGTTGTTCGGGGCGGTTCGTGCTGTCTAGACAAATTTTGGAACTGCAAAAGGATTTTAGGATAAAATTTAGCTAAAATTAATGTAATTTTTTGCTTTATTTTATCCTTTGGGCCAAAATTAATCGGTTCAATTGCTATTTATATGCTTTATGGATGTCATATAGAATTTTTAATCCCACCTTAGGTTATAAACATGCTCATGCATTTATTTATATATTATAAATAGTTATAATGTATGTTTTAAATGCATGAAATTGTTTTTCATATTTTTTAATATAAGTGTATATTAATTATATGAAAAATTGGAAAGCATGAAGCATGTCATTACTTAAATTAAATATAAATAGTTATGTTTAATGTGATGAATAAAGCCTGCTTGATTGATTTTCTTGATTGGCTTATAATTGTTATATTAAAAGAAAATCAATATTACATGAAGCATGAAACATCCATAGTCAATAATAGAATTGTTATATTATTCATGCGATGCAATTAGTATGGTTTAATTATTTAATTTGAATAAGATTGTTGAATTAATTAAACCCTAGATTCTTGATTATAGGATTTGAAGGTGTACGTATTACACATGCGGAAGCAATTGAAGATCGAAAGCACTTAAGACATTCAATTTTACTCCTAAAGCATGCATGTTCTAGAAAAGACAGAATAGAGAGTTTAGAAAACACCAACCTTTGTAGCTCACTTATGTTGAACTCCTTGTGGTGTTTGCCTCTCCTATGCTCCTTGGACAACCTCTAGAGTCTTCCCTACTATACTCCGGGCCAAGAACGACTTGTGGGAGTCTATATAAGATAGGGAATGGGAAGGGAATGCTTGAAGCATCAAGCAATGGAGAAGAATGAGAGATGAGAGAACTTTGAGTCCGAATTCCAGCAGCATAACATTAAGGAAAAGGCTCTCTCATGTTTGAATATGATTCAAACTCCTTTTAAAGACATTCTCCATGCAAAGCCAAGCCTCAAGACACAAGACACATGGTGTATTTGCAAGCTCAAGTGGATTCTAGGTGTACATTACACAAGACATGCAACAATGCATGAGTGAGTTGTCTTTCCACTTTGAATGATCATGCATTAAGTGGAATTCCAACTAAATCCACTAAATTCAAATTGAAATCAAATTTCAAGCTTGCAAATTACCCCCAATTTCAATTCGAAATTGAAATTGATTTCTTGGTAATTAATTTGAAAAATTTCAAATTAATTTTGATATGATTAATCTAATTAATCTTTGTTATCTTGTGCAATTCCATATATATGATTCCTAATACATATATATAGTATTCAAAACACTTTTAAATACTTCATCTCTCATTTTCTAATTTAATTCATAATTAAATTATTGTGTCAAACACAATTTACGATAATACCCCTTTTCCCCGATTTTGAACGATTCAAAGCTTCCTATCTTTTGTTCTAGGCTTAATTCCGATATGAGCTAGTTGGGGGACCTAATGGACCTATAGATCATGGGCTCCAACGATTCGAGGCTAACCGACTAATCTCATTGTCCAAGCTAGCCAACATTCGTTAACTATCGGGACACTCCACTATAGCCCGATAGTTGCACTCCCCTCACTATAGATATATTTCCGTCCACTTGATTTAACCATGATTAGTAAGTCGATCGTTCACAGGTTATTCGTAGCTATAGCTAGGTCAATAAGCCGTTTTACCCCTATAGTACTTCTAGTTCCTTAAGTCCCACTGATCCTCTAATGAACAATTGATTTATGGTCCAACCAATAAACCAAGTCCCTCTCGGGCCAATGAGAGGGCGGGATCCCTTTGTTCAAGCCCCGGAGTCAGCACTTAAGGGAACAACCTCTCTACTATCCCTTATTCGGGTAGGAGTGAATTCCTTCTTGTACGACTATGTCCCCAACTATCTACCCGTTCCTATCCCTGAAATGGGAGGCTTATTGAGTCGGCGATACTAAGCCACTCTCACCTATGCAGATCTAAGGATAAGCCCGAATAAACAGGAGTTCATAGTTAGCTCAGGATTAAGATCGAGTTACCTAGGTCATCACATGAAATAGTCAGTCTCGTCAGTAAACGGTGTTATAAAGCGAGAGCGACTTATTTCTCGGTCCTGGTCTTATGCAAACTCATTGCATAGGACGCCCCCACTCGCATGTCTCTTCATGGACAATTTAGGATCACATCGTCTATACCATCTATAAAGTGGGCCACGTCTCATAGTGTCTCCAGAATAAGGTACCCAACCCTATTCCTATACTATAGACCGTTTTGGCTATTACTCAAGCTTGATCCACTTTTATGTCTCTACATAAAGCTCAAGTGTTCATCCTATAGCCATGGATCTTAGTTTATTGGATTTGGGTTATTATATGTGCAATTTAATTTATTCAGTAATGACTTTTATTGAATCAATCTCGATAACACCTTTATCGAATAAGTATATAATTCGTTTAACATTCACTATCTACGAGTTTTAGGGCACCAATCCCAACAGGATTAATCATTACAATTTGAAATGGTTCTTCAAAATTAATGATTAGAAACCGTCAATCTAGAATCAAGAATTGCATGCAAACATAAGATTATATGAAAAATTGAATTAATTTTAAATTGTTTAAAATTAATTAGACCTATATCAGATTCTAATAGGATTAGAATTATTTCTTACTTAGAATTAAAAATAGTTTTAATTGACTAAGTAGGAAAAACATTGCTATGATTATAAGGGAACTCCACCGGTAAAGTTCTGTCTAAGGCTGGGGGTATTTAAGTTGACGGTTTATGGAACACCTTCTACCTGGGAACTGACCTGAAATACCAAAGTTGAATTAATCATAGTTAAATGTTAGTATGCAATGTCACTAGGTTTATTAAAAGTGTTTAATGCACCTAGATCTTTAGAGTAAAGACCTTACATTACTGAGGTTATAAGGGAACTCTCTTGGTAAAGTTCTGTCTAAGGTTGGGGGTATTTAAGTTGACGGTTTACAGAACACCTCTGACCTAGGAACTGACCCGAACCTTGAGTTGAATTAACCATAGTAATGTTGACTTGCAATATTGGGTTTATTAAAAGGAGTTTAATTCACCTAAAACATTGCAGTTGAATCCTTTCCATAATTGTTATAATAAGATCAGACTTAGATAGATTGACTTAGCCGAATTTTATCTAAGTTAAACAACTCTATACTAACCTTAGGACATTTTCAGTGGGAGGAGAATTACAAAACGAGATTTAAATCAAGTTTTGCTCCTACGTCCCTATATTTATAATGTGAGGTTCATGCTCGACTTTGAGTCGCCTTAGGAGCGGCCTCCCTTCGGAAAGTGTTTGCATGAATCAATAACAAGGTGAATGGGAAAAATGTCTAGAGTAAGTGGGAACGGGACACGTGTCAACGTATCCTTCGTCTCCGCCCCTAGTTCACACCGTGAGAGTCCTATGATCCGCCTGCAGGTTGTCCTGGCACAACCATCCCTTCGAAGGGCCGCATCATAGGATTTAGAATATCGTGAACTTCTGAATAGGATCGGAGCTCTTAGGCTAATTACCAACAGTTGTCTTTCCCTTTGGTAGCTTGTTGGTGCGTGCCTCTGAGATCTGAAAGTGGGAGGGTTACACTTACGAGGATGAGTTAAAAGTGTTAACAAATCCTTGACCGAACAACGGTGGCTAATGTCTATAGGAATATGAGTTATTCTGGAATTAAAACTAGCTGAGAAATGTCTCATTTTAGAGGAGGAGTACCTGATCACCCTTCGATGGCTGATATTCTAAACCTCTGAAACATCGTTGCAAAACTAAATCAATAGTTTTAGGGTTCTGTGATTGTCGGTTTTGCTAAATTGATTGGATTGTGTGCAATCGTTTGCTTGTATGATGGGTTAAGGAAAAGATAACTAATACGGTCATTGTTTGTTTAAATTTCAGCAATGTCTTCCTCAATAGTCTCTCTGCTTAAAAATGAGAAATTAACCGGCGAAAATTACGCTACGTGGAAGTCGAACTTGAATACGATTCTTGTTGTCGATGATCTGCCGTTCGTCTTAACGAAGGATTGTCCTCCAGCTCCTGCTCGTAATGCATCCCAAGCAATTAAGGATGCTTATGACTGTTGGACAAAGGCCAATGATAAGACTCGCGTCTATATCCTAGCCAGCTTATCTGAAGTTTTGGCTAAAAGGCATGAGGGCATGGTAACAGCGATGGAGATTATGAACTCTCTCCAGGAGATGTTTGGACAACCGTCCTACCAACTCCACTATGACGCTCTCAAATACGTTTATAGCTGCCACATGAAAGAGGGCACGTCTGTTCAGGAACATGTCCTGGATATGATGGTCCAATTCAACGGGGTAGAAGCAAACGGGGCGGTCATTGATGAGCGTAGTCAGGTTGCATTCATCTTAGAATCTCTTCCGAAGAGTTTTCTACAGTTTCGAAGCAATGCAATGATGAATAAAATAGCATTCAACCTGACTAGCCTCCTGAATGAGCTACAACTCTATCAGTCTCTTCTTCAGAACAAGGGACAGGTAGAATGAGAGACAAACGTTGTAAACTCTAAAAGAAAGTTCGAGAAGGGTTCATCCTCTGAAACTAAATTTGTAGCCACTTCTTCAAAGAAAACTAAAAAGAAGAAAGAAAAGAAGGGGAAAGCTCCCGGTACTACTGCTAAAAGCAAGGGAAAAGCCAAAGTTGTGGCAGACAAGGGCAAGTGTTTCCACTACAATGTAGATGGACACTGGAAGAGAAACTGCCCAAAGTACCTTTCTGAGAAAAAGAAGGAAAATGTAGGTAAATTTGATTTACTAGTTTTAGAAACATGCCTAGTAGAACATGATGCATTTACCTGGATACTTGATTCACGAGCAACTAATCATGTTTGCTATTCTTTTCAGGAAAATAATTCATTTCGGCAGTTGAACGATGGGGAAATGACACTCATGGTCGGAACTGGAGAAGTCATTTCAGCTAAAGAAGTGGGAGCTGCGAAGTTATTTTTTAGAAATAGATTCTTACTTTTAGAAAGTTTGTTAATTGCTCCCAAGATTAAGAGGAACTTAATTTCTATTTCATGTTTGATTGAACAATCGTATAAAGTTACTTTTGATATGAATGAAACGTTCATTTATAAAAATGGTGTACTTATTTGTTCAGCCAAATTAGAAAATAACTTGTATGTATTAAGACCAACCGAAAACAAAGCACTTTTAAATCACGAATTATTTAAAACTGTTGAAACTCAAAGAAAAAGGAAAAAGATTTCTCCAACAAGTAACAATACTCATCTTTAGCATCTTAGACTTGGTCATATAAACATCGATAGAATCGGTTGTTTGGTAAGGAATGGACTTCTAAGCAAGTTAGAAGATGATTCACTACCACCTTGCAAATCTTGTCTCAAGGGAAAAATGACCAAAAGACCCTTGACTGGAAAAGGTTACAGAGCCAAAGAACCCTTAGAGTTAATACATTCGGATCTATGTGGTCCAATGAATGTAAAAGCTCGAGGAGGGTACGAATATTTCATCTCATTTATAGATGATTATTCAAGATATGGTTACTTGTACCTAATGGGACATAAGTCTGAAGCCCTTGAAAAGTTTAAGGAGTTTAAGGCTGAAGTTGAAAACCTATTAGGTAAATCTATTAAAGTACATCGATCTGATCGAGGAGGGGAGTATATGGATCAAAGATTCCAAGATTATATGATAGAACATGGAATCCAATCTCAACTCTCAGCCCCTGGTACACCTCAACAAAATGGTGTATCAGAAAGGAGAAATAAAACCTTGTTAGACATGGTTCGATCAATGATGAGCTATGCTCAATTGCTTAGCTTATTTTGGAGGTATACAGTAGAGACTGCAGTACATATCTTGAAAAAAGTTCCCTCGAAAAGTGTTTCTGAAACGCCTTTCAAATTATGGAAGGGGCGTAAACCTAGTTTGAATCACTTTCGCATCTGGGGTTGTCCAGCATAGGTGCTTGTGACAAATCCTAAGAAACTGGAACCTCGTTCAAAAATGTGTCAATTTGTTTGTTACCCTAAAGAAACGAGAGGTGGTTATTTCTATGACCCACAAGAAAATAAGGTGATTGTATCGACAAACGTCACCTTCTTGGCGGAAGACAACATGAGGGATCATAAACCACGTAACAAAATAATATTAGGAGAAGCTACTAAAGAATCACCAAGAGTTGTTGACGAAGCTGGACCTTCAACAAGGATTGATGAAGGAACTAGTTCTTCAGATCCATCTCGTCCATCTCAAAAGTTGAGAATGCCTCAACACAGTGGGAGAATTGTATTACAACCTGATCACTACTTGGGTTTAACTGAAACTAAGGATGTCATACCTAATGATGGCATTGAGGATCCATTGTCATATCGACAGGCAATGAATGACGAAGATAAGGATGAATGGGTCAAAGCCATGAACCTGGAAATGAAGTCAATGCACTTCAATTTTGTATGGGAACTCGCAGATCTACCAGATGGGGTAAAACCCATAGGGTGCAAATGGATCTATAAGAGAAAAAGAGATGAAGCTGGGAAGGTACAAACCTTCAAAGCTAGACTAGTGGAAAAGGGTTATACCCAAAAGGAAGAGGTTGACTATGAGGAAACCTTTTCTCCTGTAGCCATGTTAAAGTCCATAAGAATTCTCTTGTCCATAGCCACATATTATGACTATGAAATATGACAAATGGACGTCAAGACTGCCTTTCTGAATTGTAATCTTGAAGAGAATATCTTCATGTCTCAACCCGAAGGGTACATAGCCCAAGGTCAGGAGCAAAAGGTTTATAACCTCAATCGATCAATTTATGGATTGAAACAAGCGTCCAGATCATGGAACATTAGTTTAGATACTATGATCAAATCTTTTGCTTTTGACCAAAACGTTGATGAGCCTTGTGTGTACAAGAAAATCAACAAAAAGAAAGTTTTCTAATACTTTATGTAGACGATATCCTACTCATTGGGAATGATGTAGGGTACCTCACTGACATTAAAAAAAGGCTAGTAGCCCAATTCCAAATGAAAGATCTGGGAGAGGCTCAATATGTTCTTGGAATCCAAATCATTAGGGATCGTAAGAACAAAACGCTAGCACAGTCTCAAGCAACGTATATTGACAAAATGTTGTCTCGATATTCGATGCAAAACTCCAAGAAGGGACTATTACCCTTCAGACATGGGGTACACCTATCTAAGGAACATTCTCCTAAGACACCTCAAGAAATTGAGAACATGAGACACATTCCCTACTCCTCAACTGTGGGCAGCTTAATGTATGTTATGCTCTGCACTAGGCCTGTCATATGTTATGCAGTGGGAGTAGTCAGTAGCTATTAGTCTAATTCAGGGTTGGACCACTGGGGAGCGGTTAAGAATATCCTCAAGTATCTTCGGAGAACGAGGGACTACATGCTTGTGTATGGAGCTAAGCTACTTAGTTCATAATAAGCATAGGAATACGAATTACAATCTGAGTATGCATGTCCATCACTACAAGTTAATAAAGAAGGTAAACTCCCTAATCAGCTTGCGGTTGATGGTGTTCTTGATGATCTTCAATCTCCCTATACTATTCGGCTTCCAAGGGAAAACATGGTATGCTTTTGACTTTGACGGTTACTTCCTTTTATAGAAGGATGGGAGGCTTGAATTAGGTCAACTAGGACACGTGTAAGGCTCTCCTTGATCCTTTATCCCAAAAATATCTCAATAGAAGTCGGTTCATGAAGTTGGCTAACGAGCTGTGATGTGGCAGTTTCTGCTCTCAGTTTTGCTGCAGCATAGAATTTGCTCCCTCCAGTCGCTCAGCAGCATAATCTGCATAAAGTGATTTCGAAAGCTTCCATTCTTCCAAATGGGTTAAATCATGTAATATCTCTCTAAAACCAACCCTATTAAGCATTAAAGACACACAAATCCTTATATAAATGAGGCCTAAATAACTACCTTTTGGGCAGTTATCAGCAGCTAAGGAGGCCGTCTGGCATAGAACTCGTAGATAATGAATGTAACCGTTGACCGAATATTAATGAAATAATATTGATATATTTTTACATTAAATGTTACTAGTTATTTTTATATTTATCTTTGCCTAAAATAACTCTAATCCAATAAACTAGACATCATAGGCTGTAATATGAGTCTTGAACTATATGTGGCGACATATGAGGATCACTGTTCAAGAAACAACCTAAAAGGTCTATAGTATAGGGATAAGACTGGTGCCTTATCCTGGTGACACTATGAATACGATCCACTTTGTATTCGATTCAAACGCTATGATCCAACGCGTTCGTATAGGAGACATGCGAGTGGGGGTATCCTATGCAATGAGTTTGTATAAGACCGGACCGCAAAATAGTAGCCACTGGTTATACACCGTTAACTAGTTGGTTTTCTTTTTCACTAGGACGACCTAGACAACTTAGTCTCAATCTTGAGTTGATTATGGACTCATGCTCATGAGGGATTGCCCTTTGATTTGTATGGGTGAGAGTGGCCAATAAGCGGACTCAATAAGCCTACCATTTTGGCGCAACCAAACTCGAACTATTGCGCGTCCCGAGCAATACTAACCAACCTTCCTTCAAGAATCTCAAAACATTAGACAAAGAATTAGCTTAATCAAACCAGACAGTCCAACACTACCTTTAACCTTTACCTGAGCACTCTGCAAAACCAAGCTCTGCTGCAGCAAAATGATTCCTTCAGCAGGGACAAATAATCACCACTTTTCAACTTAATTCTAAGAACTCACCACAGCCTAGCTCTATTATCAGACATTTCAAAACATATTTTTAAAGGGGTTTATATCATTATTTATCAGACTTAAAGCAGCCTTACAGTCATAAGCTCTTAAGCATGGGATGACCCACTTTATGGTGCAGTATACCCTTGCCTCAAGCTCATCACCAACTAGACTCAATACTCATTATAAAGCTCAAAAATCCTTAGTTATTCCATCTCTTGCCCCTCAGAATGGCGACATTTTATGATGAAGCTCACCTAAGTTATGGGAGACAGAAAAACTGCTGGATCATTATTCATCCTTCAAAAACTTTTGCTCCGTCAATATTTCAGCAAAATTTTCAACAAATAATTTTTATTTTTTAGCAAATAATTTTTCTTATCATTTTTTCACATTTCCTAGGTCATCTTTTGACGTGAAGACAAACTGTGGGTATCACAAATGTCCCCGGTTACTCAATAACCTAGCAAATTTTAATTTGAAGGAGAGGAATGCTCGAGCAAAATAATTGGAGTAGCAAAAAGTCCCCCAAACTTGAATTATTCATTGTCCTCAATGAATCATTAAATAAGCAAGTATACCCCCAAACTTAAATTTTTCTATCTGAATTTTTAAACTAAACATGGGACTAGGATTAAGCTTAAAGTGGATCATATAAGTCAATACTACCGTCAAAATCTTCTTGCCGCAGCAACAGTCCAGGCTAGAAGAATTGCTCAAGCAAAAGGTTAGGTTTCTGGAGATCAGAATACCTTGATCTAATTAAGCGTAATCAGTCCAAGCTTCAAAAATTCAGAAGAAAATAGTTAAGTTAGAGTCAGTCAGTGCTCATGGAATAGAAACATTCAGAAATTTCATTCAAAAACATTATAAAGCAGATATATATTTTTAATGCAGAAAAATTAAAAAGAAACAAGCAAAAATATTTATCAAATGGGGTCATATATGCGCGAGCAAACAAAATGATAAGAACAAAAATAAAGCTCGCTGAAGATCATTTCATCCATCAATCTTCCTGACCCCGCTCTTCATCATCATTCTCTTATTCTCTTTCAACAGGTGGTGGCAGAAGCCAGGGGTTCAACAGATCTTCAGGGAATATAGGAAGGGCTGGGTATGGTTTGGAAAAATTCTCTTGCAGTGCCCTTCTTAAGCTGGCATCCCGATTCTTAACATAGTTCTAGAAGGTTAAAGTTTGCCTTTCAGCAAACTCCTGCCTACTGGCCGAAAGTGCCAGTTGTTCTAGAATCGAGTTGATGCCATGGATAAGCCCACCTTGACGCACCTCCTACATGCGCTGGAGCCGTGCCAAATTGGGTGTGTCTATGATCCCCTTATCAAACAGGATCACATCTCCCTCATCCACCGGAACCCCTGCTCTTCTGCACAGCATTGTGATTGTGTTTGGAAAGAATAGTTTCCCCACCTTCTTTTTCCAACATCCAGAAATCTCATTCGCAATGATCCTCCCTACATTAATACTGAGAGACCGTAAGATGGCAAAAGCTAGGAGAACCCGTTCCCTGGAGATTTGTCGAGTCATGTGTTGTTGGAAGCATCTTCTGTCTAATAAATCTCATCCATGTGTTCGCTTCCCTTTTTAAATAAGCCGACTGGAATGTCCTCTTCTGAGTCTTGGATAACTACCACTGTGCCCCTTCAATTCCTACCTCCCTTACAGCCTCACTTAGTTGCTCATCAGATGGCGCCACAGCCATCTCATTATATGCCGCATGGGGGAAATTCTGAAGGTTGTACAGTGCATTGATAGCACTTGGACTCCAATCCACCTCGATTCCTCGGACAATTACCTGGAAACCATCCTCCTTGACAATGTTAGCATAAAATTCATGCACCACCTGTGCATTTACAGATTCCGGCTTCGCACAAAACAGCTCCCAGCCGTGGTCTGCAATACCGGTCCTCAGAAACTGTGGAAGATCACCACTGAAACCGCGCTCGAACAAAAAATCCCTTTTCAGAAGCTCAGCGTATTTTGCTCTGGCAAAATTGTTGACGAAGCGATCAAATGGAACCTGCTGTTCTCCTATCGCCTCGTGTTCTTCTGATGCTTCAGCAATATGTTTGCCCTTCTCTGCCCTGTGCTTGAGCAACTGCTCTTCCTCAGTCTTCTTCTCTGTTTCTACTCTTTCTTTGTCCTCAGCTTCTTTCTTCTCTCTTTCCTCTTGCTCTGCCTTTTCTCTCTCAGAATCTGATGATGGTGGTGATGGGGTATCAGTTCGAATCACCTGAATACGACCGACCTTTCTTTTTATGCGGCGGCGTTTCGGCGGTTCAGGCATGATTACCTCAACACGAGCTTCTTGGTCCTGCTCGTTTCTTCTTTCAGACACTGTGTTTACCTGCTCATCTCTCACCATCTCAGCCTGCTGTTCTTGATTCTCCTCAACATTTCCCTCTCGAGCCATATCTGTATCCGCAAGTCTCTGATCAGCCTCCCCTGGGGTATGTTCTTGCGGTTCTTCCAGGTTTTCGTCAACCACTGCAACAGCCTCATCCTCTGTCACTTTTTCCTGTTCTTCCACCCTCTGTTGTCGCCTTCTTCTTTTAGCTTCTTTCTCCTCCGGTGTTCTTTTCTTCCTAGTTTTTACTTTCGGAACGTCGGGGGTAATGGGTATTTCCTCTTCACTCTCTCTCTCTCTTTCTTTCCTCGCTCTTGTTTTGGCCATGGATAACTCAAAGGGTTTTGCAAAGAATAAAAAGGAGAAAGAAAGAATGTAAGAATGTAGATGGCAAGATATAATCAAGAAGACGAAGTGGAGAGAACTCACCAGCAGTTGCAAATAAATAAGGCTCCAGCAAAAGAGAATCCTAACAAAAAAGATTTGCCCTGCAATAACTAATATTACCGTTTTAATTTAAAAATGCAAAACTGAATTTCAAAAATTATCAACGGTAAATTTGTGGACTCCAAACGCCCATGGTAAAAATCAATGTGCTGTCATCATTGCAGCCTTCGAATAATTGCTCTGCGACACGTGGCCTCATCAGATGATGCACGCATATTTACCTGCGAGAATTCAAAGCTAAATCTAACGGTAACAATAATAAATTCCAACGGAAACCCTTCTAACTCGGAATATTTTGCTCCAGCAATATCTTTGCCGCAACAATCTGCCGAACCTGAAGAATCTTAGATACGGAATTTGAATTTTAAAATAGACAAATCAAATCCTTTCAAATTAAACCAATCAAAGCAAACTTAACCTGTTATTCTCAAAAGAAGTTGAATAACTTAGAGAAAATCTCTATTAATTAAAACTAGAATTCAAATAACCGAAAATAAAATCTAGATAAAATAAAATCTAACTAACTAAAAGATAATTGCAAGATAATTTAAATAAAGAACCCGAAAATCAAATCAAATAAAAAAAATATATCAAATCTATCCTACCAAAAAAATACTCAAAATCTAATAACTCATTCAAAATTACATCTAGCCTAACCGAAATTAAAATCAAATTAACGAAAAATAAAATCAATTCAAACTTCGGGAGCTCAAAATTTTACTCTGTGAAATGCTCCCGCAAAAGTCCTGCTCTCTCAAACATCGACCAACCTTAGGGAAGGATATTTCGACTGAAACTCCTCACCCCAATAATGCTTCACACGCTGTCCATTCACCTTGAATACTCTCCCATCTTTTTCATCCCTCATCACTCACTAGAGCCCTAGGTGTCCCAAACCGCAAAGATGTGCGATTGAAGAAACCTTGCTACTGTCTTGGCATCACTCTGATGGCATGCGATGGCCTCCACCCACTTGGACACATAATCAACTGCCAATAAGATAAAAACATTGCCATTAGAAGGGGGAAATGGCCCCATAAAATCAATACCCCATACATCAAATAATTCAACTTCTAATATGTAAGTAAGAGGCATTTCATCTCTAGGCCCCAAATTTCCTCTCCTTTGGCAAGCATCACATTGCTCGTAGAACCAATGAGCATCCTTGAATAACGTAGGCCAAAAAAATCCGCAATGCAAAATCCTCATAGCCGTCCTCTGTCCGCTGAAATGACCTCCATACGGCGAAGAGTGACATTGCTCAAGAATTTCTTTTGCTTCAGCACCTGAAACACACCTACGAATAATACCGTCAGAGCATTGCTTATACATAAACGGCTCATCCCAAAAGAAAAATTTCGCATCATGCTTAAACTTTTTCTTCTGACTCCAATCCATATCAATAGGGGTGACTCCCTTTACTAAAAAGTTGGCAATATCAGCATACCAAGGGACATCCCTGGCTACCTTTACCTGAACAGCAAAAAGCTGCTCATCTGGAAAAGAATCGGAAATGGCAGATTGCTCCAGAAAAAATGATGATGGATCAAGACGAGATAAATGATCTGCAACGACATTCTCTGATCCCTTCTTGTCCTTTATCTCCAAGACAAATTCCTGCAGTAATAAAATTCAACGAATCAGTCTCGGCTTTGCATCCTTCTTAGACATTAAATACCTTATTGCTGCATGATCCGTGAACACCGTGACTTTAGATCCAACCAAATATGGCCGAAATTTCTCAAAAGCAAACACAACAGCTAACAACTCCTTTTCAGTAGTTGTGTAGTTGACCTGTGCTTCATTTAAAACCTTGCTTGCATAATATATAGGATGAATAAATTTGCCCTGCTTTTGCCCCAGCATCGCTCCTACCGCAGCATCACTCGCATCACACATTACCTCGAATGGCAAATTCCAATTAGGTGCGCAGAGGATGGGTGCTGAGATTAAAGCAACCTTTAATGTTTCAAAAGCCTTCCTACAATCTGCATTAAAGTCAAAAACATGATCAGTGCACAATAAGTTACAAAGAGGTTTACTGATTTTGGAAAAATCCTTTATGAACCTCCTATAAAATCCAGCATGTCCTAAAAAACTCCGAATTCCCTTCACTGAATTCGGTGGCTCTAGTCTTTCGATAACCTCAACTTTTGCTCTATCAACTTCTAGACCATTTTTAGAAATCCTATGACCTAACATTATGCCCTCCTTCACCATGAAGTGGCACTTCTCCCAATTAAGTACTAGATGGGTATCCTCACATCTTTTTAATACCTTTCCTAAATTATCTAAACAACTCTGAAAAGACCCTCAAAAAACTGAAAAATCGTCCATAAAGACTTCAACAGTGGACTCAATCATATCAGAAAAAATTGCTAGCATACACCGCTGAAATGTTGCTGGAGCATTGCAAAGGCCGAAAGGCATTCTCCTAAAAGCGAATGTCCCATAAGGGCAGGTGAAAGTGGTTTTCTCCTGATCTTTAGGAGCAATAGTAATCTGGTTATACCCAGAATAACCATCCAAGAAACAGTAATAGGCCTGACCAGCCAATCGATCCAACATCTGGTCGATAAATGGTAGAGGGAAATGATCCTTTCGGGTGGCTTTATTAAGCCTTCTGTAATCCATACAAACCCTCCAACCAGTTACTGTCCTTGTGGGGATCAACTCATTATCTTTATTGCTCACCACAGTGACACCTCCTTTCTTAGGAACACATTGGACAAGGCTTACCCAATTGCTATCGGCAATTGGATAAATGATCCCAGCATCCAACCATTTAATTACCTCCTTTTTAACAACCTCTTTCATCTTAGGGTTAAGCCTTCTTTGTTGCTCAATACTCCTAAAGGATCCCTCCTCTAAAATGATTTTGTGCATACAAAAAGATGGGCTAATTCCTTGAATATCAGCCAATGTCCAACCTATAGCTATGCGGTATTGCTGCAGCAATTTTATTAAGGCCTCCTCATGCTCTGGCATTAAATCTGATGCAACAATAATGGGCAACGTATCACTTTCCCCAAGATACACATACTTTAGATGATCCGGTAAAGGTTTCAAATCTAAAGTGGGTGCCTCAATTAGGGATGGCTTAATAGGGGGAGCCTTTCTTTGATCTAAATCTAAAGACTCAAAAACATCCTCACATCTAAACAATTCTTTTTCATTTTTTCTATCTAAAGAACAAAACTCAAAATCTTCTATACTAACCTCTCCATGCTTTTCTGAATGCTTATCAACCGAATCCTGTATTGTTGTCTCAATAACTGTGCTCTCCAGAATCCTGATGAAGGAGCAATCCTCCATTTCATCTGGATATTTCATGGCTTTAAACACATTAAATTTCACTTCCTCATTACAGACTCTCATTGTTAATTCTCCTTTTTGAACATCTATTAATGCCCTACCAGTAGCCAAAAATGGACGACCTAGAATAATTGGGACATCTTTATCAGCCTCATAGTCTAAAATAATAAAATCAACAGGAAATATGAATTTATCAACTTTTACTAAGACATCCTCAATTTTACCCTCTGGATATGTGATAGACCTATCAGCTAATTGGAGCGTAACTGTGGTAGGTCTAGCTTCACCAATACCTAACTTCCGATAGACCGAAAGAGGCATAAGGTTAATGCTTGCACCTAAATCACATAGTGCTCTACCTAATTCCTTTCCACCTATAGACACAGGTATAGTAAATGACCCAGGATCCTTAGCCTTGGGGGGTAGCCCATTCTTAAGAATAGCACTACACTCCTCAGTAAGAGATACAGTTTCAAACTCACCTAACCTTTTATTTTTAGTCAAAATATCCTTAAGAAATTTAGCATAATTAGGCATTTGCTCTATAGCTTCTACTAAAGGGATATTTATATGCAATTGCTTAAGAATCTCTAAAAACTTTTTAAATTGACCATCCTGATTCTTAGGCTTTTGCCTTTGTGGAAAAGGTAGAGGTGGTACATAAGGTGGGGGCGGCACATATGGTGGTTCTACATCTGGCACAAAACCAGATGCTCCAGCATTCTCTTTGCTGCCTCCAGCACCCTGACCAGACTCCAACTCTTTTTCAATAACAACAATATTATCACTATTACTATTTAAATCCTGGGTCTGTCTAGACTCTTCTAATGGCTTACCACTCCTAAGAGTTACTGTCTTTACCTGCTCCTTACCTTCCGTTCGAGGGTGTTCAGTATCCGAGGGAAGTTTCCCTTGAGGCCTCGCCTTGAGCTCATTAGCTAGCTGACCCACTTGCAATTCCAGGGCCCTCATCGAAGCTTGATTACTTTGAATTGCGGCGTCTGTGCGAGCCATAAATTCTTTCATCATTGCCTCGAGAGAATTTCCCGAATTTTGCTGGGGCAAAGCCGACTTATTTTGCTGGGGCATTACCTGCGCTTTAGCAAATCCCGACTGGTTCACCTTTTGTTGCGCTTGTACGTTATTTCCTTGACCTCCCCATGAGAAGTTGGGGTGGTTGCGCCAACCTGGATTATAGAAGTTAGAATAAGGGTTGTTCCTCTGATTACCTACAAAAAACACAGAAGCTAGATTGCTGGGGCAAAACTCGTAGTTGTGATCTTCACCGCAATAGACACATGCTACGTCCGTGACTTGGTTCACCACTGCTGCAGGCTCCATAGCTGTTGGCTGCTGATGACTAATCACTGTCACATTCTTAAGAGCGTTAGCAATCATAGCAAGATCGGCCCTAATGGTGGACACACCATCAACCTCTAACACACTCTTAACCTTTTTATTTGTGCCTCTAACATCCGACCACTGACAACTATTAATAGATATTCTTTCTAAAATTTCATAGGCTTCATCAAAAGTTTTTGCCAAAAGGGCCCCTCCAGCCGAAACATCGACCATACCTTGGGTTACTCCATTTAAGCCATTGTAAAATGTTTCCATTTGAATACAATGAGGTAACCCATGGTGGGGACACTTTCGCAAAAGCTCCTTAAACCTCTCCCAAGCCTCACTAAAAGTCTCATCCTCAAGTTGCCTAAACCCTACTATTTCACTCCTTAATTTAGCATTTCTATTAGGTGGGAAATATTTACTCAAAAATTTTTCAGCTAACTCTTCCCATGTCCTAATTGATCCTGGAGCAAAAGAGTTTAACCATGATTTTGCTACATCTCTAAGAGAATACGAGAACAAAGTTAATCTAAGAGCATCTCTAGGCACTCCTTGAATTACAAAAGAATCACTAACTCCTAGAAAAGACTTAAGATGTAAATGAGGGTCTTCAGATGACAAACCATGGAATTGCCCCACGGTTTGCAACATCTGAAACATTACCGGTTTCATTTCAAAATTCACCGCTTGGATTTGGGGACGTGCAATCCCTTGATTCAACTCATTAAACATCGGGATAACATATGCTCGAATGGCTCTGGTCCTATCGTTCATTATCAAGATAGGATTCTCAGCCTGATTATTTCGCTGCTCATTTTGCTCAAACAGTGGGTTTTGCTGCAGCAACGGATTCTGCTGGGGGTTCACTGCTACTGGACCTTCAGGAACCTGCGGAAGTTGCGGCACGTTCTCCATCTGGTTTCTGCGCTGCTCCCTCCTTCTGTTCCTAAATGTCCTTTCAATTTCTGGGTCAAGCTCAAACCGTACCCCAGGCGGATCGCTCATGCACCAAAATCACACCTGCAAAAACAAAAGAAACAATAAAAAAGTTCTAGCACCAAACCACTAAAACACATACACAAAACAGATCAGATAAAAACTTATTCAAGTCCCCGGCAATGGCGCCAAAAACTTGTTGGGTTCCTAGAGTGAGTAAAAATATGATATGAAATACTCTAGAATTCCTGTGCAAGTATACACAGTCTGCAGCAAGTAATATTATCAATCCAAGGTCTGAATGAGTTTCCACTTTACCTATTTTGTATAACTTTCTAATGGTTTCAAAGATAATAAAAATGTTGGGTTTTATGAGAATTATGCTGAAGCAAAATAAATGGCAAAACAACAGATAAACAAATAGACAGACAGATTAAAGACAGGCGCTGGTTAGACTTTAGTGATTTTTTTCTAAGATATGCTCTAGCAATATTATTGATCATGCATTTCTCGCAGTATTATTAGCGGATTCCTCCCGGAACTCCGGATCTTTTGGGATATGTTTCAAACCCAATGAAGAGCGACCGATCGAGCACTAGGCAACTGGCTATCCCTAGCTCAGTCACTGGCGTTCACCAATACACAATGATCGTAATGTGGAGAATTGCCACACCCTCTCTAAATCATCCCTGAAACTAGAGAGAGCTATCCATACCGGCTGGCCAGGCGGGCATAAAATAAGAATAAGCACAACAATTAACCAAAATGCAATAGTCAATTTATTACTAGAGATGAAGCACAGTAATCACATTATTCCTAACCAACACCTTAAGCTACTTAGTTCATAATAAGCATAGGAATACGAATTACAATCTGAGTATGCATGTCCATCACTACAAGTTAATAAAGAAGGTAAACTCCCTGATCAGCTTGCGGTTGATGGTGTTCTTGATGATCTTCAATCTCCCTATACTATTCGGCTTCCAAGGGAAAACATGGAATGCTTTTGACTTTGACGGCTACTTCCTTTTATAGAAGGATGGGAGGCTTGAATTAGGTCAACTAGGACACGTGTAAGGCTCTCCTTGATCCTTTATCCCGAAAATATCTCAATAGAAGTCGGTTCATGAAGTTGGCTAACGAGCTGTGATGTGGCAGTTTCTGCTCTCAATTTTGCTGCAGCATAGAATTTGCTCCCTCCAGTCGCTCAGCAGCATAATCTGCATAAAGTGATTTCCAAAGCTTCCATTCTTCCAAATGGGTTAAATCATGTAATATCTCTCTAAAACCAACCCTATTAAGCATTAAAGACACACAAATCCTTATATAAATGAGGCCTAAATAACTACCTTTTGGGCAGTTATCAGCAGCTAAGGAGGCCGTCTGGCTTAGAACTCGTAGATAATGAATGTAACCGTTGACCGAATATTAATGAAATAATATTGATATATTTTTACATTAAATGTTACTAGTTATTTTTATATTTATCTTTGCCTAAAATAACTCTAATCCAATAAACTAGACATCATAGGCTGTAATATGAGTCTTGAACTATATGTGGCGACATATGAGGATCACTGTTCAAGAAACAACCTAAAAGGTCTATAGTATAGGGATAAGACTGGTGCCTTATCCTGGTGACACTATGAATACGATCCACTTTGTATTCGATTCAAACGCTATGATCCAACGCGTTCGTATAGGAGACATGCGAGTGGGGGTATCCTATGCAATGAGTTTGTATAAGACCGGACCGCAAAATAGTAGCCACTGGTTATACACCGTTAACTAGTTGGTTTTCTTTTTCACTAGGACGACCTAGACAACTTAGTCTCAATCCTGAGTTGATTATGGACTCATGCTCATGAGGGATTGCCCTTTGATTTGTATGGCTGAGAGTGGCCAATAAGCGGACTCAATAAGCCTACCATTTTGGGGACAAGACCGAATGGGGAGTTGGGAACATAATCGTATAAGATGGAATTCACTCCTTCTCAACTTTAGAGAATCAGATGAGTGTTCCCTTAAGTGTTGACTCTGAGTCTTAAACAAAGGGTCCTACCCTCTCAATGGCACGAGAGGGTTTTCTGTTTGATGGTTGGACCACAAACAGGTTGTTCATTAGAGGAGAACTGGTACTTAAAGAAATATAAATAACCCAGGGGTAAAACGGTAATTTGACCCAGCTGGTCTTACGGACAGCCGTGAAGGACTAACTAGTCGATATTGGTCTACATCCGTGGACACATAAAATATCTCTGCAGTGAGAAGAGTGCAACTGTGAGTCTATAGTGGAATGTACACACAGTTAACGAATATTGATTAATTTGGTTAATGAGTTTGACCAATGAATCTCACATCGTTGGAGCTTCTGATCTGCAGGTCCATTAGGTCCCACTGGTAGCTCATAATGTAATATGAGGCAACTAAGTAATAAATGTAAATTAAAAGTGTTCAATTTACTAAGGGAAACAATATAATATATATTGATATATTATTATGAGAAAAATTAATATTTGAAGAAGTTCAAATATTAATATAAATTTGACTCACATTAAATTTATGGAAGTTTGAAAGAGTTCAAATAATGAATTAATTAATTTTAAGGCCTAAAATCTATTAGGGCAAATTAATTAATTCAAGGTCGAAAATTAAATATGAGATATTTAATTGGTGGTTAATTAATTAAGGAATTCATTAACCTAGAATTAATCAATTATGGAAGTAATTAATCACTTAAGGAAGTGGTTAATCATTTATGGAAATGATCTAATAACTTATGGAAGTAATTATTCATTTGTGGAAAAGATTAATCAATTATGTAATTGATTGATCTTAGATTGATTAAATAAGGAATTAATAAGATTGAATCAATTTTGGAAAAGATTGATTTAATTGATTATTTTATTCATGGCCTCTCTTCTATTAATAGAACACTAGACCTAACTGGTTCAGTACTATCCTCCTGCTCTTAGACTCACAAGACAAGACTCTAGTATTCTCTCGAACCCCCCTCTTAGAGAAAGACTCCCACAAGTCTTTTGCCTCCTAGACTTAGAGACATACCGGTGTAACCTCTGTGGTTATTATGTCTTTGAAAAATAATTTTCCAGCGAAGAAACTACAGGGAGGCTGCTGCGTTTTCGTTCGTTGAAGCGTCATTGCGAAGAACGGTCAAGTCTACAATGAAGGTTTGTAACGGTTCTTTCCCGTTTCTTTAGAAAAGCATGAAAATAAATTAGATTTAATTTTCAAGCATGTTTATAGCAATTTCCAGCAACTTTAAAGCATGTTTAAAGGTTATTTTGCCTTTTCATAACGATATTTTAATGTTAATTAATATACGGCGTAAGGTCCAATCGATGCGCTTCCGCTGCGTAGGGGCTTTTATCCCCTTCATGTTAGTCCTAGTAATCAATAATGAACCAAGACTTATTAATTAACTCATTTAACAGTACTAAGGACACTTAGGTTGTTAAAATGTGTTAATTAGAATTAGGGGAAACCGACAGGAGAACCTATGTCAACAATAAGGTTCTAGATTTATAATTAGTTGGACATAATATTTAGTGATCAAAATAACTATTAGACTATATTTTGGAATTCAAAACCTCGCCTCTCATTTAACTTGACCTCCCTCGCTTGTGATTAAAATTGCTTGATCAAAATTGTTTTATTGCTTTGTTTTATTTTCAAACCACATCTTTCATTGTATTGTGATCCCTAGATAATGCCTTTCAATAGTATTTTTAGTGTTTAGCTTGTTATTTTGCCTGAATTCAAACTATTCCCTGAGGATTCGATACTCAGTAAATCCTTACTGTTTTATATCACTTAACCCGTGCGCTTTGAGGTCATCAGTTGGTTAAGTGATCGGACGAGTTTGTCAAGTCCTCATGACCAAATAAAATTTATAAACCCCGTTCAATGCTACTTTGCAGTAGTGAAGAGCCAAGTTTTTCGAGTCCTCGGGTCAATAAAATTTGTAATTCCAAGACACTATAACTATTTTTGTAGAAATACTGGTCGGGGTCGAACATGGGGAAGGGGAATCTAGTGGAGTGTAGGCTTTTGCATTCGACACAACAGGGGGTTTTTAAATAGGCAGAGCATATAAGTAAATAAAATGTTGAATGTAAAAAAAGCTAAATAAGACAAACATGCAACAAAAAGGGAATGAAATAAATTCAATTTAGACAAGGATCGTTGGATTCAGAGTGTTATGCTTGAATCATTTGTTACTTGGCTTCCTAGTTTTCTCTAAAAATCATTACATGCATTAATATGAACTCGGTATAGCTTCTCGGTTACTCAAAGGATCCTCCTACACTAACCTGTGTTTAATTAATTAATCCAACCCAGAATCCTGCAGCCAATATAATTAATTAATTTGATTGATCGCCCGCTACCCCGCATGCATAGCCCAATGATCACCAAGCTATATCTAACTAATCTAATATAAACAACCTGAGATCTCGCAATTGCTTACATAAATTAGATACTTTAATTAAACTCATGGGTCCGAAATTGTATTAATCAAATATAAAAAAAATTTACATCCAATCAACACAACCTTTATCATGCATCTTAGGCTTATCAAGAAGCTACACTAAACATGCGAGATTAGTGATGGACTTGCCTCGGCCTGTGGCTATCTCAAATAATTGATAGAATCCACAAAACTAATCTCCTAGAGTCGTCAATTCTATGATATTAATAACATGCATTGGTTTAAACAAGATTGAATGAAAAGCTCATAAAAACAGCAAGGAACATCAAGTAGAAATCAAAAAACTCAGCCAAGCAACGATATATTCAAAGCATAATCTCAATCCAACGAATCCAATAAACTTAGCTACTCATAAAGGATGTAATACAGCAAATGAATCCAAAAGAATACATAGGAATTGACCCTAAAAGGTCTACACAATTAAGAAAACAGAAAAGGGGCGAAAAGAATCGTAAAAATATGAAAAAGCTAACCTAACGGCAGACTAAGCACTATTTTTATAATAAACGTCGTAGCGTCGAGACGCTGGGGTCAGAGTCGAGACGCCACGGATACTGTACTCCACTTCGATTTCGCGTCGGCATAGAGACACCAGGGTCAACGTCTCGACGCCGACCCCTCTTCCAGCCTTGCTACCTTTTTTCTCTGTCTTGTCTCGGTCTTTCTCGGTATTGGGCTTCAACCTTTGATTTTTGGTGTAGTTCTTTAGGCCTGCTCTGATCCACTTGGGTCTTTTCACCTCCCCGTTGTCCAAGAACATTGAGATGGCTCCAAAACTCCTTAATTGTCCCGAATTAACACCAAATTGTGTGGTTGGCTCCCAATGTCACCTGTGCTTAAAGTACCTGCAATAAAGACAATTAAAGCATAAAATTCGTCTAACAAGCTTAGATTAGAGGTAATAAAATAGCACAAATCAGGTGCTATAAAAAACCCCAACCTAAATCTTGCTAGTCTTCGAGCAAGGCACACACAAACCACAGAAAGAAGAAAAACAATGTTGTGCATATAAATGCAAAGTGATTTAATCCTCAAAACTCAAACATTGAAAAACTAAAGTAATCAAGAGACATTCACATGAGACCCAATGAGGAGACAAATCAAAAGTTTTCAAAGATAATCATGCACAAGAGAGTTCTATCCCACCTAAAGATGACTCCACTAACCCGGAATTAGTTTACTAAACTCTCATCCTATCTTCCCCTTACACTGCCACTAAGGTCTCGCTAAAAGGCCGAAATGAAACAAACTAGGTTGCTTCCTCTTTGCCTACGTGCCTGAATAAGGAATTCCTTTTCTTTTTCTTTTGCATTTCTTTTTAGGACGGGGCACTAGCTTTCATACTACAATGCAGGAACCCATAACCCGAGTTTAACCCTTGGTTGCCCTAACTGATCACACTGCAGGCAGTTCTTTTTACCCATGAGCGCTCAATACAATGCAAGCATGCCTTTTCTTTCAGGGAAATAAAACAAGGAAAGATGTACCTAAAAAAATATTCACACAAAAGCTCACTGTCTTATTTTACCTCTTTTTTTTTTTTTTTGTGGCAGACTTATTTTTCTTTATATCTCCTAGGCAAGACTCCACACACTATTTTACAAAAAAAATTAGACTTTCTCATTAAACCTTACACCTATCGGGGTGACAACGGGAATATGAGCTAAGTAACTCACTTTTATAGGCATTCAAATCCTACTTTACAGAAAGAAAGACATTCAACCTGTGCAAGACATATCCAAGAAAAGTTTTAAAAAGGCTCTCTTTTGGGGAACTCACGGTCACAACTCATCAGAAGCTATAAATTTTCAAACACATTTGAGCCTATCATAGGAAATCATTATCACTAAAGCAAATATATATAACAGGCATGCAAGATATACATTAAGCGCAAACGCTAGCTCGATGCACAAATGCTCAGGGCCCAACAAAAAAACAAAGAAGAATACCCCACCCCCAACCTAAAAGGTTACATTGTCCTCAATGTAATCAATCATGCAGAACAAGACAGATGTATAAGGAAAGATTAAGAAACTTCCCTGAATTTAAGCTCGTGGGTGGTGAATCACGTTTATATACAAATACGGGGCCTCGCTTTGGTACCACCAATCCTAAAAAGAAATAAAACAACAAACAATAATCAAAATAAACTAAACTAGGAAAAAGAAACAACAAAAAACAGTAAACTTATTCGTTACAAATGTTTAAGTTCGTTTGCTCGACAAGATTCTCCTCGCTTCTCATCTGAAATCAACCTCTTTGATTTTGAGGACATCCTTTTTCTTCCTCTTCTTTTTGATCAGCTACTGCACAGATAAATTAAACTTGCACACGATGTGCACCCATAAGAAAATTCAAACCAATAATCCATCATCATCCCTAACATATTAATCAAAACACCTTTATATTTAGCAACAGACTGGTCAGCTATTGGAATTACAAAATCTAACTCATGCAATTCAATACTAATAAGCTCAGGGAAATAGAAATTGATAAAGAATGGACTGAAGTGTTGGGTTTTATGCACTAAAACTCGTGGATAGTAAATCTAACATTTGATCGAACATTAGTAAAATGATATTTGATGGATTGTTCGTTTATTTTGTTAGTATTGTGTATATCTTGCCTAAATAACCCTAATCCAATAAACTAAACATCCTCGATTGTACGTATGAGACTTGAACTAGTAAGTAGATGTGTGTTCCCTTAAGTGGTGTCTCCGAGTCTTGAACAAAGCGCCCTACCCTCTCTATGACACGAGAGAGACTTCTGTTTGTTGGTTGGACCTCAAACAGGTTGATCATTAGAGGAGCACTAGAGACTTGAGGATATAGATGTAACCCATGGGTAAAACGATAATTTGACCTAGCAGGGGTTATGAACACGCGTGAAAGACTGACTTGCTGTTATTGGTCAATATCCGTGGACACAAAAAAAATCTGCAGTCAGAAGAGTGCAGTTGTGGTTCTGTAGTGGAGTGAACCACATTTAATGAAAATTTATTAATTGGTTAATGAGTTTAGTCAATTAATCTCATATCGTTGAGCTTCTGAACTGTAGGTCCATTAAGTCCCATCGGTATCTCATTTAGGGTGTTGAGGTAGATTTACTAAGGGAGAAATGAATATTCAAAGAAGTTCGGATATTAAATTTATAATATGAATTTGTTTCATATTAAAACTCTAGGTTAAAATTAATGCAAATAAGATTCACATTAAGAACTATAGGTTCTATGAGACAGATATAATTAAATATGTGATATTTAATTAAACGATTAATTTAATTAATTATTTTTTTAATTTAATTTAATTAAGTTTGATTTAATTAAATTGCATTAAAATTATAGGTTATATGGGAAATTTTTAATCAATTATTGATTATATTAATTTAATTATAATTGATTAATGTTTAATTTGGAATTAATATTGTAAATTAATAAATCAGTTGTGATAACTGATGGTGAGGGACACGTGTATAGAGATACACGATTAATTCCTCCACTTCCCCTAATTGAACGAGTCTTACACGACTTAAGGAGGTTTTTTAGGCTAGTCGTTTAACGCAAGAAAACTCCTCCCTAGTTTTCTCTCTTGTTGCTCACTGTAATTTTCTCTTTAGAAGAAATTCCCTCTCCCACTCCCTCAGTAAATTGGCTCCCACAAGCTTCTCAACAAAAATCCCTAAGAACCCATATTGGTGGTTTAAGTGTGGTGGTGTTCACAAATTGTTGGGGAATTTTTCCAACAAGTTTTTTACACTTTTGGGGTTGTTGTAAAACACAAGAAAAGTTCAAGGAATTGGAGAATTCTTATTGATTCTTCAACGGTAGTAAGTTTTCTTGAACCCTATGACTTCTAGGATTGTAATCTAGATTAGATCTAGGTTTTGCATTTAAATCAGCATGCTTTCAGCCTTGTTTACAGTGGTTATAAATTAGTTTTATTGTTGTAACCTTATTGTCGCCGTACTAGTATTCCATTTGTTATTTAGTTTGAGGATTGGATCCCTGATTGTCTTCCGTTGCGTGAGGCTTTAATCCATACATGAAGCTACCTCGACACCTACTTCTATTTTTCCTATCATGCATGAAGAATTACATGAATTTAATTCAAAATCTAAGGAAGGTTCAAGTTCAAGCTTACTGACCTTGTCGGACTTGTCTTTTTGTTGTTTGATGGAAATATTGGCTATTCGAGGAATGAGAAGAATTTACCTCTTGTGCTTGCCATATGATGATTCCAACATACGTTGCCAAGCTCAAAATTACTTCTCTAGCCTCACTAGGTGTTCTGTCTAGTGCATCACCACAACTTGCTACACTGACCATCCTTCTATCTTTAGATGCTAATCCCTCGATGATGTGCAGAAGTAAGGACTCCTCGGATAGTGGGCAATGGTGAAGCGCACACAACCCATTGAAGCGATACCAATTCTTGTGAAATTCATCATTGGGTGCCTGGGTGATGTAGATGATTTCTCTGGTGACTATAGGGTCTCCAAGAGAGGGGAGATGACTCGGATTAGGAGCTGCTAAATCATGCATCATGTGCTCAGCCATGGGATTAACACGTCGAGGTTATGTTGATTTCATTGTTAAACTCTGGAAAAAAAAAGGAAAAGGCACAAAAACCTAAAAATGCTAGAATGCGCCCTTCCCCGACAACGACGTCAATTTGACGGGGGGAGTTTGCCGGCTCCTCGGGACAAATAAAATTTATAATTCCACGACACTACAACTATTTTTGTAGAAATAGTGGCTAGGGTCGAGGCTTTTGCGTTTGACACAACAGGGGGCTTTTTAAAAAGGTAGAGCAAATATGTAAATAAAATGTTGAATGTAAATAAAAGCTAAATAAGACAAACATGCAACAAAAAGGGAATGAAATAAATTCAATTTAGACAAGGATCGTTGGATTTGGGGTGAAATGATAAGGCAACCCTAATTCTCTGCCCAAAGATCAAAGCTTTTGTGGAGCAAGAACCCTTGTATAAAAAAAAATTAACACCTCCTTCAAAAATTTAGAATCAACCAAGAGAAAGGGCTAGAAATCGATTACCTCTTATGATCAAAGATCCAGAAGCAAGATTGGAAATCTTGTTCTAGATTGAGTCATTCCACAATCAAACGTGATCAAGGCTAGATTGAATGGCTCAACATGCATTCTGTCACAAGAATTGCAAGAAACTTAGAAAAAGGATTTCTAAGAAAAGTCTCAAACATGAGAGATCAAATTTCATTCATCTTAATCTGTCTTTTACGTGCTAGTATGTGGCTTTGTATAGCCTTTGTGTGAATGAAACCCCTAACCTTTCAAATCCCCAAAATAAAACCTACAAAGCATTCAGGACCATAATTGGCCTACAAATTAACTCCCCACTAATGAATCTAACCTTGAAACCACGTTTTGGAAGTCCAAAAGTTCAAAAAGTACAAACAAAAGTTGATGACTTAAGATATCAAATGTGTCTTCAAAATACGGGTGCTTGGAACACCGTGATTCTTATCATCTTCCCCCTCTTTGAAAGGATTCGTCCTCGAATCTGAAAGCTCTCCTTGTAAAGCAGCTTTGTAATTATCGTCTCGCTCTTGTTCAAACACTTGGATTGGAATGTCTTCTCTTGGATCAAATGTGAACATTTGGCATAGAACGTTCCTCTCCCATTGTTGTTGATATGAAATTTCAAACTTGATTATCCAACCTGTATTGATTGAACCATCAAAAACACTTGGAAAACAATCTTCACTCTCATGTTTCTTTTCACTTAAACACTTCTTTCACTGTCACTCATTTCTTTTTTAGTTTTCTCCTTTTCCTTCATTGTTTCACTTTTCACACTCTCCTTTCTTTTCTTACTTGCCACATTTTCCTCTCTTTTATCTCTTTTCTTACTTTTTCACATTTTCCTCTTATTCTTTTGTCTTCTCATCACTCTTCTCCTCACTATTGTCTAGAGATTTTGTCTCCACCTCATCTTGAACACATACTTCCTATACGTTGTTTTCCATAATAACCTCAACATTTGTCTCTTTCTCTTATAGATTTTGATGACCACCCCCATTTTGAATATGTTGGTCGCCATCATCTTGCGGTGCTAAACAATCTCTATCAATTTGATTGGATTGTGCAGCTTGAGCTTTCTTGGCTTGGTCTCTTAAATTCATCTCATTTCATATTTCAATATAATCATTCATGGCTTCACGTAACTTGACAAAATTATCTCGAACACCTTTCCAAAATTGAGCATCAAGTTTGTAGGTTTCACGACGTCTTCTTCTTTGGAAAAACATGGCTAACAAGAAGAAATAAACCTCACACACTCAACTCTCTGATTTTCACTCAGAACACTCGTGTTTATCACACAAAGGTAGGCTAATTGGGAAAGTGACTAAATGATGATATTGGGTAGGCTAATAGGTTCAAGCGATTCTTGTAATAGTGAGCTTTACAACACATCCAAGAAAAGATAATTATGAAACAACAACAAACTATAACAAAGAAAACAAAGATAGGATCAAACAAGGAAGGACACAAAGACAAGATGCCTTCTACGGAATAAAGAGAAAGCCCTAAATATGATGGAATTAGAATTTATGAAGCAAAGGAAACAAATTTTAAGGACAAATTCCTTAAAATCTGAAAAGAACAATGTATGAAGCAAATCTGGATTTTTTTCGGGTAAAACTGCACACTGAGATGGAATTCCAAAAACGAATGTTTTACATTAGGAATTTGAGTAAATTCCCTTCTTAACTTTGAAAGATAACATGTTGATCTAACTTTTTAATACAGGGGAAACGTCCAAATTCGGACTTTATGAACCACTTTGAATAGACATTAGATGCATTAAATTCTACCGTTAGGAATTTGGACAAACTCAACAAAATTTAATTGGAAACTAATATGTAGCACAAAAAATTAGTGCAATTTGATACTGTTTGAAAACAAATGGGCATGAATAATTCAAGAACTCAACATGAACAACTTCTGGATTTTTTTTACTTGTTTTTTTCTTTTTTTTCTTATTTTCAATATCTCAACGTGATCTTTAAGATGGGAATGAGATTAGAATCAAAAGATGAAGAATAATGGATGAGATGAAAGTAACAAAAAGAATGGATAAAACTTGAAAATAAAACAATGAACAATTCAAATGGAATATAGAATCAATTCTAGAGTAGGCCACAATGATGCAACCTAGGCTCTGATACCAAAATGATAAGGCAACCCTAATTCTCAGCCCAAAGATCCAAGCTTTTATGGAGCAAGAACCCTTGAATCAAAGAAATTAACATCTCCTTAAACAATTTAGACTTAACCAAGAGAAAAAAGGCTAGAAATCGATTACCTCTTATGATCAAAGATCCAGAAGCAAGATTGGAAATCTTGTTCTAGATTGAGTCATTCCACAATCAAACTTGATCAAGGCTGGATTGAATGGCTCAACATGCATTCTGTCACAAGAATTGCAAGAAACTTAGAAAAGGGATTTCTAAGAAAAGTCTCAAACATGAGAGATCAAATTTCATTCATCTTAATCTGTCTTTTACATGCTAGTATGTGGCTTTTTATAGCCTTTGTGTGAATGAAACCCCCAACCTTTCAAATCCCGAAAATAAAACCTACAAAGCAATCATGACCTTTATTGGCCTACAAAGTAACTCCCCACTATTTTAATCTAACCTTGAAACCACTTTTGGAAGGTCCAAAAGTTCAAAAATTACAAACAATAGTTAATGACTTAAGATATCAAATGTGTCTTCAAAATACAGGCACTTGGAACACCATGATTCTTATCAGGGTGTTATGCTTGAATAATTTGTTACTTAGCTTCCTAGGTTTCTCTAAACATCATTCCATGAAATTAATATGAACTCGGTATTGCTTTTCAGTTAGTTGGAGGACCCCCCTACACTAACCTGTGTTTAATTAATTAATCAAACCTAGAATCCTACAGCCAATATAATTAATTAATTTGATTGATCGCCCGCTATCTCGCATACATAGCCCAATGATCACCAAACTATATCTAACTAATCTAAAATAAACAACCTGAGATCTCGGGATCGCTCACATACATTAGCTGCTTTAAACTCGTGGGTTCAAAATTGCATTAATCAAATATAAACATAATTTAGATCCAATCAACACAACCCTTATCATGCTTCTTAGGCTTATCAAGAAGCTACACTAAACATGTGATATTAGTGAGGACTTGCCTCGACGTAGTGGCTATCTCAAATAACTGATAGAATGCAAAAAACTAATCTCCTGGAGTCATCAATTCTAAGATGTTAATAACATGCATTGGTTTAAACGAGATTGCATGAAAAACTCATAAAAACAACAAGGAACATCAAGTAGAAATCAGAAAACTCAGCCAAGCAACAATATATTCAAAGCATAATCTCAATCCAACGAATCAAATAAACTTAGCTACTCATAAAAAATGTAAAACAACAAATAAATCGAAAATAATACATAGGAACTGATCCTAAACGATCTACAAAACTCAGAAAACAGAAAAGGGGCAAAAAGAATCGTAAAAGTATGAAAAATGTAACCTAAGGCGGACTAAACCGAAGCCCTATATTTATAATAAACGTCGCAACGTCTCGACACCACGAATATTCTACTCTGCCTCGATTTCACGTCAACGTCAAGACGCCAGGGTCAGCGTCTCGACGTCGAGCCCTCTTCCTGTTGGGTTTTATGCCCTCAAACTTGTAGATAGTAAAGGAAACAAATTAATCAATCTCAATAAAGCGTTATTTGAGTGATTTAGTAATTTTGTTGTTGAATAATCGAGTTTTAATTAATAAACCCTAAATCCAATAAACTAAGATCCAAGGTTCTTTAAATGAATCTTGAACTAATATGTGGGGACATACGGGGATCAGTGTTCAAGTAACAACCTAAATGGTCTATAATATAGGGATAACGTTGGGTACCTTATCCTGGTGACACTATGTGATACGACCCACTTTGTATTCAATACAGATGCATTGATCCAAAGCATCCATGTAGGAGGTATGTGAGTGAGGGTATCCTATGCAATGAGTTTGCATAAGACCGGACCGCGAAAGAGTAGCCACTAGATGTAACGTCATTGGCTAGTTTAGGTTTCTATTTCAATAGGATGACCTAGGTAACTCAATCTCAAGCATGAGTTTGTTATGAATCCTTTTTCAGGCGGGATTGTCCTTAGATTTGTGTGGGTGAGAGTGGCCTGTTTGCCGACTCAATAATCCTACCATTTCAGGGGCAAGACCGAATGGGGGTTGGGAACATAATAGTACAAGATGGAATTCACTCCTTCCGCTATTGGGGTAAGTAGATATGTGTTCCCTTAAGGGCTGATTATGGGGCTTGAACAAAAGCGCCATATCCTCTCCTGGCCTGAAAGGGATTTCTGTTTAGTGGTTGGACCCTAAATAGGTTGTTCATTAAAGGGATCAGTGGTACTTAAGGATCCAGAGGTAACCCAGGGGTAAAACGGTAAGTTTTGACCCAGCTGGTGTTACGAACACTTGTGAAGGATTGACTTACTGTATTGGTCGATATCCGTGGACACAGAAATATTCTATAGTGAGAAGAGTGCAATTGTGCGTCTTTAGTGGAGTGACCCACAATTAACGAATGTTGATTAACTTGGTTAATGAGTTTAACCAGTTAATCTCGTATCGTTGGAACTTCTGATCTGTAGGTCCATTAAGTCCACCTGCTAGCTCGTAACGGATACTGAGATAATATAGTCTTGAATAATAAGAGGATTTTATGTAATTGTATTTGATACAATTAATATAATGTATGGAGATACATTATAATATAAGTTTAATGAGAGAATTAAACTTTATAATAAAATTAATTTTGGATGTAATTCAAAATTAAATAATGAGAGAATATGAATTTAATTAAATATGTGATATTTGATTGATTCATGAATTAATTCATTGAGAAATAATTGATTTAATTTAGTTTGGTTAAATGTGATTTAATCAAATTAAAACTATAGTTAATAATTAATGTACATTTGATGCACATTAACACTATAAATTAAATGAGAGAGATAAACTTGAATATGATTCAATTGTAATATTAATTAAGTATTTGATATTTAATTAATATGGGAATCAATTAATTGTGAATTAATTGAATGACCAGTTTAATTCAATTAAATATGATTTAAATTGAATTAAATACTTTATATTATAATTAATTAATATTTAATTGATTGACAGCCAAGATCGTTTTGATTAGATCCAACGGTCTAGATCAAGTAGGGTAATAATTCCCTCCCCACTTATCGTACAAGGGAGAGGAGTTCCCCAACTGGAGTTCTTTCATTTGCTCACACATAGCACCGAGAACGTGAATGTTCTCTGCTCTCTCTCTCTCAACCAAAATACAGCAGTAGATCCTTGCTGAAATTTTTCCCTTCAACACCAAAAGGATCCCACAATCCTAATCTCATATCCCAAGAGGATAGTCGGTGTTCGCTTGTGGTCATGTCTTGATCGAAGAAGGAGCATAGTGCTGATTTCACTTCAAATCATGTAAGTTTCTTGGATCTAAAATAGTTTTAGATTTATTAACGCATGCTTAATTTGTATTCATAGGAAATAGTTTTCTGTTTTGCCCAATGTACTGGTTTTCTATTTAATTGAAATTAAATCACGCTCGGTGTAAACCACTTCCGCTGAGGACTCAATTCCTTCACTTCCAACCTTGCTGCCTTTGTTCTCGGTCTTTCTCAGTATTGTGCTCCAACTTTTGATTTTTGGTGTAGTTCTTCAACCCCGTTTCGATCCACTTTGGTCATCTCACCTCCTCCTTGTCCAAGAGCATCGAGATGGCTCCAAAACTCCGTAATTGGCCCGAATTAACACCAATTTATGTGGTTGACTCACAATGTCACCTATGCTCAAAGTACCTACAATAAATACAATTAAAGCATAAAATTCCTCTAGCAAGCTTAGATTAGAGGTAATAAAATAGCACAAATAAGTTTCTATCAAGTAGGTAGTGGTTGGATCGTCCACAGGAAAATAGAGTTTCTATTTAATTTTGGAATTCTTGTCGGTAACCAAAGGGGGGTTTGTCACGAACCAAAGAAAAATAAAATGCAAGGGAAAATAAATGAAAATTTGAAAATAGAGAAATAGCATGCAACAAAATTAAGCAACAAAAAATAATGGAAAAACAATCAAAAGATGGGATTGTCGGATCGGGCAATTCTAGAAATGTTCATTCACTCAGTATCTTCATACATTATCTTAATTGTATCAAATACAATATATTTCCCTTAACGAATTTTAACACACTTCAAATTCTATTGAAGACTATTTAACCTCATAGCCCTTTACGAGCTAGCATGTGGACCTAATGGACCTACAGATCAGAAGCTCAAACGATACGAGACTAATTTGCTAAACTCATTAACCAAGTTAGTCAACATTCGTTAACTGTGGGTCACTCCACTAAAGACCCACAGATGCACTCTTCTCATTGTAGAATATTTTTGTGTCCACGGATATTGAACAATAACAGTAAGTCAATCCTTCACGAGTATTCGTAATGCCAACTGGGTCAAATTACTGTTTTACCCCTAGGTTATCTCTGGATCCTTAACTACCACTGATTTCTCTAATGAAAAATCTGTTTATGATCCAATCCATAAACAACAGTTCTTGTCGGGTCAGGAGTGTAGGGATAATAACCCTATGCAGCAGAAGACGTCAGAGACCTTTTTCGAATTAAACGCCAATTGGGATACCAATACGACGACAAATAATTTTACAGCAGAAAAAGCTAAATATATCATGTTGTAAACAGTTATATAAGCATGTTGAATCAAGAGGAGAAAAACCTAGATCTAATCTAGATTGGATCCTAATGATCTTAGATTAAGAAATACCTACCATAGATGAAGTTCTTGATCGTTTCGCCTAATTCCCTTCAATTTGCAGTAAAAACCAGCAGCCTTAAAGATCTTTCTTCGCTGCAAATCTCCCACGAACACAACCAAATGTTCTGCATCGGTATCCTCCTAGAGAATGGAATTGAGAGGTTTGTGGGAACCAAAAGAAAATTCTTGGGAATTCTTGGTGATTTGTTCTCTGTATTTTCTTTGGAGGAAAAACGTAGAGAGACCTTCTTTGAGAGAGAGATATGTGAGATTCTGAGAGATTTCTTAGAGAGAGTGATCAACCAACTAATTCAAGAAGAGAGATTTTCGTGAAAACGCCAACTCCCTCTATTATTCCTCTCCAACGTGCAACCCCTTGAGAGAGTGGGTGGAGGAATTCTTATCAGTTACAAATAACTGATAAGAATATTAATTAATTATTAAATAAAAACTATTATTAATTAATCAAATAATAATTAAGATTACTAATTAATCTTAATATAATTTACATAAATCACATTTATGTAAACATTCCACATAACCTATAGTTTTAATGTAATATAACTAAATCAAATTTAATTTAATTAAATTAAAACTAAAATATTAATTAATATTATAATTAAATATCATATACTTAATTATATATCTCTCACATAAACTATAGTTTTAATGTACATCAAATGTGCATTAATTATAACCGGTAGTTTTTAATATGAATCCAATTCATATTTCAAACTTAACATTCGAACACCTTCGAATGTTCCATTCCCCCATAGAATTTTACCTCAACGCCCCTAATGAGCTAACGGATGGGACCTAATAGACCTACAGATCAGAAGCTTTTTGAACGTCTTGCAAGAACTGCACATCAACATTCCACTTGCAGAGGCATTAGAAAAGATGCCTAGTTATGCAAAGTTCTTGAAAGACATTCTGATGAATAAACGACCATGGAAAGAGTTTGAAACTGTTGCGTTGACAAGCGAATGTAGCACAATACTTGCCAATAAGCTTCCACCAAAATTGAAAGATCCTGGAAGTTTCACGATTCCTTGTTCAATAGGAGGAATCGATGTTGGCAAAGCATTATGCGACCTAGGCGAAGAAGCAAGACCGACTACTGTTTACAAGTGCCTAGGGATCAGAGAAGCAAGACCGACTACTGTCACATTTCAATTGGCAGACAGATCTGTAGTTCACCCAGAAGGAAAAATCGAAGACATTTTGGTAAAGGTTGACAAGTTTATTTTTCCTACAGATTTTATCATACTAGATTATGAAGCTGACAGAGAAGTTCCCATTATCTTGGAAAGACCATTCCTTGCCACCGGCCAAACATTGATTGACCTACAAAAAGGAGAACTGACAATGCATATGAACGATCACAAAGTGGTTTTTAATGTTCTCTCTTCATTAAAATACCCTGACGACAACAAAGAATGTGACATAGTAGCTCGCACAGATGTATGCTTTCCGCAGGAAATTCTACACTCAAATGCGTTCAACTCCATGAGAGAAGAGAACAAGGAAGAACAGGTGGAAAAAATTGCATCCTAGCGCAACATGAAGAAAGAATCCTCACCTTGCCTTCCATAGCGCAACCCCCTGCGCTAGAACTCAAGCCATTACCAACGCATTTGAAGTACTGGTTTTTAGGAGAAAAAGAATCACTCCCCGTTATCATTTCATCGAAGCTCAATCCATCACAAGAGCACCTTTTGATGCAAGTCCTCGCAAAGCACAAAAAGGCCATTGGATGGAGTCTAGCAGATATTAGGGGAATTAGCAACTCATACTGCATGCATTAAATTCGGTTGCTAGATGAATCCAATGAATTTATCGAGCGACAAAGAAGGCTAAATCTGGCGATGATGGAAGTCGTGCGAAAAGAGATTATCAAGTGGCTCGACGCAGGAGTAATTATCCCATTGCAGACAACAGATGGGTGAGCCCAGTGTAATACGTGCTCAAGAAAGGCAGAATGACAGTAATAACCAACGCAAACAATGAGCTGATTCCATCTCGCACAACTACAGGATGGCGCATATGCATGGATTACCGCAAGTTGAACGCAATTACTAAAAATGATCATTTCCCTCTTCCATTCATTGATCAGATGCTGGATCGAACTTGCGGGACAAACATATTATTGTTTTCTTGATGGGTACTCTGGGTAAAATCAAATTACCATTGCGCCAGAAGACCAAGAAAAGACTACTTTCACCTGTCCATATGGCACCTTTGCGTTCAGAAGGATGTCTTTTGGGTTGTGTAATGCGCCTGGAACATTCCAAAGATGTATGATGGCCATCTTTTCAGATCTACTAGAAAAATCCACGACTTCTCAGTTTATGGGAAGTCCTTCGCAGATTGTCTAATGCAGTTGGAACAAGTGTTAGAGAGATGTGAAGAGACTCACCTAGTGTTGAATTGGGAGAAATGCCATTTTATGGTGGAAGAAGACATCGTCCTAGGCCATCGCATATCAAGCGCAGGAATTGAAGTCGACAAGGCGAAAATTGATGTTATAGAAAACTTGCCACCACCAACCTCTGTAAAAGGAATTCAAAGCTTCTTGGGACATGTAGGATTCTCTCGCAGATTCATCAGGAACTTTTCGCATATTATGAAGCCACTATGCTCTTTGGTAGAAACAAATAGAAAATTTGAATTCTCAGAGGAATGCGCCAAGGCATTCAAAGATTTGAAGCTTGCGCTAGTTAGTGCACCCATTCTCGCAACTCCAATTTGGAAGGAACCTTTTGTCTTAATGTGCGACGTAGTGACGTGGCAGTTGGAGCAGTCCTGGCACAGAAAAAGGAAAAGATTTTGCACCCTATTCATTATGCCAGTAGAACATTGAATGAAGCACAAACCAATTACACAACAATCGAGAAGGAATTATTGGCGGTTGTGTATGCTTTTGACAAATTGTGTGCTTATTTAATTGGCTCCAAAGTCATTGTCTACACAGATTATGCGGCAATAAAATATCTAATCACAAAAAAAGATGCGAAACAAAGATTGATTAGGTGGATCTTATTGCTGCAAGAATTCGATCTAGAGATCAAAGACAAAAAGGGGAGTGAGAATTTGGTCGCAGATCATTTGTCACGCTTGGAGAATCCCGAGAAGGTAGACGCGTCAGAAATCCCTATCGTAGAGGAATTTCCCGATGAAAAGCTTTTGATGATTAAAGATGATGAGCCTTGGTTTGCGGACATCGCAAACTACCTTCCCGCAGGGGTCTTACCTGAGGAATATTCGGCGCAACATTGTAAGAAATTCTTTCATGAATTAAAATTTTATTTATGGGATGACCCTTATCTCTATCGTAGGGGACTTGACCAGATCAATATATCCTCCTCGCAGTTGACTATGTCACAAAGTGGGTAGAGGCAGTCGCTTGCACTAAGAACGATGCGGCGATCGTGGCAAAGTTCTTTAAAAAGAATATTTTTACAAGATTTGGTGTGCCACGCAGACTTATTAGTGATGAAGGGACCCATTTCATAAATAAGGTCATGAATAAGTTGTTGCGAAAGTACAATGTTAAACATAATATCACAAAAGCTTACCACCTACACATCAATGGACAGGTCGACGTATCGAATAGGGAGATTAAGAAAAATGTTGAGAAAGTTGTTAGCACAAGCAGGAAAGACTGGGCACAACTCCTAGATGATGTGTTAGGGGCATACCGCACAACCTTCAAAACACCCATAGGAACATCTCCATATGCGTTGGTTTTTGGCAAGACTTGTCATTTGCCCTTGGAATTACAACACAGGGTGCATTGGCTAATGAAACGTCTAAATTTTGATGTAGACATGGCATGAGAAGAACAATTGCGTCATCTGTCAGAATTGGAAGAATTTAGAAGTTGTGCATATGAGAATGCCAAGATCAGTAGAGAAAAGCAAAAACAATGGCATGACCTAAAAATATGCAAGAAGGATATTCGAGAAGGTATGAAAGTATTATTATTCAATTCTCGCTTACGTCTCTTTCTAAGAAAGCTAAAATCTAGATGGTCGGGCCCATATACTATCCATAAGGTATATCCATATGGGGCAGTGGACCTACATTGAAGGGACCTTGGACGAGGTAATTGAGATTATTCTTCTGAAAGATCTACCTTAAAGGAGCAAGACAAAATAGGTCCAGGACAAAAAGTGCTCTCAGTTGCGTCAGGACCTAGTGCAAGGTAAGAGCATAATAGGTTAGAAGTTGTAATTATTTATTTCTTTCTGCATGTTTATTTTATTGCGTTAGTATTTTAGTAATCTAGATCACATTGCATGATTGGAGCGCATTAGTTGTGTAAGCATTTTGATAGAATCATTGCATTAGTAGCTGTTGTTGCGACAAAACCTTAGAAGGGAAATCCAATTGCATGTCCCAATCCATCTGTATTTCTCTCGCGTTAGAGGCGCAGCCGTAATCATGTTTGCATTTAATGAGCCACACTAATCCCTGTCTTTGCACAATAACCAAGGCAGCCGCCCACATTCCCCCATGTTAATCATGACTACGTGGGTTGCGAAAATGCATCATTACATAGGGTAGCCAAGCCTTGTGTTAGCTATAAAAAGGGTGTGCCTTCTCTCTCTCAAACTTCATCATCTTCATCATCTTCAAACCCTAAACCCTTTCTTGCGAAACCCTCTCTCTCTCTTCACCATGTCGGATTCACAAAACCTATCAGTTGGCAGATACGCAGACGAAGCTTCCCCCATCATCACCTGAGGTTCAAGGACCGTTCAAAGATGCGACAACCGAAGAGGAGACAAGGCGTGATCACGAGGAAACCGAGGAAAACGAGCTCATCGACCTTGAGCAACCACCCATCTCCACTACCAACCCACCAGATGTGCCCGATATTGCACCTTTCGACATTTCTACTTTCGCCATACAACCAGTCACCCTTCAACCAGCCCTAAACATCTCCACCCCTCGAAACCTAACCCCATTTCCATCACCCTTCCTATCTGTCCCCCTTATTCTTCCACCACCAGACTCCTCAACTTCACTCGCATCCGACTCTGTCCCTTCATCTTCTTCTCCTTCCGCAAGTATTTCCCACCCACCATCTACCTCAACGCCATCCACTTCGCCGCAGTTCTCTGAGCGGGAAGTGACCGCATGAAACTCCCTGATGGGAGAATTGGGGGAAGAAGGCGAAGCCATTCATCTGCAGGAAGCGCAAGAAAAGGTTGTCGCAGAAGAAAGCGCACGCAAAGCCTCCACAGATGCAAATGCGGCGAAAGAAAAAGAGGGCTCTCGCAAGCAGGTGGAAGATCCGGATGCCGCAGAACTCGCCGCAACCAACTTAGCAAATATTGCGATAGCCATGGAAATTGAAGTCTCTGATTCCGAGGATTAGCTTCCCCTTACTCATCGCTGCAACATCCAGTTCACAAGGATAGTCATCCATAAACCTTCTGAAAGGCCTGCGACAGCCCCAAGCAAGTAGTGGAAAGCGCCTACCGCATCCAAAGGCAAAGAAAAGGTGGGCGTAAGTAAAGAGAAGGTGAGCGATACTTGGGGCAAATTTCAAGAAGAACGTGGCTTTAGCTACACCCTCCTGCAAACGATGACTGAACAGATCTCCTAGCACAAATGGGAAAACGTCTGCCAAAACCCTCGCAGGTACGCCCCTGCGATAGTCCATGACTTCTACAGGGCGCAATGGCACGATGAAGTCGACAAAGTCTTGGTTAGGGGCCACACTGTCGCATTTTCCTCCGGGCACATCAACAATGTATACGAGCTGTGATATATTCCTGACGTAGAAGGAAGGAAATGCGCTCCTTGACTGCCTAGATGATGACTTCCTGAGTGCAATACTTCTTGTGTTGGCTAGACCTAGGGCCAAATGGGATGGGTACGAAGCTGCAAGGACCCTCAAATCGCAACGGCTAAACTTTGAGGCGACTTGCTGGATGCATTGGGTGAAAAATTGCATCATGCCCACAACGCATGATGCCACACTAAGCCTTCAATGGGTAATTTAGGTTTATTGCATTATGCACGGCACCCCAATCGACTTGGGCCAAATCCTCGTCGAAACATTGTGCTAAACCGCCGCAAAACCTAAAGGCACAATGTTTTGCCAAGACCTTGTCACATCTTTATGTCGCCCATCAGATCTCGTGCCCGTAGTAGACGAAGAAATCCAAACTATGCAGAAGGATTTCAACGACCTATGGTGGACGCGTGTAACCAGCACTTGCAATAAACCTACGCCTACGCCTGAAGCACCAAAGAAAACTTGCCACCACGCCTACGCCAAAAGCACCAAACCCTCTGAACCTACGCCTACGCCTGAAGCACCAAAGAAAAAGAGGCACAAGCAAACCGCAGGCTGAAATCCACCACGAGCTGCAAGAACCCCTCAAGCTCCTTTTTCAGCGCAGGAAAACACTTTTTGCGCCCAACCTCAGGGATACTTGTCGCAATCGCAAGAAAACTTGCCACCACCTCCACCGCCACCATCACCGCCCATTGACCTGTACCCACCTCCTCCGCAACCCATTGAAGACTTGAGATCAGAAGAAGTTTTGGAAGGATCTTTGCCTAGCCCTCCTCGCAACAATAAAATACTTGTGCCAACACCAACGCAACACGCAGCATCTACGAGCACAAGTCAACCTGCGGTTGATCTAACAATTGATGTAAACAAAGCCCTTATCTTTTCCTAGATGCGGCAAATAATTCAAGAGGTCGTAGAGCCCTTGCGAT
The DNA here is from genome assembly GCA_036850905.1 of Luffa acutangula. NCBI lineage: Eukaryota > Viridiplantae > Streptophyta > Magnoliopsida > Cucurbitales > Cucurbitaceae > Luffa > Luffa acutangula. The sequence goes on from CM072098.1 coordinate 24,580,663, forward strand.
TGCAACAAGAGCGAATGTGCCAACAACAGGAGTTGATGCGCCAGCAACAGTTCGAACTATCCCAAAGGGTCAACGACTTAGTCCTTTTCCTCATGCGATGGACTGAAGGTTTTGGCCGCTTGCCAGTCACGCCCAACCTATTTGCTCGACCAGTTGGACAACAAAGACCTCCTGGCGCAGGTCCATCACAAATGTGTGGAATCATGCCTCCCCCTGCGCCAACGGACCCAAGAAAACCTCCACCTCCACCACCGCAAGCATAGAAGTCACTAACTTAATTTTCTTACTTTCTTTTGTTCCCTTTAAATGTATGCGTCCTTGTTTTATAATTATGTATCACATTACATTAATATATCTCGCTATTTCTCATCGTAATTTTCTCTCTCCCTTAATATAATATCTTTATCTAGCAAATTCTCTGTGTTAGCTCCTTTGTTTTCTGTCTCCCATAATTTAGGTGAGCTTCATCATAAAATGTCGCCATTCTGAGAGGCAAGAGATGGAATAACTAAGGATTTTTTAGCTTTTTAATGAGTATTGAGCCTAGTTGGTGATGAGCTTGAGGCAAGGGTATACTGCACCATAAAGTGGGTCATCCCATGCTTAAGAGCTTATGACTGTAAGGCTACTTTAAGTCTGGTAAATAATGTTATAAACCCCTTTAAAAATATGTTTTGAAATGTCTGATAATAGAGCTAGGCTGTGGTGAGTTCTTAGAATTAAGTTGAAAAGTGGTGATTATTTGTCCCTGCTGAAGGAATCATTTTGCTGCAGCAGAGCTTGGTTTTGCAGAGTGCTCAGGTAAAGGTTAAAGGTAGTGTTGGATTGTCTGGTTTGATTAAGCTAAATCTTTGTCTAAAGTTTTGAGATTCTTGAAGGAAGATTGGTTAGTATTGCTCGGGACGCGCAATAATTCAAGTTTGGGGGTATGATAACTGCCCAAAAGGTAGTTATTTAGGCTCCATTTATATAAGGATTTGTGTGTCTTTAATGCTTAATAGGGTTGGTTTTATAGAGATATTACATGATTTAACCCATTTGGAAGAATGGAAGCTTTGGAAATCACTTTGTGCAGATTATGCTGCTGAGCGACTGGAAGGAGCAAATTCTATGCTGCAGCAAAACTGGGAGCAGAAACTGCCACATCACAGCTCGTTAGCCAACTTCATGAACCGACTTCTATTGAGATATTTTCGGGATAAAGGATCAAGGAGAGCCTTACACGTGTCCTAGTTGACCTAATTCAAGCCTCCCATCCTTCTATAAAAGGAAGTAGCCGTCAAAGTCAAATTCATTCCATGTTTTCCCTTGGAAGCCAAATAGTGTAGAGATTGAAGATTATCAAGAACACCATCACCCGCAAGCTGATTAGGGAGTTTATTTTCCTTCTTAAATTGTGGTTGTGGACATGCATACTCAGATTGTAATTCGTATTCCCATGCCTATTATGAACTAAGTAGCTAGGGTGTTGGTTAGGAATAATGTAATTACTGTGCTTCATCTCTAGTAATAAATTGACTATAGCATTTTGGTTAATTGTTGTGCTTATTCTTATTTTATGCCCGCCTGACCAGCCGGTATGGATAGCTCTCTCTAGTTTCAGGGATGATTTAGAGAGTGTGTGGCAATTCTCCACATTACGATCATTGTGTATTGGTGAACGCCAGTGACTGAGCTAGGGATAGCCAGTTGCCTAGTGCCTGATCGGTCGCACTTCATTGGGGTTGAAACACATCCCAAAAGATTCGGAGTTCCGGGAGGAATCCGCTAATAATACTGCGGGAAATGCATGATCAATAATATTGCTAGAGCATATTTTATAACAATCACTAAAACCTAACCAGCGCCTGTCTTTAATCTGTCTATCTATTTGTTTATTCGTTGTTCTGTCATTTATTTTGCTTCAGCATAATTCCGATAAAACCCAATCATTTTATTATTCTTGAAACCATTAGACAAATTGCACAAAATAGATAAAGTGAAAACTCATTCAGACCTTGGATTGATAAATATTACTTGCTGCAGACTGTGTATACTTGCACGGGAATTCTAGAGTTTTTTTTATACTATATTTTTACTCACTCTAGGAACCCAACAATGACCTAGGTAACTCAGTCTTAATCCTAAGTGAGCATTCAAGTCTAAAATAATTATTCAAATCGAATGTTAACCTCAATAGCAGAACATGTGTATAAATTAGAAGTACTCATAGATCCTCTGAAACCAATAATAAAACCATTGTTCTACCCTCGAGAAAAGGTTAAACTAAATACGTCAAAAAACAAAATTATAGATGAAATTGATAAGAAATTAAATGCATTGAACTTAGGAGGAGAAACCTCAAATCAAATAAACGTCCTTAATGATAGTGACGTAGATTCAATAATAGAACAATTCGTAGCCATTCAAGCGGAAGAATCTCAAGGTCTAAATCGAATTAGAACAAATCCAAACGATAATTTTTTGACCAATTCTAAAGTTAATCTAAAAACCGTCACAAAATTAGAAAATAAACTTTAGTCATATAATCTTGAATAAGTCTATGCTAAATCCCCTCTCCCGAGCAAGAATTAATACTTAGATCATCCAATTAATGGCCAATTAATTGGAAGTATTAAATCAAGATTACAAACATAATAACCATTGCACAACTTAAACCATAAATCAATCCATAAACTAAATCAACTACATCAATCCCTAAGCTACAAGTTTAGCTACTCATACATGTCATTACAAGCTCAACTAAACATGAAAAAGCCATAAAATCTAGCTAGAGAGAAGTAAAAGGAAAGGAAACACTTAATGTCGTCGATCCCGGCACGTCCCCGTCTCGATATCCATGCCACCAAGTGAGATTCTCGGTCCTCGTCCTTGCTTCAGCTCCCACAGTAGGTCTCTAATCGAAATTAGGGTTCAATTCTCTCAATTTTGCCTCCCCCCATCCGTAGCAAGAAAAGAAAGTTAAATAGGAAAATCTGCCGATAGCGTCGAGACGCTGCCTCTTAAACGCGCGTTCTGATTATGGAAAAATTGAGAGCGTCTCGACGCTGTGATGCTGCCGCCTATTGTAATTAAGGAAAACCAGCGTCGAGACCCTCCAAGAGTAAAACCCAACATCAATAACAAGGTGAATGGGAAAAATGCCTAGAGTAAGTGGGAGCGGGACACATGTCAATGTATCCCTCGGTCTCCGTCCCTAGTTTGCACCGTGAGAGTCATATGATCCGCCTGCAGGTTGTCCTGGCGCAACCATCCCTTTGGAGGGTCTGATCATAGGATTCAGAACATCGTGAACTCCTGAATAGGATAGGGTCACTTAGGCTAATCACCAACAGTTGTCTTTCCCTTCGGTAGCCTGTTGGCGCGTGCCTCTAAGATCTTAAAGTGGGAGGGTTACACTTTCGGGGATGAATTAAATGTGTTAACTAACCCTTGATCGAACAACGGTAACTAAACATTAACGGAATATGAGTTATTCTGGTGTTAGAGTTTGGTTGGGATTGTCTCAATTCAGAGGAGGAGTAGCTGACCACCCTTCGGTGGCTGTATTTCTAAACCTTTGAATATCGTTGCAAAAACTTAATGAATAGTTTTATAGGGTTTCTTTGATTGCTTATTTGTTTTTGCAGAATTTGATTGGATTATTTGTAATGGGTTAGTGCAATTAATAATACAAGTAATTTGTTACTTCAGCAATTATATAATAATTTTATGTGTATCGTCTTACGTCATTTTATAAATAACGGTAATACAACAAGCTTAAACGAAAAATTGTGGTAAATAAGTCTAGGATTATTCTTAATTGAGGAATGTCCCCATGCCCCATATGTTTAATTCATTAAGAATTTTTCTTGGTGAATATGACATAGAACCTTGCGTAGCAAAAAGAGAACTTGTTCAATACCGTAATTTTCATTTACCTGTCTTGAAAAAATGATTAGTGAAGGATAGTGATTCTCCCTGAATACTTGATTCCGGGGCCACAAATCACGTGTGTTCTTCTTTTAAAGGAATAAGTTCCGGGCAAGAGCTTGTTGCCTGTGTAATAACTCTCAAAGTTAGAGTTAGAGAGGTTATTTTGGCTATATCAGTGGGGAACATTACGTTATTTTTCTCAGTGGGAGAAAATACATATTATTAGATAATATGTATGTAATTCCTAAGATCAAAAGAAATTTGAATTTTGTGTCTTATTTTCTGGAACAATGTTACTCTTTACCTTTCTCTGCTAACACAGTTTTATTTCAAGAAAGGGAGTTGACATTTGTTTAGCTTCACTGGAAAGTAACTTAAATGTTTTAAGACTAATCAAGAGTAAAGCAGTGATGTGGAATTTTCCTTACTGCAAGCGCACGGGTCAAGTAATAATAAAGTGTTCGTATAAACGAGTGTCGTCTTCTGGATTGGATTTCTAAGCTAAATCAAGTATTGCGAATTATCTTGCTCAATTTTATTTAGGGAACACAAAGTGATGATTGATTGAAAGAAAACTAGATCAAAACAAACAAACAGTGGATATGCAATTGAGAAAACACTTAGGGAATTGATTTCGTCAATTTAGTCTAGGATTGATTTTAAGGAAGAAGTTATTATGCACAATGGAATTATGAGCCTAAGAACCTTTAATCACAACTACCTCTCCCGAGTATAATCGATTCTCATGCAAATTAACCAACTATATATCCCTATCTAAGTTTATTAACATGCAAAGCAATGAGATCTTTTGACCAATTCTAAAGTTAATCTAAAAACCGTCACGAAATTAGAAAATAAACTTTAGTCATGCAATCTTGAATAAGTCTATGCTAAATCCCCTCTCCCGAGCAAGAATTAACACTTAGATCATCCAATTAATGGCCAATTAATTGAAAGCATTAAATCAAGATTACAAACATAATAACCATTGCACAACTTAAACCATAAATCAATCCATAAACTAAATCAACTACATCAATCCCTAAGCTACAAGTTTAGCTACTCATACATGTCATTACAAGCTCAACTAAACATGAAAAAGCCATAAAATCTAGCTAGAGAGAAGTAAAAGGAAAGGAAACACTTAATGTTGTCGATCCCAGCACGTCCCCGTCTCGATATCCATGCCACCAAGTGAGATTCCTGGTCCTCGTCCTTGCTTCAGCTCCCACAGTAGGTCTCTAGTCGAAATTAGGGTTCAATTCTCTCAATTTGGCCTCCCCCCATCCATAGCAAGAAAAGAAAGTTAAATAGGAAAATCTGCCGATAGCGTCGAGACGCTGCCTCTTAAACGCGCGTTCTGATTATGGAAAAATTGAGAGCGTCAAGACGCTCTTATCACAGCGTCTCGACGCTGTGATGCTGCCGCCTATTGTAATTAAGGAAAACCAGCGTCGAGACCCTCCAAGAGTGGCGTCTCGCGCTGATGGGCAGAATGCCCTCTCTTGGCTCCTTGTTGCTTGAACTTTCCGGTTCTTTGGCATATTTTCTCGTCTCGACCACCCGATTAACTCAAATTCCACGTTTTAGCTCTAATCAACGCTTTCCTACAAAATAAACAATTAAGTGCAATAAAATGACCAATAAATCATAAAAGACTAGCTAAATTAAATAAGTAAAACTAACTAGCTATGCTCGCTATCCAGCAGTCATGAACACTGAGTTATTTAAGACTGCTACTACTCAATATGAAAACAGGTAAAGGATTTTTCGTAAGGGAAAATACCTTTCTTTGGTTTTAAGGTTGACCATATTATTCTCAATTTGATTGGGAGATTGGTCAAGAGTGAACTTCTAAGTGAGTTAGAAGATGACTCTCCACTACCTTGTAAGTCATGCCTTATGGGCAATATGATTGATAGGTCTTTTACTGGAAAAGATCTAAGAGCCAAAGAACCCTTGGAGCTTGTACATTTAGATCCTTGTGGTTCAATATGTTAAAGTAGTGGGAGGGCATGAATAATTCATCTCTTTTTTATGATTATTCAAAGGTATGAATAACTTTACCTAATGAAACTTAAGTCTGAAGCTCTTGAGATATTCGAAGGGGCTTAGGACTGAATTTGAAAACTTGTTAGGTGAGATGATAAAAACACTTCGATCTAATCAAAGTGTTGAGTATAGGGATTTGAGATTCCAAGACTAATTGATAGTAAATGGGATCACACCCTATATCTCATTTAGGAGAAATAGAATCCTATTGGATATAGTTCATTCCATGTTGAGCTATGCTCAATTGTCTGGCTCGTTTGGAGTCATGTAGTGTTGACTACATTGCATACTGCAGTAGACAACCACAAAGTAAACGAGAAGTGGATACTTCTTCAATTCACAAAAGAATAAAGAATTTGTATCGACAAATGCTAAATTCTCAAAAGAAGTCCACATAAAAAATCATAAACCACAGAGTAAAGTCGGTTTAAGTAAGTTAACTGATGAAGCTACAGTAACATCCACAAGAGTTGTTGATGAAGCTGGTTGTTCAACAAGAGTTGTTGATGGACCAGTGCATCTGGTCAGACACATCCATCTCAATAGTTGAGAGTGTCTCGATGTAGTGGGAGAATTGTTTTATAACCTGAACGTTACATGGGCTTGATTGAAGCCTAGGTCATCATACCTGATGATGGCATAGAGGATTCATTTTTTTTAGAAAGAAAATGAATGATGTTGACAACGATCAGAGGATTAAAGCCATGAACCTAGAAATGAAGTCTTTTGTATTTGACTTCCATCTAGGATCTTGTAGAACTGCTTGATGGATAACACCTATTAGTTACAAGTGGATTTACAAGAGGAAACGAGACATTCATGTCTTAACAAGAAGGGTTCATATTGTTGGGTTTTATGCCCCAAAACTCGTAGATAGTGAATGTAAACAAATTGTACACTTGTTTCAATAAAGTGTTATTGAGTTTCAACAATAAAGTGTTATTGTTAAATATTGCACAATTTGACCCAAATCCAATAAACTAAGATCCAAGGTTGTTTAAATGTGACTTGAACTAGTATGTGGGGACATACGGGGATCGGTGTTCAAGTAACAACCTAAAAGGTACAAGGATAAGGTTGGGTACCTTATCCTGGTAACACTATGTGATACGACCCACTTTGTATTCGTTACAGACGTATTGATCCAAGACGTCCATGTAAGAGACATGCAAGCGGGGGTATCCTATGCAATGAATTTGCATAAGACTGGACCACGAAATAGTAAATCACTAGATTTAACACCGTTAACTAGTTAGGTTACTGTCTCAATAGGATGACTAGGTAACTCAGTCTTAATCCTGAGTGTGTCATGAACTCCTTCTCACGAGGGATTGTCCTTTGATTAGTATGGGTGAGAGTGGCCTGCACGTCGACTCAATAAGTCTACCTTCTTGGGGACAAGACCGAGTGGGGGGCTGGGGACATGACAACATAAGATGGAATTCACTCATTTCCGCTACTAGGAGAAGTAGATGAGTGTTCCCTTAAGTGGTGACTCCGGGTCTTGAACAAAGGGATCCCGCCCTTTCACTGGCCCGAGAGAGACTTTTTGTTTACTGGTTGGACCATAAGCAGGTTGTTCATTAGAGGAGCACTGGTACTTAAGGAGCCAGAGGTAACACAGGGGTAAAACGGTAATTTGACCCAATTGTAGTTACGAACACTCGTGAAGGATTGACTTATCGGTATAGGTCTATATCCGTGGACACAAAAATATTCTACAGTGAGAAGAGTTCAGTTGTGGGTCTTTAGTGGAATGACCCACAGTTAATGAATATTGGTTAACCTGATTATTGAGTTTAATCTATTAACCTCATATCATTGGAGCTTCTGATATGTAGGTCCATTAGGTCCTCATGCTAGCTCGTAAAGAGTAATTAGGAACAAATATATCTTGAGAGAATTTGAATAGTTCAAATTCATATTGGGAATTAAGTTAATTGTATGAGATACAAATTAATATAATGTATAGTGATGCATTAAAATATAAAGTCTAATTTGAGATTAAACTTGAGTATATTGAGAGATCAATATATTTGAAAGAGTTCAAATATATGTCTAATTAAATATATGGTATTTAATTAGAAGATGAATTAATTAATTATTCAATTTAGTTTAAATTAAATGAGATTTAATTAAACTATAGTCTATGAGAGAATAAATATTTGAAGGAGTTCAAATATTAATATGAATTTGATTCATATTAAATTTATAGGATATAAGAGAATTTGAAGGAGTTCAAATTTTAATATGAATTTGATTCATATTATAGATTTAATTAATTGAAGGCCTGAAATTAAATATATGATATTTAATTGGGTAATTAATTAATTAACTAATAGAATGTCTTAAATTAAATATATGATATTTAATTGGTGATTAATTAATTAAAGAATTAATCAATTGGAAATTAATCAATTATGGAAATGATTAATCACTTATGGAAGTAATTAATCATTTATGGAAATGATTTAATCACTTATGGAAGTGATCAATCATATATGGAAAAGATTAATCAATTATGAAATTGATTGGTCATGGAATTGATTAATTATGTAAAAGATTAAATCAGTTATGGAAATAATTGATTTTAAATGAATATTTTATGCATGGCATTTGTCCTATAAATAGAACACTAAACCTAGGGTTTAGGTACTACAACATAAGGCCACAAGAATGCACTCTTGCATTCTCTCTAGCCTCCCTCTTATATTCTCTCAACCCAAGAACTCTAGGGAGAATTTTCTCTCTAGAGTTTTTCCCATTCAATATTAGGTAGTCCCACAACTACGTTCCTAATCTCAGAGTCATAGCGGGGACGATCAATTGGTGGTGTCCCAATTGTTGATGCTTGGTCCAAAATCAAGAAAGGAGTCCATTGAAGTATTCAGAGTCGTCAACGACGGTATGTTTGATTCTCCCATTTAGATTTAGATCTAATAATTTTTGTATGCTTAGCCTTAAGTTTGTATAGAATTTGTTCTATATTTTTTTTGCCAATGTAATAGTATTTTTGGATAAACAAAATTAACTACGAATCGGTCCCAATTACGCTTCCGCTTTAACGGAATTGGGGAATTCCAAATCCTTCAATTGGTATCCGAGCCGATCGTAGATTTAATTTCGTTTTTCTAAAATTAGCATTGGTTCAATGGTGGGTATTTTAATTTCATATATGTGATATGTGGTTTAATTTACAAAATTGATTATTTAGGCATATTTGTTGGGATTAGATTTATTCTTTTGATTAGATCAATTGTAAATGCCAAAAAAAAAAAAAAAAAAAGGAAAAGATTTGAAGACCAAGATATGTCTTGGATTTTAATTATTGTAATTTAAATTGCTTTTAATTTCTTAGGATATGCCAAATATGCCGGTCAATTTTGGTAGTTTTAATTTAATTATGCATGTGATGTATGCATTAAATTAATTGATTGTTGCATAAAATATGTCATTTAGCTTAAAATCCTACCATAGGTTAAGCATATTTATTATTATAAATGTTATAATGTATGAAATATGTATGAATTTTATTTTCATGAGTATTTAATATAAATTGTTATGATTAAATGGATGAAAATTAAGAAGCATTGAGCATGAAATTACTTTAGTAAAAAAATTATAAAAAAGTTATATTTATGAAAGTAATTTACATGTTTATTTATTTTCATGAGCAATTAATATAAAGTGTTATGTTAATGTATGAAAATGTGAATGCTTATTTTAATTTTCTTGGGTCATTAATTTAAGAGTTAGATTAATTGAAGAAAATTAATTTGAATTGAGCATGAAATTACTTTAGTTTAATAATATATAAGAGTTATATTTATATAAGTAATTAACATGCTTAATTGTTGTACAAAAAAAAAACATGCTTAATTAATTTTCATGATATATTAATATAAATGTTATGTTAATGTATGAAAATGTGAATGCTTATTTTCTTGACAATTAATTTAAGAGTTAGATTAATTGAAGAAACTTAATTTGCATTGAGCATGAAATTACTTTAGTTTAAAAATATAAGAGTTATATTTATATTAGTAATTTACATGCTTAATTTCCATGAGCTATTAATATAAATGTTATGTTAATGTACGAAAATGGTAATGCTTAATTTTAATTTTCTTTTATAATTAATTTAAGAGTTAGGTTAATTAAAAGGAAATTAAATTGCATTGAGCATGAAATTACCTTAGATTAATATAATTGTTATATTTATGGTATGTCATGCATGCTAATGTATGGTTTTATAAATTAATTAGAATTTGATTGTAAATTTATTCACCATAGTAGCATGTTATAGGGTTAATTCATTAAAATTTATAATAGTTATAAATTAATGAATAGAAACTATTAACCTATAACAAAGGATTGCATGCAAACATATGATCTTAGGATAAATGAATTAATTTTAAAATGTTTAAAATTAATTAGACCTAAGATCACATTTCTAATAGGATTAGAATTATTCTTACTTAGAATTAAAATTAGTTTTAATTGACTAAGTAGGAAAAACATTACTATGATTATAAGGGAACTCCACCGGTTAAGTTCTGTCTAAGGCTGGGGGTATTTAAGCTGACGGTTTACGGAACACCTCCTATATGGGAACTGACCCGGAATACCAGAGTTGAATTAATCATAGCTAAATGTTAGTATGCAATGTCATTAGGTTTATTAAAAGAGTTTAATACACCTAGATCTTTAGAGTAAAGACCTTACATTACTGTGGTTATAAGGGAACTCTCTCGGTAAAGTTCTGTCTAAGGTTGTGGGTATTTAAGTTGACGATTACGGAACACCTCCTACCTGGAAACTGACCCGAACCTTGAGTTGAATTAACCATAGTAATGTTGATTTGCAATGTTGGGTTTATTAAAAGAAGTTTAATTCACCTAAAACATTGCAGTTGAATCCTTTCCATAATTGTTATAATAAGATCAGACTTAGATAGATTGACTTAGCCGAATTTTATCTAAGTTAAACAACCCTAAATTAACCTTAGGACATTTTCAGTGGGAGAAAAATTACAAAACGAGATTTAAATCAAGTTTTGCTCTTACGTCCCTATATTCAGAACGTGAGGTTCATGCTCGGCTTCGAGTCGCCTTAGGAGCGGCCTCCCTTCGGTAAGTGTTTGCATGGATCAATAACAAGGCTAATGGGAAAAATGTCTAAAGTAAGTGGGAGCGGGACACGTGTCAACGTATCCCTCGATTTCCGCCCCTAGTTCGCACCGTGAGAGTCCTATGATCTGCCTACAGGTTGTCCTGGTGCAACCATCCCTTCGAAAGGCCTGATCATAGGATTCGGAACATCGTGAACTCCTGAATAGGATAGGGTCACTTAGGCTAATCACCAACAGTTGTCTTTCCCTTCGGTAGCCTGTTGGTACGTGCCTTTGAGATCTCAAAGTGGGAGAGTTACACTTATGGGGATGAGTTAAATGTGTTAACTAACCCTTCACCGAACAACAGTAACTAAACGCTAACGGAATATGAGTTATTCTGGTATTAGAGTTTGGTTGAGATTGTCTCAATTAAGAGGAGGAGTAGCTGACCACCCTTCGGTGGCTGTTGTTCTAAACCTTTGAAGTATCGTTGCAAAAACTAAATCAATAGTTTTATAGGGTTTCTTTGATTGCTTTTTTTTTTTTTTTTTTTTTTGCAGAATTTGATTGGATTATTTGTGATGGGTTAGTGCAATTAATAATACAAGAAATTTGTTATTTCAACAATTATATAATAATTGTATGTGTATTGTCTTACGTCATTTTATAAATAACGGTAATACAACCAGCTTAAACGACAAATTGTGGTAAATAAATCTAGGATTATTCTTAACTGAGGAATGTCCTCATGCCCCATATGTTTAATTCATCAATAATTGTTCTTGATGAATATGACATAGAACCTTGCTTAGCAAAAAGAGAACTTGTTCAAGACCGTAATTTTCATTTACTTATCTTAAAAACGTAATTAGTGAAGAATAGGGATTCTCCCTGAATACTTGATTCAGGGGCCACAGATCACATGTGTTCTTTTAAATTTATAAGTTTCTGGCAATAGTTTGCTACTTGTGTAATAACTCTCAAAGTTAGAATTAGAAAGATTATTTTTGCTATAGCAGTGAGGAACATTAAGTTATTTTTCTCAGTGGGAGAAAATACATATTATTAGATAATGTGTATGTAATTCCTAAGATCAAAAGAAATTTGATTTCTGTGTCTTATTTGCTGGAACAATGTTACTCTTTACCTTTCTCTGCTAACCTAACGCAGTTTTATTTCAAGAAAGGGAGTTGACATTTGTTTAGCTTTACTGGAAAGTAACCTAAATGTTTTAGGACTAATCAAGAGTAAAGCAGTCATGAACATTGGGTTGTTTAAGACTGCTACTACTCAATGTGAAAAGAGGCAAAGGATTTCTCCTAAAGGAAAACACATTTCTTTGGTTCTAAGTTAGACCATATTAATCTTAATTTGATTGGGAAATTGGTCAAGCGTGAACTTCTAAGCGAGTTAGAAGATGACTCTCTACTACCTTGTAAGTCATGCCTTGTGGGCAATATGACTGATAGATCTTTTACTGGAAAATATCTAAGAGCCAAAGAGCCCTTGGAGCTTGTACATTTGGATCCTTGTGGTTCAATATGTTAAAGCAGTGGGAGGACATGAATAATTCATCTCTTTTGGATGATTATTCAAAGGTATGAGTATCTTTACCTAATGCAACTTAAGTCTGAAGCTCTTAAGATATTCGAAGGGGCTTAGGACTAAAGTTGAAAACTTGTTAGGTGAGATGATAAAAACACTTCGATCTGATCAAAGTGTTGAGTATAGGGATTTGAGATTCCAGGACTATTTGATAGTACATAGGATCAGACTCTAAATCTCATTTAGGAGAAATAGAACCCTCTTGGATATGGTTCATTCCATGTTGAGCTATGCTCAATTGTCTGGCTCGTTTTCGGGTCATGCAGTGTTGACTGCATTGCATACTGTAGTAGGCAACCCCAAAGGAAACAAGAAGTAGATACTTCTTCAATTCACAAGAAAATAAAGAATTTGTATCGACAAATGCTAAATTCTCAGAAGAAGCCCACATCAAAAATCATAAACCACAAGAGTAAAGTCGGTTTAAGTAAGTTAACTAATGAAGCTACAGTAACATCCACAAGAGTTGTTGATGAGGCTGACTGTTCAACAAGAGTTGTTGATGGATCAGTGCATCTAGTTAGTCACATCCATCTCAATAGCTGAGATTGCCTCAATGTAGTGGGAGGATTGTTTGATAACCTGAACGTTACATGGGATTGTTTGAAGCCTAGATCATCATACCTGATGATGACATAATGGGTTCATTATATTTTAGAAAGAAAATGAATGATGTTGACAAGGACCAATGGATTAAAATCATGGACCTAGAAATGAAGTCTTTTGTATTTCACTTCCATCTGGGATCTTGTAGATCTGCTTGATGGGTAACACCTATTAGTTACAAGTGGATTTACAAGAGAAAACGAGACATTAAATGTCTTAACCAGAAGGGTTCATACAACAAGATGGAAAGCAAAAGGGTTTGCAAGCGTAAGTGATCCATTCATGGATTGACGTAAGCATTTCGATCTTGATATATAAGATTTGATATAGTGACCAAATCTTTTGGCTTTAATTAGAACATTAATGAGTCTTGTGTTTACAAGTAATCATCAATAGTTTAGTAGCTTACTTAGTGTTGTATATGATTGATATCTTAATCATTGGGAATGATGTAGGTTATCTTGCTGACATTAAAGGAGCTGGCAGCTCAATTCCAAATGGAAATTTGGGAGAAGCCGAGTTTGTTCTTGGGATCTAAATCGTTAGGAATCGTTAGAACAAAAGGCTAGCCTTGTCTCAGGTGACTTATATCTACAAGATGTCAGTTAGATATAAGATACAGAATTCCAAGAAGGATTCACTACCTTTCAAGCGTGAAATTCTTTTTGTCTAAGAAACTGTTTCCTAAGACACCTCAAGAAGTTGAGGAGATGAGACGAATGCCCTATGCAATAGGGATTGTCAGTAAGTATCAATCTAATCCAAGATTTAATCATTGGAAAACCGCTAAGAATATCCTCAAGTATTCGAGGAGAACGAGGAACTATATGCTAGTGTATGGGACTAAGGATTTGATCCTTACAGGATACACTAACACAGATTTTAAGACTGATAAGGATTTGAGGAAATCTACATCAGTATCTGTGGTCACTTTTTACGATGGAGCTATAGTATGACATAGTTACAGTCTTGACCGTATAGGGCGAAAAATAGCTGCTTGTGAAGCAGCGATAGAGACTGTATGGCTTAGAAAGTTCTTGATTGATTTGGAGTGTGTTCCAAATGTGAACTTGATCCTGGTAACACTATGTGATACGACCCGCTTTGTATTCGATACAGACGTATTGATCCAAGGCGTCCATGTAGGAGACATGCGAGCGGGGTATCTTATGCAATAAGTTTGCATAAGACCGGACCACGAAATGGTAAACCACTAGATGTAACACCGTTAACTAGTTAGGTTACTGTTTCAATAGGATGACCTAGGTAACTCAGTCTTAATCCTAAGTGTGTCATGAACTCCTTCTCACGAGGGATTGTCCTTTGATTAGTATGGGTGAGAGTGACCTGCACGTCGACTCAATAAGCCTACCTTCTTGGGGATGAGACCGAGTGGGGGGTGGGGACATGACAACACAAGATGGAATTCACTCCTTCCCACTTCTAGGAGAAATAGATGAGTGTTCCCTTAAGTGGTGATTCCAGGACTTGAACAAAGGGATCCAGTCCTCTCACTGGCCTGAGAGGGACTTTCTGTTTATTGGTTGGACCATAAACAGATTGTTCATTAGATGAACACTGGTACTTAAGGAGACAGATGTAACACATGGGTAAAACGGTAATTTGACCCAACCGTGATTACGAACACTCGTGAATGATTGACTTACCAGTATAGGTCTATATCCGTGGAAACAAAAATGTTATACAGTGAGAAGAGTTCAGCTGTGGGTCTTTAGTGGAATGACCCACATTTAATGAATATTGGTTAACCTGATTAATGAGTTTAATCGGTTAACCTCATATCATTGGAGCTTCTGATCTGTAGGTCCATTAGGTCCTCCTGCTAGCTCGTAAAGAGTAATTAGGAACAATTATATCTTGAGAGAATTTGAATAGTTCAAATTCATATTGGGAATTAAGTTAATTGTATGAGATACAAATTAATATAGTGTATAATGATACATTAAAATGTAAAGTCTAATTTGAAATTAAACTTTATTATTATGAGAGAAATAAATATTTGAAGAAGTTCAAATATTAATATGAATTTGATTCATATTAAATTTATAGGATATAAGATAATTGGAAGAGTTCCAATTTTAATATGCATTTGATTCATATTATAGAATTAATTAATTGAAGGCCTGAAATTAAACATATGATATTTAATTGGGTAATTAATTGATTAACTAATCCAAGGTCTGAAATTAAATATATGATATTTAATTGGTAATTAATTTATTTAAAGAATTAATTAATTGGAAATTAATCAATTATGGAAATGATTAATCACTTATGGAAGTAATTAATCATTTATGGAAATGATTTAATCACTTACGGAAGTGATCAATCATTTATGGAAAAGATTAATCAATTATGGAATTGATTGGTTATGGAATTGATTAATTATGGAAAAGATTAAATCAGTTATGGAAATAATTGATTTTAAATGAATATTTTATTAATGGTCTTTCTCCTATAAATAGAACACTAACCCTAGGGTTTAGGGACTACAACATATGACCACCATAAGGCCCTCTCATATTCTCTCAACTCAAGAAATCTAGGGAGAATTTTCTCTCTAGAGTTTTTCCCATTCAAGATTAGATAGTCCCACAACTACGTTCCTAATCTCAGAGTTATAGCGGGGAAGATCAAATGGTGGTGTTTTTCGTTGTTGCAGAGCAATCAAGGAATTATTCTTGATTTTCAGAGACGTCAACAGATGTTTGCTTCTCTTTCTCTTTTAGATTAGATCTTTTATTGTATGCTTAGCCTAAATAGATTTTATAGAATGTGTTCTATAATTTTTGCCAATGTATTGGTATTTTGGTAGAAACAAAATTAACTACGAATTGGTCCCAATTACACTTCGGTTTTATCAAAATTAGGGAATTCCAAATCCTTCACTTAGGTAGTCCCCATCTTTGAAGGTTATTATCTATCTTTGCTATATGCAAAGTTTCATTTGAAATTTCTCCAGAGTTTGAAGAGGCCATATGTTGGTCCTCTACTTCATTTTGAGTTAAGTCTTTTGAAGAAAGATTTTTCAAAAGTATCTTTCTTAAGAGAGATATTGATTAGTTATTTAAGATCATTTAAATAGATTTTACTCAATTAATTTTTAATCTAATAAAACTACTTTTCTCAAAATAGATTATCAAATGATTTTTACCTCTTATCGCAGTTCTGGCAAGAAGGCAAGGTAGGCTTACCAATGGATTTACTGCGCCTCAATGCGTCTTACGACCTGGAACACCAACCGCAATAGTCCTTCACAACAGTCCGTTTCGGCGATTGAGCATAAAAATTTCTAACAATCTAATTTTTGAAAGATAACTTTATTGGATTGCCAATGAATTGAATATTATCTAATTTGAATGATATTCTTCTAACTCTCAATCTCTTTCTCCCCGAAATAAAAATTTGAAATCAATCTCGTTAGTAATTTTGCAAGTTTAAACGATCCATTTATGGGTTGAAGTAAGCTTACAGATCTTGGAATATAAGGTTTTATACTGCTACCAAATCTTATGGCTTTGACTAGAACGTTGATGAGCCTTGTGTTTCCAAAAGGATTATCAACAGTTCAGTAGCTTTTTTAGTGTTGTATGTAGATGATATTCTACTCATTGGGAATGATGTACAATATCTAATTGACATTAAAATCTGGCTATCGACTGGGTTCAAAATGAAAGATCTAGGTGAAGCTCAGTACGTTCTAGGGATTCAAATAATAAGGAATCGTAAGAACAGAATGTTAGCCATTTCTCAAGCATCATATATAGACAAGATATTGTCTAGATATAAGATGCAGAATATGCCATCTTGTGTACTAGGCCTGACATATGCTATGCAGTTGGGATAGTCAGTAGATATCAATCTAATCCAAGGTTAGACCACTGGACTGCAGTGAAAAACATCCTCACGTATCTTCAGAGAATGAGGGACTATCAGCTTGTGTATGGTGCTACGGATTTGATCCTTACAGGATACACAAACTCTGACTTTCAGACTGATAAGGATTCTAGGAAATCCACATCAGGGTCAGTGTTTACCCTCAACAGGGGAGCTGTAGACTGGCGAAGCATCAAACAAGGATGTGATTGCAAACTCCACCATGGAGGCCGAATATGTCTCTGCTTGTGAAGCAGCTAAGGAG
The DNA here is from genome assembly GCA_036850905.1 of Luffa acutangula. Lineage (NCBI taxonomy): Eukaryota > Viridiplantae > Streptophyta > Magnoliopsida > Cucurbitales > Cucurbitaceae > Luffa > Luffa acutangula. Next base: position 24,598,116 of record CM072098.1, read on the forward strand.
GTTGTATGGCTTAGGAACTTCTTGATGGATTTGGAAGTTGTTCCAAATATGAACTTGTCAATCACCCTTTATTGTGATAATAGGTGTAGTGGCAAATTCTAAAGAACCCCGCAGCCACAAGAGAGGTAAGCACGTAGAGCGCAAATATCATCTCATGTGTAACGAGGGGACGTGATCGTCACAAAGATTGCTTCGGAGCACAATATTGTTGATCCCTTTACGAAGGCTCTCACGGCTAAAGTGTTCGAGGGTCATCTAGAAATTCTAGGGCTGCGAGATATGCACATAGAATAATCTAGGGCAAGTGGGAGAAATGTAATGGGTATTATTGTGAATGTCCTAGTTTATTGTATTTATCTGTATTCGTACCTTTCATGTATTATACAGTATTAATACAAACCATTATTCCTACTTCAATGACTGTTCATTTAATTACGATTAATGATATACATTACCCACTAGAGTTTTAGTTCAAGTGGGAGTTGTTGGGTTTTATGCCCTAAAACTTGTAGATAGTAGATGAAACAAATTAATCGATCTCAATAAAGCGTTATTTGAGTGATTCAGTAATTTGGTTATTGAATAATCAAGTTTGCATTAATAAACCCTAAATCCAATAAACTAAGATCCAAGATTGTTTAAATGAAACTTGGACTAGTATGTGGGGACATATGGGGATCCGTGTTCATGTAACAACCTAAATGGTCTATAGTATATGGATAAGGTTGGGTTCCTTATCCTGGTGACACTATGTGACACGACCCACTTTGTATTCGATACAGATGCATTGATCCAAAGCATCCATGTAGGAGACATGCGAGTGGGGGTATCCTATGCAATGAGTTTGTATAAGACCGGACCGCGAAATAGTAACCACTAGATGTAACGTCGTTGACTAGTTTAGGTTCCTATTTCAGTAGGATGATCTAGGTAACTCAATCTCAATCCTGAGTCTGTTATGAACCCCTTTTCAGGAGGGATTGTCCCTAGATTTGTATGGGTGAAAGTGGCCTGTTGGCCGACTCAATAATCCTACCATTTCAGGGGCAAGACCGAATTGCAGGGATAAAAGCCCTACGCAGCGGAAGATTCACAAAAACCACACAGTAATTCTCATTTAATTGAAATACCAACACGATTTGCAAATAATTTTACAGCAACATAATCATATATAAAACTTGCTAGAAAACTGTTATAAAACATGCTAATAACATAAACAAACCTAGATCTAATCTAGATTAGTGATCCTAATGATCAAGGTTCGAAATACTTACTATTTTGAAGAAGCCTTGATCGAGATTCGCCTTTTCTCCAAAAGTTTGCAGAAAATACAACAAACAAGAAAGTTCCCTTTGCTGGAAAATCTCCCAAAAATGTGAACAACACTCCAAGAAAACACCGGTATCCTCACAGGTATATTAGTTGAGTGGTTTGTGGGAACACACAAAATTTCGCAGAGATCCTAATGATCAAGGTTCAAAATACTTACTATTTTGAAGAAGCCTTGATCGAGATTCGCCTTTTCTCCAAAAGTTTGCAGAAAATACAACAAACAAGAAAGTTCCCTTTGCTGGAAAATCTCCCAAAAATGTGAACAACACCCCAAGAAAACACTGGTATCCTCACAGGTAGATTTAGTTGAGTGGTTTGTGGGAACACACAAAATTTCTCAGAGATGGGAAATATTTCTTTCTCTGTGAAGCAAAAAGATGATCACTAGAGAGTGAGAGAGAGAGGAGAAATCGAGAGTGAGGGCTAGAGAGCAACAACCAACGCCTTAATTTCCTCCCTTTGAGATTATTAAGGAAGACCTAATCGTGCAAAGACCCACGATTAGGATAACAAACTGATCAAATAAGTTTTTCAAAATTTAATTAATTTTAATTTCAAAATTGAAATGAAATTAAAAATAAAATTAAAACCAATTTAATTAATAATTATTAATCAAATCAACAAGACATAATTAAATGAATAATCCATAATATCCTATAGGTATAATTTTATTTCCAATTAAATCTAATTTAATTAAAATAAATTAAAATTTTAAAAAAAAAATTAAAATAAATTAAAACTAACAATTAATCAATTCAATAATTAATTATTTGTATAATTGAAAATCACATGTCCAATTCTTTTCTCTTAGACAAACTATAGTATTAATGTGCATTTAATGGGCATTAATTATAACCCTATAGTTTTAATATGAATCAAATTCATATTTTAAACTTAATAATCGAACACAATCAAATATCCAATTCTCCCTAAGAAATTTACCTCAATGCCCTAAATGAGCTACTGGTGGGACCTAATGGACCTACAGATCAGAAGCTCCAACGATATGAGATTAATTGGCTAAACTCATTAACCAAGTTAATCAATGTTCGTTAACTGTGGTTCACTCCACTAAAGAACCACAGTTGCACTCTTCTCACTACAAATATATTTCTACGTCCACGGATATTGACCAATAACAACAAGTCAGCCCTTCACGTGTGTTCGTACCCCAGCTAGGTCAAATTACTGTTTTACCCCTAAGTTACCTTTTGATCCTTAAGTCCCAGTGCTCCTCTAATGAACAATCTGTTTGAGGTCCAACCAACAAACAAAAGTCCCCCTCGTGCCATAGAGAGTGCAGGGCCCATTGTTCAAGACACGGAGACACCACTTAAGGGAACACACCTCTACTTACCCAAAAGTAGGGAAGGAGTGAATTCCATCTTATGTGATTATGTTCCCAGCTCCCCACTCGGTCTTGTCCCCCAAATGATAGGCCTATTGAGTCGGCGTGCATGCCACTCTCACCCATACAAAGCAAAGGACAATCCCTCATGGACAGGAGTCCATAACCCACTCAGGATTGAGACCAAGTTTTCTAGGTCATCCTAGTAAAATAGTAACCTAGCTAGCTAACGGTGTTACAACTAGTGGTTAACTATTTCATGGTTCGGTCTTATGCAAACTCATTGCACAGGATACCCCCACTCGCATGACCACTACATGAATGTGTTGGATCATTACGTTTGTATCATAATACAAAGCGGGTCGTATCCATAGTGTCACCCGGATAAGGTACCCAGCCTTATCCCTATACTATAGACCCTTTAGGCTGTAACTTGAACATTGATCCCTATATGTCCCTACATACTAGTTCAAGCCTCATACTAACAGTCTAGGATGTTTAGTTTATTGGATTAGGGTTAATAATGTTGGGTTTTATGCCCTAAAACTCGTTGATAGTGAATGTAACCGTTGACCGGATATTAATGAAATAATATTGATATATTTTTCCATTAATTGTTATTAGTTATTTTATATTTGTCTTTGCCTAATAATAACCCTAATCCAATAAACTAGACATCCAAGGTTGTAATATGAGTCTTGAACTATATGTAGTGACATATGGGATCAATGTTCAAGAAACAGCCTAAATGGTCTATAGTATAGGGATAAGACTGGGTGCCTTATCCTGGTGACACTATGGATACGGCCCACTTTGTATTTGATACAAACGTTGCGATCCAACGCGTTCATGTAGGAGACATGCGAGTGGGGGTATCCTATGCAATGAGTTTGCATAAGACCGGACCGCAAAATAGTAACCACTGGTTATAACACCGTTAACTAGTTGGTTTTCTATTTCACTACGACGACCTAGACAACTTAGTCTTAATCCTGAGTTGATTATGGACTCCTGCTCATGAGAGATTGTCCTTTGATTTGTATGGGTGAGAGTGGCCAATACGCCGACTCAATAAGCCTACCACTTTGGGGACAAGACCGAATGGGGAGCTGGGAACATAATCGTACAAGATGGAATTCACTCCTTCCCGACTTTAGGGAAGCAGATGAGTGTTCCCTTAAGTGGTTATTCTGAGTCTTGAACAAAGGGCCCTACCCTCTCAATGGCACGAGAGGGTTTTCTGTTTGATGGTTGGACCACAAACAGGTTGTTCATTCGAGGAGAATTGGTACTTAAGGAAATAGAGGTAACCTAGGGGTAAAACGGTAATTTGACCCAGCTGGTGTTACGGACACTCGTGAAGGACTAACTAGTCGATATTGGTCTAGATCCGTGGACACAGAAAATATGTCTGCAGTGAGAAGAGTGCAACTGTGAGTCTATAGTGGAATGTACACACAGTTAACGAATATTGATTAATGTGGTTAATGAGTTTGACCAATTAATCTCACATCGTTGGAGCTTCTGATCTGCAGGTCCATTAGGTCCCACTGGTAGCTCGTAAAGTAATTTGAGGCAACTAAGTAATAAAAGTAAATTGAAAATGTTCATTTTATTAAGGGAAATAAATATAATATATATTGATATATTATTATGAGATAAATTAATATTTGAAAGGTTCAAATATAAATTTATGGAAGTTTGAAAGAGTTCAAAATAATGAATTAATTAATTTAAGGCCTAAAATGTGTTTGGGCAAATTAATTAATTCAAGGCTGGGAATTAAATATGTGATATTTAATTGGTGGTTAATTAATTAAAGAATTCATTAACCGGGAATTAATCAATTATGGAAATAATTAATCACTTAAGGAAGTGATTAATCATTTATGGAAATGATCTAATCACTTATGGAAGTAATTAGTCATTTGTGGAAAAGATTAATCAATTATAGAATTGATTGATCATGATTGATTAATTAAGGAATAAGATTGAATCAATTATGGAAAAGATTGATTTAATTGAATATTTTATTCATGGCCTCTCTTCTATAAATAGAACACTAGACCTAATTGGTCATGACACTTGACACTCTTGAAAGACAAGACCTAGAATTCTCTCTAGCCTCCCTCTTAGAGAAAGACTCCCACAAGTCTTTTGCCTCCTAGACTCAGAGACATACCGGTGTAACCTCTGTGGTGATTGTGTCAATCAAAGAAGAAATTTCCAGCGAAGAAAAGAAAAGGCGGCTGCTGCGTTTTCGTTCTGTAGGATCGTATGGCAACACTAGAGGGGGGGTGAATAGAGTTGCTTAATAAAATTTTAAACTTTTTGTTGAATTAAAATGAATTGATTTAATTTAAACTAAATAAATTTAATAAGCACTATAGAGCATAAAGTATGCTAGAACTATTTGACAATTTTTCTAGGCAAGCAATCTACTCATAAAAATAAAATAGCGGAAATTAAAAGAGTAGAGAGAAAGAGATAACACCAGGAAATTTTATAGTGGTTCGGAAATCCCTACTCCACTCCCCAAGACTCCTTCTTGGGTATTTTACTGCAACGACTCTCTTACGGGTGAGAACCAAACCGACTCTTTTTCCAGGTTCAAGAGTAAACCTTTACCGATCCTTTTACAGGTTCAGGACCCAACCTATACCGATCTTTTTAAACGGGTTCAAGATCAAACCACTGTGATCCTTTTAACCGGGTTCAGGATCAAACCACTACAAATCCTTTTTCGGGTTCAGGATCAAACCACTCACTCAATTCCCAAGGTGCACCCACACCTTATTACAAGTTCCCAACAATGAGTAGAAGAAGAAAAGAAGCTCACAAAATAAAATACCTCTTGAAGGCTAATTACACAATGTTGTGTACTCACAATAATAAAACCTCACAATAACACTAGGCCAATTTAGGAGCAAGGGAGGATTTTTAAACAAGAATTGAAGAGTAGGGAGACTTGAGAGCTTAAGACTTTGATGTCTTTTTGGTGTGTATAAAGAGTAAAATCAAGTCGAATTTATAGGAGAGAGGGATAAATATTGGCCGTTAGATCAAATTGAAAATGAAGGGTGAAAATTGAATTTAAATAGAAATGGAAGGGATTTCAAAATTAAGAGAGAATTTTGAAGGATTGGAACTTTTGAGATATGAGAATAAATCAAGGATTTGAATGATGAAAATTTAGGAAAGAATTTGAATTTAAAAATGAGATTGAGAATATATTGAAATTAGGAGAATTTCAAATTAGAATGAGGATTTGAAGGAAATGAGATTTTGAAAGAATTCAAATTTGAATGAGGTGTAATTAATGGAATTTTGGAGTAAAATATGAGATTTGAAAAGGATTAAAAATAGGAGTCAAATGGTAGGAATTGATTCAGCCAATCATTCAAAATGAGGTCCACGTCAGCTGCCACATCGGATGCTATGTAAGCGCCACGTCACTGCCATGTAGGCCTTTTCTTCCAATCTTCTTTTGCTTGTAACTTTTTCGTTTGATCTCCGATTTTAGTGATTCAAAATGTGTTGGAATCGTCTTTCCAAGCTCTACAAGATGAACACTTTAAAACACTAAAATCATTAGTAAATTAAAGTTTGTTATCATCAAAACATATAGTATGATTGAAGCTCATAAAGCTAACAATCTCCCCCTTTTTGATGATGACAAACTACTTAAGAAAAATATTCTCAAAGTAGAATGTTAATAATGATATCAAAAGAATTCAATCAGTAAACATTGCATTTATTCATTTAACAAATATATTTTTCTAAATTCTCCCCCTTTTGTTATCATCAAAAGATAACAATTTAAAGTATAAGCTCCCCCTAAAAAGAATAATCATTGGAATAATTAAAGATAAGGCTTCCCCTCAAAATAATAATTGAAAGTTAAAGCTCCCCCTCAAAACAATAATCAAACAAGTAATAACAATAAGTTCATTTAAGCACCCCTAGTAAATGAAGTCAATCAATTTGAACAAAATGATCAAAGACATATTACATATTCAACAATACATCAAAGCACACAATCTCAATTTCACAGAGACAAGAATTTATCTCAATAAATCAACGAACATCTCTATGACAAAGATACACGATCATAATATTTTCACAAAACATATGAAGCTCCCCCTAAACAAGTGAATCATATAAATATTTGAACAAATGAATAAGAACTCCCCTAAATATATGAGACATAGTAAATATTGCAAATGAGAAACAACCAAACATTAATCAATTTAATCAATACTTGAATTTCTCATACTAAATAAATGTTACAAAAAAAATTCATAATTACTCAAAAATATCACAAATAATTAGTCCACAATTAAACCCATAAAAAATATCTCATTTTTAAAAGGCATTTGCTCTCCCTAAAAATAAGCAAACTCCAATAAAGATATTAAGAGGATTTCATGGAGTTTCATAAATCAACATAAAAAAAATAATTTAGGTTCTAATCACCTTTTCAATAGGTCAATTAACCATAATGAAAATGACATTAATAAAAATATTCCGAATACAGTAAATCACTTTAGAGACATACCAAATATAGAATTCAATTCAAAGTACTTACTCACACTATCTCATAAAAATCAAGCAATTAGGCGATAGGAGATACCAATTAAAAAAAAACAAGATATATAAAATATTTAAACATTAAAAAATTTCACATCATATACCAATTGATAGGATCTAATTCAAGGCAATATATAAAAAAAAAATCAAATTCATGGAATTTAGGCAAGATACCAAATTTAATTCATACAAATATAATATCAATTTTATATCAAAAAATAAAAAGGCATCTATATGAGAGACAAAGAAAAAGATAAATCAATACATTTTTCTTCCTAAACTTGAACTAAAAAAGATATGAATTAATGAAACACCCTCAATAATTATTGCAAGCAAACCAACTTCATTTAAGATCAGATTAAAATTCACATATAAAATGATACACCCCTCAAAGATATGCATTCTCCTAATAAGAAAGCCAATACATATCAAGGAGATAAAAAAATCATTCAAGAATAATAATTTGCACAAGATAGCCAATTAAAAAAAATCATGATAATTCAATCTATCTTAAACAAATCATAAATATTTTTCATAAAAGAATTTCATTCAAGAAAGTATGCATAAGACATTAAAATTTTCAATAGAGCAATTTAATCCTCATGATTAGACACAAAAAGAATTCTATCTTTACAAAGCAAATTAATCTCTAGACAATCAATTCATTAAACTTCAATTACAATTCAAACAATTGAGATACCAAAAGATCAAATTTATTTTAGCAAAAATATATTAATTTTATACAATATGCCAAAAATTAACAAGATACTAATATGAAAGACAAAAAGATACATCAATAACAACCATAATCTCAAAGTAATTTAGTTCATACAAGGGAAAATTATCAATAAATGAAATATGTAAACAATTGTTACAATCAAAGCACATTTCATTTAGGAATAAAATAAATTTGAATATACAACTAATAAGGAACATTTTTTTTTTCAAGTACTCCCCCTTATTAAAAGGAATTTAACATCTCTTTTTCATAACACATAATAACTTTTAGGAACTAGATCATCAAAACATAATGCTTTAATTAAGAATATACATTCAAGCTCATAAAGCATTTAAAAAATTCAAAATATTTTTAAACTAACAAGCCTTAATACTAATTGTAAGAGTGGAACTCAAACAATAAAGTATAAAGTGAGCTAGTAACAAAAATCTTTCTAAACTTCTTTGACAAATTTATAACAGGAATTAATTCTAATCAAATTTTAATAATCATTTATCAAGCAATAAATAATAAAAAAAATCAAACGATTGAGATGTGTCAATGGTCCACAATTTTAAACATTAAAGATTGAATCATCCAAGATAAACCAAAAATGATATTAACTTTAAGAAAATATAAAGAATCAAAATATCAAGTATATTTCAAAAGGCTCAAATTCAAAAGAATCAATAGTATGTCAAAATAGATTTTCAACAATTTCTTATGACATGTAATTAATTCTATAAATTTAAACATAAAGCAAAGAAGAATATAAAATAAACAAGCAATTTGAAATTAATCCATTTTAATTTAAGGAGCATATAATCATGTGATCCATAAATAAACAATCAATCAAGGTAAATGTCATCAAGGAACATTCTTAATTATCTCATGAACATTTAATATAATAATCAACAAAATTCAATAATCAATCTAAAAACAATTCTTTATACCAATATATAGTAGGTAATTCACAATTCAACAACAACAAATTTTTTAAAAAAATAAATCAACATTTCAATCATTCAACAAAAATAATAGTTTACCTTACTAATAATTCAAGAATATAAAATTCAAACTCAATATGCATATCTCAAGGAATATATTTAACCATCAATAATATATAAGCAAATCATAATTTCAATTCCAAACAATAATATCACAATAAAAATATTTCCATTCAAACAATTCAAAAAACCAATATTCAAATTCAAATGTAATATCATAAAATATCTCTAATTATCTCAAAAGAGTATTAATAGGAGAATCATAAATATGTTTCAAAATATATAAAAACATCAATTCAAACAATTCAAGATTTTCAAATTCAAATTCAAAAGAAGATATCATAGCACATTATATCTCACAATTCATTTAAGAAATAAAGTTACCAAATAAGGGTTTTTTCCTTTTGAAGCACCAAGAGAGTTTCAATGCTCCATTTGAATTTTGAATAATTTCCTTTTGAAGCTCATCCAATCTTCAAATTTGAATTTTGATGCACACCTACAAAACAATTTAACAAGTAGTGATCTTTGGTACCCATACTAGTTTGGGTCCATGTAGGTTAGTCTCAATTTTTGGAACCCATTTCTTTTTAGTTCCAACATTACTAGCATTCATTTTTGGCAAATAACAAGTATTAAATTTATGACCAATTTTGCCACATGAATAACAAGTAACATTATGCATAAACTTTTCATTCATATAATGTCTATGCATGTTATTTTTCACATAAGTGTTCATTTTGTAAGTATTTTGAAATTTTTCTTTATAAGGAACATTTTTCTTTCCATAATGATCAAGATCATTTTTTAATTTATAGCAATTTGGTCTAATATGACCTTTAATACCACAATAATGACATATAGGTACAAATTTTGCATTATGCACAAATCTAGCATTATGAACTAAATTAGACTTAGAATAAGAATGATTTGACACACATTTTGCTACATCATGCTTATGAACAAAATTTGGTACATCATGCTTATGCACATTACCTTTTAGCAAAACATTTGGCAAAGCGTCACTAGGCATACTAGAAGATGCTTTAACAAAAATAGTTTTGGAACTTGATGGAGTAACACTCTCATCAACATAACCAAGACCTCTTTTGTCATTTAATGGTTTACCTATATCAATAATTTTATCCAATTTTTGTGCACCTATGGCCAATTTCTTAATAGATTCTTTAGCACAATTAAGCTCATTCATAAGATTTGATTCTTTTTCTTTGAGAGCTTTAACAAGTTCATGCAATTCAAAGGTATCATGCTCAAGAAATTTAATCTTATCTAACAAAACACATTTTTCTTCATCACAAGAATTATCAACACCATCATGCTTCACAACACTATTTGCATTTAATTTCAAGCATTCATTTTCTTCAATTAATGATTGATTTTTAATAAGTACGACATCCAAGTCATTTTTCAATTCTAAAAATGAGGAATTAATTTTCTCATTTTCTTCCTTCACACAATTAAGCTCATTTAATAACTCATTATTTTGGTGAGCTAATTTTGTGTTCTTCTTTTTAAGAGACATATATTTAGAGCATACTTTTTCAAAATAAATTTTAATTTCATTATAGGCATCCACAAGCTATCATGTGAGAGACTTTCGTTACTTACCTCTTCATCGTCATTTTCATCATCAGTGTGAGCCATCAAGCACCAATGGGATTCCTGAAAATCTTCTTTCTCCAATTTATGAAAATTTCCTTGATTTCTAGATTTATAAATTTCCTTCACATCAAGAAAATCGTTAGAAACACAAGATGAATATTCTAACACATTATTAACTCTAATATTTGCCATAAGCTCAAACGATTAAGTTTCTAGAAGAATAGTTTTCAAAATGAATTTTAAGAGAAAAATAATTTTTGAAAATTTTCTTCTGAACACCACTTTATAAAATAAAAAATTGAGCTACCCGCTCTGATACCAATTGTAGGATCGTATGGCAACACTAGAGGGGGGTGAATAGAGTTGCTTAATAAAATTTTAAACTTTTTGCTGAATTAAAATGAATTGATTTAATTTAAACTAAATAAATTTAATAAGCACTATAGAGCATAAAGTATGCTAGAACTATTTGACAATTTTTCTAGGCAAGCAATCTACTCATAAAAATAAAATAGCGGAAATTAAAAGAGTAGAGAGAAAGAGATAACACCAGGAAATTTTATAGTGGTTCGGAAATCCCTACTCCACTCCCCAAGACTCCTTCTTGGGTATTTTACTGCAACGACTCTCTTACGGGTGAGAACCAAACCGACTCTTTTTCCAGGTTCAAGAGTAAACCTTTACCGATCCTTTTACAGGTTCAGGACCCAACCTATACCGATCTTTTTAAACGGGTTCAAGATCAAACCACTGTGATCCTTTTAACCGGGTTCAGGATCAAACCACTACAAATCCTTTTTCGGGTTCAGGATCAAACCACTCACTCAATTCCCAAGGTGCACCCACACCTTATTACAAGTTCCCAACAATGAGTAGAAGAAGAAAAGAAGCTCACAAAATAAAATACCTCTTGAAGGCTAATTACACAATGTTGTGTACTCACAATAATAAAACCTCACAATAACACTAGGCCAATTTAGGAGCAAGGGAGGATTTTTAAACAAGAATTGAAGAGTAGGGAGACTTGAGAGCTTAAGACTTTGATGTCTTTTTGGTGTGTATAAAGAGTAAAATCAAGTCGAATTTATAGGAGAGAGGGATAAATATTGGCCGTTAGATCAAATTGAAAATGAAGGGTGAAAATTGAATTTAAATAGAAATGGAAGGGATTTCAAAATTAAGAGAGAATTTTGAAGGATTGGAACTTTTGAGATATGAGAATAAATCAAGGATTTGAATGATGAAAATTTAGGAAAGAATTTGAATTTAAAAATGAGATTGAGAATATATTGAAATTAGGAGAATTTCAAATTAGAATGAGGATTTGAAGGAAATGAGATTTTGAAAGAATTCAAATTTGAATGAGGTGTAATTAATGGAATTTTGGAGTAAAATATGAGATTTGAAAAGGATTAAAAGTAGGAGTCAAATGGTAGGAATTGATTCAGCCAATCATTCAAAATGAGGTCCACGTCAGCTGCCACATCGGATGCTATGTAAGCGCCACGTCACTGCCATGTAGGCCTTTTCTTCCAATCTTCTTTTGCTTGTAACTTTTTCGTTTGATCTCCGATTTTAGTGATTCAAAATGTGTTGGAATCATCTTTCCAAGCTCTACAAGATGAACACTTTAAAACACTAAAATCATTAGTAAATTAAAGTTTGTTATCATCAAAACATATAGTATGATTGAAGCTCATAAAGCTAACACGTTCGTGGAGCGTCGTTGGCGAAGAACGGTCAAGTCTTCAACGAAGGTTTGTAATGGTTCTTCCTCTTTTCTTTAGAAAAGTTTTAAAAATAAATTTAGATTTATTTTAGCATGTTTAAACCGATTTTACAGCGGCTTTAAAGGTTGTTTAAAGTTTTGTTTGAGTTATCGTAACGGTATTTTAATGTTAATTAATATACGGCGTAAGGTCCAATCGATGCGCTTCCGCTGCGTGGGGACTTTTATTCCCTTCAAATAAGACAAGATTACTCAATACAAACAATATAAATGAGCAATGCATCATTTTATTAATGTTCGGTCAAATGTTACATTTACTATCTACAAGTTTTAAGACACAAAACCCAACACGAATGGGGGTGGGAACATAACAGTACAAGATGAAATTCACTCCTTCCCCTATTGGGGTAAATAGATGTGTGTTCCCTTAAGGGATGATTCCGGGGCTTGAACAAAAATGTGTTCTCCTCTCCTGGCCCGAGAGGAATTTATGTTTAGTGGTTGGACCCTAAAAAGGTTGTTCATAAGAAGGATCAAAGGTACTTAAGGATCCAAAGGTAACCCAGGGTAAAAGGATAATTTGACCCAACTGGTGTTACGAACACTCGTGAACGATTGACTTAGTATATTGGTCGATATCCGTGGACACAAAAATATTCTACAGTGAGAAGAGTGCAATTGTGGGTCTTTAGTGGAGTGGTCCACAGTTAACGAATGTTGATTAACTTGGTTAATGAGTTTAGCCAGTTAATCTTGTATCGTTGGAGCTTCTGATCTGTAGGTCGATTAGGTCCACTTGCTAGATAGTAACGGGTATTGAGATAATATAGTCTTGAATAATAAGGAAATTTTAGTTAATTGTATTTGATACAATTAATATAATGTATGAAGATACATTATAATATAAGTTTAATTAGAGAATTCAACTTTATAATAGAATTAATTTTGGATGTGATTCAAAATTAAATAATGAGAGAATGTGAATTTAATTAAGTATGTAATATTTGTTTAATTCATGAATGAATTAATTTAATTTAGTTTGGTTAAATGTGATTTAATCAAATTAAAACTATTGTTGATAATTAATGTACATTTGATGCACATTAAAAATATAGGTTAAATGAGAGAGATAAACTTGAATATGATTCAATTGTAATATTAATTAAGTATTTGATATTTAATTAATATGGGAATCAATTAATTGTGAATTAATTGAATGACCAATTTAATTCAATTAAATATGATTTAAATTGAATTAAATACTTTATATTATAATTGATTTAATTAATATTGATTTAATTTAATTAATTAATTAATTATTATTTAATTGATTGACGGCCAAGATCATTTTGATTAAATCCAACGGTCTAGATCAAGTAAGGTAATAACTCCCTCCCCACTTATCGTACAAGGGAGAGGAGTTCCCCAACTAGAGTTCTTTCATTCAATCGCTCACACATAGCACCGAGAACGTGAATGTTCTCTGCTCTCTCTCTCTCAACCAAAATACAGCAGTAGATCCTTGCTGAAATTTTTCCCTTCGAGACCAAGAGGATCCCACAATCCTAATCTCATATCCCAAGAGGATAGTTGGTGTTTTCTTGTGGTCGTGTCTTGATCGAAGAAGGAGCATAGTGTTAATTTTGCTTCAAATCACGTAAGTTTCTTGGATCTAAAATAGTTTTAGATTTATAAACGCATGCTTAATCTTTGTTCATAAGAAATAGCTTTCTGTTTTGTCCAACGTACCAGTTTTCTGTTTAATTGAAATTAAATCACGCTCGGTGTAAACCACTTCCACTGAGGATTCAATTCCTTCACTTCCAACCTTGTTGCCTTTTTGCTCGGTCTTTCTCGGTATTGGGCTTCAACATTTGATTTTTGGTGTAGTTCTTCAGGCCCGCTTCGATCCACTTGAGTCATTTCACCTCCTCGTCGTTCAAGAACATCGAGATGTCGGAAATAGAGAAATAGCTAGCTTGCAACAAAATTAAGAAACGAAAAATAATGGAAAATCAATCAAAAGACGGGATTGTCGGATCGGGCAATTCTAGAAATGTTCATTCACTCGGTATCATTGTTTGCTCTAAAAATTACTTTATGATTTATTTTATTAACTAGAATGCTTCTTAGCTTTTCAGATACTCCACCTACTTAGCATGTATCTAACCGATTAAATTACCCGATACTCCATGAATTTTCTAATTGATTAGTTATTCTCATGGTGCCCGCTACCCCTCATGCTTAGATCGATGACTTCTAGATCAATCTAAATCTAATTAACTAGATTAATATTAGATGGCTCCTCAAAATTATTAAATAGCTAACCGCATTAACATACAAGGCCCAAAATTAATTAATTTAATCATGAATTCTAATTCTCTAATTAAATTAATCTAATTTATCCTAGGTTCTTAGACCTATCGAAAGTGTACGCTAACCGAACTATGAAATTAATGATGGATTCGTCTCAGCCTAATGACTATCTAACAATAACTGATAAATCATGCATCAAAGTGACCCTAAGTGACGTCAATACAAAGGGAAAACAATTCAAACATAATTGTGTAAATGAGAACACAAGGATGCAATAAGATAATTCATAAAAGTTCATAAAACTCCAACAAACTCAATCCAAGTCAAGAACAATCCAAAAATTACTCCCAAGCCAACAATCTTAAGTTCTAGCCTAGCATACTAACGGTAAAATCAACCGGAGTACTGAAATACATGATAAAAATTCAAGCAATCCAATCTAAATACAAAGCAGTACTGAAAATAATAAGAGAATACAGAGGAGAAAGGGAGAAAGACGGCTAAAATCTGACCTAGTCGCCTAAAAACAAAAGAAAGACTTTATAAACAATTGGAGCGTCTAGACGCTGCCAAGAGAGCGTCTTGACGCTCACTTCTCCGTCCTTCACGCCTAGTCAGAAATCGAGGTAGCATCAAGACGTTACGAAGTCTTCAGTGTGATTCTGCTTAACTTAGCGTTGAGATGCCCCAAGGCTAGCGTCTCAACGCTATGCTCTTGGGGAAAATGACTTGGGTTGCAACTCTTTGAGCATTTTGACGTCAATTTCGGGGCTTGAACGTTCCGCTCTTGTCCTTTCGCTTCCTCACAATCCCGTGGATCAAAGTAGCTAAAAAACAACTTAATTTGCCCAAATTAGCGTCAAATTGCCTAGAATCTGTTAAGCTCGAATTCATATAAAACAAACAATTAAACGGTCAAATGCAAACTAACAAGACAAAATTAAAAGGTAAATAAATAGCACAAATGAGGTGCTATCATTAAGCTAGTTATTAATGGTAGTTACGGTTGTATAAGTAGATCTGTGTAAATAGTTATGGTATCTTTTTGGCTTAGAGTGAAGTGGTGACAAAGGTGGAGAGAAGACGAAGCTCTCGAAATCTTCCCTCGACTGTAATAGAACTTTTCTACGGATGTAATATCAAGAATCTACATACATACTCTTTCTCCTCCATAACTTTCAATCGTTCAATTTGTCTAATCAATCCATAACTTTCAATCGTTCAATTTGTCTAATCAGAGATTTTGAATTGTTTGGTAGTGCCATCTTCACCAAAATTTCGTTGGGTTTTCCAACAAGAGCTTAGTTGGAAAGGATCTAATAGCATCTTCACCACCACCTCCTACCGATTCTCAAAGAGAATATAGAGAACCTCCGGTGACGTTTGGCCCATTAATAATTGCAAATATATTTATTAAATTTTTTTCATTATTCTCATATGTACGTCTTCTCGTGGCCCATTAATAATTGCAAATATATTTATTAAATTTTTTTCATTATTCTCATATGTACGTCTTCTCATTTTTATTCATCACAATAAATTAATAAAATTAAAGTTCAATATATATGACAACAAATTACATACATTTTTTAAGTAGAAAGTCAAACAATAATCAAATTTCATCCATCCAATCATTGGAATCAAACAAAAAGGAAAAAAAGAAATAGTTTTCTTCTCATATAGCTTGAGCCAATTTTAAAGTACATACGAATTACAATCGATTTACAGAACTCTCAAGTCTCTTGACTCTCATCTCAAGTATGTATACCAAACACCAAATTTTACACTTAGAAAAAAAAAACAAACAAACAAACAATCAAGTTTTACACGTGGCAATAAATTAAGGAGAGACGAGAACCCAGTGTTGACCATCCACTTTGACTTTAAAACCATTGACTTGGGCAAACAAATTAACTGCCCGTCTTACCCCTCGATTATCCGCAGCAGTAAAATAATCATGGCCGAATAAAACACCTCCCGGTCTGAGGATCCGGTAAGCCCGGTTTATATCGGACCAGGCCGAGTTAAAATCGTGACCCGCATCAACCTCAATCAAGTCCCCATAAACCCCCCACTCGCACAAGCTATCAAGAACCGAGCCTGTCGAGAACGGCAACGGAATAACCGAACCGGAAGCGTTCATGGCCACAACGTTCTGCATGAACTGGTACAGCAGCGAAACGTCGCCGTTCAACATAGACAAGTCCTTGAACCGGTCGAGAAAACCGGGCCAGCCGCGAAAATCATCGACGCAAAGAATCTGAGTCTGGAGGCCGAGTTGGCGAGTCAACTCGGCCATATGAGTCGCTGAGGCTCCCAAAAACGAACCCACCTCGATTATGGTCCGTGGCTTTACTTGTCTCACAAGGTTCTCGAAAACGGCGCCGTTTGATCCCCACCCCTTGATCTTCTTCGGGTGGAGAAGCTCCGCCACGTGCGGCGGAGGGAAATCGAGGAACGGGGATTTGCCGTTGAAGACCTTTTGGAGGATTGTTAAGCGGACCTGTCGGTGATGGAGGGGTGGGGAACAGCGGGTTCTGATTCGGAATTGGTCTATGTCGGTGGGCGTGTCGGTGACCTGGAAGAGTTGAGGGGGTGAATAAGAAGGGATAATATCGGAATTAGAGGAAGGAGAGGAGGGCGGGGTAAACGACGTCGTAGACTTAGAGGAAGATGATAAGTAACCAAGAGCGTAGGTTAGCAAGAGGATGATGGAATAGGCTGCAGGTTTGAGGACGGCGGCGAGGAAGGCGGCGACGGCGGCCCTGCGGCGGTGGGATTTGTCCCTCATGTTTTCGAGAGGGATCAGATGGGGATAATACCGTGCGTGGCGTTGAAATTTGGGTGGCTTGTTTTTAGTAGAGAGATGGTTGATGGTGATGTTCTACTTTTATGATCATTCGTTTAGATAAGTAGAAGGAAAAGTCGTCGAATAATGTGTATTTATATATTTTATAATTCTTGCAAGTTCAAAACTATAGAATCTCTTGCCCGAGGTCCTTTTCTTATTTCTCTCTCCCTTATGGACTTTATGGATGTTTTGATTTCTACATGTAACTGAAGGACATTTTTTTTCCCCTTCTTTTTGGTATCGCTTCAGTTTCGAATTTACGTTAACTAAGTAGTGTGTATGTGTTGATGAATGATGATCAAATTTGCAAGAAGATCCTTTAATGGAATTTTTGTTAATTAAAGATCCTTAGAATAGAAAGCTGTTTTTTTTGTTTATTTTGTCATATTTATAGATAGATAAGTAATGAAGTCAGCATTTTGTGGGTAGCTTGGTTAGTTTACTATTAATGTTTGCATTTCATTTCTATTCCACCTTGAATTGTGTTGATTTATCAAAAAGATGACGCGGTAAGTAATGTGGTCATGTTCATTTGATTGACGTTTGTTTCATTGTTGTTGGTTCATTCTCATTCTCAATTGTATATTTTCAATTGAACTCATCTCAAATAAATAAAAAAAAAACAAAAAAAACAACAACAAAAACTAAACCTCAAAAACAAAAAAAAAATGTCACTTTCGAAACCTGAAAATTAAATAAAAACTAAACTTAAATCTCATAAACCAAAATTGTAATTCACATTCTATTTTTAAAATTAAGGTCTATTTTAGTCCCTCAATTTTATAAAATAATCATTTTTGTCATTCATCCTATTATTTTGCTACCAGTCCTTTTAGGCAATACTTGCCTCAAATTAACAGATGTGACTTCATTATATGCTCAAATTAGCAAGTTATAACACATATTCAAATCTACATTATCAACTCTCCAAGTGTAGGATTCGAATCAGGATTCAGAATTTGAGACATTCTCCTGCGATCTGACCACATCACCTTATTTGTCTCAAGCAGCTTGCGAGAGTGAAGACTATACTATAGACAACACGATTCCTTTCAATGTACTTTGTCCTCACCCACATGATTGATAACTTGCATATAAGCAAGTTATATAGCATTCAAATTGAAGTTAAAAGAAGCCGGAAAACTGTTTAAAGCATTAAAAATATAGCAAGAATAAAAGACGGATTGCATAAAAGATATTTTGAGTGGGCTACAACCGAAGATAGTGTAAGGCAATGCAATTTCTTATCTTTCTGATGCATTTCCTCTGGGAAGCAGACTTGTCGAGGAAAGAAAGGACAATGTTGGGTACAACTGTTGGTTGATTTCACAACACACGGGCCACAAGTAATATAAAACTGTAAGTATTTACAGAGTATTGAATCCACAAGGAATAGTTTAAATTTAGGTAAAATAACTAACTAATCACTAAAAATACTTAAGACATACATTATCTAGGGATCACAATGCAATGAAAGACAGGGAAGAAAATTAAACAAGCTAAAGCAATAAAACAATAATTTTGATCAAGCAATTTTAATCACAAGCAAGGGAGGTCAAGTCAAATGAGAGACAGGGTCTGTGAATTCCAAAATATAATCTAATAGTTATTTTGTTCACTAAAGATTATGTCCAACTAATAATAAATCTAGAACCTTCTTGCTGACATAGGTTCTCCTGTCGATTTCCCCTAATTCTAATTAACACATTTTAACAACCTAAGTGTCCTTAGCACTATTAAATGAGTTAATTAATGAGTCCTGGTTCATTATTGATTTCTAGACCTAACCAACTACTCTTGCTGTCACTACGAGCAATTAAGCCTAGTTGAATGGGTTATGTTCTGACTTAGTTTCTCTAAATCGAGTTTCCACTAAGTAACAATTCAGTATAAATTTGACCAGAACTTACAAAGCATTAAGAACACCCAAACAAATAACTAGTAAAATTGGACACAATAAGAAGTAATCAAAATAACGGTTCAACTATATTTCTTCATTCAAGACCTGAATATCGGGAGTTTAGCTATACATCGTCAATATGAACACCAAAATTTCCAACATGTACATGTGATAAAAGTAGTAAATGGACAAGTATAGGGAATAGAAACTAAACCGACGTCGAATCCCTTGTTTATGCCCTGGATTCACCGTGATTCAAGCCTCGATCGGAACTCGAACAAGCTCTCGATTCTCCCCAAGAATGCCGAAAAAACACTCTCTAAGATCTACTCTCACTCACTATCTTCCTAGCCCTCAAAATGGCCTAAAGAGCCTTTAATCGCTCTTGCTTGATGCCTAAAACCGAGGCCAAAACGCTGAATTTATATGATCCAACCCTCGACAGCGTCTCAACGCTGTGACGTCATAAACATGTTGCCCACGAAGCTTCAGTGTCGAGATGTTGTTGGCCTAGCGTCTCGACGCTGGCCTTCGACTGGAATGCTCTAAACTCAGTCTTGGGCTGATTTAGGTTGATTCCTCCGGTCCTTGGCCCAATTTTCTTCATCCATAAGGCCTTGGGCTTCTCCTCTTGACCCAATTACTTGATCTTCTTCAATATCTCTTCAATTTTGGGTCCCAAATATCTCCACATTCTCCAAGATTTCTCCAAATGCTCCTAAGGGACTAAAAACCTGAAATTAACAAATTAGGACATTAAAACACCAATTATCCTAACAAGTTGACTTGAATTTAGGGATAAAATGTTAGCATTTTTGGATGCTAACACACCCCCAAACTTAAGCTTTTGCTTGTCCCGAGCAAAATAAATTCTATGGATACATGAAAAGAATAACTCTAGCCACATTGATTTAGAATTCTTAGAACAATATGGAAAACATGCATGTGGACTAAGCAAGCATGACATACTCATGAAAAAATTTAAAATGCAACTTAGAATTAATTAATAGCATGCTCAAAACTCATCTAATGGTTATCCTACTAACCTAGATTAGTTTTATGGCTTTTTCCATTTGTTTTCCCCCTACATTAGCTAAGAGTCCTAACATTTAAGAATTTAGCTATCATGCAAAACAAAGAAGCTTAGGGAACTTGATTATTTTCTTTTCTTGGTGGATTTTTCCCAAAACTTGCATTTTATTGATACTAAAGGCACTAGCTTTCACACATTGTTGCAGGGACCCATATCTCGAGTTTAACCCTTGGATGACCTAACTGATCACAATGGAGGTAGCTCTTTTTACCCCTAGTTCTATTTTTTTCTTTTTGAATGCAAAAATCATATTTTTCTTTTGGGAAAATACACTTTTAGTCCCTGAGGTTTGTATTAGGTTTCATTTTGGTCCCTGAGTTTTCAAACTCAACAATTTAGCTCTTAAGGTTTGGTTTTAGTTTCATTTTGATCTCTTCATCCATTTGTCCGTTAAAAACTAACGTAGGGCTGGCGTGTCACTATTTTTTTTTATAAAAAAAATTCTTTTAAAATTTTTAAAATAAAATAAATAAAAATAATAAAAATATTATTGTTTTTAATAAATTTATTTCTTTCTCTCTCTCCATCATCATCTTCTTCTTCCTTACTAACATCACCAACCCCCTCCCACCAGCCACACCCACTGTTAAAGCCACCGGCTGTCGGCGACTGCCGCCAACTTTTTTTTTTCTCCTCTTTTCTTCTCTGCTCTTTTTCTCCTGCTTCCTTCCTTCTCCAAAATTTATGTTTTTTTTAAACACTCTAATGTAACGAGAGACCCACAACAACAAACCCACGACAAGGAAGTGGTGAGAGATGGACGGTGAGAGAGGAGAAAGGTGGCCACCGACATTTGTTCGTGGGGTTTTGCAACTTTGTCGTCCGTTCGTGGGGGGCTTCGTCAGATCTAGAAACAAAAAAAAAGGTCTTTAAATGTGAGATCTCGCGCCACCGTGTGTTCGTTCGTTCGCCGCTCATGAGTTTTTTTTTCATTCGTTAACCGTGAGATCTAGCGTCGTGATGCAGGTGCAGTGACTGAATATGGATGTTAGGAAATATAGTAAATAAAGATTAAGAATAATTCAGCCAACATAGTGCATGTATACATTATCGCATGCAGTAATAAAATCTCTGGAAGTATTCTAAAGGTATCGATCCCACAGGGACTAAATTGGAAACACAGATTTGAAGAAGAAATTTTTCAAAGATTGCTTAAGTAAGGTAACCAAAGAAATAATTGATGATGGTTTTTGAAAAACAAACAAAATAAACAAGTAAATAATAACAATGATAAATAAGCGAGGTATTCAATATAGTTTCAACCCTAAGGCAAATAACTCTAATCATGGTTTATTTAACCTAAGTATATTCATGCATTGGGTCATATTTAACTTCTATTTGGCCTTGCTCCAAAGAACCGTTAGAAGGCTAAGCGAGTACCGTTATGCACATTTCTGTGACTCGACTCCGACATAGATAGTTCATGCATGCAATTTATAATCCTATAGTTGTTATAAGGCAACCTTTCCTTATAACACCGAATACACACTTTTGATCCATTTCTCCTATATCACCTTTATGAAAACCGATATTATTTGTCTCTTTCGAGATCAAACTCACATAGTATGCAAAGTCTAAGTGATCAATTTAAACTCATCAAGATTCAGAATGATATTCAATAAAGAGTGACATGCAATGAATAACTTAAGCAAATAAACACTTTCAAGCTATTTAAACCATAAGGGAATTCACTATATCGAACCCCTCAATGGAATTTAGCTATGCATGATGGAATAAGATGCAAAAGAATAATTTTTCACTGACATAATGACGTAAGAATACAAAAGTAACGAAAAGAACAATTGCTAGAAATAAGGTGCAGTAGTTAAAACTAGGGTTTTTTTTCTTTTATCCAATCCTTCTAGAGTTCACTCGACACTCTACTCTCCTTTACAAGTGGGAATAGGGTGAAAATCTCTACAAAAACTCGGGTTTGATGTCTAACTAAAGGTTAGAATTCAGTATTCTAAGAAGGACCTCGGGCATCCCTACTCATGTGCATCTACTAGGATTTTGTCACCACCCTCTTCTTCCCAGTGAGTTCTGCTTGAATTTCCCTTCGAATCGAGGCCTTACATAGTGTGAGGACTAGTTGAGGAGCCACGAAAATGGTGTTGGTAGGTAGCCCAGTCAGTTTTGGAGTCAAAAAGGCTGGTTAGGTGCGCAAAACACTCGTTCAAAACGACCCGCGATGGACTCGAAACTTCCTTCATCTGCCCAGAATTGCGATCGCATTTGGATTTTGCTTTTCTAGAAATGCGGTGGCATTTTTGGGTTTTTCCAGATATCCCTATTTTTCTGCAAAACACCAAACTAAGTCAAATTCTTATCAAAATTGGTTTTTTTAAGCACAATTAAGCCTAATTTGACATACATGACTCTCAACTCCCTAATTCGTCAACTTTAACACTTTTTGATCTCGGGAATAGTAAATTTTATCTAAAACATACAACTCTGACAAGATAATGAGCTAAATATAAGGGTAAAATAGGTATATTTTTTACCCTTTTCATACCCCAAACTTAACTCATTGTTTTTCCTCAAGCAATAGCCAATCAGAACATTAGAGATCAATTTTTAATTGCCAATCAGAATGTGAGAGCTCAATAATAATTGCAAATCAAATTGTTATAGATCATATTTAATTGCCAATCATGATACTAGCATCTAACTTAATTGCAAATCAAAATGTCATGAATAAACCATATGGAATCAAGTAAACATGTTTCTCAAGATCGTTTTTTAAAAGTTGCCTTTCAGGAGAAGTTTCTACTCTAATGGCAGTCACAACTTCTAAGTTTCCTAGGCATGAAGATTTCTACTGTTCTTTTTCAAAGAAAAACTCTCCCTAGTCCATCCTAACCAATATGTTTAAACTACCTAACTACTACTCATTGAGCCTAGTGTAGTCTTTTTAGTTAAGAAAAACTAACTTTTGAGGTTCCTTGCGCATGCATGAGTTACTAGACCTTTTCTATCTCCCCCAAACTTATTTGACTGTTGGTGCTCTTTTTATTCAACTTCTTTTTCTCCGAAGAGATTCCTTGTTACCTTACCTTCATTCTAGCTTATCACACTTTGTGGTGAAGATATCTAGTTACGAGCAAAGATCACTAACTTGGACTAATACTCACTTCCCTAAGTAAACCTTTCATGTAGTGGCAAACCATGGGTGTCATGAATGACCCTGGTAACTCAGTAAACTCTAGGAAGGAGGAGTAACTCTCAGTTTTTTTCTTTTTCTCTTTTTTCTTGGATGATATATAAAGAGCATATATTTTCTTCTCAGCAGTTCAAACTTGCACAAAAAATATATTTACAAAGTAAAGCATCCCCCCCCCCCCCAAACATAAGATAGGCAATGCCCTCATTGACTTTTGTTTTTAGGCATGGGCTTAACATGAGGCTTTTTGTTTTTTAAAACATAAAGGCTAAACTCTCCTATAGTGTGCTAGAAAGGTTAAACATGCAGAAGTTTAGACTTAAGAAAATTTTGTAAAGAAAAAGACTAATGGAAAGCCTATGACTACAAAACAAATCAGTTGTGACGGCGACACTTTATGAGATAGTAATAGGCTCTAGTTATCATCATCAAGGGCTTAAAAGAAAACTCAAATGAAAACATGTTTTCCAAAACATTTTCCAAGCAACCATTTTCAATAAAGTTGATTTTTTGTTTCCAAGAAGTTTCATAGATTTAGCCAAAAAAACAGCAAGCTGGTTTTTTCAGAAAAGTTTACAAACCCAAGTCATTCTTAACTAATCTAACAGCAAGCTATCTTAAAACTAAACTATAAACATGATCAACGACTAACTAAGCATTTAAAACACTAAAAACAGCAACTAACACATGAAAAACATAAAACTAAACATGCTAAAACTAAAAGACAACAACTAAACTATTCACAAAAAACATATTTAAATTTGTAAAAGGGGGTCAGAAAACTCCCCTATTCCTCCTCCGAGGAATTTTCTTCATCTTCTTTATCTTCATCTTCATCTTCATCGTTAGATTCTTTTTCTTCTTGAGGCAACAAGGCTTGAGGGAAGTCAGGGAACACAGGGGCAATGTTGGGGGCAATAGAGAGGTAGAACTCTCTAATTGCTTTATCTATTTCCTTTGCATAGACCCAGTAAGTTTTCAGCTTGTCTTCAATCCAGCCTAGCTGTTGGAAGGCAAATGCAAGGGCCTCTGATGATTGTGTAGGCCCTGAAACAGGAGGTGTTGTGGAGGTGAAACAGGATTCAACCCTCAAGATGTAGTAGCTTGGGATGTGGAAGCCTTATCCTTTCTCTACACGTTGTTCTACTGGAGCTTCCCTATTAGAGGCAAGTCAATAGTGGGCCAAAAAAAGTGGCGCTCCTCATCTTTTCCAGGAACAATTTTCACCCTCTAACATAATTGGGATATGAGGGACCCAAAGAACAACTTCCCCACTCTCTTCCTTCCCCATGAAAGGATCTCCTCTCTGATGATGCTCCCTATGTTTATCTCCAACCCCTTCATGATGTTGTAGAGAAGCATAACCCTCTCTACAGAAATGGTATTATCGCGGGTTGTGGGCATTAGTCTATTTTTGATGAAGTGAAAGCCACACTGTCTGTTCTGGCTTTAAGTCGCTTGGCACTAGTGTCTTCACCTTTGTTTGTGACTCCTTCCACTAAACTCCCTTATTTGCCACCATCTTCAATGCTTCCTTTAACTGTTTGGCCGAAGGGTTTTTGATTGCATCATTGCGTCTTGGATGCAAAGGTGCTTTTATCCGGTACACCCTGTTGATGTCAATTGAAGAGAAACTCACCATCTTCCCTCTCACCACCGTCATACTCATGCTCTCCTCCCTCAATCCAGCATAGAACTCTCGAACTAGAGGCTGTTGGGTTTTATGCCCTAAAACTCGTAGATAGTGAATGTAACTGTTGACCAAATATTAATGAAAAGAGTGCAATTGTGAGTCTATAGTGGAATGTACACACAGTTAATGAATATTGATTAATTTGGTTAATGAGTTTGACCAATTAATCTCACATCATTGGAGCTTCTGATCTGCAGGAAAATTAGGTCCCACTGGTAGTTCATTGATAGCGAGCATAGCTAGCTATTTTTCTCTGATTAATTAAGCTAGTCTTTTATAATTATTTGCCCAAATTTATGCATTTTTATGTTTTATTTGTAGGAAGTACGTGTTTGAAGCTTAATTCAGCAATTGGAGTCAAATGGAGTTTTCTACCTAAAAAAAAAAAAAAAAAAATTATAGCGTCGCGATGCTAGGAACAGCGTCGCGACGCTATAGAAAATTTTTCCAAAATTGCGGATCGCGACAGCGTCGCGACGCTGTCTACAACGTCTCGACGCTACGACGAAATTTCACTATATAAGCATCCTTTCGGCTAGGTTTTTGGGGGATTCAATTTTGGGACTTCTTGGAGCCGTAAACAGAGCAAAAAGAGAGGAATTCAAGGCTGAAGCAAAGGAGAAAATTCGGAAATCAATCCATTGTTCGTGGGGATCGTGACGGGGACGTTCGGTCTCGGCCTACAACGAGTTTAATTCTTCTTTCCCTCACTTTAGTTAGATTTTTATGGCTTTTACATGTTTAGTTGAGCTTGTAATTTTAATCACGAGTAGCTAAACTTGTAAGCTTAGGGATTGATGTAGTTGATTGTGTTTATGGATTGATTTATGGTTTAAGTTGTCCAATGTTTATTATGTTTGTAATCTTGATTTAATGCTTTCAATTAATTGGCCATTAGTTGAATGATTTAAGTTTCGAATCTAGCTCGGGAGAGGGGATTTGATTTAGACTTACTCAAGATTGCATGACTAAAGTTTAGTTTCTAATTCGTGACGGTTTTAGATTAATTTTAGAATTGGTCAAAAGATCTCATTGCCTTGCATATTAATAAACTTAGATAGGGATATCAAGTTGGTTAATTTGCATGAGAATCAATTATACTCGGGAGAGGTAGTTGTGATTAAAGGGTCTTTGGCTCATAATTTCATTGTGCATAATAACTTACTCCTTAAAATCAATCCTAGACTAAATCGGCGAAATCAATTCCCTAAGTAGTTTTCCCAATTGAAATTCCTCACTTTCTACGTGTTTTGATTTAGTTTTCTTATTATTCAATCATCTCTTTTTCATCCCTAAATAAAATTGAGCGAGATAATTCACAATACTTGATTTGCTTAAAAATCCAATCCAAAGGACGACATTTGAATTTACTTTCACTATATTATTACTTGACCCGTGCGCTTGCGGTAGGAAAAGTCCACATCATTCATAAAGTAATTTGAGGCAACTAAGTAATAAATGTAAATTGAAAGTGTTCAATTTACTAAGGGAAAGAATATAATATATATTGATATATTATTATGAGACAAATTAATATTTGAAGAAATTCAAATATTAATATAAATTTGAGTCACATGAAACTTATCGAAGTTTGAAAGAGTTCAAATATGAATTAATTAATTTTAAGGCCTAAAATCTATTTGGGAAATTAATTAATTCAAGGCTAGAAATTAAATATTTGATATTTAATTGGTGGTTAATTAATTCGTGGTTAATTAATTAAAGAATTAATTAATCGAGAATTAATCAATTATGGAAATAATTAATCACTTAAGGAAGTGATTAATCATTTATGAAAATGATCTAATCACTTATGGAAGTAATTAGTCATTTGTGGAAAAAATTAATCAATTATGGAATGATTGATTAAATAAGAAATAAGATTGAATCAATTTTGGAAAAGATTGATTTAATTGAATATTTTATTCATGACCACTCTTCTATAAATAGAACACTAGACCTAATTGGTTTAGTAGCCCTCTTGCTTTTAGACTCACAAGACAAGACCCTAGAATTCTCTCTAGTCTCCCTCTTAGAGAAAAGACTCCCACAAGTCTTTTGTATCCTTAGACTTAGAGACATACCGGTGTAACCTCTGTGGTTATTGTGTCTTTGAAGAAAATTTCCAGCAAAGAAATCAAGAAAAAGTCGATGCGTTTTCATTCGTTGGAGCATTGTTGGCGAAGAACGGTCAAGTCTACGACGAAGGTTTGTAACGGTTCTTTCCCCTTTTCTTTAGAAAAGCATGAGAATAAAAATAGTTTTATTTTCAAACTTTTTTCAACATGTTTATAGCATATTTAGTGGCTTTAAAGTATGTTTAAAGTTTTATTTTACCTTTTCATAATGGTATTTTAATATTAATTAATATACGGCGTAAGGTCCTTTCGATGCAATTCCGCTGCCTTGGGGCTTTCATCCCCTTCAGAGGCACCACGACCTTCTGAGGATGAGCACACAACTCTTGTCATTTGTACTGAGTGATGACCTTGGTTACAAAGTCTAGCAAAGTTCCCGCTCTATTTGAGAATCCTTTCTCGTTGGAAATTAACATCCTTGAAGACTTCAGGGAACAGATTCTTTGGTGATGGAGCCTTAGGAAATTTAATCTTTGGCTTGACGGGTGTGTATTAGCTGATGTGATTCTAGTATATTTCAGTTTATTATTTACTGTTTAGTTATCCTATATTAGTCTGTTAATAACCATTTTCTGTTATTCTTTTCAGTATCTATAAATACTGATATTCTTGTATTTTATCATCAATTAATGAGATAATCTCTTCCATGTTGGGTTTAATGTCCTATAAACTCGTAGTTTGTAAATCATTAAACATATTCTATTTTCAATAAAGACGTTATTGATATTATTCAGTAAAAGATGTTATTGAATATATACATTGCGAATGATTAACCTAAATCCAATAAACTAAGATCCTTGACTATAAAATGAATACTCGAACTATATGTAGGGACATATCGTAGGATCAAGTTCAAGTTTATAGTCAAAATAGTCTATAGTATAAGGATACGGTTGGGTGCCTTATCCTGGTGACACTATGGACGCGGCCCACTTTGTATTAAGTACAAACGATGAGATCCTAAGTCGTTCATGTGGAGACATGCGAGTGGGGGCGTCCTATGCAATGAGTTTGCATAAGACAGGACCACGAAATAAGTCACTTTCTCTTTATAACGCCGTTTACCGTAGAAACTGACTATTTCTCATAGATGACCTAGGTAACTCGTTCTTAATCCTGAGCGAGCTATGAACTCCTGTTTATACGAGATTATCCTTTGATCTGCATGGGTGAGAGTGGCCAGCATCGCCGACTCAACAAGCCTACCATTTTGGGGATAAGATCGAATAGATAGCTGGGGACATAGTTTCGCAAGACGGAATTCACTCCTACCCTTTTCAGGGATAGCAGAGAGGTTGTTCTCTTAAGAACTAACTCCAGGACTTGAACAAGGGGCCCCACCCTCTCGTTGGATCGAGAGGGACTTAGGTTTGATGGTTGGACCACAAACCGATTGTTCATTAGAGGATTAGTGGAACTTAAGGAACAAGAAGTACTATAGGGGTAAAACGGTTATTTGACCTAGCTATAGCTACGAACAACCTGTGAAGGAACGACTTACTGAACATGGTTAAATCAAGTGGACGGAAATATATCTATAGTGAGGGGAGTGCAACTATCGGGCTATAGTGGAGTGTCCCGATAGTTAACGAATGTTGGCTAGCTTGTATAATGAGATTAGTCGGTTAGTCTCGAATCGTTGGAGCCCATGATCTATAGGTCCATTAGGTCCCCCTACTAGCTCATATCGGAATATAGCCTAGAACAAATTGATAGGATTCTTTGAATTGTTCAAAGTCGGGAAAAAGGGTATTATCGTAAAATTGTGTTTGACACAATAATTTAATTATGAATTAAATTAGAAAATGAGAGATAAAGTATTTAAAAGGGTTTTAAATACTATATACATGAATTAAGATTCATATATATAAGATGCACATTATTAAGGTGATTAACTTGCTTAATCATTTATAATCAATTGGGCAAGGTTCAAATATGATCTTATATATTAATGTCACATTTAGAATTGATATTAATATCATAAATGAACATTTGAAATCTGATTTTGAATCATGGTAAGTGGAAAATGATGTAATTCCACTCTTGCATGAAGATTCAAAGTGGAATTACACCACAAACATGCATACTTGCATGTAATGTTGTTTGAACACCTAGCTTCCACTTTCACCCTTAAGACCACCATGTGTCTTGCATCTTGAGGCTTCTTCTTGCATGGATTCTCTCTATAAGTAGAAGAAGAATCAGATTGGAGAGTGAGATTGCATTTACCTTAAGGTTATGCTGCTGAATTTCTTCCTCAATCACTCTCTCATCTCATATCTCCATAGAGCTTGAACCTTCAAGCATTCCCTTCCCATTCCCTATCACTATAGACTCCCACAAGTCGTTCTCGGCCCGGAGAATAGTAGGGAAGACTCTAAAGGTTGTCCAAGAGAAGTTGGAGAAGGAAAACACCACAAGGAGTACCTCATTTGTGAGCTACAAAGGTTGGTTTTCTCTAAACTCTCTTTTCTGTTTTTATAGAACATGCATGCTTTAGGAGCAAAATTAAATGTCTTAAGTGCTTTCGATCTTCAATTGCTTCCGCATGTGTAATATGTACACCTTCATTCCATCTATTATGGGAAGATTTCATGGTATCAGAGCAGCTTGACACGCGTCCCTGCTCTTTATTTTTTTTTTGTGCTCTAGTTTCGCGCCCAAATTTTCTTGCGATCTCTTGCAATCAAATCTCTTGTATTTTCTTGCGATCATGGCTTCTCTTGGCTCGTCCTCTGCCAAGGATCTCAATTCGCTGATGTTTCTATTGACGAACATCTGCAATTTAATCTCAATTCGTCTCGATTCCTCAAATTATGTGATGTGGAAATTTCAGATGATGTCCATCCTCAAAGCACACATGCTTTTTGGATTTCTTGATGGATCCTCTGTTGCTCCATCTTAGTTTCTTGAATCTGCTTCTTCTGATGCTTTTGGTACTTCCTCTTCGTCTTCTTCTTCAACAGTCACAATTCGTGAGATCAATCCTCTGTATGAAGACTGGATGGCTAAGGATCATGCATTGATGACTCTCATTAATGCGACTCTCTCACCTGAAGCTCTGGCTTACATCGTTGTCTGTCAATCTTCGAAGGAAGAATGGGAGGTACTGGCTCGTCACTACTCTTCTACCTCCAGCTCTAATATTGTGAATTTGAAGACAGATCTACAAGCTATCTCGAAGAAATCAGATGAATCGATTGACTCCTATGTCAAACGGATTAAGGAAATCAAGGATAGATTGGCAAATGTCTCATCCATGGTGAATGAAGAAGATCTCATGATTTATGCCTTAAATGGATTGCCAGTCGAATACAACACGTTTAGGACCTTGATGCGCACTCGTTCAGGTACAGTTACCTTTGATGAACTTCATGTCCTTATGAAGTCTGAAGAGTCAGCTCTTGAGAAGCAATCAAAGAGAGACGATCTTACAATTCAACCTACAGCTATGTTTGCCTCTCAAAATTCTTCGCCTCGACCAACTTCAATTCCTAATTCTTCTCCAAATTTTCGTGGCCGTGGTAGAGGACGAAATTCAGGCTGAGAGAGAACGAACAACTTTATGGTTCCTACTTCTTCAAGTCCAGGTCGTGGCCGTGGTAACTTTGAGAATCGTTTGAGCTGCCAAATTTGTAATCGCCCTGGTCATCAAGCTCTCGACTGCTACAACCGAATGAATTATCATTTTCAAGGGCGCCATCCTCCTCCTCAACTGGCTGCCATGGTTGCTACACAAAACAATCAGTATCTAAGTGCTCAGAACTCATCTTCTACTTGGCTTGCTGACTCCGGTTGCAATGCACATGTTACAGCTGATATGGCTAATCTTTTTATCTCAAATGAGTACAATGGTGAAGAGAATATTGCTGTGGGCAGTGGACAGTCTCTACCAATTTCTCACACAGGTTCTGGCTTGTTACCTTATAATCAGTCCTCTTCCTTTCTTCTTTCAAATATATTGCGTGTGCCTCATATTTCAACCAATCTTTTATCTGTACATCAGTTATGTGTTGATAACAATTGTGTCATTACCTTTGATGCTGATAAATTCACTATTCAGGACAAACTTACGGGAAACCTTTTATTCCAAGGACCTAGTGTGAATGGGTTTTATCCATTCACTGCTGTCAGTCGTTCCCCTGTTGTTCCAAAAGAAAAGTTTATTGCTGCTCATGTTGGAATCAAATCCTCTTCAGCTCAATCCACTCTATGGCATAACTGGTTAGGACACCCTCATCTTCATGTACTCAATTCTATTCTTCACTCACTGCACTTACCTTCTTGTACTAAAAAATGTGTCTGTGAGTTCTGCTTATATGGCAAAATGCACCGTCTTTCTTTTCCTCGTTCGCAAACTGTATCTTTACTGCCTTTACAGCTTATCCATAGTGATGTATGGGGCCCTGCCCCTGAAATTTCAATAAATGGATACAGATATTACGTTTCATTCATTGATGATCACTCAAAATATACTTGGTTATTTCCTATTGTTAGGAAATCTGATGTCTCTGCCATTTTTCAACGTTTTATGCCGCTTATAGAAAACCAATTGTCTTCCAAAGTTAAAATTCTTAGAACTGATGGGGGTGGTGAGTTTGTGAACCGTGACCTTAGCTATTTTCTTCAAAAAAATGGTGTCCTTCATCAAAAATCCTGTGCATATACCCCTGAGCAAAACGATGTTGCTGAACGAAAACATAGGCACATCGTTGAAGTTGCTCTTTCCCTCATGACCCGTGCCTCTTTGCCTATTCGTTTTTGGTCTCATGCTTTTGCCACAGTTGTCTTTCTCATTAACCGTCTTCCCTCTTCTACCTTAAATAATAAGTCTCCCTTTGAATGCTTGTTCAACCCCCCCCCCACTATTCACATCTTAAAATCTTCAGTTGTGCATGTTATCTTTGCTTAGACCTTATAATGATCACAAATTGCAGCCTAAAACTTCTCAATGCATCTTCCTTGGTTATCCTCTTGAGTATAAGGGGTATTTGTGTTACAACATGAGCACTAGTAAATTTTTTGTTTCACGTCATGTCATTTTTTATGAAACCCTTTTTCCCTATTCCACATTTACTTCACCTCTCTCCCCTTCCCAACCATTCTCTTCATCTTCCTCCCATCCTTTATTTGCTTTATTACCTTCTCTTGTATCTTCCTCTTTGTCATCACCTGTTAGTGAGAATTTGGAAGGAGCTTCACTACCTGCTGCTACCTCTACTTCATCTGGGCCTAACATTGAGACGAATACTCCTACTGATTGTAATGTTGTTAATGATAATCATGTTATTGTACATACACATGGTGAGACCAATGGTAATCATAATATGCCTACTATTGTTGAACCTTCGGTGTTTGTTACTACACTTTCTGCAGCGCCTAACACTACTGATGGTCCTCTGGCTGTATCTTATGTTGTGCCCTCTGTTATTAACACTCACCCTATGCAAACGAGGGCAAAATTTGGTATCTCAAAAAGGAAGGTGTTTATTGCTACAAAAACCACCTCTTTTGATGATGTTGAGCCCACATCCTTCACTTAGGCTTCCAAACATTCGGTTTGGTTAAGTGCTATAGAGGATGAATACAATGCTCTTCTCAAACAAAATACTTGGACTTTAACACCCCTTCTTGTAGGAAAGAGTGCTATTGGATGCAAATGGGTCTTCCGCATTAAAAGACATCCGGATGGTAGTGTGGCAAGCTGTAAGGCATAGTTGGTAGCAAAAGGCTATCATCAAGAAGAAGGCATTGACTATGACAAGACCTTCAGTCCTGTTGTCAAAAAGCCCACGATTCGTATTGTTCTGTCCATAGCCGCTGAATTTGGTTGGGATCTCAAGCAACTTGATGTCAGGAATGCTTTTCTACATGGTGACCTTTGTGAAGAAATGTACATGCAACAACCACATGGGTTTGTTCATCAGTCCAAAAATCTGGTATGCAAACTTTCTAAGTCTCTCTATGGCTTAAAGCAAGCACCTCGGGCTTGGTTCGAATGTTTCACTACTTATCTTCTTACACTGGATTTTGTTGTTTCTTATGCTGACTCTTCTTTATTCATCCGTAAGAGTGCTTCTTCTGTT
Organism: Luffa acutangula; assembly: GCA_036850905.1. Classification (NCBI taxonomy): domain Eukaryota; kingdom Viridiplantae; phylum Streptophyta; class Magnoliopsida; order Cucurbitales; family Cucurbitaceae; genus Luffa; species Luffa acutangula. The sequence goes on from CM072098.1 coordinate 24,631,703, forward strand.
ACTTATCTTCTCTTATACGTGGATGACATCATTATTACTGGAAATGACTCCTCTTATGTTCCTGAATTGATGAAGCTACTTAAAATGCGTTTTGACATGACTGATCTTGGATCCCTTAAGTATTTTCTAGGGCTTGAAATATCTCATTCATATGTTGGTATCTCTGTTTGTCAAGCCAAATATGCCAAAGACATGTTTCAGCGTTTTGGTACGTCTGGAGCTAAACCGTGCAATACTCCTATTGCGTTAAGTTCCTTTCAAGATGTGGGTGATACACCTTGCTGTCCTGATGACAGTTATGCCTACCGTGCAATTGTTGGAGCTCTTCAATACCTAACATTTACACGTCTTGACATTACCTTTACAGTCAGCAAGTTGTCTCAGTTTATGCACAATCCCTCAGCTTGTCATTTATTAGCTGCCAAACGTGTTCTACGCTACGTAAATGGAACTCTTTCAAAGGGTCTTCTCTTTAAGCGTACCTCTGCTAATACCTTTGGTTTAACAGCTTATTCGGACTCCGACTGGACTTGAAATGCACTTGATAGACGGTCTACAATTGGATTTGTTATCTTTTTGGGTGATAATCCTATATCCTAGGTTGCTAAAAAGCAATCTATAGTTTCTAGAAGCCCCACAGAGGCTGAGTACCGTGCTTTAGCTACAACTGCCTCTCATCTCTTTTGGGTTTCGCCAGCTTCTCAAGGACTTACATTTGTTTGGTGCTTCTCCTCCTAAGATTTGGTGTGATAATCAATCAGCTATTCAACTTGCAAGGAATCCTGTATTTCATGGCCGTACCAAGCTCGTTGAGATTGATTTTCACTTCATTCGTGAGAAAGTAGTTCGTCGGGATCTGGTCTTTCAGTACATTCCCACTCAGGCACAGCTCGCTGATATCTTCACAAAGCCTCTGACGTTTGATAGATTCTGTCTCTTGCGTTCCAAACTAATGCCTTAGGTTGGCTTTCGTTTGAGGGAGGATATTAGCTGATGTGATTCTAGTATATTTCAGTTTATTATTTACTGTTTAGTTATCCTATATTAGTCTGTTAATAACCATTTTCTGTTATTCTCTTCAGTATCTATAAATACTGATATTCTTGTACTTCATCATCAATTAATGAGATAATCTCTTCCATCTATTATGGGAAGATTTCAGTGTGGTGGTTGTAGGAGGCATTGGAGAGGCGTCCATGGACTTTGTCCTCGGGCTCTTCGCAAAAACGGGGTCATTTTTATTCTTTGTCCTCCTCTCGGCCCCAATTTCTCTTCTTCTTTTTTTCCTCAAAGCTGCAGAAATAGGAATTTTGTCATCGTCCAATTCCTTGATTTCAGAATCTGACTCTGGCTCACTATCACTAGAGGTCTTGGCCTCTTCTTCTTCAATTTCCTCTTCATCCCTTTTCTCTCCTGAAGACGTGCTTTCAACAGCTGGTGGGGGTCCTCTAACATCATACTCGAACAAAGGATCAAGGGCCTCATCAGCTTGTTGCTCTTCAACGACCTTTTCTTCGCCTTCCTTAGAATGCAGCCCAAATGCGGTCGCATTCTAGCCTTCATTTTCTTCCTCTTTTTCTTTTTCTTATTTTGCTTCTCTTGGCCCTTCAAGGGCCTCTTCTTAAACTTCTTGCAGTTGTTCAACTTCACTTTGAGCCTTGTGTAGTGGCTCAAAGGCTGCAAGAAAATCCTCAACCTCTTTTCTTCGTTCTTCTCCTTCTCCAAGGATCTCTCGTCTTTCTTTTTCTTCCTCAAGGAGTTGGAGTTCAGCAGCCAATCTTCTGAGTTTCTCATCTTCTTTTCTCTCTTTCTCAGCTTGAATGGCCCTCTCGGCCTCTTGTCTTTCTTCTTCTCTCTTTTTCTCAGCTTCTTCCCTTTTTCTCTCATCCTCCACATGTCTTTTTCTGGTTAACTCATCTTCAGCCCGCATACTTTGAATTTCCCTCTCTCTTTCAACCCTTATCTCCTCAAGTGCATCTTGCTCAACCCTGTAACTTTCAGCAATTATAAGGGCTTGTGCAACAGCTTGACGGATCATGTCTTCGAACACATCCGCCGCATTCTTGCCACTTTGAGGGGCTCAATAATCAGAGGCTTCTCGGGTCATCCTTCTTGGAGTCTCTCTTCTTTGCACTGTAAGTCACAAAGGGCTTGTCCCTGCAAGAAGAAGATGGGTTAGTTGAAGGTTTGGAGACGTTACCCGTTGAAGTCTCCCTTTGCCGAGAGCTTTCTGCCACTTTAGAGGATTCTTCAGCATCACACAACCGTGCTTTCTCTTCAAGAGCTGCACGCCTCTTAGCTCCCATGTCACGAATCATTGCAAACCATTCTTTGGAGCACTTCCTAAGTGGTTTGTCTATGGGTTTTTGAGTTTGGTGGAGAGAATCGAAGGGCGTGGGTCTTCTTTGTCGAGAACCACTTGGATTCTCTCTTTGAGCAGTCGGCATTGTCGAGGATGAAGGAGTATGAACAGTAGTTCTTCGTTCCTCAATGGCCAACGAAAAACCCGTGGGTCTCACGCTTCTTGTTTCGTGCATGCTTGCTTCGGGTTGCTCTTGTTTGCGTCAACCACTTTGTTTAGTATTCTAGGCACGTTGATTACTCAAAGATCGAGTAATCTTACAAGGGATTGACGATTTGGGAGTGTTCTTCATGATTCTTTGAGTGGAATTTTGGTTTCAAAGAGAATGAAGGTGGAAGGTTGGTGTAGTTTACTTGAATGAAAAGAGTCTGAGTGTTGGTGAAGAAGGAAAACACTTAAGTCAACTATTTATAAGTTTCTTAAAATTAGGTCACGTGACCGTCAATGAAACGACGTCACTGCACTTGACCGTTTGGAGAATGCGGTCGTATTTTCCCAGTTCACTATCTTCCCTTTTTTTTTCACTTCCATTGATTTTCTTGGTTTCTTTTCTCTGTTTTATGGCTGAAACAATAACACACTTATTAGAATGTTCACACACTTAAAACATGATTATTATCAATTTTCTTCCTATACAAACTCAAAATAATTTAGGCATTTCAACTCCCAGGTAAATCTTAGGAAAATGTGTTCCCTACTGTCATCTTAAGTAGTTTTCCTAGACAGAATTTTCCTTAGACAAAGTTCCCTCTTGCCCAAGGTATTTTTTTTTATCTTACAAGAAAACTAACATAAGCATCAACAAACTAACCTAACAAACTAACAAAGTAATATACTAAAAACAATATGCTGAAAACAAAACTAACAATTCTAAACCTAACTAAGCAAACAATAGAACAATGAATTAGTGCAATGAAAAAATTACAAAAGATCTAACTGAGCAAATGAAAAACAAAGAAACATGTTGATGTTTAGAATGAAACAATAAGAAGTAAAAGAGAGTGAAAACTCCCTTAGTTCTTGGAAGGTTTGTCCTCCAAATCAGAGGTCTCAAGTTCATTCAAAAGGGATGATGAAAATGGAGGGGAATTTGGAGCTTCATCAGATGAGCTGGCCAGGAACATCTGTTTGATAGCCTCATCCCACACTCGAGAATAGGTCTAATGGTCATTGTTCTACTCTTTTTTTCTTTTGACCGTTTCTCTCCTTCAAGATATCTTCCTCTTGTCTCCTAACTTCCTTCTACTTATTCACTTTCTAAAACATCAACAAACAAATCAAAAAGTTCACAAGCTCATATGTTTTTTTTTTCTTTTATCTGTTTTTTTTCTTTATTTTTTCATTTTTAATATAACATATTGAGGCAAAGAATTATTTCAAAAAAAAAAAAACATTGAGGCAAAGAAAAAGAATGACTTAGCTGATCTCCAACATGGAGATTAAAACATTATTCTTTCTTCTTCCGCTGCAAACTTTCATCTTGACCCTAGGTCTTGATATCAGACAAGATTTGAGTCTTAATTGAGGCGTTTTAATCATGGAGTGCTTTGTGTCTATTATCAACTCACTCAATATACTATTGAATGTAAACTTTATGGTTTTATCCTCTGTCGTATACTTCATATTTTCATCCTCCATGATTTCCTCTTTGATTTCTTCCTCAAATAGCATTTTTTGCAAGCTACAACACACAAAGGAATCAATAGGATCAAAATCAGAACATCCATTCATTTCATTAGGGTGTTTGAATGCCTGGAGCACATCGAAGTTCACTTTTTTGTGAAACGACATCTGCATGTCTTACTGCAACTTCTTTTTCTAGTACCCTCTCTTTATCCTCTTTTTGAGGTGATTCTTCTTTAATCACTTCTTTCTCTTTTGTGTCCTCAGTACTTTCAAGTGTTGGAATGACTCTTGCTTTAACTGGGAGTTCAGTGTCTTCATGCTCCAATCCACTTTGAAATGTTATCTCCTTGTATTGCTTTTGTGCTACTTGTTCCACATTCTCTGTGTTGTCAGGCAAGATTTCTTGAGGACTGTTTCTTAGTTCCTCTATCAATTGCCCTACTTGAATCTCCAAGCTCTTTATCATGGCATCATTCCTTGCCATGTATTCTCTTATGAGTTCTTCAAAGCTAGTTGACACTTGTGGTTCCATCTCTTGTTGCATCTCTTGTTGGGCATATTGATCTTGATATTGATCTTCAAAAGTAAACATACATTCTTGCTCCAAATGAGGTGTTAGATTATTGTTGCTAACATCTTGCTGGTGTTGCAACCATCCTCGGTAAGGATCGAAAATAGCACTCTGGTTGTCTGGTTGTCCTGTATAATAAGGATTAGATGAACAAGTTTCAAACAAAGAATGGATCTTAGCACAATAAACACAAAAGAAATTAGAGTGACAAGCCATTTTGATGTGATTTGTGCACTCAATGCTGTGATGATGTCTTCTTCCACATGTGGATTATTTTGAGCTATCAAACCCTTGGGCTATGTTTATCTCTTGTCGCGTTTTTTTTTGGTCAATAGGAGGATCGACTCCGGGAGCATCTATTAGAAGTTCTTGAATGCAAGTAGCTTCTTCAAGATGTTCCCGTGCGCTCAACTCCTATTGCTCTTTCTTTCTATCTCAAGGTCTAACTTGAAGAGATGATGCTAATTGCTCATGCACCAACTTACACCTGCAAAAGAAACTACAAATCAAAGTTTGATTCTCTTAAGATAGAAATGTCGTCGCAATTCAATCGCAATTTCAAACAAACAAAAACAAGTTTCACTTTTAGTCCCCAGCAACGGCGCAAAAAACTTGGTGCGGCGTTAGGCTGAATGATGGATGTTAGGAAAGACGGTAAATAAAGATTAAGAATAATTCAGCCAACCTAGTGCAAGTATATGAAGGGGATGAAAGCCCCTACGCAGCGGAAGCGCATCGAAAGGACCTTACGCCATATATTAATTAATATTAAAATACCGTTACGAAAAGGCCAAATAAACTTTAAACATCTTTAAAGTTGCTGTAAATTGCTATAAACATGCTGGAAAATTAAATCTAAAATTATTTTCATGCTTTTCTAAAGAAACGGGAAAGAACCGTTACAAACCTTCGTTGTAGACTTGACCTTTCTTCGCCAACGATGTTCCAACGAACGAAACGCAGCGACTCCTTCTTGATTTCTTCACAAGAAATTTTCTTCAAAGACACAATAATCACAAAGGTTACACCGGTATGTCTCTAAGTCTAGGAGGCAAAAGACTTGTGGGAGTCTTTCTCTAAGAGGGAGGCTAGACAGAATTCTAGGGTTTTGTCTTGTGAGTCTAAGAGCAAGAAGGTTACGAAACCAATTAGGTCTAGTGTTCTATTTATAGAAGAGTGGCCATGAATAAAATATTCAATTAAATCAATCTTTTCCAAAATTGATTCAATCTTATTCCTTATTAAATCAATCCAAGATCAATCAATTCCATAATTGATTAATCTTTTCCACAAATGACTAATTACTTTCATAAGTGATTAGATCATTTCTATAAATGATTAGTCACTTCCATAAGTGATTAATTATTTCCATAATTGATTAATTTCCTGATTAATTAATTCTTTAATTAATGAACTACCAATTAAATATCACATATTTAATTTTCGGCCTTGAATTAATTAATTTACCCAAATAGATTTTAGGCCTTTAAATTAATTAATTCATATTTGAACTCTTTCAAACTTCCATAAATTTAATGTGACTCAAATTTATATTAATATTTGAATTTATTCAAATATTAAATTCTCTCATAATAATATATCAATATATATTATATTGTTTCCCTTAGTAAATTGAACATTTTCAACTTACATTTATTACTTAGTTTCCTCAAATTACTTTATGAGCTACCAGTGGGACCTAATGGACCTGTAGATCAAAAGCTCCAATGATGTGAGATTAATTGGTCAAACTCATTAACCAAATTAATCAATATTCATTAACTGTGTGTACATTCCACTATAAACTCACAGTTGCACTCTTCTTACTGCAGACATATTTTCTGTGTCCACGGATATAGACCAATATCGACTAGTTAGTCCTTCACGAGTGTCCGTAACACCAGCTGGGTCAAATTACCATTTTACCCCTGGGTTACTTCTATTCTCTTAAGTATTAGTTCTCCTCTAATGAACAACTTGTTTGTGGTCCAACCATCAAACAGAAAACCCTTTCGTGCCATTGAGAGGGTAGGGCCCTTTGTTCAAGACTCGGAGTCACCACTTAAGGGAACACTCATCTGCTTCCCTAAAGTCGGGAATGAGTGAATTCCATCTTGTACGATTATGTTTCCAGCTCCCCACTCGGTCTTGTCCCCAAAATGGTAGGTTTATTGAGTCGGCGTATTGGCCACTCTCACCCATACAAATCAATGGACAATTCCTCATGAGCAGGAGTCCATAATAAACTCAGGATTAAGACCAAGTTGTCTAGGTCGTCCTAGTGAAATAGAAAACCAACTGGTTAACGGTGTTATAACCAATGGTTACTATTCCGCGGTCCGATCTTATGCAAACTCATTGCATAGGATACCCCCACTCGCATGTCTCCTACACGAACGCGTTGGATCATAGCATTTGTATCAAATACAAAGTGGGTCATATCCATAGTGTCACCAAGATAAGGCACCCAATCTTATCCCTATACTATAGACCATTTAGGTTGTTTCTTGAACAGTGATCCCCATATGTCGCTACATATAGTTCAAGACTCATATTACAACCTAGGATGTTTAGTTTATTGGATTAGGGTTATTTTAGGCAAAGACAAATGTAAAATAACTAATAACATTTAATGGAAAAATATATCAATATTATTTCATTAATATATGGTCAACGGTTACATTCACTATCTACGAGTTTTAGGACATAAAACCCAACAAACTCCCACTTGAACTAAAACACTAGTTAGTGGGATGTAAATGCAATAATCTAAAACTGGAAATGTCATGTATACTAAAATAATACAATGAACTAGGGCATCCTTATACCCATTATACATTTCTCCCACTCTCCCTAGATTAGATGACATACATATCTCGTAGACCTAGACCTTCTAGATGACCCTCAAACACTTTAGTCGTGAGAGCCTTCGTAAATGGATCAACGATCTTGTGCTCTGAAGCGATCTTAGTTACGATCACATCTCCTCATTGCACAATCTCACATATCAGGTGATCATCCTCTCGATGTGTTTACCTTGTTTGTGGCTTCGATGTTCTTTTGAGTGGGCTACAACCCCACTGTTGTCACAGTATAGTGTTATGGGCACGTTCATATTCGGAACAACTTCCAAATCAATCAAGAACTTTCTAAGCCAGACTGCCTCCTTAGCTGCTTCGCAAGCTACTACATAGTCAGCCTCCATGGTTGAGTCTGTTATGCATCCTTGTTTGATGCTTGTCTAAACTACTGCTCCTCCATTGAGGCTGAAAACAACCCTGATGTGGATTTTCTTGAATCCTTATCGGCTTGAAAATCAGAGTCATTGTATCCAGTAAAAATCAAATCCTTAGCTCCATACACAAGCATGTAGTCCCTCGTTCTCCGAAGATACTTGATGATATTCTTAACCACTCCCCAGTGGTCCAACCCTGAATTAGACTGATACCTACTGACTACTCCCACTACATAACATTTGTCAGGCCTAATGCAGAGCATAGCATACATTAAGCTGCCCATAGCTCAGGCATAGGGAATGTGTCTCATGTTCTCAATTTCTTGAGGTGTCTTAGGAGACTGTTCCTGAGACAGGTGTACCCTATGTCTGAAGGGTAATAATCCCTTCTTGGAGTATTGCATCGAATATCGAGACAACATTTTGTCAATATACGTTGCTTGAGACACTGCTAGCGTTTTGTTCTTACGATCCCTAATGATTTGGATTCCAAGAGCATATTGAGCCTCTCCCAGATCTTTCATTTGGAATTGGGTTTCTAGTAATTTCTTAATGTCAGTGAGGTATCCTACATCATTCCCAACGTATTGGTTAAAATCAACGTTTTGGTCAAAATCAAAAGATTTGATCGCAGTATCAAATCTAATGTTCCATGATTTGGACGCTTGTGTCAATCCATAAGTGGATCGATTGATCTTACAAACCTTTTGTTCCTGACCTTAGGCTATGAATCCTTCGGGTTGAGACATAAAGATATTCTCTTCAAGATTACCATTCAGAAAGGCAGTCTTAGCGTCCATTTGCCATATTTCATAGTCATAATATGTGGCTATGAACAAGAGAATTCTTATGGACTTTAACATAGCTACAGGAGAAAAGGTTTCCTCATAGTCAACCCCTTTCTTTTTGGGTATAACCCTTTGCCACTAGTCTAGCTTTGAAGGTCTGTACCTTCCCAGCTGCATCTCTTTTTCTCTTATAGATCCATTTACACCCTATGGGTTTTACCCCATCTGGTAGATCTGTGAGTTTCCATACAGAATTGGAGTGCAGTGATTCCATTTTCAGGTTCATGGCTTTGACCCATTCATCCTTATCTTCATCATTCTTTGCCTGTCGATAGGACAATGGATCCTCAATGCCATCATTAGGTATGACAACCTGAGTTTTAGTTAAACTCAAGTAGCAATCAGGTTGTACAACCCTCCCACTGCGTTGAGGCATTATCAACCATCAAACAGAAAACCCTTTCATGCCATTGAGTGGGTAGGGCCCTTTGTTCAAGACTTGGAGTCACCACTTAAGGGAACACTCATCGGCTTCCCTAAAGTCGGGAATGAGTGAATTCTATCTTGTACGATTATGTTCCCAGCTCCACACTCGGTCTTGTCCCCAAAATGGTAGGCATATTGAGTCGGCGTATTGGCCACTCTCACCCATACAAATCATTGGACAATCCCTCATGAGCAAGAGTCCATAATCAACTCAGTATTAAAACCAAGTTTTCTAGGTCATCCTAGTGAAATAGAAAACCAACTAGTTAACGGTGTTATAACCAGTGGTTACTATTTCGTGGTCCGGTCTTATGAAAACTCATTGAATAGGATACCCCAACTCGCATGTCTCCTACACGAACGCGTTGGATCACAGCGTTTGTATCAAATACAAAGTGGGTTGTATCCATAGTGTCACCAAGATAAGGCACCCAGTATTATCCCTATACTATAGACCCTTTAGGCTATTTCTTGAATAGTGATCCCCATGTCACAACACAATTGAAGCTCAAGCATGCAATATCTTTTAGTGGTAATAATTAAATGCTACCAAGACTACATGACATGCGCTAACTTGTTCTACTTAGAGAGATCCATATGCATTACCTGTCAAGGGTTTATCATACTGATACCGCATCCGGCTGGCCAAGCGGGATTTAGCAATGAAAAGATTAAAACAACTAAGTAGAAAGCAATCAATGTTTCAATTAAACAAAAAATGTACACTTACAAGTTATACTTATCGCCCCATGAGGCGCTTGCGCTAAGCCTTGAAGAGAAGGTTTAGCTCATGAGAGCAAAACAGAAATACATTAAATGATACATTACACACAAGTTTGCTTTCATTCGCAGGATTCTGCAGTTCCTTCGTGAGTTCCTTCTCCTTCCTTCTCCTCCTTTCTCTCTAGTGGTCTGCTAATGATCTAAAATGATCATCTAATTTAAAGAATCAGATGTCCTCCTTTTGAGCAGGTGACTTCTATTTATAGGCGATTGAAGCTAACTTATTCAAGTTATCAACGGCCAACTTGCAAGTCTACTTGCGTTAGTTGTGTCAGCGCTTAATCATCACTTAGGCCACTTGCGCCTTTCTAATCTCCTTTTTCGCCTACTTGCTCTGACTGCGCCGACGCTTGTCTTTTCCCCCATCTTTTCCTGTCTCTTGATCCTCTTGGAAAGTGTGCCTGTGCTGAAAGAGATACTAAAAATGTCCAGATTAGTTGCGATAGCGCTTTGTATTTATAATTTCTTATCGCATACATAAATGTTGCCTGCCGCTTATATCAAAGCACTTTTCCTTGTCTTTATGCGCTAAGATAACGCATTGGAGGTTCTTTTCGCCTTCTTTTAGCCTAAATTTAGAGGGTAAATAGCTTGCATTTTACAAGCAATCATGTATACACTATCGCATGCAGTCATAAAATCTCTGGAAGTATTCCAAAGGTATCGATCCCACAGGGACTAAATTGGAAACACAGATTTGAAGAAGAAACTGTTCAAAGATTGCTTAAGTAAGGTAACCAAAGAAATAATTGATGATGGTTTATGAAAAACAAACAAAATAAACAAGTAAGGAATAACAATGATAAATAAGCGAGGTATTCAATATAGTTTCAACCCTAAGGCAAATAACTCTAATTATGGTTTATTTAACCTAAGTCTATCATGCATTGGGTCAGATTTAACTTGTATTTTGCCTTGCTCCCAAGAACCGTTAGAAGGCTAAGCCAGTACCGTTATGCACATTTTTGTGACTTGACTCTGACATAGATAGTTCATGCATGCAATCTATAACCCTATAGTTGTTATAAGGCAATTTTTCCATATAACACCGAAAACACTCTCTCAAGCCATTTCTCCTATATCACCTTTATGAAAACCGGTATTGTTTGTCCATTTCGAGATCAAACTCACATAGCATGCAAAGTCTAAGTGATCAATTTAAACTCAGCAAGATTCATAATGATATTCAATAAAGAGTAACATGCAATGAATAGAACTTAAGCAAATAAACACTTTCAAGCTACTTAAACTATAAGGGAATTCACTATATAGAACCCCTCAATGTAATTTAGCTAAGCATGATGGAATAAGATGCAAAAGAATAACTTTTCATTGACATAATGATGTAAGAATACAAAAATAACGAAAAGAACAATTGTCGGAAATAAGGTGCAGTAGCTAAACCTACGATTTTTTCTTTTATCCAATCCTTCTAGAGTTCGCTCGACACTCGACTCTTCTTTACAAGTGGGAATAGGGCGTAAATCTCTACAAACACTCGGGTTTGATGTCTAACTAAAGTTTAGAATTCAGTCTTCTAAGAAGGACCTTAAGCATCCCTACTGATGGGTGTCTATTAGGGTTCTGTCACCACCCTCTTCTTCCTAGTGAGTTCTACTTGAATTTCCCTTTGAATTGAGACCTTATATAGTGTGGGGAGTAGTTGAGGAGCCACGAAAATGGTGTTGGTAGGTAGCCCAGTCAGTTTCAGAGTCAAAATAGCGGTTAGGTGCGTAAAACACTCGTTCAAAACGACCCCCGACGGACTCGGAACTACCTTCATCTGTCCAAAAATGCGGTCGTATTTGGATTTTCCCTTGCCATCGCATTTCTGGGTTTTTCCAGATATCCTTGTTTTTCTGCAAAAACACCAAACTAAGTCAAATTCTTAACAAAATTTGTCCTTTTATGCACAAATAAGCCTAATTTGACATACATGATTCTCAACTCCCTAATTCATCAACTTTAACATTTTTTGAGCTCGGGAATAGTAAATTTGATCTAAAACATACAACTTTGACAAGATAATGAGCTAAATATAAGGGTAAAATAGGTATATTTTTTACCCTTATCTCCCCGCGGTCTGCTTATTCTGGGTTTTGCGAACAAAAAATCGTCCTTAACCGTGATTTTCTGGGTTCCGCGACCATCTGTTTGTTTTGGGTTCTGTCGTCTGTTCGTTAATCATTCGTCGCCCCCGTTGAATCTTTTCTCCCTTTCTTCCTTGTTTTCGGCTGCAACACACAAGACCCATGGCTGTTGGAATTAGAAGACCCACACACGTCATTTCCGGCTAGATCTGAAAACCCCATCGTGAAGGAGCCTGGATCTAAAACCCCATCAATGGAAATGGTCGGAAACGAAAAGAAGTTGAAGAAAAGAAGGATGGAGAAGAAGAGAAGGAAAGAAGGAAAGAAGGGGAAAAGAAAAAGGAAAAAAAAAAGATGTCGCCAACCACCGACCGACGACAACATTAGAATGATGGTGGTGATGGTGGTAGGTTAAGAAGAAGAAAGAAGGGGAAAGAAATAAAAATAATAGAAAATAATATATTTTTTTAATAATTTAATATTATTTTATTTTTAAAATTAAAAAAAAAAATTATTAAAAAAATGTTGACACTGAAGGAATGAAAGTCCTTTGCAGCGGAAGCGTGTATCAGATCGTTTCGTTCTTAATTGGGTTTCATAGAAATACCAATACATTGGCCTTAAAATTACAGAACAATTCTATAATCTAAACAGATTAAGCATGCAATTCTAAATTCTAAACGATTTAGAATTTGAGAAACTTACTTGTTGATGCTCAAAGCATCTCAGCACTATGCTTCAAAAACACGAACGATTCGTCATTGACCTCTCCAAGAACACCACCATCAAAGAACACCCACTATCCTCTGGATTACTGAAGTAGAGATTGTGGGATCTCGTTTGTCTTGGAAAAGGGAAGAAAGTTTCAGCATCAACCTTGCTATAGTTTCTTGAGAGATCTTGAGAGCAAAATTTTCAAGAGAGAACCTTGTCAGTATGCAGAAAAATCCATCATCACCATACTCATCCATCGTTGGTTGAAGGAGAAGGGAGTAAGGGGGAGTTACACGATTAACTCCCCTTACACCTGGCAACTCCCTATTCCCCAACATAACTGTTGGGGAATAATAATTATTAATTAATCTCATTAATTTAATAATTATTAACACTATATGTTATATACCTAATTAATTTAACCAAATTAATTTCAGTCAAATTAATTAATAACATATAGTTTTAAAATTCAATTAAATCATATTAAACTGAATTAATTCAACAAAGTAATTAAATATCATATATCTAATTAATACTATATTTGAACTAAACTCAAATATGTCTCTCTCACTTAATCTATAGTTTTAATGTGCATCCAATGTACATTAATTATGAACTATAGAATAAATTTAATTAAATCAAATTAAATTAAATTGAATTAATTAATTCTCCAATTAATTAATTCATTAATTAAATATCTTATATTTAATTAATTTACTATTTGAATCATATTCAAATAATTCTCTCATAAACTATAGTTTTAATATGAACCATATTCACATTAAATATAACTTATAGTTCCAATACGAATCGAATTCATATTTAATATTTGAACCCCTTCAAATATTTAATTCTCTCATTAATTTATTTTGAATCACATCCAAAATTAATTTTATATTATAAAGTTTAATTCACTAATTAAACTTATATTATAATGTATCTTCATACATTATCTTAATTGTATCATATACAATATAATTCCCTTAATGAATTTGATCACACTTCAAATTTTATTCAAGACTATTTAACCTCAGAATCCTTTACGAGCTAGCAAGTGGGCCTAATGGACCTACAGATCAGAAGCTCCAATGATACGAGACTAATTGGCTAAACTCATTAACAAAGTTAGTCAACATTCGTTAACTGTGGGTCACTCCACTAAAGACCCACAGCTGCACTCTTCTCACTGTAGAATATTTCTGTGTCCACGGATATCGACCAATGCAGTAAGTCAATCCTTCACGTGTGTTCGTAACACCAGCAGGGTCAAATTACTGTTTTACCCCTGGGTTACCTCTAGATCCTTAAGTACCACTGATCCCTCTAATGAACAAGTTGTTTAGGGTCCAACCACTAAACAGGAGTTCCTCTCAGGCCAAGAGAGGACGACGCGCCTTTGTTCAAGACCCGAAATCATCCCTTAAGGAAACACACATCTACTTGCCCCAATAGGGGAAGGAGTGAATTCCATCTTGTATTGTCATGTCCCCAGCCCCCCACTCGGTCTTGTCCCCAAGAAGGTAGGCTTATTGAGTCGGCGTTCTGGCCACTCTCACCCGTACTAATCAAAGGACAATCCCTCATGAAAAGGAGTTCATGACATACTCAGGATTAAGATTGAGTTACCTAGGTCATCCTATTGAAACAGTAACCTAACTAGTTAACGGTGTTACATCTAGTGGTTTACTATTTCATGGTCCGATCTTATGCAAACTCATTGCATCGGATACCCCCGCTCGCATGTCTCCTACATGAACGCCTTGGATCAATACGTCTGTATCGAATACAAAGCGGGACGTATCACATAGTGTTACTAGGATAAGGTACCCAGCTTTATCCCTGTACTATAGACCTTTTAGGTTGTTACTTGAACACTGATCCCCGTATGTCCCCACATACTAGTCCAAGTCTCATGTAAACAATCTTGAATCTTAGTTTATTGGATTTGGGTCATATTGTGCAATTCTAGACTTAATATGACAATAACACTTTATTGCATAAACCTCAATAACACTTTATTGATACAAGTGTATAATTCGTTAATCATTCATTATTTACGAGTTTTAGGACATAAAACCCAACAGACACGTCAGCACTCTGTTAGTAATTGATGCAAAATTGGATGGATGGACTAAGAACGTAATGCAATCCAAACCTCAGGGGCTAAATTGTTGAATTTGAAAACTTAGGGACCAAAATGTAACCTAACCCAAACCTTAGGGACTAAAAGTGTATTTTTCCCTTTTCTTTTTCAACAGATATTCTTTTTCTTTCATTTTGTTCATTTTGCAGGCATAATATTTTTTCTTTTCTTTTTCACCCAGCTCTTAAAAGAGTCAAGCATCGATTCTTAGTGTTAGGGACTAAGTCTATCGGAGTGACAAAAAACTTATCAAAACCATAACAAAAATCTAAATTTATCAAACACAAAAGATAAGTATGTCACATGCTTTAGACACTAACACTAGGCAAAAAAATTTCAAAATTTTCAGTTTTCAGCTATGCTTCTGAATTCCAGTATTCATATAAACCATATTCCCCAAAAAAATTGTAAATCAAATCCTAGGTTGTCATCATCACCCAAACTTAAATGCAACATTGTCTTCAATGTTTAAACAGTAAAAGCGAAGGGATACTGAGACTTCCCTAAAATTTTTGGAGAATTTCCCTAGCCTTTGGATAGAGAGAAAGCGCATTCTTGGATCTGGTGGGACTTGCTTCCTGATTCTTGAGACACAAAATTGGATCAAGGAGCAATGGCTTATTAAAATTTGTAGAATGAACTAACTTACTAACAATCCTTGGGTGGCCTCCCAAGCAGCGGTTTTGTAACGTCTCTAGCTAAATAGGGCTCACTCCATTCACGGAGGTTCAAAAATAAAATTTTCATCCCCTAGCCCACGAGCGCCACTAATGAACTAAGTCGCAGTAAAACAATACACAAATAGGAGAAAGAAAAAAAAATACTCCCCTGGGCCCTCATCAAATGTTAAAGCATTAAAGTAAGTCTCCATTACCAAAACATCAATATCAAAAGTTTTCTCTAAATCCCTCTCTTCGAAGCCATTATTTACATAATACTCTAGCATCATAACATCAATCGGTCTCTTAACCTGTGTTGTAGAAATAAATCTACAGTGAGAGCAATGCAACTACGGGCTATAATGGAGCGTCCCGTTAGTTAATGAATGTTGGTTAACTAGGTTAATAAGTTTAGTCGGTTAATCTCACATTGTTGGAGCCCATGACCTGTAGGTCCAGTAGGCCCCCCTGCTAGCTCATATAGACAAAACCTTAAAACAAAGTGATGAAAGAGTTTCAATCTTTCAAATTCGATTTCGGAATTAACGTTAGTTACATATACGATATATTTAACATCTTATAATTTAATTATGTATTAAATTATAAAGAGAGAGTTGGAAATATATAAATAAGATTTAAATATTGATTTCAATTTGTAATGAATAGAGATTCATATCAGATCCGAGAGAAATTGAAATTCGGTCATTTATTTAATTTGGTTAAATAAATATAATTAATTAAATAAAAAAAGGTTTAATTAAGGGGAAAATCATTTTTAACCCTAAACTTTGGGGGTTGTATCAATTTTAACCCTGAACTTTAAATTTCATCAAATTGAACCCTAAACTTAACAAGTTGTATCAATTTTAACCCTAAACTTTTAATTGCATCAAATTGAACCTCAAAGTTATCAAATTGTTTCAATTTTAACCTCAAACTTGCGTAAGTATTACAATGTATACCTTTGGTTAACTTTCCATTTGAACCACGTACATAATTGATTATTTCTTCCTTTTTTTTCTTATAAATAAAATATTGGAGAAACTCTATTTTAGATGACTTTGTCTTGTTGAGAACTTTAATTGTGAGGGTTTTTTCGCTGCTATTTAAGATTACGAAAGCAAATAAACTGTAGAGGTTTTTTATCTTCAAATATTTGCAGGGTTTTTTTTTACTAAGAACTTTGTGGGATTTTTTTCTTCTTTATATGGTTTTTTTTCTTGCTAATTAGAAGAATGTACAAATGTAGGAAATGAAAATAAAGAAATTTCGAGTTTTTTATTTCTCATATTTGCTAGATTTTTTTTGTTGCCAATAACTTTGTGATTCTTTTTTGGATAATAATGAGAAGAATAGTCTGGAATATTTGATTTCTTCTGGTTTTTTTTAAAAAACTCTTACAAAACACTAACTCAAGTGTAATGTGAATGAGAAAAGGGAAAAGAAAATTGTCAATTACATGTGTTAATAGCAATTCAAATGAAAAGTTGAACAAAGGTATACATTGCAACATTTATGCAAGTTTGAAGTTCAAATTGATACAATTTGTTAAGTTTAGGGTTCAATTTGATGAAATTGAAAGTTTAGGGTTAAAATTGATACAACCTGCTAAGTTCAGGGGTTAAAATTGATTTTTTTCCAATTAATTTTAATATTGAAATTATTGAAAAGAAAATGAAATTTAGAATTTCATTGTTTTTTAGGTTGCTCATTAACATGAAACGATTTCATGCAATTTTGTGAGGTTTTGACACCAAATTAGGTGACAAACCAAGTTCCACCCTGATTGATCTCTTCATATAAAAGCTTGTTGTATTCTTTATGGAGTTGATGGATGTTGGTGAAGGAGTTCATGCAACAAGGAAGCTGAAATTCTCTCAAAAACCAGTCTGTTTCAACTCTAAAAACCAACAATATTCTTTCTCAAATTCATCACAATTCAGCTCCCACAAGCTCGTGCTAAGGTCAGAGAATAGCAGGGAAGATCTCGGTGGTCGTTCACGACGTGTTCGTGTTAAGAAACAACCGTTGAATTCGCATGAATCGAGCTTCAAAAAGATAAGTTTTTATTGTTCTCTTTTTGGTTAAAAAGACCATGCTTTTCATTTGCAAAATTAACGAAATTGAAGTGCAATCGATCCAAATCGCTTCTGCTAGAGTGTTCTACACTCCTTCACACATGCAAGTCAACAACCAATAAATGGGTATGGATCTGGGTCTGATAGCAATGGAATAATTTATGATTTTTGTTTTGGCTCTGGTCGTATTTTCTGTCAAAATTGTTCAGAACTCGGACATGGTGCACTTGATTGCTACAATAGAATGAATTTCTCATATCAGGTTTATCATCCACCGACTTAATTAGTTGCTATGGCGGTAAATTTTATGACTTCACAAACTCGAAATGATAATTCTAATACATATTGGTTATCTAATAGTGGTTGTAATGTTCATATGACAAACGTCCTTGTGAATCTCAATCTCACAAACAATTACAAGGGTGAAGAATCTGTCACAGTGGGTAATGGTCAACCTTAAATATCCAAAACAAAGGTGATGGACCGCAAATCGTACGGGCCGCAAGCAATAATAAAACGGAAGTATTCCGAGTATCGAATCCACAGGGAGGTGAAACGATAATTAAGCAAAGCAATAAATTCTTGATCACTGAAAGTACTTGTGTGAAATATTATTTAGGGACCTAATCTTGATGCTACAGAGAATTAAAAATTAAAGCGATTAAGGAAATCAAATTGATTAATCAAGAAATAAAAAATATGAAGATTTTTGAGTGAGAAGCGGAGTCTTGAAAATCAATTTATAGCTAATTAATTATTACAATTATCCTATCTCATTGCCCAACTAATTATAATCCTAGAATCTCCGTTAATCACATAGGTTCTCCTTTCGGTTTCCCCTACTTATAATTAATCAATTTTAACAACCTAAGTGTTCTTAGCGCCATTAAAATTTGTTAATTAATACGCTCTGATTCATTATCAGAATCTAAGTTTAACCAACTAATCTCGTTGTCACGACGGGCAATTAAACTAGTTGCATGGATTATGATCTATCCTAATTTCTCTCCGTCGAGTTTCTATTAAGAAACAAATCAATATATAATTGGCCAGATTACATACAACATTACGAACATCCATACAAATAATCAGTAAAAAGGGCAAGAGATAGGCAATTATAATAACATTTAACTATGAATTTTCATTTCAAGACCCCAAAATGGGGTTTAGCTATACATGGCTATAATATCCACAATGTATACAATAGAAAGCATAAATTTGAGTAAAATAAGAGAAAAGGAAATGACCATCGAGAACCCCGTCGCTATCGTTTGGAGTCCTTCCGAACACGCCCCGAGCCTCCTAAAGTGCTCACTTAAAGCTCCGCACAAAATTTCCCACTCATAACTCTCAAAAAGGCTAAACGCCTTAAGAGATTGCTCAAGGAGAGCAAAGGAAAGGAAGGAAATAAAGAATGATCGAATGATTGATGATCAAATGGGGTACCAAGGGGGTCCTTATATAGGCCCGAAATAGGGACAGCGTCGCAACGCTGTGACGTCACTTAACTTGCCCGACAAGAAATGAATTCAACCAAGCTATCATATGACTCATCATAAGAATCAAAGAATTCAACTATATTAGGGTCAGATTGTATACTATCAACACTATCAGGACCTAAATCAAAACTATCAACAATTTCAGGGTCTGACTCTATACTTTCCGCCATGTCAGGATCAGACTCAACAGATTCAGCAGTATCATGATCAGACTCAACATTTTCATCTATCAAGTAATCCTTTAAATTCAGTTCAGGCATATCAATTTCATTCTCAAAAGCTGGCTGATAACTTGCAAAAAGCAATTTATTAGTCCTTTAAACTTAGACTAAAACAAGGCCAAAAGAAACAAAGATGCGTTGCTTCAGCGCAAAGAGAAAGAAAAATGTGATAATTTTATGCGGTGAGCTATATTCATGTATGCGATGAGAAATTATAAAATATAGGGCACTAACACAACTAATTCAATTATTTTTCAAAGTTTCTTCTCAGCTCAGACACACATCCCAAGATGATCAAGATACAGATAAGATGATGAAAAGACAGTGTTGACACAACTGATGCAACTAACGCAAGTGGGCTGAAAAAGGGCTGAAAAGTCGTAAGTTGGCTAAATGATTATTAAAGCAAGTTGCTAATTACTTGGAGAAGTAATCTTCCCTCACCTATAAACAGAAGCCACATACTCAAAGGATGGGAGGATTCATTCATCCATTTTTGCTAAAAGGAGAGAAGAAGGAAGACAACAAAGAAATCACAGCAAGTTGTGATTAGGAGCAAACTTGCACTTGTAATGTTTTATTTTATAATGTCTTGTTTTGCTCGCATGAGCTAAATTCTACTTCAAGGCTTAGCGCAAACACCTCATGCGGTGATAAGTATATTTTGTAAGCGCATATTTTGAGTTAAATGAAACATTAATTGCTTTCTATTTAGTTGCGATACTACTTTAATCACTAACTCCCGCTTGGCCAGCCGAATGCGGTAGCAACATGCTAAATCCCTGACAGGTAACGTATGTTGACATCTCTATATAGAGCAAGTTAGCGCATGTCATGTAGTCTTGGTAGCATTAAAACACTACCGCTAAAAGATAGTGCATGCATGAGCTTAGACTATGTTGTGACTAACGCAATCCCTTGTAAGTTTTAGAGAACTACACCTGAAGCATGAACTAGCCAAATAACCAATTGATAGTTTTGTGCCAAACGCATAAGGAGTACCGGAAGGGAAACTTATGAAATTTTCTCACTTAGGCATTAATGGATCAATTACTCAAAGTATACGCTACAAGGTTCTTGTGGACGCATGAAGTTGCGACCGCAACAACCTTGATTTTATTCTCCTTATAACTTTTCCTTCCACTCTTTTTGCATGTTTTGTTTTATGCAAGTATTTACTTTCCAAATATACCAAATCTCTCGTTTATCCTTTTAACATAGTATCATGCATTTTTTAGTTTAGATCAGTAAATATTGTTAAAAACTTTGTGAACATCCCTTCCATGTCGATTCGACCCTGGACTTACGAGGTACTACTTGATTTTGTCAATTTATACTTGGATTGATTATTATCTACGAATATATTTATGAACATACTAACAAGCAATCACATGCAAATCATCTATTGCATGTATTTCTATTTCATTATCAAAAGCAGGCATTTTTATATCAATCAGTTCATTTTCAAATAGAGGATCATCAAAGAATGCATTAGGATTAAAATCTTCATCATCCATAGGTGCCTCTCTTAATCCTAAGCAAAGTTCAAATTCTACCTCTTCCTCATCACCAGTCAATAATTCTGGACCAATCGAAAAACAGGTATGCAAACTGTTGGGTTTTATGCCCTAAAACTCGTAGATAGTAAATGGAAAAAATTAATCGGTCTCAATAATGCGTTATTTGAGTAATTCAGTAATTTGGTTATTGAATAATCGAGATTGCATTAATAAACCCTAAATCTAATAAACTAAGATCCAAGGTTGTTTAAATGAAACTTGGACAAGTATGTGGGGACATACGGGGATTGGTGTCTAAGTAACAATCTAAAAGGTCTATAGTATAGGGATAAGGCTGGGTACCTTATCCTGGCGACACTATGTGATAAAGCCCACCTTGTATTCGATACAAATGCAATGATCCAAAGCATCCATGTAGGAGACATGCGGGTGAGGGTATCCTATGCAATGAGTTTGTATAAGACCGGACCGCAAAATAGTAACCACTAGATGTAACTCCGTTAACTAGTCTAGGTTTCTATTTCAATAGGATGACCTAGGTAACTTAATCTCAATCCTGAGTCTGTTATGAACCCCTTTCAGGAGGGATTGTCCTTAGATTTGTATGGGTGAGAGTGGCCAATTTGCCGACTCAATAAGCCTACCATTTTAGGGGCAAGACCGAGTGGGGGCTGGGAACATAACAGTACAAGATGGAATTCACTTCTTCCCCTATTGGGGGTAAGTAGATGTGTGTTCCCTTAAGAGCTGGCTCCGGGGCTTGAACAAAGGCGCGTCGTCCTCTCCTAGCCCGAGAGGAACTCCTGTTTAGTGGTTGGACCCTGAACAACTTGTTCATTAGAGGAATCCGTGGTACTTAAGGAACTAGAGGTAACACAGGGGTAAAACGATAATTTGACCCAACTGGTGTTACGAACACACGTGAAGGATTGACTTACTGCTTGGTCGATATCCGTGGACACAGAAATATTCTACAGTGAGAGGAGTGTAGTTGTGGGTCTTTAGTGGAGTGACCCACAGTTAATGAATGTTGACTAAACTTGGTCAATGAGTTTGGCCAATTAGTCTCGTATCGTTGTAGCTTCTCATCTGTAGGTCCATTAGGTCCCACTGGTAGCTCGTAAAGAGACTTGAGGCAATTAAATATAAAATGTAAATTGAAAGTGTCCAATTTATTTGAGGAATCGTATAATGTATATTGATGTATTATAATATAAAGTTTATGAAACTTTATAATATAATTTTTGAATTAATTTCAAAAAATTAATTCTTGAGAGAAAATATTTGAAAGAGTTCAAATAAATTTAATATGAATTGGATTCATATTAATTTTAATTTTAATAAAATCCATAAGATTAATATATGATATTTAATTAGGTAAATTAATTAATTATGGAATTAATTAATTAATTATTAAAATTAGAGACCTTTTCCTATTAGGAAAGAAAATATTTGAAAGAGTTCAAATAAATTTAATATCAATTGGATTCATATTAATTTTAATTTTAATAAAATCCCTAAGATTAAATATATGATATTTAATTAGGGAAATTAATTAATTATTAAAATTAGAGGCCTTTTCCAATTAGGAAAAAGGTCTTGGCCTTTACCTATAAATAGGACCCATGGGGTGGGGTGAAAGGCATCCCATTCATTCTCCTACTCATAGAGAATTCCCCTCAAGGGTTCAACTAGACTCCCACCAGTCTCCTGCCTCTAGAAGTCTCAGAGTCATACCGATGTAGCCAAAGTGGTGGTGTTCGCACTAGTTCGTGATTAATTCACAAGCAGTTGGTGAATTTAATCTGAGTCGTCAACGTAAGTAATTTGTTACTTTATAAACTAGATTTAGATCTAATATTTTTGTATGCTTAGCCTTAATTTATATTTAGAATAGTTCTAATATTATTGCCAATGTATTGGTATTTTAGATTAAACAAAATTAATTACGAATCGGTCCCAATCACGCTTCCGCTTTACGGAATTACGGAATTCCAATCCTTCACAAACTACATACAGACTCATCATGTCCAAAAATATTGAAAACGACCTTTTCATCATCCACATTCAAGGTTAACTTACCAGTGTGCACGCTAATCTTGGCCTTACCTGTGGCTAAGAAAGGTCTGCCTAAGATGATGGGTACCTCTTTGTCTTCTTGCATGTCGAGCACCACGAAATCTACAGAGAAGATGAATTTGTTGACCTTTACCAACACGTCCTTCACAATATCCATCGGTTGGGTGATCGATCTATCAGTAAGCTGGAGGGTGATATCAGTGTCTTTCAGTCATGTCAGTCCAATCTTCCTGTATAAAGAATAGGGCATCAAATTTTTACTCGCTCCTAAGTCACACAAAGCCCTATCGAAAGATACTTCTCCTATAACATAGGGAACAGTAAAACTCCCTGGGTCCTTTTGTTTCAATGGTATCCTTCCTGAAACTATGGTGCTACTGTTTTCAGATTTTCGCCCTATCGAAAGATACTTCTCCTATAACAAGACCTCCTTTTTTGACAAAATTTTCTTCCTAGACAACATCTCTTTCATGAACTTCCCATAATTAGGCATATTATACAAAGCATCTACTAAAGGAATGTTCACAGATAGCTTTCTAAACATCTCTAGGAATTTTTGAAACTGATCATCTAATTTAACATTTTTAAATCTTTGAGGAAAAGGTAACTCGCTGTAATCAAAGGTAGGACATTCGCCCTTCCTCTTGGGCGGGCAGATGTGCGACCCTCTATCAGAGTTGTTGCACGGGACTACTTCTTCTGCGTTCAGCTTTTCTTTCTTCTTTTCATCTTTCTTTGATCCTGCAAAAGAGTTAGTGCATTCAACATTTAAATCACAAGAGCTAGGAGGATTTTGGGACCTTTCTGTGGAGGCTTTTTGTGCCTCAACCCTTCCATCTTCATCCTTGCTCAACTTTTCTTCTTTCTTCAGCTTCTTTTCTGAGTTGTCCTCCAGTTTTCTACCACTTCTGAGTGTCACATCTTGCACTGCTCTCTAGGATTGGTTTCAGTGTCGCTTGGAAATTTCCTTTTCTGAAGGGTGTTCACTACTGAAGCGATTTGTCCTATCTGTAATTCCATATTCTTGAGCGCCGTGTCGTGGTTATTTATCGTTGTCTGGAGATTCACATTCAAAACTTTTTGCTCCTTGATAAACATGGCCACCATCTCCTCCAAGTTGCTTTTCTTTTCTGGAACACTTAATGAAGCAAATCCTGGCGGTGGTTGCATTACATTCTTGGAGATGGAATAAGACAAGTTCTCATGATTGCGTAGACTTGGATGGTAGAAGTTTGGTATTCCTTGAGTGAATGCTCTGTTTCCCACATACTGAACTTCTTCGACATCTTGATTTTCTTTCTTTGAGTATCCTTCAGCCAAGGTGGAGATAGACTTGACCACCTCAGATGAAGTAAGCTTGTTCAGCGCATTCGTCAACGATCGAAGATGCGAATGTGGATCCTCCGAAGGATGTCCTTTAAAAGAATTTTCTTGTGCCATCTGGATCAGTCCCGTCTTTAATTCGAAGTTATTCGCTTGAATCGGGGCGTAAACAATGCCGAAATTCTTCGTTGGGAGAACTGGCTGCAAAAAAATCTCTTATTGTTTTAGGAGCTTCGTCTTGTTGGTGGGCCATTGCTTCCGTTAATCTTCTCTCTCTACGAAGGGCTCTAATTGTCCTGTCAATTTCAAGATCTAGCGGAAACAAATTAACCACCTTATCTCTTCGCATGCACCAACCCCCAAATTAATCAAGAGTAAAAACAAAAAAATAAAAATATACACAAAAAGAATAAAAGAAAAAAATAGAAAATATTCACAACCTAAATTGATATTTATCCCATTCTTTTTAATGTCAAAAAGAATTTATTTTGCTTAAAAAATCTAACCTCCCCGACAGCGACGCCAAAAACTTGATGGACCGCAAAACGCATGGGCCGCAAGTAATAATAAAAGGGAAGTATTTCGAGTATCGAATCCACGGGGAGGTGAAGCGATAATTAAGCAAAGCAAAAATTCTTGATCACTAAAAGTACATGGGTGAAATATTATTTAGGAACCTAATCTTAATGCTAAAGCGAATTAAAAATTAAAGTGATTAAGGAAATCAAATTGATCAATCAAGAAATAAAAAATATGGAGAAAGAGTTTTGAGTGAGAAACAGAGTCTTGAAAATCAATTTATAGGTAATTAATTATTACAATTATCCTATCTCATTGTCCAACTAATTATAATCCTAGAATCTCCGTTAATCACATAGGTTCTCCTATCGGTTTCTCCTATTTATAATTAATCCATTTTAACAACCTAAGTGTCCTTAGCGCCATTAAAAATTGTTAATTAATACGCTATGATTCATTATCGGAATCTAAGTTTAACCAACTAATCTCGTTGTCACGACAAGCAATTAAACTAGTTGCATGGATTATGATCTATCCTAATTTCTCTCCGTCGAGTTTCCATTAAGAAACGAATCAATATATAATTGGCAAGATTACATACAACATTACGAACATCCATACAAATAATTAGTAAAAAGGGCAAGAGATAGACAATTATAATTACATTTAACTATGAATTTTCATTTCAAGACCCCAAAATGGGGTTTAGCTATATGTCGCAACGTCATAGCGACGCGGAGCGGCCGACATCCTTTCTTGGGTTTTTTAGAAGAAAATTGGAGTCGCCACCAATCATTGAGGGTGTGATTGGTCACCTTTAAAATAAAAAACAAAACTAGTCTTAGAAAACCAGAAATTAGGTTCGGGAGTCGTTTGAGTGTAGGGAAGGTATTAGCACCCTACAACACCCGTTTAAGAAAACGATTACCACAGTATCTTAAATTGTCCAATTAAATGAATAAAAACAGTCCTTTATTTTATTTTTCTTAAAAAAATGAGAAATATGAAAATAAAAACTCAAAATGCAATAATGAACACAAGATGTCTCATTCGTTTTTACCTTAACTTTAGAAATAAAGCAAGGATTAAACATTATGAGTTGGATATCTAATTTAATATAAATCATGCCTAATCTCCCTTTTAATTAAAGGAACATGGGTGTACATGATTATGTTTACTAAAAATATTTTTTAAAATAAAAAGGATGTAAAAGAAGAAAAATTATTCAAAGAGTAAATTCTTTTAAAAGGGAAAATGAGAATTTTCATACGCCTACACGGGAGTTGGACTCCACGAAAGCACATTACTCAGTTCCCATAATCCCTTTCAAAAGAAAATCAAAACAATAACAATAATTGAAATTGACCAAGCAGAATTAAAGATTAGATTAAAGCAATTTGGAGAATGAAAGGAAAAAAAAACAAATAAATTATAAAGTTTAAAAAAATGAAGTTGGCAAAGTGCAAAAAGTGAACTAAAATGAGAGAGAAATTAAAAATGATAATCATAATGATGACGATAATAATAATAATAATAATAATAACAACAACAATAATAACAAAACAAAAAACAAAGGAAATAGAAAAACAAAACCCCACCTTTTTTACTTCTCTCTTCCTTCTTTTTTCCTTCTTTCTTACCCAATGTTTTCTCGCCCCGTATACTCCTTCCCCCCCCTCTTTTTTCCTCTTTTCCTCTTCCACTTTCTTTTCTCTCTTTTTCTATCACTCTCTAAGCTAAACTCTTATTCAAATGCCTAAACTCTCTCAAGCTCACTTTTACTCTAAACTTCTTCTCTTTTTTTCTCTCCTTTTCTATCACTCTCTAAGCTAAACTCTTATTCAAATGCCTAAACTCTCCCAAATGCCTAAACTCTCTCAAGCTCACTTTTACTCTAAACTTCCTCTCCTTCTTCTTGTTTTCCGTCCCCTTCATCCTCCATCTCCCCCCTTTTTATACTTGAAGGGTTACTAAATTAGGGAGAGGATGGATGAGAAAATGGTGGAAAAAAGAAAAAAAATAAAAAAAATAAAAAAAAAATGAGAGCCATAGAAAGACTTTTGAATAGGTAAACTTCCCCTTGAATAGGAATGGGGAAGACCAAAAAAAATAAAAAATAAAAAATAAAAAAAAATAAAAATAAAATAAAAATAAAAAAAAACGAATTTTTGATAAAAACATGTGAGAAGAGGGGTTTGAACCACAGACCTCGTGGTTATCAATGCGACTTTATGCCAGTTGAGCTATGCTCTTGTTGACATACAAGAAAAAACAAATTGACCACCAAATATTGGAAACCTTCAAACATTATTACTAAAAATCAAGCCGGACCAAATACGGTGTCTACAGTTTGCCCCCCTTTGTGTATCCTTGAAGGATTGAAAGGGTAGAAAAAGGAAAGAGACTAAGTACTGGGGAGGCAAAGATTTGTTTGGTAAGAATTTGAATCAGGTATCGACCACAATTCAATAGTTAGGTTTGGTTCAACCGAGAGAAAAACTTAAAACAGACTGGATTGACACAGGCTTCGACCTCGACTGAATAGTCGAGTTCGATTTAACCGAGATAAAAATTGAAAACGGACCTGGATTGACACAGGTTTCGACCTCACTGAATAGTCGGGTTCGATTTAACCAAAAGAAAAAATTAAAATGGACCTGGATTGACACAGGCTACGACCTCGACTGAATAGTCGGGTTCGATTTAACCGAGATAAAAATTGAAAACGGACCTGGATTGACACAGGTTTTGACCTCACTGAATAGTCGGGTTCGATTTAACCAAAAGAAAAAATTAAAATGGACCTGGATTGACACAGGATTCGACCTCGACTGAATAGTCGGGTTCGATTTAACCGAGATAAAAGTTGAAAACGGACCTGGATTGACACAGGCTTCGACCTCACTGAATAGTCGGGTTCGATTTAACCAAAAGGAAAAAATTAAAATGGACCTGGATTGACACAGGCTTCGACCTCGACTGAATAGTCGGGTTCGATTTAACAGAGAGAAAAACTAAAAACAGACCTGGATTGACACAGGCTTCGACCTCGACTGAATAGTCGGGTTTGATTTAACCGAGATAAAAATTGAAAACGGACCTGGATTGACACAGGCTTCGACCTCACTGAATAGTCGGGTTCGATTTAACCAAAAGAAAAAAATTAAAATGGTCTTGGATTGACACAGGCTTCGACCTCGACTGAATAGTCGAGTTTGATTTAACCGAAAGAAAAAATGAAAATGGACCTTGATTGACACAGGCTTCGACCTCGACTGAATAGTCGGGTTTGATTTAATCGAAAGAAAGAAAAAAAAAACTGGAAATGGACTTGGATTGACACAGGCTTCGACCTCGACTGAATAGTCGAGTTTGATTTAACCGAAAGAAAAAATGAAAATGGACCTTGATTGACACAGGCTTCGACCTCGACTGAATAGTCGGGTTTGATTTAATCGAAAGAAAGAAGAAAAAAAAAACTGGAAATGGACCTGGATTGACACAGGCTTCGACCTCGACTGAATTGTCAGGTTCGATTTAACTGAAAATAAATTTTCTTTGCAATGCACGCTAAACTTGAATGCTTGAATGCATGGGATGAAGATTTAGCACTATTCGAAAACTATGATACAGATTTCTTTAAAAGATATTTGATAGCTCGAGCACCCCATTCACATCACCCTTGGTAATAGACCTTAATTGGATCATGAACTCACTAAACAACTTGCTCTTTGTTTGATGAACAAAAATGTATCCAGAACGACTTTGCTCCTGTGATAATAATGGTTTTGCCCCAGTTTGAGAAGACGAAAAATAATGGGTTTGCCCCAGTTTAAGACTTTGTCATGTTGAAATGACGGTTTTGTCCTCCATGATGACATTCCATCAACCTTCATGATCACGGTGCTCTTGGAAAAATATTGCCTTTGGATTCTTTGTTTGGACATATGTATTTCACATCGAATCGCTTAAGTTACCACCATTGATTTGAAATATCGCGTTTATGTAACTTTTTGTTTATTCAATTGTAATGATAATAAAGGTAAACATGCCAAACATTCATAGTTGAGGAGATATTATGGAGAGTGGGGGAGAAAAATGGACAAGATATGCCATGCTTCGAGAAGGGAGCTTTGATTTATGACTAAAATTCAATAGACATATGTGTCAATGTTAAGGTTCTAGAACTTGAGACAAAAGTAACCTCTTAAACATGATATAGAAATTGAAGCGTAATTCTCCTAGACACTTGTTTAATTCCCGCAACTTTGCTGAATCCTTTGATACACAAGTAGCCTATGCATAATATCTTCGAACTTGATCTGAATTTACTGGACTTGGCAGCTCATTACCATCCATGTTAGTCAAGACTAAAGCTCCTCCAGAGAAAGCTTTCTTCACCACGAATGGTCCTTCATAGTTTGGGGTCCACTTGCCTCGGTGATCTTTTAGAAAAGGAAGAATTCGTTTTAAGACTAAATCCCCTTCTCTGAATACTCTAGGACGCACTTTCTTATCATAGGCTTTCATCATTCGTCTTTGGTAAAGTTGACCTCTGCACAATGCTGTCAATCTCTTTTCTTCAACAAAGTTGAGCTGCTCATAGCGGTTTTGGATCCATTCAGCCTCTTCTAAATTAGTCTCCATGAGGACCCTTAATGATGGAATTTCCACTTCAATGGAAAGAACAGCTTCCATACCATAAACTAAAGAAAATGGTGTTGCCCCAGTTGAAGTGCGAACCGATGTGCGATATCCATGTAATGCAAAAGGAAGCATTTCATGCCAATCTTTATACGTCACCGTCATTTTTTGCACAATCCTTTTTATGTTTTTATTGGCAGCTTCCACTGCTCCATTCATCTTTGGTCTATACGGAGTTGAGTTGACATGCTTGATCTTGAATTGCTCACATAACTCAGTCATCAATTTATTGTTCAGATTTCGTGCATTATCAGATACTATGGTCTCAGGAAGACCATAGCGACATATAATCTCCTTCTTGATGAATTTGATCACAACTCCTTTCGTCACCTCTCGATAGGACATTGCTTCTACCCATTTGGTAAAATAATCTATTGCCACCAAGATGAATCGATGTCCGTTTGAGGCTTTTGGGTCAATAGGGCCTATAACGTCCATTCCCCACATGGAAAATGGCCATGGTGTCGTCATAACGTGCAACTGAGATGCTGGAGCATGAGCTTTATCTGCGTAAATCTGACATTTGTGGCATTTTCGGGCATATTTGATACAGTCAGCTTCCATGGTTAACCAGTAATAGCCAGCCCTTAATGCCTGTCTGGCCATCATGTGTCCATTTGCATGGGTGCCGCAAATTCCCCCATGAATTTCTTTCATAATCGTGTTGGCTTCATTTGTATCTACACATCTTAGAAGTACCATATCATGATTTCTTTTGTAAAGTATTTCTCCATTTAGGAAGAACTTCATTGCTAACTTTCTAAGTGTGCGCTTGTCATTTTCTGAGGCATTCAGAGGATAGGTTCCACATTTCAAATAATGTTTGATGTCTTGAAACCACGGCTTGTCATCAAACTCTTCTTCTATATTCTTGCAGGAGGCTGAAACATCTACTCTTCCCATCTTAATAGGTTGTACCTCATGATTGGGGTCTATGTTGAACATGACTGCAAGTGTAGCCAAGGCGTCTGCTATCTGATTACTCTCCCTTGGTAAATAGTCAAAAGTGATTTCTTCAAATTTATGAGACAAATCTAATATAAGCTTTTTATAAGGCAGTAGCTTAGTGTCTCTTGTTTCCCATTCTCCTCTCAATTGGTGAATCACCAACATAGAATCTCCCAAGACTCGAAGTTTCTTTATCTTCATATCCAATGCAGTTTGGATACCCATAGAACAAGCTTCATATTCAGCCATATTATGAGTACAATCAAAACTTAGTTTGGCGGTGAGAGGGAACAACTTTCCTTCAGGCGATATTAATACAACACCTATCCCATGACCTAACTCATTGGAGGCCCCATCAAACAACATGGTCCATGTTTCCAAGTCTGATATTTCTTTTTCCACCATTATAGTGGAGACAAATTCATCAGGGAAATCAAATTTCAGTGGTTCATAATCGTCTATAGGTTGCTCGGCCAAATGATCAACTAGTGCACTTCCTTTTATTGACTTTCGAGTAACATAGACAATATCATACTCGGATAAAAGAACCTGCCATCTAGCAATTCTACCAGACAAAGACGGCTTTTCAAAGATGTATTTGATAGGATCCATCTTTGAGATAAGCCATGTTGTGTAGTACAACATATATGGTCTCAAACGACGAGCGGCCCAAGCTAGAACACAACAAGTTCTTTCTAAAAGAGAATATCTGGTTTCGCAATCAGTGAACTTTTTGCTTAAATAATATATGGCTTGCTCTTTTCTGCCTGAACTGTCATGCTGTCCCAGTACACACCCCATTGAATTTTCCGTCACTGTAAGATATAGGATAAGTGGACGATTTGGAGTTGGAGGTACAAGAACAGGAGGGTTTTGTAGGTATTGCTTGATCTTTTCAAATGCTTTTTGACAGTCGTCATTCCATATGCATGTATTGTTCTTACGAAGTAGCTTGAAGATTGGTTCACATGTTGCTGTAAGATGTGATATGAATCTTGCAATATAATTCAATCTTCCCAAGAAACCTCTGACTTCTTTTTGAGTACGTGGTGGTGGCATTTCTAGAATGGCTTTGACTTTGTCTGGGTCAACTCTAATTCCCTCATGGCTTACGACGAAACCCAACAACTTGCCAGAAGTGACCCCAAATGTGCATTTACTCGGATTCAGTTTCAACTTGAATTTTCTCAATCGCTCGAATAACTTTCGGAGAATGGTTGCATGCTCTTCCCCTGGTTTTGACTTAGCAATCATGTCATCAACATACACTTCGATCTCCTTATGCATTAGGTCATGGAAGAGAGTAACCATGGCCCATTGGTAGGTTGCCCCAGCATTTTTCAATCCGAACGGCATGACCTTATAACAAAAGGTTCCCCATAATGTGATGAATGTAGTTTTCTCTTGATCTTCAGGTGCCATTTTGATTTGATTGTAACCTGAGAATCCATCCATAAAGGAAAAAGTTGAGAATCCAGCTGTATTTTCTACCAGTACATCAATATGAGGAAGTGGGAAGTTATCCTTTGGGCTTGCTCGATTCAAATCTCTATAATCAACACACATTCGGACCTGTCCATTTTTTTTAGGTACTGGCACAATGTTAGCTACCCATTCTGGATAATTAGCAACTGTTAAGAATCCTGCATCAATTTGTTTCATGACTTCCTCTTTTATTTTGATTAACATGTCTGGCTTCATCTTGCGTAACTTCTGTCTCACTGGCTTGTATTCAGGCTTAAGTGGCAAATGATGCACCACAATACTTGTGTCTAAACCAGGCATATCTTGATAAGACCAGGCAAAAACATCAATGTATTCATGAAGCAATGTTATTAACCCTTGACGGCTTTCAGCAGACATGTTGGTCCCGATTTTAACTTCTTTAATCTCTACTTGAGATCCCAAGTTAATCGTCTCTATCAACTCTTCATGTGGTCCCAATATCCTCTCTTCTTCTTCAATCATTCTCAACAATTCATGAGTAAGTTCTAGATCTTCCTCATTACCACTTGTTCTCTCATTGGACTCAACATCGTATGTAGGAGAATCAAGTTCGTATTTAAGATCATTAACGCTTTCAATCCCAATTTTGCTGTTTAAGAAAGGGATTATTCAGTGTGATGAAAGAAGGTAAAAGGAAGGAATGGAATAAATGAAATCAATGCTAAAAGAAGTAGACACAAGAGAGATTCATTGGATGATAGGAAAGAAAGGGGAAAAAAAAATGCTTCTTCATTAACAAATGAAATATTGACATAGAACACATAAATCATCAAAACAAAAAACAAACAAAAAGTTTAAAAATTACTTTGATATCTCATTAACAAATGATGGTAACTCCATTACAGTCCAATTATTGAGTTCGAAGTCTTCTGGGCACAGATAAACTAAGGGACCGGCTTCTTTTTTCGGTTCGATTATAGCCATGACTGCAGGGTCTTGAGATTCTGAATGAATTATTTCAGCAAAGATGAAGGTATCATGAAGATGAGGAATGATATTCATTTGATACTTCGGCTCACGGTTCTCCAATCTAGCCAGTCGTTTTTCTTTCTCCTGCCTGTGTGCTTTAATCATATCTTTTTTGCTTGGTTTATATCCCAAACCAAACCTCTTCATATTTTTCGACATATTCAACAAATTTTCGAGGCTTTGGTTGCTTCCTGTTAAGGAGAGTTTTGAAAGTTGCAGCTCCATTTTCCCTATCTCTCCGTACAAAGTTGTGGCATTTGCAATCTCAAAAGCTTGAAATGATGACTCAAAAACCTCTTCTGCTGCTTCTATGTAGGGCATTGAAGAGGGTCTTGACACTAAGATATCCTCTTGTCCAGATATGATTACTAGTTTGCGGTCGACCACAAATTTAAGTTTTTGGTGTAATGATGATGGGACCACTCCAGCTGAGTGAATCCAGGGACGCCCTAACAGGAAGCTGTAGGCCGAATTAATGTTCATGACCTGAAAGGTTATATCGAAGGTGCATGGACCTATCTGGATGGGCACTTCTATGTCTCCAACAACTTCACTACGTGCCCCATCAAAAGCTCGTACGATCATAGTGCTGGGCCTTATATGAGACATATCAACAGGCAATTTCTCCAACGTGGATTTAGGCATTATGTTCAAGGAGGAACCATTATCAACTAGAACTTTTGCCACAGCAAATTTTTGCACTTAACTGTAATGTGCAAGGCTTTAGTGTGTCCGGTGCCTTCTGGTGGTAACTCATCATCTGTGAAGGTTACTGAACTGGATGCAGTTATGTTTCCAACAATGTTATCCAAGTTGTCCACCGTAATATCCTGCGGAACATAAGTTTGATTCAAAATGTCCAACAAAGTCTTACGATGCGTATCTGAAGCCAATAACAAAGCCAGTATGGAAATCTTTGCAGGGGTTCGACCTAACTGTTCAACCACTTTATAATCACTTTGCTTAACCAACTTCAAAAATTCTTGGATGTCCTCTTCAGATGCTGGCTGTTTAACATCTAGGCTCTTCGCTACAATGGGTTCTTCTATTTTCTCCTTGATATCTTCAGTGATCTTGGTTTTTCCTTTTTCTTTACCCTTGGGTTTTAATAGGTCTTCTGGTGTATAGCACTTCCCGCTTCGTGTTAGACCTCCCATCCCACTGATGTTATGGATTGGAAGGGGTTCAGAATCAACAGTTACCTTATATTCATAGTTCCAAGGTACTGCTTTTGAACTTTTATATTCAAATGGAGTCGGAATCTGGATGGTAATCGGTCTTGGCTTGGAATTTGGGGTACTGGGCTTCTCGCGATAAGAAATTGTTAACGGTTTTGGCTTGAGAGACAACCTTGAGCATTCTTCTATAATATCAACTTCCCCATACTGAGGGAGCTGAGTCATCTTTTGAGAAACTGTTAAAAAATGTGAATCTAACAACTCCTGGACCTTCAGACGAAAATGAGAACATTGGTCGATAGAATGCCCTTTTGCCCCAGTGTGATAAGAACACATCAAACTGTCATCGTATGTTCTGACACCCAAATCTGATTGGAAGCGCTCTACTCCAATGTATCCATTACTGAATAATATTTCGAATAGTTCTCCCATGGGAGTCACTACGCTCTCAACATTCTTTTTCAAATCAGCTTCATGAACCTCTATCGCATTTACTTGTGCATTCTGATGGTTTGGCAGAGGATTGTTGTTGACATCTGGCCCATCTTCTTTCTTAAAGTTCAACCATCCTGCCTTGATCAATGCTTGCACCCTATGCTTGAGTGCAGTACAGTTTTCAGTGGAATGTCCAATTGCTCCTGCATGGTAGTCGCAACGGGAATTTGGGTCATACCACTTTGGGTAAGGTGGTTTTATTGGGTCTATTGGCACGGGTGCCAGCTGATTATTCTGGAAGAGTTGGGGAAGAAGTTCAGTATATGTCATAGGAATCGGATCAAAATGAGTATGTCTACGGACGCCTTTATTGTTTTGGTGTCCTAGGACATAAGGAGTGTTCTGTTGATTCCGAGGCTGGTAGCCTTGAGTAGGACGAGGATTTTGGACGTAAGGTGATGAGTATTGGGCTGACGTATTATTGATATAGGGTTGATGGTAAACATATGGAGGTGGATAGTGATATTGTGGCACTCCGGCATTAGGGTATGGTTGTCTTGAATTGAAACCAATCATCTGAACTTC
Organism: Luffa acutangula; assembly: GCA_036850905.1. Lineage (NCBI taxonomy): Eukaryota > Viridiplantae > Streptophyta > Magnoliopsida > Cucurbitales > Cucurbitaceae > Luffa > Luffa acutangula. The sequence continues at coordinate 24,666,724 of CM072098.1, forward strand.
TCCCTCTTTTTTCTTCGATGGAACCCCCTTTTTCGTTGTTGATGATCCAGCCGTATCAGTTATCTTTCCATGCTTAATTTCGTACTCGATTCTCTCTCCAATTGTCATTATGTCAGAGAAATTGGTAGAGGCACTCCCAATCATCTTATCATAGAAAGGAGATTTGAGAGTATTAATAAACATGGTTGACAGCTCCTTATCTGCTAAAGGTGGTTGCACCTGAGCAGCAGTATCCCTCCACCTTTGGGCATACTCTTTAAAGCTTTCTGTGCTCTTCTTTTCCATCCTCCGGAGGTCTAGGCGGTCAGGAGCCATATCTATGTTGTGCTTATATTGCTTTAAAAATGAATCGGCTAGATTCTTCCATGAACATATATGAGTGTTGTCTAACTGCATATACCATCGAGATGCTGGACCAGTAAGACTGTCCTGGAAGCAGTGAATTAACAGCTTGTCATTTTGGACGTATGCTGCCATCTTCCTACAATACATGATGAGATGGTTATTAGGACAGGATGCTCCATCATACTTTTCAAACTCGGGCACCTTGAATTTTGGAGGGAGGATTACATCTGGTACCAAGCATAGCTTGGTCGCATCTATATTTCCGAAGACGTCTGTTCCTTCTACTGCCCTTAATCTTTCCTCCAGGACTTCAAGCTTTTCACTAGAAGAGACTTTCTCACCTCCCGTTAGCTCTTTTCTGATTTCAGGATCATCTAAATTGGGAACTGTAATGGTCACCTTGGGAGGTATCTCTGTGGGTAGTGAAAATCCAGGTTGATTGTGTACAGGCACTTGCTCATTCTTGAAAAATGGAAACGGGTGCTGCTCTACTGGAATATTGTACAATGGATGATATTTTGGAGTTGTACCCTCTGTTGATTGCCGGATTGGAGGGTCGTTCATTGTATGGCTGGACTGAGCAATATCAGGTATTATTTTGCCTCTTTCTAGGGCGACAAGAATGGCATCCATTTTTTCTCGTAACTCCTCAATATCTTTCCTTGTTTTCTCCATCTCAGTACTCTGCTCTTCCATGATCCTTGTCCTGTATCTTGTGACGTAGGTGCGGTGGATTCGAGGTGACCGAGCTATCTTATGATTCTGTTTATATTATTAATGAAAAGAGATTTTAGAGTAAGAAAAGAGAAAGACAAAACGAAACAAAAAAAAAGTGATAGAAGAGAAGGAAAAAAATGGCTTTGATATTAAATTGGAAAATGATAAAACAATGTAGCAGCAAAATTTGTGCAAAATTGAATTACAAGATATTTCAACTATCTAAATAAAACATAAACTAAAGTAAAGAGTTAATAAAATTGCCCCCAATACTCTAAACTTATACGAAGTTTTCCCAGAAACTTGAGCACATTCTTGCTATTCGGCTGTGTAGGTGCTATGACTTTAGAGAGAGTACGTGCATCTTCTGCTAGTTCATCTGCCCTTCGAGTGACTCTCCTAATCTGAGTGAGCATATGTTCCGCTTTACTTCGTAGTGTCGCGTGGTTCTGTCTCGCAAACCCAAAATCATCGCTTAATCTGTCGTACTGCTCCTTTAAATAGGTATAGTCTTTCATTAATCTATCAGTGGCATCCTGATACTTACCGAGGCGAACATTAAGTGACTGAACGGACTCTCTTAGACCCTTGTTGTCGTTGATGAGGTGCCCTAGTTGATCTTCTCTAATCTTGAGCGTTAATTGTAGGTCGTCAATTGTTCGACATAGCGTTCCATTTTTTTCTTCTACCTCAGTAATCGTTTCGTTCCTCAAACTAATGCAATCTTCGAGCTCTTTCATCAACTCATGAAGTGAGGCAATCTCAGATTGTTGCTTCAAAACTTGGTCATTCCTTGACTTGAGAGTTGCTTGGGAGACTTCATTATCCCTTCTTAATCGATGCATTCTTCTGTTCAGGTCGCGGGCCTCTGTGTCTAATGCTGAAATTTCTTTTTCTAACTGTTCTTGTTTGCTAACACTGCCCTTTAATCGGTTCAACTCTTTTTCTAGTTCAACATTGCGCAACAAACCTTGCTTTACCTCTAATTGCAACCTTTCATTTTCTTGAACCAATGATGAATTCGCTTTTCTCAATTCATCACATTCCTTTTCGCGTGCTGTTTGTTCTGTCTGTTGATCTGGTATCACCTTTGCATTAAGTTTTATCTTGGTTTTCATTTTTTGTGACACAAGCACGGTTTTAGCTCTGTTCGCATGCCATGTTTTGTACGCCTCTGTGGTATCATCATGAAACTGACCACTCTGGATTTTAGTGATCATTTTCCATGCTCTCACAATTTTCTGAATTCTATCTTTACATAAGCCTTTATCATAAGCAAATTCGAAATCCTTCAACTCATGCGTAGCAGGGATGAATTGTCGGACCCAAATTTGGCGTACTACCAATAAAGGAGCATAAGATATACATCCCCAAGGACCCAAAAGAGGTAAACTTTGAAATTTACCACATTTATAGATCATTGGCCTAGTTGACATCCAAGGGGCTCTCCATATTACATCTTCTATCTTTAGTTCGGAGAAAAAGGCTTCCCAAGCGCTCCTTTCAGGGGAGGATGAACTCCAACCTGATTGCACAAACTCTGAGATGGGATTTTGCAGCTTATTCCAGGAACTTGAAAATTTGATCTCTGGACATTTGAATTCGGGTGGACACTTCACATGACTAAGGACCCAAATGTACAATAATGGTGCACACCCTATAAATCTTCCTGTTCCTTTTGTTCTGCAATAATTCAATGAACGAAAAGTTTCTGCCAATACAGGAATAATGGGATCAACTCCTATTTCTATCTTAGCAAACAACTTGACCACGCGTTCCTCAACATATCCACATACTTTAGGAAACAAAACAACATTAAAGATACACAATGCCAGTAAAGTTAACTCCTTGTCTTCATTTGCAAATTTTTGTTGAAGAGTAAGGATGTAGTCTAGGGGTAGGCATGTGTTCTCTCCTTTTATCTTTACTTGTTTCTCAATGTCGCTCGTACGAATCTTGCCCAAAAGAGTAGATAATGCTCTTTTCATTGTAAGCTCTTGATCGTAAGAATAAGCTTCAACCTCTGTTCGTGTTGGCATATGCAGAAGGGATTGATATTCCTCTATTGTAGGAGTCATGTCAATTGAGCCAAATGTGAAACATCTGTAGGCTGGATCCCAATGTCGAATCAAAGCTTTTAATACAGAATAATTAACTTGTACATACATGAGCTGAGCTAGATAGCCATATTTGCTTGTAAATTTAGCCTTCCTATCTACAGTTAATTTTTCCCAAGCCTGTTTCACTGCTTCTAATTGACTTTTGGAAAACTGACATCCTTAAATTGAGAAATAACATTTTCTACTAAAGAATCTCCGTGGATTTGTTGTACATTTTCTGACCATTGGCGTACTGTTGCTTGATCTTCTATACCCATTTCTTGTATTGGAGGGGGTGATTTTATTTTACTCATACTTTAGTTTCTGCCAATGCAAATAATCGAAAAATCTTGTTAATTTAATTTGCACAATTTTCTTAACTACATTAAAAGAGATTTCAAAGGATACTTTCAATGAGCGAAAATTGAAAATTGATATAAGATACAAGGGAAAGAAGAAAAATAAATAAATAAACTTTGACAATAATGCATGTAATAAGTCAAATCCTAGAACTATATGAGTGGAGTTTAACTCTAAGGCATCCTAGAAAAGGTCCCCAAGCTTACCCACCGATTTAACGATGTAGTAGGCTTGAGTGGAGAATTTCATGCGCCTGCACGGGAATCGAAATTCCACGAAGGTCACACTACTCAGTCTCCGAGTCTAGTCCTAAGGTAGAGCCCGGGTAGAAGGCTAGTGAAAGTGTGTGAAATGCATGATTAATAAGATGACATACAAATGAATGACATAACAATTACAACATAAAAAAAAAAATGGTAACAATAAGATGACATGCAAATGAATGACATAACTAAGATAAAGTAATTACAACATAAAAAAAAATGGTAATAGACAAGTGAATAACAATATGCCAAACAAATCATAATATAAAGGAAAACAAAATAAATAAATAACAAAACAATAACAAAAGGACCTGAAGAAAAATTCAATTCAAAGGACAATAAAGATATTCATGGCTTGAGCCTCAAAATCCCCAGTGGAGTCGCCAAGTTGTCGCAACGTCATAGCGACGCGGAGCGGCCGACATCCTTTCTTGGGTTTTTTAGAAGAAAATTGGAGTCGCCACCAATCATTGAGGGTGTGATTGGTCACCTTTAAAATAAAAAACAAAACTAGTCTTAGAAAACCAGAAATTAGGTTCGGGAGTCGTTTGAGTGTAGGGAAGGTATTAGCACCCTACAACACCCGTTTAAGAAAACGATTACCACAGTATCTTAAATTGTCCAATTAAATGAATAAAAACAGTCCTTTATTTTATTTTTCTTAAAAAAATGATAAATATGAAAATAAAAACTCAAAATGCAATAATGAACACAAGATGTCTCATTCGTTTTTACCTTAACTTTAGAAATAAAGCAAGGATTAAACATTATGAGTTGGATATCTAATTTAATATAAATCATGCCTAATCTCCCTTTTAATTAAAGGAACATGGGTGTACATGATTATGTTTACTAAAAATATTTTTTAAAATAAAAAGGATGTAAAAGAAGAAAAATTATTCAAAGAGTAAATTCTTTTAAAAGGGAAAATGAGAATTTTCATACGCCTACACGGGAGTTGGACTCCACGAAAGCACATTACTCAGTTCCCATAATCCCTTTCAAAAGAAAATCAAAACAATAACAATAATTGAAATTGACCAAGCAGAATTAAAGATTAGATTAAAGCAATTTGGAGAATGAAAGGAAAAAAAAACAAATAAATTATAAAGTTTAAAAAAAATGAAGTTGGCAAAGTGCAAAAAGTGAACTAAAATGAGAGAGAAATTAAAAATGATAATCATAATGATGACGATAATAATAATAATAATAATAATAACAACAACAATAATAACAAAACAAAAAACAAAGGAAATAGAAAAACAAAACCCCACCTTTTTTACTTCTCTCTTCCTTCTTTTTTCCTTCTTTCTTACCCAATGTTTTCTCGCCCCGTATACTCCTTCCTCCCCCTCTTTTTTCCTCTTTTCCTCTTCCACTTTCTTTTCTCTCTTTTTCTATCACTCTCTAAGCTAAACTCTTATTCAAATGCCTAAACTCTCTCAAGCTCACTTTTACTCTAAACTTCTTCTCTTTTTTTCTCTCCTTTTCTATCACTCTCTAAGCTAAACTCTTATTCAAATGCCTAAACTCTCCCAAATGCCTAAACTCTCTCAAGCTCACTTTTACTCTAAACTTCCTCTCCTTCTTCTTGTTTTCCGTCCCCTTCATCCTCCATCTCCCCCCTTTTTATACTTGAAGGGTTACTAAATTAGGGGGAGGATGGATGAGAAAATGGTGGAAAAAAGAAAAAAAAAAATGAGAGCCATAGAAAGACTTTTGAATAGGTAAACTTCCCCTTGAATAGGAATGGGGAAGACCAAAAAAAATAAAAAATAAAAAATAAAAAAAAATAAAAAAAACTAAAAAAAAAAATAAAACGAATTTTTGATAAAAACATGTGAAAAGAGGGGTTTGAACCACAGACTTCGTGGTTATCAATGCAACTTTATGCCAGTTGAGCTATGCTATTGTTGACATACAAGAAAAAACAAATTGACCACCAAATATTGGAAACCTTCAAACATTATTACTAAAAATCAAGCCGGACCAAATACGGTGTCTACACTATACATGGCTATAATATCAACAATGTATACAATAGAAAACATAAATTTGAAGAAAATAAGAGAAAAGGAAATGACCGTTTAGAACCTCGTCGCTAGCGCTTGGAGTCCCTCTGAACACGCGCCGAGCCTCCTGGAGTGCTCACTAAAAGCTCCCCACAAAATTTCCCACTCTTAACTCTCAAAAAGGCTAAAAAGCCTTGAGAGAATGCTCAAGGAGATCAAAGGAAAGGAAAGAAAGAAAGAATGATGGAATGATTGATGATCAAATGGGGTACCAAGGGGGTCCTTATATAGGCCCGGAATAGGGACAGCGTTGCGATGCTAAGGGCACAGCGTCATGACGTTGTGACGTCACTTGACTTGCCCGACAAGAAATGAGACAGCGTCGCGATGCTGTCCCCACAGCGTCGCGATGCTATCCCCACAGCGTCTCGATGCTGTGAGGTTTCCAGAACTTTCACGTGTGGGTTGGGCTTGAAACTTGGGCCAACTTCTTTCTTTTTGGATCTTTCACTTGGATGGTTGACTTTTGGGCTCCCCTTTGACCCATGGTTGGAAATTTGTCTTGGAATGCTCATTCTTGGGTCATTTTTCACCAAAAACCCATAATATGCTCCTAAAGACAAAATAATGAATTATATTAGATTTTCTCAATAAAAAAAATAATAAAAACGCTCAAAAGCTTAATAATTTAGGACTAATATAGCAATATTTATGCCCGCTATCAACAGGTGATGGTACATTTTCTACCTCCTTTTACACTTTTAATCTTTACAAAATTCTTCATGCTCCTAATCTTGCAGTCAATCTTTTATCAGTTCATAAATTTTGTCAAGATAATGATTGTATTTTTATCTTTGATACTAACTGGTTCCTGATTAAGGATTAAGTCTCTTACAAAAGTTTATACATTGGTGAAAGCATCAATGGCCACTATCCAATTCCCAGACCATCAACTTTATCTTCTCAACTGCACCCTAAAAACTATAATTTTATGGCAGAACAGGAGTGTTCTCTATGGCATCAACAGTTTGGTCATCTTGCTCCAAAAATTTTACACTCTAGTTATCTTGTCTTGACATCTTCTATTTCTACTTGTGAATGTATTAGTTGTTTGAAGGCTAAAATGTCCAAACTTTCCTTTCCTATGTCCTTTTCATTTTCCATTGCACCTCTAGAACTTATTCATAGCGATGTATGAGGACCTTTCCCTATTACTTTTGTTAATGGATATCGTTATTATGTAAGTTTTTATTGATGATTTTAGCAAATTCACTTGGCTTTTCCCTCTTACTTCAAATCTGATGTTCATTCTACTATTCTCAAATTTGTTCCTTATGTAGAAAATTTATTATCTAAGAAATTAAAAACTTTTCGTTCTCATGGTGGTGGTGAATTTTTCAATTCTTCTACTCTTTCTTTCTTTAATTCTAAAGAAGCTTTGCATCAAAAATCTTGTCCATATACACCTAAACAAAATGGGGTAGTTGAACGAAAACATCGTCATATAGTTAAAACTACAATTGTTGGGGTTGGTGCCCTAAAACTTGTAGATAGTGAATGAAACAAATTATACATTTGTTCAAGAAATTCATGCAAAAACATTTGAGAATTTCATGAAGAACACAAATTAGAAAACCTCTCTCAAACCCATCTTCATCTTCCCTTATTCATCACGTTTAAGCTCCCACAAGCTTGTTCTAAGGCCGGAGGATAGCGGGGAAGATTTTGGTGGTTGTCCTCAACAAGATCGTGTAAAGAAATTACCCATGGATTTGACAAATTGCATCCAAAAGGTTGGTGTTCTTGAACCCCATGTTTTCAGTTTACTTGTAGCATGGATTTTCTAAGGCTACATTAAAGAAATTAGAGTGTTTTCGATCCAAATCGCTTTCGCTAGAGTGTCGTACACTCCTTCAATACAATGTCTCTTTGTTTTCTTTCTTTTGTTCCATTAGAATTTTGGCCTTATGCCTTCTCAACTGCGGTTTTTCTAATAAATCGTATGCCTTCATCTTCTCTAAACATATTATCTCCTTTTGAGAAACTTGTTGGTTACACTCCTGATTTACATCATTTAAAAGTTTTTGGGTGCGCATGTTATCCCTTGTTGAAACCTTACACCAAGCATAAACTTGAACTTAAGACCTTCGAATATATTTTTCTTGGTTATACTCTTGAATATAAAGGATATATATGTTACAACCCGACCACCAAAAAATCCATTGTCTCTCGCCATGTTATTTTTCATGAAACAGTCTTCCCCTTTGCTAAACCTTTAGATTCTCCAGACCCTACATCATCTCCTCCTCCTGACATAACACCTTAACTTACTCTTTTACATATTTCTCAATCCTCACCTTTCCAACCTACCTCATTATCCACTGTTGACACTAATTCTTCTCCTCAAGAGATTTTGCATGTTTTACCTTCTATATTGCAAATTTACCAACAAATGCGCAAACTCATGAGAATTCATTATCTCAAAATGTTCAAATTCCTGCAAGCACTGTCAATAATCATCCCATGCAAACACACGCTAATTCAAGAACTTTCAAGCCAAAGGCATTTGTTTCAACCATGACCACTTCAGTTCCAACAGATCCTACTTCATATTTTGTTGCTTCAAAGTATCCATAATGGAGATCCGATATGTGTGAGGAATTTAATGCTCTTCAGGAACAAGGTACGTGGTCCTTAGTACCTCGTTTACCTTCCATGAATGTTGTGGGTTGCTAATGAGTCTTTATGACCAAATATAACACGGATGACACAATTGCTCGATATACATGGTCCTTAGTGCCTCGTTTTCCTCGTTGAAGGATTTGATTTTACTAAAACCTTCAGTTTAGTTATTAAAAAGCCCAAAATCAGGGTTATACTAGCTCTTGTTGCTCAATATCAGTGGTCTTTAACTCAACTGGATGTTAAGAATGTTTTTCTACACGGTCACTTACAGGAGTGACGAGATTGCCAGGAGGATGTCAAATTCTCCCTAAGTCGTGAGATAAAATTTATAATCCATGACACTATTACTAATTTTGTAGCAATAGCGGTCGGGGTCGAACACAAGGAAGGGGGATCTAATAAGTGTAGGATTTTGCGTTTATGAAAACAGGGGGGATCTTTATGATTGAAGGACAAACAAAAATTAAATAATAAAAATGCATAATTTTAAAAGACAGGAAACTAAGCATGCAGAATGGAAATAAGACGAGATCAATAACATAAAAAAGGGATCACTGGATTGGGATTTATTATGTTTGATTCTAATTCATTGGGTTCCTAGTTTTCTCTAATAATCATTCTAAACTGATTTCATTAGTTCGGTCGGCTTCTGGGTTACTCGGTTGACCCCCCTACACTAACCTGTGCTAATTAACTCGCTAATCATGAATTCGAAAATTAACAAGATTAATTAATATAGACTCTATCGCTCGCCACCCCTTGTGCATAATGTAGCAACCATCCGAGACCTCTGCAATGGTTACTACTTATATCTAACTAGTTTATTAATAAGCAAATTTACAACCACCTATTAAAACTAGCCGCTTTGGGATCGTGGGTCCGGAATTGTAAGAACTAAATTCAAATACAATTTAGATCTAATTCCTACAACCGTTAACATGCATCCTAGGCCTATCAAGGGTCGTCTCGCATAGAGAGTGGCTTGCCTCAACCTAGTGGCTATCTAAAAATAACTAATAGAATACACAAGCGGTAATCACATAGGGCGTCAATCCTAATTGACTAGCCTCATGTATTGGTTTAAACGGGATAACATGCAAAACTCAATGAAAACTCAACAAGAACAGCAAGTATAAACCAGAAAACTTCGCCAATATTACTTAGAATCAAGAAATAAATCCAATCCAACGATCTAAACGAGTTTAGCTACGCATAAATGAAGTAATAACGACAAATAACATAAAAGAATCCATAGAATATGGCCAACAATGGCCTACAAGAGTGCTGGAAAGTAAAAGAGGCAAAGAAATCGTAAAAGGGACTAAAATTCTAACCTAACGGAGGACTAAACCGAGACTACATATATATAAAAAATACGTCGATTTCGAGACGCCAAGGCACAGCGTCTCGACGCTGCGAACATTCATCTTCTGCTCGACATTGCGAGGGCGTCTCGATGCCAGCCTCATGACTCGACTTCCTGCTTTATTTCTCGGCTTGCTCTCGCTTCTTCTTGATTCAGGGCTTCAATCTTTGGCTTTTGGTGTCACAATTCAAGCATGCTTCAGCACAATTGGGTGTCTTTACCTCCTCTCCGCCCAAGACATCGAGATGGCCCCAAACACTCCGTAATTGGCCCGATTTAACACTAATTAGTGTGATATTCTCCCGACACGGCCTGGGCTCAATTAACCTGTAAATAGGACAAAGTAAAGCATAAAATGACTCTAACAAGCTTATATTAGAGGCGATAAAATAGGACAATTTAGGTCTTATCAAGGAGGAAATTTATATGTCTCAACCTCCTGGCTTTCTTGACAAATCCAGTTCACATCATGTGTGTCGCATTCATTAAAGTCTTTATGGTCTAAAACAAGCTCCTCGAGGGATAAGGCTAACAACCTAAAAGGTCTATAGTATAGGGATAAAGCTAGGTACCTTATCTGGGTACCTTATCTTGGTAACACTATGTGATACGACCCGCTTTGTATTTGATGCAGACGTATTGATCCAAGGCGTCCATGTAAGAGACATGCGAGCGGGGGTATCATATGCAATGAGTTTGCATAAGAGCAGACCACGAAATAGTAAACCACTAGATGTAACATCGTTAACTAGTTAGGTTACTGTTTCAATAGGATGACCTAGGTAACTCAGTCTTAATCCTGAGTGTGTTATGAACTCCTTCTCACGAGGGATTGTCCTTTTATTAGTATGGGTGAGAGTGGCCTGCACGCCGACTCAATAAGCCTACCTTATTGGGGACGAGACCGAGTGGGGGCTAGGGACATGACAACAGAAGATGGAATTCACTCCTTCCCACTTCTGGGAGAAGTAGATGAGTGTTCCCTTAAGTGGTGACTCTGGGACTTGAACAAAGGGATCCCGCCCTGTCACTGGCCCGAGAGGAAATTTTTATTTAATGGTTGGACCATAAACAGGTTGTTCATTAGAGGAGTGTTGGTACTTAAGGAGACAAAAGTAACACAGGGGTAAAACGGTAATTTGACCCAACTATGATTACGAACACTCGTGAAGGATTCACTTACCGGTATAGGTCTATATCCGTGGACACAGAAATGTTCTACAGTGAGAAGAGTTCAGCTGTGGGTCTTTAGTGGAATGACCCACAGTTAATGAATATTGGTTAACCTGATTAATGAGTTTAATTGGTTAACCTCATATCATTGGAGCTTATGATCTGTAGGTCCATTAGGTCCCCCTTCTAGCTCATAAAGAGTAATTATGAATAATTATATCTTGAGAGAATTTGAATAGTTCAAATTCATATTGGGTATTAAGTTAATTGTATGAGATACAAATTAATATAATGTATAATGATACATTAAAATGTGAAGTCTAATTTGAAATTAAACTTTATTATTATGAGAGAAATAAATATTTGAAGAAGTTCAAATATTAATATGAATTTGATTCATATAAAATTTATATGATATAAGAGAATTGGAAGGAGTTCCAATTTTAATATGAATTTGATTCATATTATATAATTAATTAATTGAATGTCTGAAATTAAATATATGATATTTAATTGGGTAATTAATTAATTAACTAATAGGGTAAAATACCCTTTTGGTCCCTCATGTTTGAGGGTCGTTTCCAATAGGTCCTTAGGTTTGAAAATTGAGCAATCAAGTCCCTACTGTTTACAGAATGCTTCTATTAAGTCCCTAGACCATTAATTTTTTTAACAGTGATAACGTGGCGTTAACGGTGCTGACGTGGCATATTTTTAAAATATTAAAATATTAATTTTTGAATAAAAATAATAATATATTAATATATTAAAATAATAATTAGTTTTTTTTTTTTTTAAAAAAAAAAAAAAAAAACTCTTTCTCTCTCCCCCACCCACCCTCCCACCCGAACCTTTCTTCCCCTTTCCTTTTCTTTCCATTTCTTTCTCTCTCCTTTCCACCTCCCTTCCCTTGCCGGCGATGTGCGACGACGACGGCGATGTCGGCTTCTCCATCCTCCCCACCTCCGAATCCTCCCTTTCTTTCTTTCCCTTTCTTTCTCCCTCCTTTCCCCCTCCCTTCCCTAACATACAAAATTAACATTTCCTTGGCCGCATTTTCTCTAACCTGACATCCTTGAAGAAGTTAAGATGGTGCAATTTGAAGGGGAGGGCATCCCTTTCTTGTTCCTCCAGTGGCACAAACCCGCGATTCCAATTCAACAGAAGACGAGGATTATCCAATTGCAAGCTGAAACTTAAACTTGAGAGCAACTCAGCAGAAAAATACAGTGAGAGTTGAGTCTGTATGCAAGAAATTGAGTTACTGACAGAGTGCGATGGGGACAATGGTACTCGACGAAGGTTCGGCATTGGGATGGATGGCGAGATCCAAAGGAGAGGCGAGGAAGGTAACGCCATCCGCCATAGTTGTTTTCCGGAGAGTTCGCACTTGCAAAACCAAATGTAGCCATGGATCATCATTATTATACTAAGCCATGGCCGGCAAGGGAAGGGAGGTGGAAAGGAGAGAGAAATAAATGGAAAGAAAGGGAAAGGGGAAGAAAGGTTCGGGTGGGAGGGTGGGTGGGGGAGAGAGAAAGAGTTTTTTTTTTTGTTTTTTTTAAAACTAATTATTATTTTAATATATTAATATATTATTATTTTAATTCAAAAATTAATATTTTAATATTTTAAAAATATGCCACGTCAGCACCGTTAACGCCACGTCATCACTGTTAAAAAAATTAACGGTCCAGTGACTCAATAGAAGCATTTTATAAACAGTAGGGACTTGATTGCTTAATTTTCAAACCTAAGGACCTATTGGAAACGACCCTCAAACATGAGGGACCAAAAGGGTATTTTACCCTAACTAATAAAAGGTCTGAAATGAAATATATGATATTTAATTGGTGATTAATTAATTTAATGAATTAATTAATTGGAAATTAATCAAGTATGAAAATGATTAATCACTTATGGAAGTAATTAATCATTTATGGAAATGATTAATCACTTATGGAAGTAATTAATCATTTATGGAACTGATTTAATCACTTATGGAAGTGATCAATCATTTATGGAAAAGATTAATCAATGATGGAATTGATTGGTTATGGAATTGATTAATTATGGAAAATATTAAATCATTTATGGAAATAATTGATTTTAAATGAATATTTTCTTCATGGCCTTTCTCTTATAAATATAACACTAACCCTAGGGTTTAGGTACTAAAACACAAGGACACAAGAATGCACTCTTGCATTCTCTCTAGCCTCCCTCTCATATTCTCTCAACCCAAGAACTCTAGGGAGAATTTTCTCTCTAGAGTTTTTCCCATTCAAGATTATGTAGTCCCACAACTACGTTTCTAATCTCAGAGTTATAGCGGGGAAGATCAATTGGTGGTGTCCCAATTGTTGACGCTTGGTCCAAAATCAAGAAAGACGTTCTTGATATTTCAGAGACGACAACGACGGTATGTTCGCTTCTCCCTATTAGATTTAGATCTAAAAATTGCATGCTTAGCCTTAAGTTTCTATAAAATTCGTTCTATGATTTTTGCCAATGTAATGGTATTTTTGGATAAATAAAATTAACTGTGAATCGGTCCCAATTACGATTCCGCTTTATCAGAATTAGGGAATTCCAAATCCTTACATAATTATCACTGGACCAGATTCTTCTTATCTATCCATCTTAAAGAAGCAGTTGGCAACAAAATTTCAAATATCAAACCTTGGTGCATTGAAATACTTTCTTGGCTTGAAAGTCCACAACACCTCTGATGGTATTTTTGTCAATCAAGCTAAGTATCTCATAGACTTACTTCACACTGCAATAATGTCCTCTGCTAAGACATGCTTAACACCCATGTCTACTACAGTTGATCTCCATACCTTAGTTCCATTATTCCACGATGCCACACTTTATTGCCAACTGGTTGGATCCCTTTAGAATCTAACTTTTACTAGACCTGACATTTCCTTTGCGGTGAATCGTGTAAGTCAGTTCATGCATCGACCTACAGTTGTTCATTTCTTTGCTGTCAAACGCATCTTGCATTATCTTTATGGATCTAAAAAACTTGGCCTTCTATTTCGACATGCAAATGTGTCTCTCACTGCCTTCTGTGACTCTGATTGGGCTGGTGACACTTCTGATCGACGATCCACATTTGGCTTCATTGCTTTCCTTGGCTCCAGTCCTATATCCTGGTCAGCCAAAAGCAACCTACGGTCTCACGTTCTTCCACTGAAGTTGAATATCGCTCTCTTGCGACTACAATAGTAGATCTTTATTGGCTATGACAACTTCTTCGTGATCTTCATGTCACCTTATCAAACCCTCCTACATTATTGTGTGACAACATTTCAGCTATTTCTCTTGCAAATAATCCAGTTTTCCACGCCCGCACGAAACACATTGAGATAGACTATCATTTTGTTCGTGAAAAGGTTCTCGTAAAGATATTTCACTTAAGTTCATATCTTCAAAGGATCAATTTGCTGACTTATTCACAAAACCATTGTCATCTCCGATATTCTTGACATTTTGGGACAAACTTCTGACTTCACTTCAGTCATTAGTTTGAGGGGGCATATTAGAGAATATTTTAGAGAATATTTTCCTAGAGATATTGTGTGGATGACCCATTTTGAGAGGCCAAAATGAAAGATGTCCTACCTTTTCAGAATAAGGATATATGTTGTTTTGCTTACGTCATCATCCTAGCAAAATTACCATTTTACTCTCTATATGAAAGCGTGCACTTAAGGCATTTAAGAGCGAGAGGTTGGAGTGAGAGCGAGATTGGAGAGAGAAATTAGAGAGAGAGTAAGAGATTGGAGGAAGAAATTGGAGAGAGAGAGCGAGAGCGAGAGAGAGAGCGAGAAGCGAGAGAGAGATTGAAGAGAGAGAAAGAGATTGGAGAGAGAAATTGGAGAGAGAGTGAGAGATTGGGGAGAGAAATTGGAGAGAGAGCGAGAAACTAGAGCGAAAGTAACAAGAGAGAGCGAGGTTAGAGTAGAGAGTAAAATGGTAAATTTACGTAGGATGTTGATGCAAGCAAAAGGGCATTGTTCACACATAACTTCAGAGATGCAGACACGCGTGGAATAAACATATATTTGTATTAATGCTTGTATGCGTGCAGATGTACAATCTCTAATGTTAATTCTCTGATTCTCTTTCTTGTGTGTGAATGTGTTTCACTCGAGGATTGGAACGCTTGATCTCGAGTCTGAAGCTTTAATGGATTCTTGGAGCTTGAAGTCTTCCAATCTTGAAGGAGTCTTCAATCTTCAAGAAGTGTTCAACACTTTGAAACTTACGGATTTGAGGGAGTCTTTGATCTTCAGTCTTCAATTTTGATGGAGTTTCTCTGAATTCTCTGACTTTGGTTTGGAGTTTCAAAATTCTGACCCGGGTCTTTGTGATAGTGTAGAATTTCTGAACCCCTGAAATGGAGGAGAACCCCTCTATTTATAGAGTTCTCCATGGATGGGCCTTGGTGACTTTTGGGCCTAACAACTTGGATTTGAGCTTTATTAGTCTTGGGTTCAACTATTTGGTCTTGTGTTTGGTTTATATTTGACCCAAAAATCATATGACCCAAATATCGAAATATCCAAATTTGACCAAATTAATTTTTTAATTAATTGATCAAATGGACATTTGGCCTTAAAATTTTATAATTGGCTAACTTGGTCTTCAAATTAAATTTGGGACACATGTCAATTTATAATTGGTCTAAAATTTAATCATTTGTAATTTCGTCATTAATTTCAAATAATGACGTGACAATTTGTGATTGGTCAAAATTTTTCCTTCAACAGGCATATATCCTTGATTTGAAAATGTGTGGCATTTATCATTTTTGCCTATTTTAGAGGGTCATCCGTACAAAAATCTCATTTTCCCATTAACATTTCCTTGATTTATGCTTATGATTGTAACTCCTTGCTGTAAATTTGGTGTATATGTTATTTCCTTTTTTATCTCCTCTATCCTATATAAAATATGTTGGGTTTTATGCCCTAAAACTCGTAGATAGTGAATGTAACCGTTGACCGGATATTAATGAAATAATATTGATATATTTTTTCATTAATTGTTATTAGTTATTTTATATATGTCTTTGCCTAATAATAACCCTAATCCAATAAACTAGACATCCAAGGTTGTAATATGAGTCTTGAACTATATGTAGCGACATATGGGATCATTGTTCAAGAAACAGCCTAAAGGGTCTATAGTATAGGGATAAGACTGGGTGCCTTATCCTAGTGACACTATGGATACGACCCACTTTGTATTTGATACAAACGCTGCGATCCAACGCGTTCGTGTAGGAGACATGCGAGTGGGGGTATCCTATGCAATGAGTTTGCATAAGACCGGACCGCGAAATAGTATCCACTGGTTGTAACACCGTTAAGTAGTTGGTTTTCTATTTCACTAGGACGACCTAGACAACTTAGTCTTAATCCTGAGTTGATTATGGACTCCTGCTCATGAGAGATTGTCCTTTGATTTGTATGGGTGAGAGTGGCCAATACGCCGACTCAATAAGCCTACCACTTTGGGGACAAGACCGAATGGGGAGCTGGGAACATAATCGTACAAGATGGAGTTCACTCATTCCCAACTTTAGGAAAGCAGATGATTGTTCCCTTAAGTGGTTACTCCGAGTCTTGAACAAAGGGCCCTACCCTCTCAATGGCACGAGAGGGCTTTCTGTTTTATGGTTGGACCACAAACAGGTTGTTCATTAGAGGAGAATTGGTACTTAAGGAAATAGAGGTAACCCAGGGGTAAAACGGTAATTTGACCCAGCTGGTGTTACGGACACTCGTGAAGGACTAACTAGTCGAAATTGGTCTAGATCCGTGGACACAGAAAATATGTCTGCAGTGAGAAGAGTGCAACTGTGAGTCTATAGTGGAATGTACACACAGTTAACGAATATTGATTAATATGGTTAATGAGTTTGACCAATTAATCTCACATCGTTGGAGCTTCTGATCTGCAGGTCCATTAGGTCCCACTGGTAGCTCGTAAAGTAATTTGAGGCAACTAATTAATAAAAGTAAATTGAAAATGTTCAATTTATTAAGGGAAACAAATATAATATATATTGATATATTATTATGAGAGAAATTAATATTTGAAAAGTTCAAATATAAATTTATGGAAGTTTGAAAGAATTCAAAATAATGAATTAATTAATTTAAGGCCTAAAATGTGTTTGGGCAAATTAATTAATTCTAGGCCGGGAATTAAATATGTGATATTTAATTAGTGGTTAATTAATTAAAGAATTCATTAACCGGCAATTAATCAATTATGGAAATAATTAATCACTTAAGGAAGTGATTAATCATTTATGGAAATGATCTAATCACTTATGGAAGTAATTAGTCATTTGTGGAAAAGATTAATCAATTAGGGAATTGATTGATCATGATTGATTAATTAAGGAATAAGATTGAATCAATTTTGGAAAAGATTGATTTAATTGAATATTTTATTCATGGCCTCTCTTCTATAAATAGAACATTAGACCTAATTGGTCATGACACTTGACACTCTTGAAAGACAAGACCTCGAATTCTCTCTAGCCTCCCTCTTAGAGAAAGACTCCCACAAGTCTTTTGCTTCCTAGACTTAGAGACATACCGGTGTAACCTCTGTGGTTATTGTGTCGATCAAGAAGAAAATTCCAGCGAAGAAAACCAAAGGCGGCTGCTGCGTTTTGTTCGTTGGAGCATCGTTGGCGAAAAACGATCAAGTCTACAATGGAGGTTTGTAACAGTTCTTCCTCTTTTCTTTAGAAAAGTATTAAAAATAAATTTAGATTTATTTTTAGCATGTTTAAACCAATTTTACAGCGGCTTTAAAGGTTGTTTAAAGTTTTGTTTGAGTTATCGTAACGGTATTTTAATGTTAATTAATATACGGCGTAAGGTCCAATCGATGCGCTTCCGCTGCGTGGGGACTTTTATTCCCTTCAATCGGCATCAGAGTCATCGCTGTCCCTATTAATTAATATTAAAAGTTGTGATAGGCTCTAAAACGTGGGATTTATGCATAATGTATGTTCGGTTTGCGTTGAACTGTTTGGGTTAATTTTATGGCCATAGATTTTATTTTTATGTGATTTTGATCATGTAAGGCCCGGTGTTTCGGGTAATTTTTATGTAAATCGAGTCCTTGTAAGTCCATGTCTAGATTTAGGGCTGTTATCGATGGAGATCGAGATGATTTTGGGCGAAAATCATGAAGAACGGCGCTGGAAATCGGAAAATCAGAGAGCAGAACAGAGGAATCGACAATTTTAGGGTTGCTGGAAAATTTCCCGGTCAGAATCTCGGTCGGGATCCAGACTGAGATAGTGACCGAGATCATGACCGAGATTGTGACCGAGATCGTGACCGAGATCGTGACCGGAATCGTGACCAGAATCGTGACCGGGATCGAGACCGGGATCGAGACCGGGATCCAGACCGGGATCGAGACCGGGATCCTGACCGGGATCCTGACCGGGAAATTGGTCTGGTTCGGTTTATTTTGCTGGATCAGCCTGATTTTCTGTGTTATTGGCCCGGTTCAGTCAAATTCTGGCATGGTTCGTGATTTTAGAGGCCGGTTCGAGGTAGTTCGGGGCGGTTCGTGATGTCTAGAAAAAAAAAAAAAATCCGGAGCTGTACAAGGATTTTTAGGATAGAATTTAGCTAAATTATTGTAATTTAATGCTTTATTTTATCCTAGGGGCCAAAATTAACCGGTTCAATTGCTATTTATATGCTTTATGGATGTCATATAGAATATTTAATCCCACCTTAGGTTATAAACATGCTCATGCATTTTTTTGTATTATAATTTGTTATAATGTATGCTTAAATGCATGGATTTGTTTTCATAATTTTTAATATAAGTGTATATTAATTATATGAAAAAATTGGAAAGCATGAAGCATGTCATTACTTAAATTAAATATAAATAGTTATGTTTAATGTGATGAATGAAGCATGCTTGATTGATTTTCTTGATTGGCTTATAATTGTTATATTAAAAGAAAATCAATATTGCATGAAGCATGAAACATCCATAGTTAATAATATAATTGTTATATTATTCATGCAATTAGTGTGGTTTAATTATTTAATTTGAATGAGATTGTTGAATGAATTAAACCCTAGATTCTTGATTATAGGATTAATCATTAAAATTTGAAATAGTTCTTTAATATTAATGATTAGAAACCGTCAATCTATAATCAAGATTTGCATGCAGACATAAGATCATAGGATAAATTGGATTAATTTTAAATTGTTTAAAATTAATTAGACCTAGATCGATTTCTAATAGGATTAGAATCCTTTCTTACTTAGAATTAAAAATAGTTTTAATTTACTAAGTAGGAAAAACATTGCTATGATTATAAGGGAACTCCACCGGTAATGTTCTGTCTAAGGCTGGGGGTATTTAAGTTGACGGTTTACGGAACACCTCCTACCTGGGAACTGACCTGGAATACCGGAGTTGAATTAATCATAGTTAAATGTTAGCATGTAATGTCACTAGGTTTATTAAAAGTGTTTAATGCACCTAGATCTTTAGAGTAAAGACCTTACATTACTAAGGTTATAAGGGAACTCTCTCGGTAAAGTTCTGTCTAAGGCTGGGGGTATTTAAGTTGACGGTTTACGGAACACCTCCTACCTGGGAACTGACCCGAACATTGAGTTGAATTAACCATAGTAATGTCGACTTGCAATGTTGGGTTTATTAAAAGAAGTTTAATTCACCCAAAAGATTGCAGTTGAATCTTTTCCATAATTGTTATAATAGGATCAGACTTAGATAGATTGACTTAGCCGAATACTATCTAAGTTAAATAACCCTATATTAACCTTAGGACATTTTCAGTGGGAGGAAAATTACAAAACGAGATTTAAATCAAGTTTTGCTCCTACGTCCCTATATTCACAACGTGAGATTCATGCTCGGCTTCGAGTCGCCTTTGGAGCGACCTCCCTTCGGAAAGTGTTTGCATGAATCAATATCAAGGTGAATGGGAAAAATGTCTAGAGTAAGTGGGAGCGGGACACGTGTCAACGTATCCCTCGGTCTCCGCCCATAGTTCACACCGTGAGAGTCCTATGATCCGCCTGCAGGTTGTCCTGGCGCAACCATCCCTTCGGAGGGCCTGGTCATAGGATTCAAAACCTCGTGAACTCCTGAAAAGGATAGGAGCTCTTAGGCTAATCACCAACAGTTGTCTTTCCCTTCGGTAGCCTGTTGGTACGTGCCTCTGAGATCTGAAAGTGGGAGGGTTACTGTTGGGTTCCTAGAGTGAGTAAAAATATGATAGAAAATACTCTAGAATTCCTGTGCAAGTATACACAATCTGCAACAAGTAATATTATCAATCCAAGGTCTGAATGAGTTTCCACTTTATCTATTTTGTATAACTTTCTAATGGTTTCAAGAATAGTAAAATGATTTGGTTTTATCGGAATTATGCTGAAGCAAAATAAATGACAGAACATCGAGTAAACAAATGGATAGATAGATTAAAGACAGGCGCTGGTTAGGTTTTAGTGATTGTTATAAGATATGCTCTAGCAATATGATTGATCATGCATTTCTCGCAGTATTATTAGCGGATTCCTCCCGGAACTCCGGATCTTTTGGGATATGTTTCAAACCCAATGAAGTGCGACTGATCAAGCACTAGGCAACTGGCTATCCCTAGCTCAGTCACTGGCGTTCACCAATACACAATGATCGTAGTGTGGATAATTGCCACACACTCTCTAAATCATCCCTGAAACTAGAGAGAGCTATCCATACCGGTTGGCCAGGCGGGCATAAAATGAGAATAAACACAACAATTAACCAAAATGCGATAGTCAATTCATTACTAGAGTTGAAGCACAGTAATCACATTATTCCTAACCAACACCTTAAGCTACTTAGTTCATAATAGGCATAGGAATACGAATTACAATCTGAGTATGCATGTCCATAACTACAAGTTAATAAAGATGGTAAACTCCCTAATCAGCTTGCGGATAATGGTGCTCTTGATAATAATCTTCAATCTCCCTATACTATTCGGCTTCCAAAGGAAAACATGGAATGACTTTTACTTTGACGGCTACTTCCTTTTATAGAAGGATGGGAGGCTTGAATTAGGTCAACTAGGACACGTGTAAGGCTCTCCTTGATCCTTTATCACGAAAATAACTCAACAGAAGTCGGTTCATGAAGTTGGCTAACGAGTTGTGATGTGGCAGTTTCTGCTCCCAGTTTTGCTGCAGTATAGAATTTGCTCCTTCCAGTCGCTCAGCAGCATAATCTGCACAAAGTGATTTCCAAAGCTTCCATTCTTCCAAATGGGTTAAATCATGTAATATCTCTCTAAAACCAACCCTATTAAGCATTGAAGACACGCAAATCCTTATATAAATGAGGTCTAAATAACTACCTTTTGGGCAGTTATCATACCCCTAAACTTGAACTATTGCGCGTCCCGAGCAATACTAACCAACCTTCCTTCAAGAATCTCAAAACATTAGACAAAGAATTAGCTTAATCAAACAAGACAGTCCAACAAACCTTTACCTGAGCACTCTGCAAAACCAAGCTCTGCTGCAGCAAATTGATTCCTTCAGCAGAGACAAATAATCACCACTTTCAACTCAATTCTAAGAACTCACCACAGCTTAGCTCTATTATCAGACATTTCAAAACATATTTTTACAGGGGTTTATTTCATTATTTATCAGACTTAAAGCAGCCTTACAGTCATAAGCTCTTAAGCACAGGATGACCCACTTTATGGTGCAGTATACCCTTGCCTCAAGCTCATCACCAACTAGGCTCAATACTCATTATAAAGCTAAAAAATCCTTAGTTATTCCATCTCTTGCCCCTCAGAATGGCGACATTTTATGATGAAGCTCACCTAAGTTCTGGGAGACAGAAGAACTGCTGGATCATCATTCATCCCTCAAAACTTTTGCTCCGTCAATTTTTTTCAGCAAAATCTTAAATAATTTTTTTTTTACAAATAATAATTTTTCTCATACTTCTCATTTTTCACATTTCCTAGGTCATCTTTTGACGCGAAGACAAACTGTGGGTATCACAAATGTCCCCGGTTACTCAATAACAAAGCAAATTTTAATTTTGAAGGAGAGGAATGCTCGAGCAAAATAATTGGAGTAGCAAAAAGTCCCCCAAACTTGAATTATTCATTGTCCCCAATGAATCATTAAATAAGCAAGTATACCCCCAAACTTAAATTTTTCTATCTGAATTTTTAAACTAAACATGGGACTAGGATTAAGCTTAAAGTGGATCATATAAGTAAATACTACCGTCAAAATCTTCTTTGCCGCAGCAACAGTCCAGGCTAGAAGAAATGCTCAAGCAAAAGGTTTCTGGAGATCATAATACCTTGATCTAATTAAGCGTAATCAGTCCAAGCTTCAAAAATTCAGAAGAAAATAGTTAAGTTATAGTTAGTCAGTGCTCATGGAATAGAAACATTCAGAAATTTCATTAAAATCATAGAAAAAATATTACAAAGCAGAGATATATTTTTAACACAGCAAAATTAAAAAGATTGAAAAGAAACAAGACAAGCAGTTATAACAGTGAGCAGGGTCAATATGCGCGAGCAAACAAAATGGAAAAACAAAAGTAATGCTCGCTCCAGATCATCCCTTCAGTCAGTCTTCCTGACCCTGCTCCTCATCAACATCCTCTTCTCTTTCAACAGGCGGGGGTGGTATCCAAAGATTAAACAAATCATCGGGAAACACTGGAAAGGCCAGATATGGTGTTGAGAAATTGGTTTGCAAGGCCCCTCTGAGCGCATCATCTCTCCTTTTAGCATAAGTCCAGTAGGTCTGAGCTTGCCTTTCAGCAAACTCTAACCTACTGGTCAACACTGACAGTTGCTCTAGGATCTGATTAACGCCATACACAAGCCCACCCTGGCGAACCTCTTGCATACGCTGAAGCCGCGCCAGATTAGGTGTGTCAATGATTCCCTTATCAGTCATGATCATATCTTCTGGAACCGTGGGCACTCCTGCCCTGCTGCATAACATCGTAATCGTGTTCGGAAAGAATAGCTTCCCCACCTTCTTTTTCCAGCAATCAACAATCTCAAAAGAAAGAATTTTTCCTACACAATACTCATCGAGCGAAGAATGGCAAAAGCAAGCAATACCCAGTCCCGAGATACTGTGGAGTCGTGTGTTGTCGGCAGAAAGCGTAGCCTGATGAAACCCATCCAAGTGTTGGCTTGACTCTTCAAATAAGCAGCTTGAAAATTATGCTTCCTTGTCTGCGACACCCTCCATTGGGCCCCCTCAATGCCTACCTCCCGGTATTTTGCTCCTCCTGGTATTTTGCTTGAGCAAGATCGTTGACGAAGCGAATGAATGGTGCCCTCGGCTCCTCAATTTCTCCCGATGCTTCGACAATTCCTTTGCCCTTGTTTTCTCTCTGTACACGCAAATGCTCTTCTTCTGCCTTTCTTGCCTCTTCTTCTTTTTCCTTATTCTCAGCTTCCCTTTTTTCTTCCTCAGAGTCCGACGTTGGAGGCGATGGAGTGTTCCGAATCACCCTCACGCGACCCGCCTTCCTTTTGATGCGGCGGCGCTTGGGCGGTTCAGGCATAATGATTTCAACATGAGCCTCCTGCACCGGCTCTGGTGTTTTCTCCTTGTTAGGCTCACCTTCAGCCTCACTCTGTTTCGTCTGAATTTCCTCTCGAGCCTCTTCTATAGTCGCCACTTCCTGTCCATCCTCTTCTTGATTCTGTTTGTCAGATTCTTTTGGGTCTTCGTCTTCTTCTGCAACAACCTCCTCCTCTCTCACTCTTTCTTGTTCTTCAACTCTCTGTTGTCGTCTTCTTCGCTTAGCCTCCTTCTCTTCTGGCGTTCTTTTCTTTCTGGTTTTTCCTTTTTTAACTTCGGGGGTCACGGGTATCTCTTCCTCCTCACTCTCCCTCTCTTTTCGAGCTCTTGTTTTAGCCATTGGAGGTGTAAAAGGGTTTTGACAGAGAATGCAAAGAAAGAAAGAATAACAATCGCACGAAGATTTAATCAAGAAGATGAAGTGGAAGAAGCTTACCAGCGTTTATGCATAAATAAGGCTCCAGCAAAAAAAAAAAATCTTAACCGAAAAGATTTGCCCTGCAATAAATAATATTACCGTTTTAATTTAAAAATGCAAACCTGAAACTCAAAAATTACCAACGGTAAAATTGCTGATTCCAAACATCCATGGTAAAAATCAATGTGCTGTCATCATTGAAGCCTTTGGATAATTACTTTGTGACACGTGGCCTCATCAGATGATGCACGCATATTTACCTGCGAGAATTCAAAGCTAAATCCAACGGTAACAATAATAAATTCCAACGGAAACCCTTCTAATTCGGAATATTTTGCTCCAGCAATGTCTTTGCCGCAACAATCTGCTAATCCTGAAGAATCTTAGATACGGAAGTCAAATTTCAAAACAGAAAAATCAAAGATTTTTTTCTTTAAATTAAATTTTAACCAATCATCCCAATCTCTTATTTTCAAAAGAAGCCGAATAAATTAGATAAAATCTCTATTAATTAAAACTAGAATTCAAATAACTGAAAATAAAATCTAGATAAAATCTAACTAATTAAAAGATAATTCAAAGATAATCTAAATAAATAACCCGAAAATAAAATAAAATCAAATTCAAAACGAAATAAAATCTAAAATAATAAAAATACTGAGATCTAATAAACTATGCAAAAATCAAACCTAACCTAATCGGAATTAAAAACAAATCAGAAAAATCAATACAAAGTCGGGGAGCTCAAAATATTGCCCTGTGAAATGCTCCCGCAAAAGTCCTGCTCTCTCATTCATCAACGAATCTTAGGGAAGGATATTTCGACTGAAATTCCTCTCCCCAATAATGCTTCACACGCTGTCCATTCACCTTGAACACTCTCCCATCTTTTTCATCCTGCAAAGTAATTGCTCCATTGGAGAAAACCTCAATCACAATAAATGGTCCTGACCATTTAGATTTTAATTTTCCAGGAAATAGTTTTAATCTAGAGTTATAAAGCAAAACTTTCTGACCCTTGACAAACTCTTTAGATTTTATTTTCTTGTCATGCCACAACTTAGTCTTTTCTTTATACATTTTCGCATTCTCATAAGAGAATTGGCGAAATTCCTCTAATTTATTAAGCTGCAGCATTCTTATTGCTCTTGCACGACTCAGATCAAAATTTAACTTTTTCAAAGCCCAAAACGTCTTATGCTCAAGCTCTAATGGTAAATGGCAAGCTTTCCCATATACTAACCTATAGGGGGACATACCTAGAGGAGTCTTATAAGCTGTCCTATAAGCCCAAAGAGCCTCATCCAACCTAAAGGACCAATCCTTTCTAGATGGATGGACTACTTTCTCTAAAATAGCTTTAATTTCCCTATTACTAATTTCAGCTTGACCATTTGCTTGTGGGTGGTAAGGGGTAGCTATCCTATGCTTAATCCCATACTTAGCTAAAAGCTTAGTTAAGATATTATTAACAAAATGTGTACCATCATCACTCACTAAAGCCCTAGGTGTCCCAAACCACGCAAAGATGTGCGATTGAAGAAACCTTGCAACTGTCTTGGCATCACTCTGATGGCATGCAATGGCCTCCACCCACTTGGACACATAATCAACTGCCAATAAGATAAAAACATTGCCATTAGAAGGGGGAAATGGCCCCATAAAATCAATACCCCATACATCGAATAATTCAACTTAAAAAATGTAAGTAATAGGCATTTCATCTCTTGGCCCCAAATTTCCTCTCCTTTGGCAAGCATCACATTGCTTGTAGAAGCAATGGGCATCCTTAAACAAGGTAGGCCAGAAAAATCCGCAATGCAAAATCCTCATAGCTGTCCTTTGACCGCTGAAATGGCCTCCATACGGCGAAGAGTGACATTGCTCCGGGATTTCCTTTGCTTCATCACCTGAAACGCACCTACGAATAATACCGTCAGAGCATTGCTTATACATAAATGGCTCATCCCAATAGAAAAATTTTGCATCATGCTTAAACTTTTTCTTCTGCCTCCAATCCATATCAATAGGGGTGACTCCCTTCACTAAAAAGTTGGCAATATCAGCATACCAAGGGACATCCCTAACTACCTTTACTTGAACAACAAACAGCTGCTCATCTGGAAAAGAATCGGAAATGGCAGATTGCTCCAGCAAAGATGATGATGGATCAAGACGAGACAAATGATTTGCAATGACATTCTCTGATCCCTTCTTGTCCTTTATCTCCAAGTCAAATTCCTGCAGTAATAAAATCCAACGAATTAGTCTAGGCTTTGCATCTTTCTTTGACATTAAATACCTTATTGCTGCATGATCCGTGAACACCGTGACTTTGGATCCAACCAAATATGGCCGGAATTTCTCAAAAGCAAACACAACAGCTAACAACTCCTTTTCAGTAGTTGTGTAGTTGACCTGTGCTTCATTTAAAACCTTGCTTGCATAATATATAGGATGAATAAATTTGCCTTGCTTTTGCCCCAGCATCGCACCTACCGCAGCATCACTCGCATCACACATTACCTCGAATGGCAAATTCCAATTAGGTTCGCAGAGAATGGGTGCTGAGATTAAAGCAGCCTTCAATGTTTCAAAAGCCTTCCTACAATCTGCATTAAAGTCAAAAACATGATCAGTGCACAATAAGTTACAAAGAGGTTTACTGATTTTGGAAAAATCCTTTATGAACCTCCTATAAAATCCAGCATGTCCTAAGAAACTCCGAATCCCCTTCACTGAATTCGGTGGCTCTAGTCTTTCAATAACCTCAACTTTTTCTCTATCAACTTCTAGACAATTCTTAGAAATCCTATGTCCTAACACTATGCCCTCCTTCACCATGAAGTGGCACTTCTCCCAATTAAGAACTAGATGGGTATCCTCACATCTTTTTAACACCTTACCTAAATTATCTAAACAACTCTGAAAAGACCCTCCAAACACTGAAAAATCGTCCATAAAGACCTCAACAATGGACTCAATCATATTAGAAAAAATTGCTAACATACACCGTTGAAATGTTGCTGGAGCATTGCAAAGGCCAAAAGGCATTCGCCTGAAAGCAAACGTCCCATAAGGGCAGGTGAAAGTGGTTTTTTCCTGATCCTCAGGAGCAATAGTAATCTGGTTATACCCAGAATAACCATCCAAGAAACAGTAATAGGCCTGACCAGCCAATCGATCCAACATCTGGTCGATAAATGGTAGAGGGAAATGATCCTTTCGGGTGGCTTTATTAAGCCTTCTGTAATCCATGCAAACCCTCCAGCCAGTTACTGTCCTTGTGGGGATCAACTCATTATCTTTATTGCTCACCACAGTGACACCTCCTTTCTTAGGAACACATTGGACAGGGCTTACCCAATTGCTATCGGCAATTGGATAGATGATCCCAACATCCAACCATTTAATTACCTCCTTTTTAACAACCTCTTTCATCGCAGGGTTAAGCCTTCTTTGTTGCTCAATACTCCTAAGGGATCCCTCCTCTAGAGTGATTTTATGCATACAAAAAGATGGGCTAATCCCCTGAATATCAGCCAATGTCCAACCTATAGCTTTGCGGTATTGCTGCAGCAATTTTATTAAGGCCTCCTCATGCTCCGGCATTAAATCTGATGCAACAATAATGGGCAACGTCTCACTTTCCCCAAGATACACATACTTTAGATGATCCGGTAAAGGTTTCAAATCTAAAGTGGGTGCCTCAATTAGGGATGGCTTAATTGGGGGAGCCTTTCTTTGATCTAAATCTAAAGACTCAAAAACATCCTCACACCTAAACAATTCTGTTTCATTTTTTCTGTTTAAAGAACAAAATTCAAAATCTCCTACACTAACCTCTCAATGCTTCTCCGAATGCTTATCAGCCGAATCTTGTATTGCTGTCTCAATAACTTTGCTCTCCAGAATCCTGATGAAGGAGCAATCCTCCATTTCGTCTGGATATTTCATGGCTTTAAAGACATTAAATTTTACTTCCTCATTACAGACTCTCATTGTTAATTCTCCTTTTTGAACATCTATTAACGCGCTACCGGTAGCCAAGAATGGACGTCCTAGAATAATTGGGACATCTTTATCAGCCTCATAGTCTAAAATAATGAAATCAACAGGAAATATGAATTTATCCACTTTTACTGAGACATCCTCAATTTTACCCTCTGGATATGTGATAGACCTATCAGCTAATTGGAGTGTAACTGTGGTAGGTCTAGCTTCACCAATACCTAACTTCCGATAGACCGAAAGAGGCATAAGGTTAATGCTCGCACCCAAATCACAGAGTGCTCTACCTAACTCCTTTCCACCTATAGATACAGGTATAGTGAATGACCCTGGATCCTTAGCCTTGGGGGGTAGCCCATTCTTAAGAATAGCACTACACTCCTCAGTAAGAGATACAGTTTCAAACTCATCTAACCTTTTCCTTTTAGTTAAAATATCCTTAAGAAATTTAGCATAATTAGGCATTTGCTCTATAGCTTCTATTAAAGGGATATTTATATGCAACTGCTTAAGAATCTCTAAAAACTTTTTAAATTGACCATCCTGATTCTTAGGCTTTTGTCTTTGTGGAAAAGGTAGAGGTGGTACATAAGGTGGGGGTGGCACATATGGTGGTTCTACATCTGGCACAGAACCAGATGCTCCAACATTCTCTTTTCTGCCTCCAACACCCTGACCAGACTCCAACTCTTTCTCAATAACAACATTATTATCACTATTATTATTTAAATCCTGGGACTTTCTAGACTCTTCTAGTGGCTTACCACTCCTAAGAGTTACTGCTTTTACATGCTCTTTACCTTCCCTTCTTGGGTGTTCAATATCTGATGGAAGTTTCCCTTGAGGCCTTGCCTTGAGCTCATTAGCTAGCTGACCCACTTGCAATTCCAGGGCTCTCATTGAAGCTTGATTACTTTGAATTGCAGCGTCTGTACGAGCCATAAATTCTTTCATCATTGCTTCGAGAGAATTTCCCGAATTTTGCTGGGGCAAAGCCTGCTTATTTTGCTGGGGCATTACCTGCGTTTTAGCAAATCCTTGCTGGTTCATCTTCTGTTGCGTTTGCACATTGCTCCCTTGTCCTCCCCACGCGAAGTTGGGGTGCTTGCGCCAACCTCGATTATAGAAGTTAGAATACGGGTTGTTCCTCTGATTACCTACAAAAAACACAGAAGCTGGATTGCTGGGGCAAAACTCGTAGTTGTGGTCTTCATCGCAATAGACACATGCTTCGTCCGTGACTTGGTTCACCACTGCTGCAGGCTCCATAGCTGGTGGCTGCTGATGACTAATCACTGTCACATTCTTAAGAGCATTAGCAATCATAGCAAGATCAGCCCTAATGGTGGACACACCATCAACCTGTAATACACTCTTAACTTTTTTATTTGTGCCTCTAACATCTGACCACTGACAACTATTAATAGATATTCTTTCTAAAATTTCATAAGCCTCATCAAAAGTTTTTGCCAAAAGGGCCCCTCCAGCCGAGGCATCGACCATACCTTGGGTTACTCCATTTAAACCATTGTAAAATGTTTCCATTTGAATACAATGAGGTAACCCATGGTGGGGACACTTTCGTAAAAGCACCTTAAACCTCTCCCAAGCCTCACTAAAAGTCTCATCCTCAAGTTGCCTAAACCCTACTATTTCACTCCTTAATTTAGCATTTCTATTAGGTGGGAAATATTTACTCAAAAAATTTTCAGCTAACTCATCCCACGTCCTAATTGATCCTGGAGCAAAAGAATTTAACCATGACTTTGCTCCATCTCTAAGAGAATACGGGAACAAAGTTAATCTAAGAGCATCTCTAGGCACTCCTTGAATTACAAAAGAATCACTAACTCCTAGAAAAGACTTAAGATGTAAATGAGGGTCTTCAGATGACAAACCATGGAATTGCCCCACGGTTTGCAACATCTAAAACATTACCGGTTTCATTTCAAAATAGCAGAAATGTCGCTATTTTAGTCTCAATTTATTAAGCTTTTTTGTGCTTTAATCGTATTTTTAATGAATATATTTAATGAATTTTGTTATTTGGTCCTTAGGAGCTAAGTTGGTGATTTTGGGAGAAAAAGAGCCAAAATTGAAGTAATTATAGCCCAAATTCTAGCTTGATGCAATTGAAGACCCAAAGAAGTCAAGTATAAAGAAAAGACCAAAAGAAATGAAGAAGAAGGCCCAAAAATCAGCCCAAAAAGGAAGCTGAAAATCTGGAAATCTGGACAGCGTCGCGACGCTGCCCTTTTTTGTTGCCCAAGTCGCGTGCGCAGCAGCGTCGCGACGCTGAGCAAGGTAGCGTCGCGACGCTACCCCTATTCCAGGCCTATAAAAAGGCACCCTTGGGTGCCTCATTCCTCATCAATCAATCAAATCCTTCCTTCTCCATTCCAATTCCTTTCTTAGGCTCCTTTTGAAGCCCCTCTCAAGGCTTTTGAGCCTTTTTTAGAGGATTCTTCTAGTGGGAAAATTTTGGGAATTTTGGGGAGCAATCTTAGAGGCTCAAGGAGTAGTCAGCGGGGGCTCCTAGCGTCAGCGAGGGGTTTTTCGACGGTCAATTCCTTTCCTTTATTGCTCTTTATTATGCTTTCCTTTGTAATTATTGTGAATATTATGTGTAGTTAAACCCCAATTTGGGGTCTTGAAATGAAATGATAGTTCAAATATTGTTATAATTTCTTGTCTCTTGCCCATGTCCTAATTATTTGTATGGATGTGCTTAATGCTTTACTCAATCTGGCCAATTGTGTAATGATTCGATTCTTAATGGAAACTCGACGGAGAGAAATTAGGATAGATCATAATCCATGCAACTAGTTTAATTGCCCGTTGTGACACCGGGATTAGTTGATTAAACTTAGATTCCTAAAATGAATTAGAGCGTAATAATTAATGATTTTTCATAGCGCTAAGGACACTTAGGTTGTTAAAATGAATTAATTACAATTAGGGGAAACCGACAGGAGAACCTATGTGATTAACGGAGATTCTAGGATTATAATTAGTTGGGCAATGAGATAGGATAATTATAGCAACTATTTAGCTAATCATTGATTTTCAAGACCCCTCTTCCCATTTAAAGAAAACTCTTTCTCCATATTTTATTTTTGATTGATCAAATTGTTTTTTTTGTTAATTGTCTTGAATTTAAATCCTTTTATTGCATGAAGTGGTCCCTAAATATTATTTCGCCTAAGTATTTTCAGTGCTCAAGAAAATTTGAATTATTTGCTTAAGTTTCGTTTCGCCTCCCTGTGGACTCGATACTCGGTATTACTACCGTTTTATATTACTTGCGGCCCGTGCACTTTGCGGTCATCAGACGTGCAATCCTTGGATTCAACTCATTAAACATCGGGACAGCATACGCTCGAATGGCTCTGGTCCTATCGTTTGCTATCAAGATAGGATTCTCAGCCTGATTATTTCGCTGCTCATTTTGCTCAAACAGTGGGTTTTGCTGCAGCAACGGATTCTGCTGGGGGTTTGCTGCTGCTGGACCTTCAGGAACCTGCGGAAGTTGCGGGGCGTTCTCCATCTTGTTTCTGCGCTGCTCCCTCCTTCTGTTCCTAAATGTCCTTTCAATTTCTGGATCAAGCTCAAACCGTACCCCAGGCGGATCGCTCATGCACCAAAATCACACCTGCAAAAACAAAAGAAACAATCAAAAAGTTCTAGCACCAAACCACTAAAACACATACACAAAACAGATCAGATAAAAACTTATTCAAGTCCCCGGCAACGGCGCCAAAAACTTGTTGGGTTCCTAGAGTGAGTAAAAATATGATAGAAAATACTCTAGAATTCCTGCGCAAGTATACACAGTCTGCATCAATTAATATTATCAATCCAAGGTCTGAATGAGTTTCCACTTTATCTATTTTGTATAACTTTCTAATGGTTTCAAGAATAGTAAAATGATTTGGTTTTATCGGAATTATGCTGAAGCAAAATAAATGACAGAACGACGAGTAAACAAATGGATAGATAGATTAAAGACAGGCGCTGGTTAGGTTTTAGTGATTGTTATAAGATATGCTCTAGCAATATGATTGATCATGCATTTCTCGCAGTATTATTAGCGGATTCCTCCCGGAACTCCGGATCTTTTGGGATATGTTTCAAACCCAATGAAGTGCGACCGATCAAGCACTAGGCAACTGGCTATCCCTAGCTCAGTCACTGGCGTTCACCAATACACAATGATCGTAGGGTGGATAATTTCCACACACTCTCTAAATCATCCCTGAAACTAGAGAGAGTTATCCATACCGGCTGGCCAGGCGGGCATAAAATGAGAATAAACACAACAATTAACCAAAATATGATAGTCAATTCATTACTAGAGTTGAAGCACAGTAATCACATTATTCCTAACCAACACCTTAAGCTACTTAGTTCATAATAGGCATAGGAATACGAATTACAATCTGAGTATGCATGTCCATAACTACAAGTTAATAAAGAAGGTAAACTCCGTAATCAGCTTGCGGATAATGGTGCTCTTGATAATCTTCAATCTCCCTGTACTATTCAGCTTCCAAGGGAAAATATGGAATGACTTTTACTTTGACGGCTACTTCCTTTTATAGAAGGATGGGAGGCTTGAATTAGGTCAACTAGGACACGTGTAAGGCTCTCCTTGATCCTTTATCACGAAAATAACTCAACAGAAGTCGGTTCATGAAGTTGGCTAACGAGTTATGATGTGGCAGTTTCTGCTCCCAGTTTTGCTGCAACATAGAATTTGCTCCTTCCAGTCGCTCAGCAGCATAATCTGCACAAAGTGATTTCCAAAGTTTCCATTCTTCCAAATGGGTTAAATCATGTAATATCTCTCTAAAACCAACCCTATTAAGCATTGAAGACACGCAAATCCTTATATAAATGAGGTCTAAATAACTACCTTTTGGGCAGTTATCAGTTACACTTACGAGGATGAGTTAAAAGTGTTAACAAATCCCTGACCGAACAACGATGGCTAATATCTATAGGAATATGAGTTATTCTGGAATTAGAATTAGCTGAGAGGTGTCTCATTTCAAAGAGGAGTACCTGATCACCCTTCGGTGGCTGATATTCTAAACCTCTGAAACATCGTTGCAAAACTAAATCAATAGTTTTTAGGGTTCTGTGATTGTCTGTTTTGCTAAATTGATTGGATTGTGTGCAATTGTTTGCTTGTATGATGGGTTAAGGCAAAGATAACTAATACGGTCATTGTTTGTTAAAATTTTAGCAATGTCTTCCTCAATTGTCTCTCTGCTTAAAAATGAGAAATTAACCGGCGAAAATTATGCTACGTGGAAGTCGAACCTGAATACGATTCTTGTTGTCGATGATCTGCAGTTCGTCTTAACGGAGGATTGTCCTCTAGCCCCTGCTCGTAATGCATCCCAGGCAGTTAAGGATGTTTATGACCGCTGGACAAAGGCCAATGATAAGACTAGCGTCTATATCTTAGCCAGCTTATCTGAAGTTTTGGCTAAAAGGCATGAGGGCATGGTAACAGCGAGGGAGATTATGAACTCTCTCCAGGAGATGTTTGGACAACCGTTCTACCAACTCCACCATGACGCTCTCAAATACGTTTATAGCTGTCGCATGAAAGAGGGCACGTCTGTTCGGGAGCATGTCCTGGATATGATGGTCCAATTCAACGTGGCAGAGGCAAACGGGGCGGTCATAGATGAGCGTAGTCAGGTTGCATTCATCTTAGAATCTCTTCCGAAGAGTTTTCTATAGTTTCGAAGCAATGCAATGATGAATAAAATAACATTCAACCTGACTAGCCTCCTGAATGAGCTACAGCTCTATCAGTCCCTTCTTAAGAACAAGGGACAGATAGAAGGAGAGGCAAACGTTGTCCACTCTAAAAGAAAGTTCGAGAAGGGTTCATCCTCTGGAACTAAATCTGTAGCCACTTCTTCAAAGAAAACTCAAAAGAAGAAAGGAAACAAGGGGAAAGCTCCCAGTACTGCTGCTAAAAGCAAGGGAAAAGCCAAAGCTATGGATGATAAGGGCAAGTGTTTTCACTACAATGTAGATGGACATTGGAAGAGAAACTGCCCAAAGTACCTTGCTGAGAAAAAGAAGGAAAAGGAAGGTAAATTTGATTTACTTGTTTTAGAAACATGCCTGGTAGAACATGATGAGTTTACCTGGATACTTGATTCAGGAGCAACTAATCATGTTTGCTCTTCTTTTCAGGAAAATAGTTCCTTTCAGCAGTTGAACGATGGGGAAATGACACTCAGGGTCGGAACTGGAGAAGTCATTTCAGCTAAAGCAGTGGGAGTGTTGAGGAAGTTGGACCTTCAACAAGGGTTGATGAAGGAACTAGTTCTTCAGATCCATCCCGTCCATCTCAAATGTTGGGAATGCCTCGACGCAGTGGGAGGGTTGTATTACAACCTGACCACTACTTGGGTTTAACTGAAACTCAGGTTGTCATACCTAATGATGGCATTGAGGATCCATTGTCCTATCGACAGACAATGAATGACGAAGATAAGGATGAATGGGTCAAAGCCATGAACTTGGAAATGGAGTCAATGTACTCAAATTCTGTATGGGAACTTACAGATCTACCAAATGGGGTAAAACCCATAGGGTGCAAATGGATCTATAAGAGAAAAAGAGATGCAGCTGGAAAGGTACAGACCTTCAAAGCTAGACTAGTGGCAAAGGGTTATACCCAAAAGGAAGGGGTTGACTATGAGGAAACCTTTTCTCCTGTAGCCATGTTAAAGTCCATAAGAATTCTCTTATCCATAGCCACATATTATGACTATGAAATATGGCAAATGGATGTCAAGACTGCCTTTCTGAATGGTAATCTTGAAGAGAATATCTTCATGTCTCAACCCGAAGGGTTCATAGGCCAAGGTCAGGAACAAAAGGTTTGTAAGCTCAATCGATCTATTTATGGATTGAAACAAGCATCCAGATCATGGAACATTAGATTTGATACTGCAATCAAATCTTTTGGCTTTGACCAAAACGTTGATGAGCCTTGTGTGTACAAGAAAGTCAACAAAATGAAAGTAGCTTTTCTAATACTTTATGTAGACGATATCCTACTCATTGGGAATGATGTAGGATACCTCACTGACATTAAGAAATGGCTAGCAGCCCAATTCCAAATGAAAGATCTGGGAGAGGCTCAAGCAACGTATATTGACAAGATGTTGTCTCGATATTCGATGCAAAACTCCAAGAAGGGACTACTACCCTTCAGACATGGGGTACACCTGTCTAAGGAACAGTCTCCTAAGACACCTCAAGAAATTGAGAACATGAGACACATTCCCTACGCCTCAGCTGTGGGCAGCTTAATGTATGTTATGCTCTACACTAGGCCTGACATATGTTATGCAGTGGGAGTAGTCAGTAGGTATCAGTCTAATCACGGGTTGGACCACTGGGGAGCGGTTAAGAATATCCTCAAGTATCTTCGGAGAACGAGGGACTACATGCTTGTGTATGGAGCTAAGGATATGATTCTTAATGGATACACTGACTCTGACTTTCAAGCTGATAAGGATTCAAGGAAATCCACATCAGGGTCAGTATTCACCCTCAATGGAGGAGCAGTAGTGTGGAGAAGCATCAAACAAGGATCCATAGCAGACTCAACCATGGAGGCTGAGTATGTAGCAGCTTGCGAAGCAGCTAAGGAGGCAGTATGGCTCAGAAAGTTATAACACCGTTAACTAGTTGGTTTTCTATTTCACTAGGACGACCGAGACAACTTAGTCTTAATCCTGAGTTGATTATGGACTCCTGCTCACGAGAGACTGTCCTTTGATTTGCATGGGTGAGAGTGGCCAATACGCCGACTCAATAAGCCTACCACTTTGGGGACAAGATCGAATGGGGAGCTGGGAACATAATCGTGCAAGATGGAATTCACTCCTTCCCGACTTTAGGGAAGCAGATGAGTGTTCCCTTAAGTGATTACTCCGAGTCTTGAACAAAGGGCCCTACCCTCTCAATGGCACGAGAGGGTTTTCTGTTTAATGGTTGGACCATAAACAGATTGTTCATTAGAGGAGAATTGGTACTTAAGGAAATAGAGGTGACCCAGGGGTAAAACGGTAATTTGACCCAGCTGGTGTTACGGACACTCGTGAAGGACTAACTAGTCGATATTGGTCTAAGTTCCGTGGACACAGAAAATATGTCTGCAGTGAGAAGAGTGCAACTGTGAGTCTATAGTGGAATGTACACACAGTTAACGAATATTGATTATTGTGGTTAATGAGTTTAACCAATTAATCTCACATCGTTGGAGCTTCTGATCTGCAGGTCCATTAGGTCCCACTGGTAGCTCGTAAAGTAATTTGAGGCAACTAAGTAATTAAATTGAAAATGTTCAATTTACTGAGGGAAATAAATATAATATATATTGATATATTATTATGAGAGAAATTAATATTTGAAGAAGTTCAAATATAAATTTATGGAAGATTGAAAGAATTAATTAATTTAAGTCCTAAAAGTGTTTGGGCAAAATTAATTAATTCAAGGCCGGAAATTAAATATGAGATATTTAATTGGTGGTTAATTAATTAAAGAATTCATTAACCATGAATTAATCAATTATGTAAATAATTAATCACTTAAGGAAGTGATTAATCATTTATGGGAATGATCTAATTACTTATGGAAGAAATTAGTCATTTATGGAAAAGATTAATCAATTGGGGAATTGATTGATCATGATTGATTAATAAAGGAATAAAGATTGAATCAATTTTGGAAAAGATTGATTTTATTGAATATTTTATTCATGGCCTCTCTTCTATAAATAGAACACTAGACCTAATTGGTCATGACACTTGACACTCTTGAAAGACAAGACCTAGAATTCTCTCTAGCCTCCCTCTTAGAGAAAGACTCCCACAAGTCTTTGGCCTCCTAGACTTAGAGACATACCGGTGTAACCTCTGTGGTTATTGTGTCAATCAAAGAAGAATTTCCAGCGAAGAATACCTTGAAGCCGCTGCTGCGTTTTCGTTCGTGGAGCTTCGTTGGCGAAGAACGGTCAAGTCTACAACGGAGGTTTGTAACGGTTCTTCCTCTTTTCTTTAGAAAAGTTTTAAAAATAAATTTAGATTTATTTTAGCATGTTTAAACCGATTTTACAGCGGCTTTAAAGTTAGTTTAAAGTTTTGTTTGAGTTTTCGTAACGGTTTTTTAATGTTAATTAATATACGGCGTAAGGTCCAATCGATGCGCTTCCGCTGCGTGGGGACTTTTATTCCCTTCAATCGGCATCAGAGCCATCGCTGTCCCTATTAATTAATTTTAAAAAGTTGCGATAGGCTCTAATAGGTGGGATTTATGCATATTGTATGTTCGGTTTGCATTGAACTGTTTGGGTTAATTTTATGGCCATAGATTTTATTTTTATGTGATTTTGATCATGTAAGGCCCGGTGTTTCGGGTATTTTATGTAAAATCGAGTCCTATGTAAGTCCGGGTCTAGAAAAGGTTTTTATGAGATGAAAATCGAAGGAATCGCCGCTGAAATCGAAGCCAAAACCGAAGAAATCGTTGCTGTTTTGCCCAGATTCTGCCTCCAGACGCAACAGCGTCGGGACGCTCCTTCAACAGCGTCTCGACGCTGTCTCGATACCGAAGGCGCTCGGTAAGGAAAGCGCAAAGCGTCGGGACGCTACCTCAACAGCGTCTCGACGCTGTCTCGATTACGCAGGCGCCAGATATGGAAAACGCACAGCGTCGGGACGCTAATCTACACAGCGTCTCGACGCTGTCACGATGGAGGCGCGCACTAGGGTTTCAACAGGCGCGGTTCAAGCAAGGACGGTCCGGTTCGGACCGGTTCGGCTGGGCTGGGACCTATTTGGTCCGGTTCAGCCAATTTTTGGCATGGTTCGTGATTTTGGAGGCCGGTTCGAGGTGGTTCGGGGCGGTTCGTGCTGTCTAGGCCAATTCCGGAGCTGTTCATGGATTTTTTAGGATAGAATTTAGCTAAATTAATGTAATTTAATGCTTTATTTTATCCTAGGGGCCAAAATTAACCGGTTCAATTGCTATTTATATGCTTTATGGATGTCATATAGATTATTTAATCCCACCTTAGGTTATAAACATGCTCATGCATTTTTTATATATTATAAATTGTTATAATGTATGTTTAAATGCATGGATTTGTTTTCATATTTTTAATATAAGTGTATATTAATTATATGAAAAATTGGAAAGCATGAAGCATGTCATTACTTAAATTAAATATAAATAGTTATGTTTAATGTGATGAATGAAGCATGCTTGGTTGATTTTCTTGATTGGCTTATAATTGTTATAATAAAAGAAAATCAAAATTGCATGAAGCATGAAACATCCATAGTTATTAATATAATTGTTATATTATTCATGCAATTGATGAGGCGTAATTATTCAATTTGAATGAGATTGTTGAATGAATTAAACCCTAGATTCTTGATTATAGGATTAATCATTAAAATTTGAAATAGTTCTTTAATATTAATGGTTAGAAACCGTCAATCTATAATCAAGATTTGCATGCAAACATAAGATCATAGGATAAATTGAATTAATTTTAAATTGTTTAAAATTAATTAGACCTAGATCGATTTCTAATAGGATTAGAATCTTTTCTTACTTAGAATTAAAAATAGTTTTAATTTACTAAGTAGGAAAAACATTGCTATGATTATAAGGGAACTCCACCGGTAATGTTCTGTCTAAGGCTGGAGGTATTTAAGTTGACGGTTTACGGAACACCTCCTACCTGGGAACTGACCTGGAATACCGGAGTTGAATTAATCATAGTTAAATGTTAGCATGCAATGTCACTGGGTTTATTAAAAGTGTTTAATGCACCTAGATCTTTAGAGTAAAGACCTTACATTATTGAGGTTATAAGGGAACTCTCTCGGTAAAGTTCTGTCTAAGGCTGGGGGTATTTAAGTTGACGGTTTACGGAACACCTCCTACCTGGGAACTAACCGGATTGAGTTGAATTAACCATAGTAATGTTGACTTGCAATGTTGGGTTTATTAAAAAGTTTAATTCACCCAAAAGATTGCAGTTGAATCCTTTCCATAATTGTTATAATAGGATCAGACTTAGATAGATTGACTTAGCCGAATACTATCTAAGTTAAACAACCCTATATTAACCTTAGGACATTTTCAGTGGGAGGAAAATTACAAAACGAGATTTAAATCAAGTTTTGCTCCTACGTCCCTATATTCACAACGTAAGATTCATGCTCGGCTTCGAGTCGCCCTAGGAGCGGCCTCCCTTCGGAAAGTGTTTGCATGGATCAATATCAAGGTGAATGGGAAAAATGTCTAGAGTAAGTGGGAGCGGGACACGTGTCAACGTATCCCTCGGTCTCCGCCCATAGTTCACACCGTGAGAGTCCTATGATCCGCCTGCAGGTTGCCCTGGCGCATCCATCCCTTCGGAGGGCCTGGTCATAGGATTCGGAACATCGTGAACTCCTGGAAAAGGATAGGAGCTCTTAGGCTAATCACCAACAGTTGTCTTTCCCTTCGGTAGCCTGTTGGTGCGTGCCTCTGAGATCTGAAAGTGGGAGGGTTACACTTACGAGGATGAGTTAAAAGTGTTAACAAATCCTTGACCAAACAACGGTGGCTAATGTCTATAGGAATATGAGTTATTCTGGAATTAGAATTAGCTGAGAGGTGTCTCATTTCAAAGGAGGAGTACCTGATCACCCTTCGGTGACTGATATTCTAAACCTCTGAAACGTCGTTGCAAAACTAAATCAATAGTTTTAGGGTTCTGTGATTGTCTGTTTTGCTAAATTGATTGGATTGTGTGCAATTGTTTGCTTGTATGATGGGTTAAGGCAAAGATAACTAATACGGTCATTGTTTGTTTAAATTTCAGCAATGTCTTCCTCAATAGTCTCTCTGCTTAAAAATGAGAAATTAACCGGCGAAAATTATGCTACGTGGAAGTCGAACTTGAATACGATTCTTGTTGTCGATGATCTGCGGTTCGTCTTAACGGAGGATTGTCCTCCAGCCCCTGCTCGTAATGCATCCCAGGCAGTTAAGGATGCTTATGACCGCTGGACAAAGGCCAATGATAAGACTCGCGTCTATATCTTAGCCAGCTTATCTGAAGTTTTGGCTAAAAGGCATGAAGGCATGGTAACAGCGAGGGAGATTATGAACTCTCTCCGGGAGATGTTTGGACAACCGTCCTACCAACTCCACCATGACGCTCTCAAATACGTTTATAGCTGTCGCATGAAAGAGGGCACGTCTGTTCGGGAGCATGTCCTGGATATGATGGTCCAATTCAACGTGGCAGAGGCAAACGGGGCGGTCATAGATGAGCGAAGTCAGGTTGCATTCATCTTAGAATCTCTTCCGAAGAGTTTTCTGCAGTTTAGAAGCAATGCAATGATGAATAAAATAACATTCAACCTGACTAGCCTCCTTAATGAGCTACAGCTCTATCAGTCTCTTCTTAAGAACAAGGGACAGATAGAAGGAGAGGCAAACGTTGTTCACTCCAAAAGAAAGTTCGAGAAGGGTTCATCCTCTGGAACTAAATCTGTAGCCACTTCTTCAAAGAAAACGAAGAAGAAAGGAAACAAGGGGAAAGCTCCCAGTACTGCTGCTAAAAGCAAGGGAAAAGCCAAAGCTGTGGCAGACAAGGGCAAGTGTTTTCACTGCAATGTAGATGGACATTGGAAGAGAAACTGCCCAAAGTACCTTGCTGAGAAAAAGAAGGAAAAGGAAGGTAAATATGATTTACTTGTTTTAGAAACATGCCTGGTAGAACATGATGAGTTTACCTGGATACTTGATTCAGGAGCAACTAATCATGTTTGCTCTTCTTTTCAGGAAAATAGTTCCTTTCGGCAGTTGAACGATGGAGAAATGACACTCAGGGTCGGAACTGGAGAAGTCATTTCAGCTAAAGCAGTGGGAGCTGCGAAGTTATTTTTTAGAAATAGATTCTTGCTTTTAGAAAGTTTGTTAATCGTTCCCAAGATTAAGAGGAACTTGATTTCTATTTCATGTTTGATTGAACAATCGTATACAGTTACTTTTGATATGAATGAAGCGTTCATTTATAAAAATGGTATACTTATTTGTTCAGCCAAATTGGAAAATAACTTGTATGTTTTAAGACCAACCGAAAACAAAGCACTTTTAAATCACGAATTATTTAAAACTGCTGAAACTCAAAGTAAAAGGCAAAAGATTTCTCCATCAAGTAACAATACTCATCTTTGGCATCTTAGACTTGGTCATATAAACATCGATAGGATCGGTCGTTTGGTAAAGAATGGACTTCTAAGCAAGTTAGGAGATGATTCACTACCACCTTGTGAATCTTGTCTCGAGGGAAAAATGACCAAAAGACCCTTTTCTGGAAAAGGTTACAGAGCCAAAGAACCCTTAGAGTTAATACATTCGGACCTATGTGGTCCAATGAATGTAAAAGCTCGAGGAGGGTACGAATATTTCATCTCATTTATAGATGATTATTCAAGATATGGTTACTTATACCTAATGGGACATAAGTCTGAAGCCCTTGAAAAGTTTAAGGAGTTTAAGGCTGAAGTTGAAAACCTATTAGGTAAAACTATTAAAGTACTTCGATCTGATCGAGGAGGGGAGTATATGGATCAAAGATTCCAGGACTATATGATAGAACATGGAATCCAATCTCAACTCTCAGCCCCTGGTACACCTCAGCAGAATGGTGTGTCAGAAAGGAGAAATAGAACCTTGTTAGACATGGTTCGATCAATGATGAGCTATGCTCAATTGCCTAGCTCGTTTTGGGGGTATGCAGTGGAGACTGCAGTATACATCTTGAACAATGTTCCCTCGAAAAGTGTTTCTGAAACACCTTTCGAGTTATGGAAGGGGCGTAAACCTAGTTTGCATCACTTTCGCATTTGGGGTTGTCCTGCACACGTGCTTGTGACAAATCCTAAGAAACTGGAACCTCGTTCAAAACTGTGCCAATTTGTTGGTTACCCTAAAGAAACGAGAGGTGGTTATTTCTACGACCCACAAGAAAATAAGGTGATTGTATCGACAAACGCCACTTTCTTAGAGGAAGACCACATGAGAGATCATAAACCACGAAGCAAAATAATATTAGGAGAAGCTACTGAAGAATCATCAAGAGTTGTTGATGAAGTTGGACCTTCAACAAGGGTTGATGAAGGAACTAGTTCTTCAGATCCATCCCGTTCATCTCAAACGTTGGGAATGCCTCGACGCAGTGGGAGGGTTGTGTTACAACCTGATCGCTACTTGGGATTAACTTAAACTCAGGTTGTCATTGAGGATCCATTGTCCTATCGACAGGCAATGAATGACGAAGATAAGGATGAATGGGTCAAAGCCATGAACCTGGAAATGGAGTCAATGTACTCCAATTCTGTATGGGACCTTGCAGATCTACCATATGGGGTAAAACCCATAGGGTGCAAATGGATCTATAAGAGAAAAAGAGATGCGGCTGGAAAGGTACAGACCTTCAAAGCTAGACTAGTGGCAAAGGGTTATACCCAAAAGGAGGGGGTTGACTATGAAGAAACCTTTTCTCCTGTAGCCATGTTAAAGTCCATAAGAATTCTTTTATCCATTGTCACATATTATGACTATGAAATATGGCAAATGGACGTCAAGACTGCCTTTCTGAATGGTAATCTTGAGGAGAATATCTTTATGTCTCAACCCGAAGGGTTCATAGCCCAAGGTCAGGAACAAAAGGTTTGTAAGCTAAATCGATCCATTTATGGATTGAAACAAGCATCCAGATCATGGAACATTAGATTTGATACTGCAATCAAATCTTTTGGCTTTGACCAAAACGTTGATGAGCCTTGTGTATACAAGAAAGTCAACAAAAGGAAAGTAGCTTTTCTAATACTTTATGTAGACGATATCCTACTCATTGGGAATGTGGTTATTGTGTCGATCAAGAAGAAAATTCCAGCGAAGAAAACCAAAGGCGGCTGCTGCGTTTTGTTCGTTGGAGCATCGTTGGCGAAAAACAGTCAAGTCTACAACGGAGGTTTGTAACGGTTCTTCCTCTTTTCTTTAGAAAAGTATTAAAAATAAATTTAGATTTATTTTTAGCATGTTTAAACCAATTTTACAGCGGCTTTAAAGGTTGTTTAAAGTTTTGTTTGAGTTATCGTAACGGTATTTTAATGTTAATTAATATACGGCGTAAGGTCCAATCGATGCGCTTCCGCTCCGTGGGGACTTTTATTTCCTTCAAAATATTCATACTAGAGTAATGAAATTCTTGAGCGATTATTATACACTCATTTGTGTGTTTTTATAACTAATGTTATAGGCAATTTTGGACCACGCCGATATACAAGGAGCTGACGAGGACAACCGGGGAGAAATCAGGCTGAAAGATGGACCAAG
The DNA here is from genome assembly GCA_036850905.1 of Luffa acutangula. Classification (NCBI taxonomy): domain Eukaryota; kingdom Viridiplantae; phylum Streptophyta; class Magnoliopsida; order Cucurbitales; family Cucurbitaceae; genus Luffa; species Luffa acutangula. The sequence continues at coordinate 24,710,294 of CM072098.1, forward strand.
GAGGCAAAACCGGCAAATGGGACGGGCCAAGACCGAAGGGGTCGAGTTTTTGGCCCGACCCCATGCTCGGCCTCGGCCATGGGCCGAGGCCGAGTCCGTTCGGTGCCGTTTGGTCCCCACCGCCTTTGGCCGCCTCGGTTTCGCCTGGTTTGACCTAAAACGCCTCCGAATCCCTAAAAACCCTAGGAGGGTGAGCAGGTATTTATATCACTCTTCGCCACCGAAGAGGGGATCCCGAATTCTATCCCTAAACTCTACTCTCGAACTCTGTACTTTCTCCTCTTGCTCTTACTTTTCCACGCCCTACCGTTCTGCTTGCTGACTTAAGCATCGGAGCCGGTGTGGCGAGCACCACACCGGTGTGCAGGTTTACTGTCTTGCAGGCCATGTGAAGGTCAAGTGAGATCCTCTGGCCAAAATCGACCATCAACAACTAAAACGGTTACAAATTGGTCTAACTCGACTAATGGCGAAGACAAGGCAACACCACGTGGGAATAGAGAGAGGAAAAAACAATAGAGATCTCAAAGTTTGAAGAGAGACAGAGTTGAGAGAAAAAAAAAGAATATATGTTTTTTTTTCTAAAGATATATATGTATATACCTTTGGTTTGGTTGGGGTTTGATTGGTTTATATAAAAAAAAAAAAAAATCGAACTGAGAATATTAGGTTTCTCAAATTTAAATTGTTCACGAGCAATCACCTCATGCACTTAAAAAATTGGATAATTGTAATGGGTCGCAACATGAGAGTAAATAATAGCAAATATAGCAATTTTTTAATTAGTTTTTTTATATTCCTGAATTGCCCTTGGCGTGCATCTTCTTCCTCCTCGTCAGTTTTTTTTTTTTTATTATTATTATAGAAATCTTTCTATCACTGATAGAAAGTCTTTCTACTACTGATAGATTCTATCAGTGGTAGAAAAAATTTCTATCAGTGATTGAAAGTTTCTATCACTGATAGATTCTATCAGTGGTAGAAATATTTTCTATCAGTGATAGAAAATTTCTATCATTACTTTCTATCAATGATAGAAAAACTGATTGGTGCACACATCTTCTTCTTCCTCGTCAATTATATATATATATTGATAGAAATCTTCTATGATAAAAAGTTTTTCTATCACTGATAGATTCTATCAGTGGTAGAAAAATGATAGAAATCTTCTATGATAGAAAATTTCTATCACTAAAAAAAATGATAGATTATATCAGTGGTAGAAACATTTTCTCAGTGATAGAAAGTTTCTATCACTGATAGAATAAAGTTTCTATCAGTGACAGAAATATTCTGTCACTGATAGAAACTTTTTCTATCACTAATAGAATCTATCAGTGATAGAAAAACTGATTGACGCGCATCTTCTTCTTCCTCATCAATTTTTATATATTTATTGATAGAAATCTTCTATGATAGAAAGTCTTTCTATCACGGATAGAAAATTTTTCTGCCACTGATAGAATCTATCAGTGATAGAAAAATTTTCTATTAGTGATAGAAAGTTTTCTATCAATGATGGACATTTTTAGTAATTTTACTTTTCAGATGGTGAGATTTTGTCATTTTTGCAAATATTCCTGCACGTTGCTACTTTCGCAATTAGTTTGGACCATTTTGCTACTTTTGCAACCAGCCCTAAAAAATTTATTAAGGTGGGATTTTAATCCAAAAGGAATAAACTCTTGAATTTGATTCATTTAAGATTTATATATAAATGAGGAACAATTTAATAGCTTAATATTTTCGTATAAATAATATATAAAACATCCAAATAAAATATTCCAAATCAATTGTTTTATAAAAAAAATAAAAAAGAAGTCAACTTACATTATCCACCCAACTTTTTGTGTATAAGACGAAAGCGTAGCATGTGGTTTGGATGTTTAGAAATTTTATTCTAAAATTGACTTATTTATTCGTATAAGAAAGTAGAATGACTTATCCACCCTCCGTTTGAGCTTTTGTGATTCCAGAATTCAACATAATTTTGTTTCAAAAAAAAAAAAAAAAAATCAACATAATTCTAGGAATAAAGTACCCATTTGTTATCCTTCTTAAAGTTAAAAATGTGATCTCACACTTTTGAAGTTGTTGAACTAAAACGAAAAAACATTATTTTAATTCTTAATTTCAATAGATAAGATGAGATTACATGGTACACCACTATTTAATTTCATATATTTTCTCTCATTTATATCATGTCTCATGTGGAAAAAAGTATCTTCAAGAACATTTCTTCCTTTTGGGTTAATTTAGGTCCCGTCTTATAATCATTTGGTTTTTGAAAATTATGTTTGTTTTCTTTCAAATTTTCTACCATGGTTTCCATCTTTGTTAAGGATCCATTTGAATTCCTAACCAAATTCTCAAAACAAAAACTAATTTTTGAAAACTATGGCATGTTTGGTAACGTCTCATTTCTTGTTTCCGTTTCTAATTTTATTAAGAAATCTAAACATTTAATAACTATGTATGTTTCTTGTCTCTCATTTTTTTAGAAACACTCCCAAAATTTGTATAGAACTTTTGGGAACAACTAAAACTAGTTTCTCTTTTTTTGTTCTCGTTTCTAATTTTTTCCAAACATAAGAATATAGGTTTATTATTATTGAATGTATAGGTGTTGGGGTCAGGAAATTCTATTTTTCTTTATTAAAAATGAAGAAACGGAAACAAGAAACGAGAACGTTATCAAACAGGCCCTACTTTTTTTTTTTGTTTTCAAAATTTGACATGATTTTTGAAAACAAGGAAGACGGTAGATGCTAAAACAAAGAAACTTATAGGTGGAAGTTAGTGTGTATAGGCTTAATTTTCAAAAACCGAAAACCAAAAATCAAATGGTTATCAAACGGGGACTTATATGTTTCATTTGAATATTTTTATAGTACTAACTATTATTTATTGACCATATCAATATTACATCAAATATGTTTAGTGTTTTTTCAAATAAAAAAAAAGTATATACGTTTAGTGTCGTATTAGCCATATATGTAAGTATCACATTATTTTCTCATTACTGATAGCACTTAAATTGTGTTATTCATTTGCCTTTAATTTAATCTTATTAGTGTACAAATTATGATTTTATTATTTGTTTTATAGGGAATTCGAGCACAAGAGGATAATTGGGTCATTTTCTCAAATCGACGCTAAATCGGGAAATTAAAGGAGTCTTCGAGCTATCTTGGAGTCCCCGGAATGACGAGGAAGCTAAATGGGGTGATCGAAGTGTTCGAGCCTCGAAATTAGAGTCAAATTATACAAAACGTTGTTGCACAAATCAGGCCACCCAAGAGGGTAGCGTTGAGACGCTACCTCTCAACATCTCCAGCCCGCAGATAGAATGCACAACATTGAGACGTTGTCACGATATTATTAAATATTTTATTTTCCGCCCCTAGATCATTATTCAGCCGTTTTTCTTCTTCCCTCTTCGATTCCTCTTGGTTTCCTCTGTATTTTCTTATTAGTTCTTAGTTTAGGCTAGTTTTAGGTTGATTAGTGAAGCCTTGGGGCTTAGATTTGGCTCGCCTATGGTCGTCTAAGCATGGATTATTGTAACCGAAACATCGGTCTGTAAGTTTATTTAACTTTCATGAGATTTCTGGAATTTTTGTGTATTTTCTGAATGTTTGTGATGCATCCTAGTATTCTCGCTCAAACAATTGCAACTATGATTTCCTTTGAATTGACGCCTCTTAGGATTCGTATGAATTGCAATTTATCTGTTATTTTTAGATAGCCACTAGGTTGAGGCGAATTTATCGTTAGTTCCATGGTAGGCTAGGATAGACTTTCGATAAGCCTAAGAGTCTAGGAAAAATTGATTTAATCTAATTAGAAAATTTTAATTCCTAGCTAATTTAATTAGACAATTCTGGACCTTGCGTGATAATGTAGTTAGTTAACAAATAATTTTGAAGAGTCATCTGATTATTAGTTTAACTAGTTAGATTTAGTATGAGGAGTCATTGAACTAAGCGTGGGGGGCAACAGACGGAATTAAAATAACTAATCAATTAAATAATTTGTGGAGTATCAGGTAATTTGATTGGTTAGACACAAATTTAGTTGGTGGACTATCTGAACAACCAAGAAGCACTCCGAGCTCATAATAATTCAGTAAAATTAATCTTATAGATAACCAATGATTGAATTTGAAAAAACCAACACCGAGTAATTTCGATTGCAATGATCACCAAAGGTACGTTTAGCCAACCCGCCTTTTAACTTTTGCTTTTATTTTCTGGTCTTTACTTTCTTGTCATTTATTTCCAGCACTTTATCTTTCCTCGAATTTTATTCTATTTGCATTCCAACTCCCCATTAGTTCGGTCTTCACAATAAACCTGATTTTAGATGAATGAACAATCATGCTCCCTATGTTCGATCCCGACCACTACTACTATTAGTTAGCTTTAGGGGTTGGTGATTATAAATTTAGTTGACACAGACATTGGAGAATTCGACACCCTCCTCTCGTCTCATCAATTACACTTAACATCACTCACAATGATGGAAGCAATTCATCAAAAAATAAATAAATTTATGCTCATAAAATTAGTATGTGGAGTCAATTAAACCCTTAAATTAATAAGATTATCTATTGAAATCATAAACTTAATTGGCTCATTTATACCTATGTTATAATTTGTTAAAAAATTGTGAGTAAAGTTCCGAGTGCAAATATGAAAAGAGCTATTGACTTATAAAGTCAAGGTGAGACCTGTTTCATAAACTTGAGACTTGCAAAGTGACTCTCTCAGATATATTAGCTTGAATAATGTTCGTACGCTAATGAGCACAATTGACACTAAAAGTAATATATCCTAGTCACCACTGTATATTTTCTCTCGATGTGTGTGTTTTAGATTGTGGCTTCTAAGTCCACTAAATTTACCTCAAATAGTACCGATATTGTAAAGTGTGATAGACCTTTTGTCCACGTTTGAAATCTCTTTTAAGGACTTTTTGGAAAGTTGGTGTTGAAGGAGAAATTTTGGCCAACCACAAGCTGCCACATCATTATCCAAGATTAATAACGAAATTACAAATAATTAAATTCAAGACCAATTATAAGTTGACATGTGTCCCAAATTTAATTAGAAGACAAAGTTAGCAAATGTTAAAATTGAAATGCTACTTGTCTTGAATACGACCATTTGATCAAATAATAAAACTTCAATTTAATCAAAGGTGGGTCATACGGTGTTTAGGTTTTACGGTATTTGGGTCAAGTTTGAGTCAAATCCAAATCCAAATGACTAGGCCCAAAGTCAGTAAAGCCCAAGTCCAATGAAATAAGCCTGAGTCTAATGGGCCAGTCCATAGTCAATGACGCCTAAGCCCATGTCCATGGAGAACTCTATAAATAGGGGAACTCTCCTTCATTTTGTGGAGTCAGAAGTTTGAGATTACATAGAGAATTTAGAACTCAAAGCACTCGAAGACTTCCAGATGATCAAAAGGCTCCTTGAAGCTCACGATGCCCTCGAGACAACTTTCATCTCAAGAAACAAGCTGCAAAGCCCTTGAGACGACTTCAAACTCGAGATCAATCTCAAGAAATAAGTTGCAAAGCCTTTTAGATGACTTCAATCTCAACAACAAGCTGCAAAGCCCTTGAGACAGCTTCAAACTAGAGATCAAGCATTCCATCTCTCAAGTGAAACACATTCACACACAAGAGAGAGAATCAGAGAATTAAAGTTAGAGATTGTACATCCACACACATACAACATCAATACAAATACATAAGTATTCCACGTGTCTCATTCTATGAAATAATGTGTGAACAACAAGTTCAAAATCAGAAACTCTGGGGGTTTGAAATCCATGTGGTAGATTGGCTAGATTTGTGTGACTGAGGATTTTCTGAAGCCTGTGTTTGGAATGTAGGATTGGGTTGGTTGAGTTTTTGAAGCTTGCTTTTGGAGTATAGGGTTTGGTTTGGCTATTCAGTTAGCTTATTTTTTCCCCTTTGTTTTTTAATTGGTTAATTGTTTTGAATTGTATATCAATGTGTTGCCCCATTTTGTGTGAGGCAATTGCCCCCATCATATTCACATTGAAATTTCACTATGTTCATTCATTATCACCCCTAATTTATCTCCCACTTCATTCATAGTGACATCAATTTTAATAACATTGGCTAAAGTGTAAAATGATAACTCTGAAATAAGAAGCACTGATGGACGACTTGCCAAGTGTAGGAATTAAATCCCTAGCACAGTGGAAGATTTATCAGAGGACCTATGACTGTGTTTTAATCTAGATTAAAATACCGATATGGAGAGAAAAATTTACAATAATTATCATGCATAATCTACTGTAAATATATCTAAAGCATGTTGGAATATACTGAATTAAAGTCTATTTAATTCATGCAAGTTTAAGGAAAAAAGTTTTCACCAACTTACCGTCGTTGGCGACTTCACTGTTTCACCTAAACTCTTTATCCTTCTCTTAGATGAAAAACACAACAACTAAGCACGATCTTTCGCTGGAAATTCAGCAACAAAGTCTTGCGAACACCACCACTATGACTACACAGGTATGACTCTGAGACTTCTTGAGGCAGGAGACTGGTGGGAGCCTTCAGGGGAATTCTCTGACAGTGGAAGAATGAATGAGATGCCTTTCACCTCACCCCATGGGTCCTATTTATAGAATAAGGCAATGAATAATATCTAATCCTTATAGGAAAAGGTCATGAATAAGATCTAATCAAATATATTATCTTATTCATATCTAATTTTCATAAATAATTAATTAATTACCCAATTAAATATCATATATTTAATTTTAGGGATTTTATTAAATTATTTATTTTATTAATATAATTCATATTAATTATTTGAACTCTTTCAAATATTTTCTCTCATAAATTAATTTTGAAACTAATTAAAAATTATATTATAAAGTTTCATAAACTTTATATTATAATGCATTAACATAAATTATATGATTCTCCTAAATAGATTGAACACTTTCAATTTACCATTAATACTTAATTGCCTCAATTCTCTTCACGAGCTACCAGTGGGACCTAATGGACCTACAAATCAGAAGCTCCAATGATATGAGATTAATCGGTTAAACTCATTAACCAATTAATCAATTTTCGTTAACTGTGGGTTCACTCCACTAAAGACCCACAGTTGCACTCTTCTCACTGCAGACATAATTATGTGTCCACAGATATAGACCAGTAACAACAAGTTAGTCCTTCACGAGTGTTCGTAACTCCACCTGGGTCAAATTATCGTTTTACTCCTGAGTACCTCTTACTCCTTGAGTACCAGTGCTCCTCTAATGAACAACCTGTTTATGGTCCAACCATTAAACAGAAAACCCCTCTCAACCTAGTGAGAGGGTAGGGCTCTTTGTTCAAGACCTAGAGACACCACTTAAGAGAACACTCATTTACTTACCTTGAAGTCGGGAAGGAGTGACTTTCATCTTGTGTGATTATATCCCAAGCCACCCACTCGGTCTTGTCCCTAAAATGGTAAGCTTATTGAGTCGGCGAATTGGCCACTCTCACCCATGCAAATAAAAGGACAATCCCTCGCGAACAGGAGTTCATAATACACTCTGGAATGAGACTAAGTTGCCTACGTCATCCTAGTGAAATAGAAACCTAACTAGTCAACGGTGTTACATCTAGGGGTTACTATTTCGCGGTCCAGTCTTATGCAAACTCATTGCATAGCATACCCCCACTAGCATGTTTTCTATACGAACGTGTTCTGGATATTTACTTATAGATAGTGAATAAAACAAATTGTTATTTACTTGTTCGATAAAGTCGTTATTTACTTGTTCGATAAAGTCGTTCTGGAGTTTTTTGTTCACTCAAGTTATTAAATGAGTGAATTCACGTTAAAAAACCCAAATCCAATAAACTAGTATCCTTGGCTATGACATGAGTGCTTGAACTATATGTTGTGGCATAAATATGGATCAAGTTCAAGTAATAGCCTAAACGGTCTATAGTGTAGGGATAAGGCTGGGTACCTTAATCCTAGGAAAGTTATGTGATGCGACCCACTTTGTTTGAGTACAAACGACGTGATTCTGGATCGTTCATGTATAGACATGCAAGTGGGGGCATCCTATGCAAATGAGTTTGCATAAGATCAGGACCGGGAAATAAGTCACTCTTGCTTTATAATGTCGTTTACTGTCAATACTGACTATTTCAATGTGATGACCTAGGTAACTCGATCTTAATCTTGAGCTAACTATGAACTCCTGTTTATTCGGGCTTATCCTTAGATCTGCATGGGTGAGAGTGGCTCAACATCGCCAACTCAATAAACCCCCTATTTTAGGGATAGGAACGGGTAGATAGATGGGGACATAGTCTTGCAAAATGGAATTCACTCCTACCCAATTTAGGGATAGTAGAGAGGTTGTTCCCTTAAGTGACTGACTCTGGAACGTGAACAAAGGGATCCCGCCCTCTCATTGGCCCGAGGGGTTTTACATTTAGTGGTGGGACCACAAACCAATTGTTCATTAGAGACTCAGCTAGAGACTTAAGGAACAAGATGTAACTTTAGTGGTAAAACGAACATTTGTCCTGGCTCTAATTACGAACAACCTGTGAAGGGTCGACTTACTAATCATGGTTATATCGGGTGGACAAAAATATATCAACAGTGAGGGGAGTTCAACTATCGGGCTATAGTGGAGTGTCTCGGTAGTTAACGAATGTTGGTTAATTAGATTAAAAGAGTTTAACTAGTTAATCTCTAATCGTTGGAGCCCATGATCTTTAGGTCCATTAGGTCCGCCTGCTAGCTCATACGGAATAAACCTTAGAACATATGTGATGAAAAAGTTTGAAACGTTTAAACTCATATTAGGGAGCTATCGTTAAATTATGTTCGATAATATTTTAACGCTAAAGTTTAATTTGTGAATTAAACTAGTACTAGAGAGAGTCGAAAATATTTAAATAAGGTTTAAATAATGTATTCGATACAATATTTCGGTTAGGATATGAATAGGGATTCGTATTAGAAACCACGATTGATGTATTTATTTAATGGGAAAAATACACTTTTGGTCCCTGAGGTTTGGGTTAAGTGACACTTTGGTCCCTGAGTTTTCAAACTCAACAAAAATACCCCTGAGGTTTGAGATAAGGAGCACTTTGGTCCCTACCGTCCAATTTTCCATTAAATGCTAACAAATTTCTGAGGTGGCCAAATTTTTTTAATTAAAAAATTATTTTTTAATTTTAAAATAAAAATAAATAAAAAAATAATAAAAATAATAAAAATATTATTATTTTAATTATGTTTAAAACTTAACCCTCCACCCTATTCTTCATCTTCCTCCCTCAACCCCTCCATCCTCTTCTTCACATCTTCGGCGGCCGGCCACCACTCGCTGTCGCCGGCCGTCGGCGACTGTATTTTTTTTTCTTTTCTTCTCCTTTCTTCTTCCCTTTTACCCCATTTTTCTTATTTTCTTTAAAAAAAGAAAATCAAGAGGGAGGAGTCGTCCCTCTCCTCCATTTCCGGCGCGAAATGAAGGATGAGGGACGTCCCTCTTGATTTTTGTTTTTTTAAAGAAAAGAAGAAAAATGGGGTAAAAGGGAAGAAGAAAGGAGAAGAAAAGAAAAAAAAATACAGTAGCCGGAGGCCGGCGGCGGCGAGCGGTGGCCAGCCGCCGGAGATGTGAAGAAGAAGATGGAGGGGTTGAGGGAAAAAGATGAAGAAGAGGGTGGAGGGTAAAGTTGTAAAAATAATTAAAATAATAATATTTTTATTGTTTTTATTTATTTTTATTTTAAAATTAAAAAATATTATTTTTTAATTAAAAAAATTTGGTCACGTCAGCAATTTGTTAGCATTTAATGGAAAATTGGACGACAGGGACCAAAGTGCTCCTTATCTCAAACCTCAGGTGTATTTTTGTTGTGTTTGAAAACTCAGGGACCAAAGTGTCACTTAACCCAAACCTCAGGGACCAAAAGTGTATTTTTCCCTTATTTAATTTAGTATTTTGATATTAAATTAAATACAAATAATTAATTAAAATAGCTTAATTAATTATAAATTAATTATTTGTAAAATTGATTTTAATTGAAAATTGAAAATCAATTTCATGCATAATGTCTACACAAGCCACCTAATTCCCTCCCTCAAATTAATCTTCATGTGTTGTCCATTTTTTGTGAAAAAAGCTCAGCATGCACTTCTCTTTATAAGTGTGAATAAGCTGAAGAAGAAGATAGGAGAGATAGGTAATAAAATGCTGTAGAAATTCTCTCTAAAAAACCATAAGTTTTCTCTCAAAACTCTTTTTGGATGTTCAAGCTCTATTCAAAAAATTCATCACGTTCTTGAGTCCCACAACTCGTTCTAAGGCCAGAGAATAGCGGGGAAGATCACGGTGGTTGTCCACAACAAGTTCGTGCAAAGAAATCATCCATGGATTGCATGAGTTTCGTCCAAAAGGGTTGGTAACTGAGTTGCTCTCTTTTTGGTTCATTTGAGTGCATGTTTTCATAGCTAAAATTAAAGGAATTTGAGTGTTTAGATCCAAATTACTTCCACATGTGTATTGTACACTCCTTCATCATTGCGTTTGTATCAAATACAAAGTGAGTCGTTGGTGTGGCAGAGGCTGAATGATGGATGTGAGATAAGATGATAGATAATAATTGTTGGGTTTTATGCCCTAAAACTCGTAGATAGTAAATGTAAATAAGTTGTATACTTGTTTCAATAAAGTGTTATTGAGTTTCTACAATAAAGTGTTATTGTTAAATATTGAACAATTTGAGCCAAATCCAATAAACTAAAATCCAAGGTTGTTTGTATGTAACTTGAACTAGAATGTGGGGACATACGAGGATCGATGTTCAAGTAACAACCTAAAAGGTCTATAGTACAAGGATAAGGTTGGGTACCTTATCCTGGTAACACTATGAGATACGGCCCGCTTTGTATTTGATACAGACGTATTGGTCCAAAACGTCCATGTAGTAGACATGCAAATGGGGGTATCCTATGCAATGAGTTTGCATAAGACCGGACCACGAAATAGTCAACCATTAGTTATAACACCGTTAACTAATTAGGTTACGGTTTCAATAGGATGACCTAGGTAACTCAGTCTTAATCCTGAGTGTGTCATGAACTCCTTCTCATGAGGAATTGTCCTTTGATTAGCATGGGTGAGAGTGGCCAATTCGCTGACTCAATATGCCTTCCTTTTTGGGGACAAGACCGAGTGGGAGGCTGGGGACATGACAACACAAGAAGGAATTCACTCCTTCCCACTTCTAGGTGAAGTAGATGAGTGTTCCCTTAAGTGGTGACTTCGGGACTTAAACAAAGGGATCCCGCCCTCTCACTGGCCCGAGAGGGACTTTCTGTTTAATGGTTGGACCATAAACAGTCGGGGTGTTCAAATCAACCCCGAAAACCGACCCGACCGCCCGAAACCGACCAAACCGACGTCGGTCGGTCGGTTTAGAGGCTGAGTCGGTCGGTGTCGGTTTTTTAAAATATAAAACCGACCGGTCGGTCGGTCGGTCGGTCGGAGTAAAAAAAAATTGAAAACCCGACCGACCGACCGAAAATATAAAGAAAAATCGTGGGCTGTATTCCATTTAAAGAAAATGGTTTTGAGAAAACCAAGGAAGCCCATGGTTTTCTCAAAACCATTCTTGGTTTTGTAATATAAAATTATTATTTTTCCCTATTCTCTCTCCTCTCTTAACTCCCTCTCCCTTCACATGTCTTTTCATTTCCCTTTTTCAATTTTTCTTCATCTTCTCTCTCTTCTCTATCCTTTCCACCGATTTTCCTCTCCCATTTTCACTCATTCACTTCTTCTTTCTTCCTCTTTCTCTCTTCTCTCCTCTCCTTCCCTCCCTTCGACCATGGCCGTCACCACCGTCTGAAACTTTTTTCTTTTTTATTTTCTTTTCCCTTTTTCATTTTTTTGTTTAGTTTCTTCTCCATCTCTTATTTTCTTCTCCATTGGTTTTTCTTCTCCATCGGTTGTCTCCTCTTTTTTTTATTTTATCTTTTTGTTCACTCTTTCTCCTTTTTCAGATCACCGGAGTTCACAAAAACCGACAGAAAACCGACCGATCGACCGGCGATCGGTCGGTCGGCGTCACCAACCTTTCAAATGAAGGTTTACATATTACACATGCGGAAGCAATTGAAGATCGAAAGCACTTAAGACATTCAATTTTACTCCTAAAGCATGCATGTTCTAGAAAAAACAGAATAGAGAGTTTAGAAAACACCAACTTTTGTAGCTCACTTACGTTGAACTCCTTGTGGTGTTTGCCTCTCCTATGCTCCTTGGACAACCTCTAGAGTCTTCCCCACTATACTCCGGGCCAAGAATGACTTGTGGGAGTCTATATAAGATAGGGAATGGGAAGGGAATGCTTGAAGCATCAAACAATGGAGAAGAATGAGAGATGATAGAACTTTGAGTCCAAATTCCAGCAGCATAACATTAAGGAAATGACTCTCTTATGTTTGAATATGATTCAAACTCCTTTTAAAGACATTCTCCATGCAAAGCCAAGCCTCAAGACACAAGACACATGGTGTATTTGCAAGCTCAAGTGGATTCTAGGTGTACACTACACAAGACATGCAACAATGCATAAGTGAGTTGTCTTTCCACTTTGAATGATCATGCATTAAGTGGATTTCCAACTAAATCCACTAAATTCAAATTGAAATCAAATTTCAAGCTTGCAAATTACCCCCAATTTCAATTCTAAATTGAAATTGATTGCTTGGTAATTAATTTGAAAATTTTCAAATTAATTTTGATATGATTAATCTAATTAATCTTTGTTATCTTGTGCAATTCCATATATATGATTCCTAATACATATATATAGTATTCAAAACACTTTTAAATACTTCATCTCTCATTTTCTAATTTAATTCATAATTAAATTATTGTGTCAAACACAATTTACGACAATACCCTTTTTCCCGATTTTGAACGATTCAAAGCTTCCTATCTTTTGTTCTAGGCTTAATTCCGATATGAGCTAGTAGGGGGACCTAATGGACCTATAGATCATGGGCTCCAACGATTCGAGGCTAACCGACTAATCTCATTGTCCAAGCTAGCCAACATTCGTTAACTATCGGGACACTCCACTATAGCCCGATAGTTGCACTCCCCTCGCTATAGATATATTTCCGTCCACTTGATTTAACCATGATTAGTAAGTCGATCCTTCACAGGTTGTTCGTAGCTATAGCTAGGTCAATAAGCCGTTTTACCCCTATAGTACTTCTAGTTCCTTAAGTCCCACTAATCCTCTAATGAACAATTGGTTTATGGTCCAACCAATAAACCGAGTCCCTCTCGGGCCAATGAGAGGGCGGGATCCCTTTGTTCAAGCCCCGGAGTCAGCACTTAAGGGAACAACCTCTCTACTATCCCTTATTCGGGTAAGAGTGAATTCCTTCTTGCACGACTATGTCCCCAGCTATCTACCCGTTCCTATCCCTGAAATGGGAGGCTTATTGAGTCGGCGATACTGAGCCACTCTCACCTATGCAGATCTAAGGATAAGCCCGAATAAACAGGAGTTCATAGTTAGCTCAGGATTAAGATCGAGTTACCTAGGTCATCACATGAAATAGTCAGTCTCGTCAGTAAACGGTGTTATAAAGCGAGAGCGACTTATTTTTCGGTCCTGGTCTTATGCAAACTCATTGCATAGGACACCCCCACTCGCATGTCTCTACATGGACGATTTAGGATCACATCGTCTATACCATCTATAAAGTGGGTCGCGTCTCATAGTGTCTCCAGAATAAGGTACCCAACCCTATTCCTATACTATAGACCGTTTTGGCTATTACTCAAGCTTGATCCACTTTTATGTCTCTACATAAAGCTCAAGTGTTCATCCTATAGCCATGGATCTTAGTTTATTGGATTTGGGTTATATATGTGCAATTTAATTTATTCAGTAATGACTTTTACTGAATCAATCTCGATAACACCTTTATCGAATAAGTATATAATTCGTTTAACATTCATTATCTACGAGTTTTAGGGCACCAATCCCAACAAAGTTCTCTCTAGAATTCTCCTCACATTCCCTTCAAAGGAAAAAAAAAAGGCTCCCACAAGCAACCTTGATCAAAACCCTTGGAGAATACAGGTGAGATTTTGTTGGTGGTGTTCACAGAGAATTCAAGAGAAAAATCTCAGCAAGAAGAAGGATCCAGCCTAAAGGGTCTATAGTATAGGGATAAGACTGGGTGCCTTATCCTGGTGACACTATGGATACGACCCACTTTGTATTTGATACAAACGCTGCGATCCAACGCGTTCGTGTAGGAGACATGCGAGTGGGAGTATCCAATGCAATGAGTTTGCATAAGATCGGACCGCGAAATAGTAACCACTGGTTATATCACCGTTAACTAGTTGGTTTTCTATTTCACTAGGACGACCTAGACAACTTAGTCTTAATCCTGAGTTGATTATGGACTCCTGCTCATGAGAGATTGTCCTTTGATTTGTATGGGTGAGAGTGGCCAATACGCAGACTCAATAAGCCTACCACTTTGGGGACAAGACCGAATGGGGAGCTGGGAACATAATCGTACAAGATGGAATTCACTCCTTCCCGACTTTAGGGAAGGAGATGAGTATTCCCTTAAGTGGTTACTCCGAGTCTTGAACAAAGGACCCTACCCTCTCAATGGCACGAGAGGGTTTTCTGTTTGATGGTTGGACCACCAACAGGTTGTTCATTAGAGGAGAATTGGTACTTAAGGAAATAGAGGTAACCCAGGGGTAAAACGGTAATTTGACCCAACTGGTGTTACGGACACTCGTGAAGGACTAACTAGTCGATATTGGTCTAGATCCGTGGACACAGAAAATATGTCTGTAGTGAGAAGAGTGCAACTGTGAGTCTATAGTGGAATGTGCACACAGTTAACAAATATTGATTAATGTGGTTAATGAGTTTGACCAATTAATCTCACATCGTTGGAGCTTCTGATCTGCAGGTCCATTAGGTCCCACTGGTAGCTCGTAAAGTAATTTGAGGCAACTAAGTAATAAAAGTAAATTGAAAATGTTCAATTTATTAAGGGAAACAAATATAATATATATTGATATATTATTATGAGAGAAATTAATATTTGAAAAGTTCAAATATAAATTTATGGAAGTTTGAAAGAGTTCAAATAATGAATTAATTAATTTAAGGCCTAAAATGTGTTTGGGCAAATTAATTAATTCTAGGCCGGAAATTAAATATGTGATATTTAATTGGTGGTTAATTAATTAAAGAATTCATTAACAGGGAATTAATCAATTATGGAAATAATTAATCACTTAAGGAAGAGATTAATCATTTATGGAAATGATCTAATCACTTATGGAAGTAATTAGTCATTTGTGGAAAAGATTAATCAATTATGGAATTGATTGATCATGATTGATTAATTAAGGAATAAGATTGAATCAATTTTGGAAAACATTGATTTAATTGAATATTTTATTCATGGCCTCTCTTCTATAAATAGGACACTAGACCTAATTGGTCATGACACTTGACATTCTTGCTCTTGCTCTTAGACTCTCAAAGACAAGACCTAGAATTCTCTCTAGCCTCCCTCTTAGAGAAAGACTCCCACAAGTCTTTTGCCTCCTAGACTTAGAGACATACCGGTGTAACCTCTGTGGTTATTGTGTCATTCAAAGAAGAAAATTCCAGCGATCAAGAGGCGAGGAGGCTGCTGCGTTTTCGTTCGTTGGAGCGTCGTTGGCGAAGAACGGTCAAGTCTACAACGAAGCTATGTGACGGTTCTTCCCCTTTTCTTTAGAAAAGCATGAAAATAAATTTAGATTTATTTTTAGCATGTTTAAACCAATTTTTCCAGCAGCTTTAAAAGTGTATTTAAAGTTAGTTTGCGTTTTCGTAACGGTATTTTAATGTTAATTAATATACGAAGTAAGGTCCAATAGATGCGCTTCCTCTGCGTGGGGACTTTTATTCCCTTCATAGCCTTGGTTTGAGCTTGCATGGTAGAATTAGCCTCTGTCTCTCTTGCTTTAGCTGGATTATTCAAAATTGTTGTTGGCTCAGTCTCTCCCCAATGTCTATTTTTTGTGGCTATGGTGTCAAGAATAGCAAGTGCCTCATTTGCAAACTTCTTCAAGAAGGATCCTTTTGCAGATGCATTGACTAGTGCCTTCGAAGCTTGATCTAATCCACTATAAAAAATGCTCTAAGATGATGCAAGCAGGCAATTTGTGGTGTGGACACTTCTGAACCAGCCTTTGAAATCTTTCCCAAGCTGCATTCAGAGGTTCATTGTAAGATTGTCGAAATGCAATAATTTCAGCTCTATATTTGGCATTTTTATTAGAAGGAAAAAACTTCTCTAAACATTTTTTATCAGCCAAATCGTTCCAAAAAGTGATGGAGTTTGGAGGGAATGAGTCCAACCAAGCTTCAGCATCTCCCTGCAAAGAAAATGGAAAAAGCTTTAGCTTCTAAGTATCTTCAGGCACTCCTGTTACTTTAAAAGAATTGGAAGCTCTCAAAAATAGTTTAATGTGTTTATGTGGATCTTCATTTGGAAGTCCAGAGAATTGGCCCATGATATTCAACATTTGGAACATCACTGGTTTGAGTTCAAACTGTGGAGCATCTATTGGTGGCTCCAAAATTCCTGGATTTAAAGTCTGAAAAATGGGTAAAGCATAGTCCCTTATTGCTCTATTGCAGTTTTCAGCAATATAAATTGGATTTTCTTGTTGTGGCACCGATGGAACTGGAGGAACTAGAGGAATTCTCCTACCATTTTGCTTCCTTCCACGATTCTATGGATCAACTTGAGGATCGACTCAAGGTGGTTCCATTGGAAACTCTTGTATGTACGAAGCTTCTTCTAGAGGTTCCTATTCGCTCAACTCTTGTTGTTCCCTTCTCTTTCGTCTTTGTTCTTTCCTACGACGATGAAAGGTCCTTTTTATCTCAGGATAAATGTCAAGGAGTGGACACCCCTTGTTCACGCACTAACTCAACCTGCAAAAGAAAAACAATTGCAAATCAAAGTCAAATTCCTTTTGAGACATTAATGTGGTCACAATCCAATCGCAATTTCAAATAAACAAAACTGGTTTCACTTTTGGTCCCCGGCAATGGCACCAAAAACTTGGTGTTGTAGAGGCTGAATGATGGATGTGAGATAAGATGATGATCAATTCAACCGACCTTAATGCAAGTATACACTATAGCACGAAGTAATAAAAAAAAACCTTAGAAGTATTCCAAGGGTATCGATCTCACGAGGACTAAATTTGAAACTAAGATTTGAAGAAGAAACTGCTGAAATGATTGCTTAAAAGAGGTAACCAAAGGAATAAATTGATGATTGATTTTTGGAAAATAAATAAAACAAATAAATAAAGAAATAACAATGATAAATGAAACGAGATATTCAATACAGTTTCATCCAAAAGGCAAATAACTTTAATCATAGATTATTCAACTTAAGCCTATTAAATGCATTGGGTCAGATTTAACTTCTATTTGGTCTTGCTCCCAAGAACTGTTAGAAGGCTAAGCGAGTATCGTTATGCACATTTATGTGACTCGATTCCGACATAGATAATTCAAAAATGCAATCTATAACTCTATAGTTGATATAGGGTGCCTTAGGCAGCTTGCCCTATACCACCGAACAATCTCTTTTGAGTTTTTTCTCCTATATCACCTTTATGAGAACTGATATCGTCCGTCCCTTTCGAGATTAAACTCACATAGCATGCAAAGTCTAAGTGATCAATTAAAACTCAGCAAGATCAGAATGATAATCAATAAAGAATGACAAGCATTGAATATAAACTTAAGCGAATAAACACTTTCAAGCTATTGAACCATAAGAGAATTCACTATATTGAACCCCTCAACGAAATTTAGCTACTCATGGTGGGATATAATGCAAATGAATATCTTTTCATTAAAATAAAAAAATTAAAGAATATAGATAAATGAAAAGTAACACAAGTTGGAAGTAATGACAGTACGTAGCTAAATACTAGGGTTTTTTACTCTTTTTATCCAATCGTTCTAGAGTTCGCTCGACACTCCACTCTCTCACTTTTACAAGTGGGAATAGGTGAAAATCCCTACAAACCCTAAGGTTTGATGTCTAACTAAGGTTAGAATTCAGTCTTCTAAGAAGGACCTTGATAGCGAGCATAGCTAGCTATTTTTCCCTAATTAATTAAGCTAGTCTTTTATATTTAAGTGGACAAAATTATGCATTTTTGTGTTCTATTTGTAGGAATCATGTTTTGGAGTTAAATCGAGAAATTGGAGCTAAATATGTGTTCGGGACATGAAAATTGGCTAAAGAACGAAAAAGATACAAGTTAGAAGAAGTCAAAAGAGAGCCATTGTTGCCTTGTAAGGTGGGGTTAAAATATTCAATGAAATCCACACAATGCACGTGCAAGTATACACGGCCAGCAGCAAGTGATAAGTATATTAATATCGTCTCCACAGGGATTAGAACAAGAAAATTCCTATGTTCAAACTTAATTTCTAGCAAATTCAAGATGGTAACCGATAAAATTTGAGTAATGTCTAACTAAGGTGCTTTGATAAAATAAATTGCAGAAATGAACATAAAACAAGGTAAATGCAGAATGCTCAATGAAACGAAACTTGCAACAAGGTTAATAAAGTAGGCTCGGATTAGGAACTATTTGTATCTCTCTAAACATTGAATGCTGGAGCAAGAACTTTGCTCTCTCAATCCACACAGCAAGCTCTCACAGAATCTTCCCAGATCTCCTAAAATAGCAGATTAACTCCCATTAACCCACTTCATTTTAAACATGTTGTATTATGTGCATTAGGTGAAGTGTTATCCCTAACTCCTTCACTTAGCTAGCTACTAACCCTAACAAGGAGCTAATGTGATTTTTGAGTATTCAGCCACCCTTGTTTTTCCCAAAACTAAAGATGACAATGCAAAGAAATGGTTGGCCAGACGAAATCTTTGCTTAAGCAATAAACACCCTCAAAACCAGATTAAGAAAGCCAAGGAGCTCAGCTCCAATGTTTAGATTAATACAAAAGTATCCTAATCCTCACCTTAAGGTGATTAGTTCATGTTACAAGCTGGAAACAAAATAAAACAACCAGAAAAAGCCATAAAGAAAACTAAACACACCTACACAAAGTTCAAGAGAAGAAGAAAGAAAAACTAAGGGAAGAAGTAGCCGGAAATGGAAAGGTTGCTGAAGATGCTCCTTCCAAATGTCAGCTTCTCCTTCTTCTATGGAATCTCCTTCTCTTCCCTTCTCGATTTCTCCACTGCTGTGTCTTAATGTCTGTGTATTCTCCCTCCCTTTTGGTTTCTTCTCCTTTTTATACCTATTCACAAAATGTGGTTGCCCTAAAAAATATACTCCTCTCTTCATTGAATTCAGGGCTACATCAGCTTCTTTTCAGCAAGATGATAGACTCCCATTGGATTAAAGAGCTGATTGTATTAAAAAGTGCCAGCTCATTTAATGAACTGATTTTTCCCTCGTGTGAATCACGTGCGAACTTTGCTCCAGAATTGATCCAGCAATTCCATCTCCAGCTCCTCAATCACTTCAACTCTACACATGCTGCCTTTAGTCTGCTACCAAAATGGCTTTATGGATCTGCACTATAAGTACACAAAATTTAATGCATTTCACCTTCAAAACAGTAGCAAAATATTAACTATTTCCTCAAAGATGATTCAGACCAAAGCATGAGATTTATAGAAGAAAATGCCAAAATATGCTAGCCAACTACTCACATATTAAAGAATCCAAGCTAAAAGATAAGGTAAATAACTCTTATACTAAGAGTTATCAGCCATCCGCAGACCAGCGTCGGGACGCTGCTCTTGGAGCGTCTCGATGCTGCCTTTCCTTTTCTGAATTAGGCGGCAACAGAGACAGCGTCGAGACCCTGTCTCCTTAGCGTCTCGACGTTGATAGCGTCGCGACGCTATGACCATACTGTCTCGACGCTATCAACAGATTTATTATTTAATCTTCTTTTCATGCTACGGATTAAAGGAGGCCAAATTGAGAGATTTTAGCCCTAATTTCGACTAGAGACCTTCTGTGGGAGCTAAAGCAAGGACAAGGTGCAGGAATCTCACTTGGAGGCGTGGAGATCGTGACGGGGACGTGTCGGTTTCGACGACTTTGAGTGTTTTCTTCCCTTTTCCCTTTCTTTAGTTAGATTTTATGGCTTTTTCATGCTTAGTTGATATTGTAACGTTATGTATGAGTAGCTAAGCTTGTTGCTTCGGGATTGATGTAGTCTTTTTAGTTTATGGATTCATTTATGGGATGATTTGTGCAATGGTTATTATGTTTGCAATTTTATTTTAATGCTTTCAATTAATTGGCCATTATTTGAATGATCTAAGTGTTGAGTCTTGCTCGGGAGAGGGGATTTAGCGTTGACTTTATTAAGATTGCATGACTAAAGTTTATATTCTAAGCTCGTGACAGATTTTAGATTAACTTTAGAATTTGTCAAAAATAATTAATTGCCTTGCATGTTAATGAACTTAGATAGGGATATCAAGTTGGTTAATTTGCATGAGAATCAATAATACTCGGGAGAGGTAGTTGTGATTAAAGGTTCTTAGGCTCATAATTCCATTGTGCATGATAATTCATTCCCTAAACTCAATCCTAGACTAAATTGGCGAAATCAATTCCCTAAGTGTTCTTTCAATTGAATCTCCGTTGTTTATTTGCTTTGATCTAGTTTTCTATCACTCACTACTTTCCATTCCCTAAATAAAATTCAGCAAGATTATTCATGATACTTGATTTAACTTAAAAATCCAATCCAGAGGACGACACTCAATTTTTCGATCTCTTTATTATTACTTGACCCTTGCGCTTGCGGTAGGAAAATTCTACATCAAACCTCGGGCATCCCTACTCATGGGCGTCTACTATGGTTCTATCACCACCCTCTTCTTCCTAATGAGTTTTGCTTCCATTTGACGTTGAATCAAGGCCTTATATAGTGTTGGAAGTGGTTGAGGAGCTATGAAAATGGTGCTCGTAGGTAGCCCAGTCAAATTCGGGGTCAAAGCAGCTGGTTAGGTGGGCAATAGTTTCGTTCAAAACGACCCGCGACAGACTCGGAACTAGCCCTGTTTTTCCAGAAATGCAGTCGCATTTTATTTTTGCCTTCCCAGAAATGTGGTCTCATTTCTGGGCAGTTTCCTGCTTCCTCTACTTTTTCTGCACAGCAACAAACTTAGTCAAATTCCTATCAAATAAGTCTTTTTAAGCACAAATAAGCATAATTTGACAAATGTGGCTCTCAACTCCCTAACTTATCAACTTCAACATATTTTGAACTTGGAAACAGTAAAATTGATCTAAAACATATAATTTTGACAAGGTAATGAGCTAAATATAAAGGTAAAATAGGTATATTTTTTACCCTTATTAGTCGTATCACATAGTGTCAACAGGATAAGGTACACAACCTTACCCTTGTACTATAGACCTTTTAGGTTGTTACTTGAACATCGATCCCCGTATGTCCCCACATACTAGTTCAAGTTACAAACAAACAACCTTGGATATTAGTTTATTGGATTTGGGTCATATTGTGCAATACATAACAATAACACTTTATTGAAACTAGTATACAATTTGTTTACATTCACTGTCTACGAGTTTTAGAGCATATAACCGAACACGAAGGTCGTATCAAATAAATTTATAATTCCACGACACCCAAAGCTAACTTGTAGCAATAGTGGTCTGGGTCGATCATAAGGAGTCTATGAAAACAAATTCTAATTTTCTTATTTGTTCAAAGCAACCAGAAGGGAGAATTTCATATTGAGCAAGAAAACTAATCATGGAAAGTAAAGTGTGCAAGAAATAGAAAGCAATTACAAGAATGAAATCAATACCTTGGAAGTCATGTAATCGGGGTTAAGTTGTTATAGTAAGTTTAATTCAATTAAATCATAAATCTCACTAAACAAGCTTGGCGTACTCTGGGAACAACCAGAGAGTCGTGATCCTACTATCACAAACATGCAAACGCCAAGTTTGATTCTAGCTTAAATTAATTAATTGGTCGATTAACTAATCTAAACTGCATTGGGATCTAGCCGAATTAATACACGTGCAACAGGCAACAAACCTCAATTACAATTGATTAAATCCTTTAGTTCTAGGGTCGCATGAGAAATATCAAAACGTTCTTCTATTTGCTACTTAGACTAGCATTTAAATTTATGTAAATCGTAGTTAAAGGTTTTCAATCTTTCCCTAAATTCACATAAACATGCATTGAGAATTAAAGCACAAGAAATTTCATTAAAAGAATTCGAACTTACATTTGACGTCCCGATTACATGAAGAAAGGAGCCTAGTCGCTCATAGAACACAAACAAGGTTTGTTTCTTCCTTGATAAATCATGAAAACTCACTAAATCTAGCCTAAGTGAGAAATAATGATGGAGAAAGTGAGGGAAACGACTACAAAAATGTAAGAATGAGGTGATATCTAACCCAAAACCTAAGGTACATGTTTATAGGACTCCTTGGCCTCCAAGTCGTGGGAATTTGGAGCAAACAAGTAAGAATGAGGTGATATCTAACTCAAAACCTAAGGTACAAATTCGAGCAAACAAGTAAAATCTCAAATATGGAAACTGCCTAGCATCAAGACGCTGGTCTGATTTTTGCCGCAGCATCAAGACACTCTCTTCTGGCATCGAGACGCTATCATCTCAGGTTTTTGGCTTGTGTTTTCTACAAACATAGCGTCGAGATGCTGAGCTCTCGAAAATTTGGCTTGTGTATGCTTTTTTTAGAAGGAGAAAAGTGTATTATTACACCACCTGGGCAATCGAAGAACAGTCAGAATTGACTAACATAACCATCCACCTTGGGATAGAAAACACCCAAGACTCACTAGTTCTAAACTCTCTAGCTCTCTTAGCAATGTAATTAACTACAATATTACATGATCTTGGGTTGTAGCTAAAATTAATTTCTCTAAATGATGGAACTATTGCCCAAATTAACTCTAAAAAAGCCTCCACTTCACCCCAATGCTCTAATACAAAAATTATGGCCATTAAAATATAAGACTCTACTAACAACCTTTCACAACCAAAGCTAACTGCCATTCTCAAGCCTTCAGCTATTGCCCTTAATTCTGCAATTAGGGACAAAATCCACATCAATGTAATAACTGAAGGGAATAAAAGTCCCCACGCAGCAGAAGCGCATCGATTGGACCTTAACATTAAAATACCGTTACGAAAACTCAAACAAACTTTAAACACACTTTAAAGTTGCTGGAAAATCAGTTTAAACATGCTGAAAAATAAATCTAAATTTATTTTCATGCTTTTCTAAGGAAAGAAGGAAGAATCGTTACAAACCTTCGTTGTAGACTTGACTGTTCTTCGCCAACGACGCTCCACGAACGAAAACGCAGCAGCCTCCTTTTCTTATGATCGCTGAAAATTTCTCCTTGAATGACACAATAACCACAGAGGTTACACCGACATGTCTCTAAGTCTAGGAGGCAAAAGACTTGTGGGAGTCTTTCTCTAAGAGTGAGGCTAGAGAGAATTCTAGGTCTTGTCTTGAGAGTCTAAGAGCAAGAGCTAGAGTGTCAAGTGTCATAGACTAATCAGGTCTAGTGTTCTATTTATAGAAGAGAGACCATGAATAAAATATTCAATTAAATCAATCTTTTCCAAAATTGATTCAATCTTATTCCTTATTTAATCAATCATGATCAATCAATTCCATAATTGATTAATCTTTTCCACAAATGACTAATTACTTCCATAAGTGATTAGATCATTTCCATAAATGATTAATCACTTCCTTAAGTGATTAATTATTTCCATAATTGATTAATTCCCGGTTAATGAATTCTTTAATTTATTAACCACCAATTAAATATCACATATTTAATTTCCGGCCTTGAATTAATTAATTCGCCCAAATAGATTTTATGCCTTAAATTAATTCATTATTTGAACTCTTTCAAACTTCCATAAATTTTTATTTGAATTTCTTCAAATATTAATTTCTCTCACAATAATATATAAATATATATTATATTTGTTTCCCTTAGTAAATTGAACATTTTCAATTTACTTTTATTACTAAGTTGCCTCAAATTACTTTATGAGCTACCAGTGGGACCTAATGGACCTGCAGATCAGAAGCTCCAACGATGTGAGATTAATTGGTCAAACTCATTAACCACATTAATCAATATTCGTTAACTGTGTGTTCATTCCACTATAGACTCACAGTTGCACTCTTCTCACTGCAGACATATTTTCTGTGTCCACGGATATAGACCAATATTGACTAGTTAGTCCTTCACGAGTGTCCGTAACACCAGCTGGGTCAAATTACCGTTTTACCCCTAGGTTACCTCTATTTCCTTAAGTACCAGTTCTCCTCTAATGAACAACCTGTTTGTGGTCCAACCATCAAATAGAAAACCCTCTCGTGCCATTGAGAGGGTAGGGTCCTTTGTTCAAGACTCAGAGTAACCACTTAAGGGAACACTCATCTGCTTCCCTAAAGTCGGGAAGGAGTGAATTCCATCTTGCACGATTATGTTCCCAACTCCCCATTTGGTCTTGTCCCCAAAATGGTAGGCTTATTGAGTCGGCGTACTGGCCACTCTCACCCATGCAAATCAAAGGACAATCTCTCATGAGCAGGAGTCCATAATCAACTCAGGATTAAGACTGAGTCGTCAAGGTCGTCCTAGTGAAATAGAAAACCAACTAGTTAACGGTGTTATAACCAGTGGTTACTATTTCGCGGTCCGGTCTTATGCAAACGCATTGCATAGGATACCCCCACTCGCATGTCCCCTACACGAACGCGTTGGATCGCAGCGTTTGTATCAAATACAAAGTGAGTCGTATCCATAGTGTTACTAGGATAAGGCACCCAGTCTTATCCCTATACTATAGACCCTTTAGGTTGTTTCTTGAACAATGATCCCATGTGTCGCTACATATAGTTCAAGACTCATATTCAGCCTTGGATGTCTAGTTTATTGGATTAGGGTTATTATTAGGCAAAGACAAATATAAAATAACTAATAACAATTAATGGAAAAATATATCAATATTATTTCATTAATATCCGGTCAACAGTTACATTCACTATCT
Source organism: Luffa acutangula (assembly GCA_036850905.1). Taxonomy (NCBI): domain Eukaryota; kingdom Viridiplantae; phylum Streptophyta; class Magnoliopsida; order Cucurbitales; family Cucurbitaceae; genus Luffa; species Luffa acutangula. The sequence continues at coordinate 24,735,556 of CM072098.1, forward strand.
ACGAGTTTTAGGGCATAAAACCCAACAATAACCTGCTGCTCCTCTGATAGAACCAGTCAAATCCCTAAAGACGATACCAATTCTAGTTGAAGGAGGATCTGATCCCCAAAATGCATCTGTATTCATCATCCAAAAGTTTTTTGGTGGAGGTGGCCAACAGTCGATCGATTGCATCGACAATGAGCTCCCCAATGGATTATAAGATAATGGGTGTTGATGGAGAAATTTTGACCAATCACGAATTGCCACGTCGTTACATAAAATTAATGACGAAATTAAAATTAATTAAATTTGGGACCAATTATAAATTGACATGTGTCCCAAATTTAATTTGAAAACAAAGTTGGCTAATTATAAATTTATAGAGCCAAATTTCTATTTGATCAATTAATTAAAATTAAATTATTTTGATCAAATTAATTAATTTGACCAATTAATTAAAAATAATTATTATTTGGATCAAATTTGGGTCTTTTAAATGTCTGGGTCATATGGTTTTGGGTCAAATATAAACCAAACCCAAGACTAAATGGTTCAACCCAAGACCAATAAAACCCAAGCCCAAGTTGTTAGGCCCAAAAGTTACCAGGGCCCATCCTACGAGAACTCTATAAATAGAGGGGTTCACCACCATTTCAAGGGTTCAGAAATTCTACACTCTCACAAAGACAAGAGTTCAGAGTTTCAAAGCTCTCAAGCAGAACCAGAGAATTCAGAGAGATTCCATCAAGTCTGAAGACCGAAGACTCTCTGCAATCCATAAGTCCAAGTGTTGAACACTTCTTGAAGACCAAACACTCCTCAAGACTTCAACGCCTCTTGAAGACCAAACGCTCTTCAAGACCTCAACACTCCTTGAAGATCAAAAACTCTTCAGGACATCAACATTCCTTGAAGACCAAACACTCTTCAAGACTTCGACACTCCTTGAAGATCAAAGACTCTTCAGGACATCAACACTTCTTGAAGACTGAAGACTCCTTCAAGACTAGAAGACTTCAAGCTCCAAGAATCCATTGAAGCTTCAAACTCGGGATCAAGCGTTCCAGCCCTCGAGTGAAACACATTCGCACACAAGAGAGAGAATCAGAGGATTAAAGTTAGAGATTGTACACCCACACGCATATTACATAAATACAAATATATTATTTATTCCACGTGTCTCCATCCCCGAAGTTACGTGTGAACAATGGGTCTTTTAAGTTCGTTTTCCGGTTGTTGTGCGAAATTCACTATCACAAGTGTACGGGTCAAGTTTTAATATAGTGTTTTCGCTTAAAACGAGTGTCATCCTCTGGATTGGTTTTCTAGTTAAACTAATTACTGCGAATAGTCTTGTTCAATTTTATTTAGAGATAAAGACGTGATGACGATAAGGAATCAAGAACAAAAAACTGTAAAAGATCAAAATTTAATTGGAGAGAATACTTATAGAATTGACTTCACTTATTGGGTTTATGAATTAATTACGTGCAGGTGATAATATACAAAGATTCATAAATCAAGGACAAACAATATTCATAACTATCTCTCCCGAGCATAGATAATTCTCAAACATACAATAAATTTGACATCCCTATCTAAACTCAATTACATGCAAGGCCTTAAGTCTAATCCTTTTATGACTTCTCAAGATATCCTAAATCTCTCGATCTTAAACTCAAGTTAAGCAATTCAAGTCCTAAACTAAACCCCCTCTCCCGAGCAAGATTTAGAGATACAACAATTTGAAGGGATGAAAGTCTTAGTGCAACGAAAGCACTTCAGGAACAATTCGCAATTAATTAAGAATTTAGAAATATCAATACACTAGAAATCATATACATTAAGCATGATGTAAAATTTTAGAATCTAATCCTAAAAGAACAAGGTACTTACTCTCGTTGTAGACTCTAATTGATTTCACCAACTCTTTGGAAGAATCACGATCACAACGACTCCTCTATCTTGGCATACTACCACAGAGAAACACTGGTATTCTTTTGGGAACTTGAGGCCAAGGCAGTGGGAACCTTCTTCTTAATTTTAAGGGAGAATTTAGAGAGAACTCTTAGGATGAATGAGCCACAGGCGTGGGAGCCTATTTATAGGTGTGAGTGTTGAGTTCAAAATTTTTTTATAGATAATTCCTTAATTATCTAATCAATTTTGAACCGAATTAGTAGATAATTAATTCATTAATTAAATCTTTAATTAATTAATTTTAAATTAAATATCTTATATTTAATGTAAGATTACAATTAAATTATATTTAATTGTGTCTCACTCATAACCTATAATTTTAATATGAATCAAATTCATATTAAAATTAATATTTTAACTCCTTCAAATATTTTTTTTAAATCAAATATTTAATTAATTTTGAATCATATCCAAAATTAAATAATGTATCACTATTATATTATTTCCCCTAGTACAATTGATAGCACCAAATTAGTGCTAATTATTTATGTTTTGCTTATCCTAATGCTATTATTTGTGATAATTGACTAATTTTGAGTCTTATTCATCTATAGGTCATTTTTGTGTTCTCAAGATCAAGAAGGGCATTTTGGTAGTCAAGAAGCGAAAGTCAACCAAAAAGTCATCAAGGACAAAAATTCAGCCATTTTCCCGAGAGCTAGCACCGAGATGCTGCAATTATAGTGTCTCGACGCTACGGAAATCAGAAGCGGGCCAAAACACCGTCAGCGTCTCAACGTCAATCTCAACGTCTCGACGATGTCACTTATTATAAAAAGGCAGTTTCGCAATTAGGGTTGTATTTGTTGGGTTTTATGCCCTAAAACTCGTGGATAGTAAATGTAACATTTGACCGAACATTAATAAAATGACATTTGATGTATTGTTCAGTTATTATTGTTTGTATTGTGTACGTCTTGCCTAAAAAACCATAATCCAATAAACTAAACATCCTAGATTATTAGTATGAGACTTGAACTGTATGTGGGGACATACGGGGATCACTGTTCGAGTTACAGCCTAAAGGGTCTATAGTATTGGGATAAGGTTGGGTACCTTAACCTGGTGACACTATGGATACGACCTGCTTTGTATTTTGATACAAATGCAATGATCCAATGGGTTCGTGTAAGGGACATGCGAGTGGGTATCCTATGCAACGAGTTTTCATAAGACCGAATCGCAAAATAGTAAACCACTAGTTGTAACGTTGTTAACTAGTTAGGTTTCTATTTCACTAGGATGACCTAGGCAATTTAGTCTCAATCCTGAGTGGGTTATGGACTTTTGTTCACGAGGGATTGTCCTTTGATTTTTATGGGTGAGAGTGGCCTCCACGCCGACTCAATAAGCCTACCATTTTGGGGACAAGACCGAGCAGGGAGCGGGGAACATAATCACACATGATGAAATTCACTCATTCTTGACTTTAGGGTAAGTAGATGTGTGTTCCCTTAAGTGGTGTCTTCGAGTCTTGAACAAAGGGCCCTCTCTATGACACGAGAGGGATTTCTGTTTGTTGGTTGGACCTCAAACAGGTTGTTCGTTAAAGGAGCACCGGTACTTAAGAATGTAGAGGTAACCCATGGGTAAAACGATAATTTGACCCAGGTGGTGTTATGAACACTCGTGAAGGACTTACTTGCTATTATTGGTCAATATCCGAGGACACAAAAATATATCTGCAGTTAGAAGAGTGCAGTTGTGGTTTTATAGTGGAGTGAACCACAGTTAACGAATATTGATTAACTTGGTTAATGAGTTTAGTAGGTTAATCTCATATCGTTGGAGCTTCTGATCTGTAGGTCCATTAGGTCCCACCGGTAGCTCATAAAGGGTGTTCAAGTAAAATTACTAAGGGAAATAGTATATTGTGTATGAAGATACATTATAATATAAAGTTTATATTTTCATTAAAACTTTATAATATAAATTTATTTTGAATATTGATTTAAAATTAATTTATGGGAGAATTAAATATTTGAAGGGGTTAAAATATTAAATTTAATATGAATTGGATTCATATTAAAACTATAGGTTAAAATTAATGCGCATTAGATGCACATTAAAACTATAGGTTATATGAGAGAAATATAATTGAATATGATTCAATTATGGATTAAATTAAATATGTGATATTTAATTTAGTAATTAATTAATTGGTGAATTAATTAATAATTTAATTTGATTTGATTTGATTAAATTTGATTTAATTAAATTGATTAAATTAAAACTATAGGTTATGTGGGAAGTATTCATGATTTAAATGAAAATGATTTATTAAATATAGATTTAATTAATTATATGATTAATTGATTAATTAATTGTTTTTTAATTAATTAATTAAATCATTTTAATTTGATTAAGTTTATCAGTTAATTGGTGGGAGACACGACATTGGTCTAATCATTCTCTTGGTCCACTACTTCTCCTAACCGTTTGCCTGTACGATATGGAGTGAAGGAAACCGTCTCCTGCTTATGGGTGTGAAAAACACAGAAGAATACGTTACGCTCTAATTTTGTTGATCCTCTCAAGAAAAGTTTGAAGGTGTACATATTACACATGCGGAAGCAATTGAAGATCGAAAGCACTTAAGACATTCAATTTTACTCCTAAAGCATGCATTTTCTAGAAAAGACAGAATAGAGAGTTTAGAAAACACCAACCTTTGTAGCTCACTTATGTTGAACTCCTTGTGGTGTTTGCCTCTCCTATGCTCCTTGGACAACCTCTAGAGTCTTCCCCACTATACTCCGGGCCAAGAACGACTTGTGGGAGTCTATATAAGATAGGGAATGGGAAGGGAATGCTTGAAGCATCAAACAATGGAGAAGAATGAGAGATGAGAGAACTTTGAGTCCAAATTCCAGCAGCATAACATTAAGAAAATGGCTCTCTTGTGTTTGAATATGATTCAAACTCCTTTTAAAGACATTCTCCATGCAAAGCCAAGCCTCAAGACACAAGACACATGGTGTATTTGCAAGCTCAAGTGGATTCTAGGTGTACATTACACAAGACATGCAACAATGCATGAGTGAGTTGTCTTTCCACTTTGAATGATCATGCATTAAGTGGATTTCCAACTAAATCCACTAAATTCAAATTGAAATCAAATTTCAAGCTTGCAAATTACCCCCAATTTCAATTCTAAATTGAAATTGATTGCTTGGTAATTAATTTGAAAATTTTCAAATTAATTTTGATATGATTAATCTAATTAATCTTTGTTATCTTGTGTAATTCCATATATATGATTCCTAATACATATATATAGTATTCAAAACACTTTTAAATACTTCATCTCTCATTTTCTAATTTAATTCATAATTAAATTATTGTGTCAAACAAAATTTACGATAATACCCTTTTTCCCGATTTTGAACGATTCAAAGCTTCCTATCTTTTGTTCTAGGCTTAATTCCGATATGAGCTAGTAGGGGGACCTAATGGACCTATAGATCATGGGCTCCAACGATTCGAGGCTAACCGACTAATCTCATTGTCCAAGCTAGCCAACATTCGTTAACTATCGGGACACTCCACTATAGCCCGATAGTTGCACTCCCCTCACTATAGATATATTTCCGTCCACTTGATTTAACCATGATTAGTAAGTCGATCCTTCACAGGTTGTTCGTAGCTATAGCTAGGTCAATAAGCCGTTTTACCCCTATAGTACTTCTAGTTCCTTAAGTCCCACTGATCCTCTAATGAACAATTGTTTTATGGTCCAACCAATAAACCGAGTCCCTCTCGGGCCAATGAGAGGGCGGGATCCCTTTGTTCAAGCCCCGGAGTCAGCACTTAAGGGAACAACCTCTCTACTATCCCTTATTCGGGTAGGAGTGAATTCCTTCTTGCACGACTATGTCCCCAGCTATCTACCCGTTCCTATCCCTGAAATGAGAGGCTTATTGAGTCGGCGATACTGAGCCACTCTCACCTATGCAAATCTAAGGATAAGCCCGAATAAACAGGAGTTCATAGTTAGCTCAGGATTAAGATCGAGTTACCTAGGTCATCACATGAAATAGTCAGTCTCGTCAGTAAACGGTGTTATAAAGCGAGAGCGACTTATTTCTCGGTCCTGGTCTTATGCAAACTCATTGCATAGGACACTCCCACTCGCATGTCTCTACATAGACGATTTAGGATCACATCGTCTATACCATCTATAAAGTGGGCCGCGTCTCATAGTGTCTCAAGAATAAGGTACCCAACCCTATTCCTATACTATAGACCGTTTTGGCTATTACTCAAGCTTGATCCACTTTTATGTCTCTACATAAAGCTCAAGTGTTCATCCTATAGCCATGGATCTTAGTTTATTGGATTTGGGTTATATATGTGCAATTTAATTTATTCAGTAATGACTTTTACTGAATCAATCTCGATAACACCTTTATCGAATAAGTATGTAATTCGTTTAACATTCATTATCTACGAGTTTTAGGGCACCAATCCCAACAATCTCCCACTTGAACTAAAACTCTAGTTTAGTGGGATGTACTATAATCTATAACAGCAGTTGATGAATAAATACTTGTATTAATAACGGAGTAAAAATACAATAAACTAGGGCATCTAAATACCCAGTATACTAAGGTATCGATATACCGGTTACAATTCTCCCACTTGACCTAGATTATTTCTCGTACATATCTTGCAGACCCAGACCTTCTAGATGACTCTCGAACACTTTAGCCGTGAGAGCCTTCGTGAATGGATCAGCAATGTTGTGCTCTGATGCTATCTTCGTGACGATCACGTCTCCTCGGTGCACAATCTCCCTAATGAGATGGTATTTCCTTTCGATGTGCTTGCCTCTCTTATGGCTGCGAGGTTCCTTTGAGTTTGCAACTGCGCCGCTATTATCACAATACAAGGTGATAGGCAGATGCATATTTGGAACGACTTCCAAGTCAGTTAGGAACTTCCTGAGCCATACTGCCTCTTTTGCTGCTTCGCAAGCGGCTACATATTCGGCCTCCATGGTCAAGTCTGCAATGCATCCTTGCTTGATGTTGCGCCATACTATTGCTCCTCCATTTAGAGTGAATACTGACCCCGATGTAGATTTCCTCGAATCTTTATCAGTTTGAAAGTCAAAATCAGTGTATCCTGTAAGGATCAAATCCTTCGAACCATACACGAGCATATAGTCCCTCGTTCTCCTTAGATATTTGAGGATACTTTTAACGGCTGTCCAATGATCAAATCCTGGATTGGATTGATATCTACTGACAATCCCTACTGCATAACAAATGTCAGGCCTTTTACACAACATGGCATACATTAGGCTACCTACTGCAGAGGCATAGGGAAAATGTCTCATGTCCTCAACTTCTTGAGGTGTCTGAGGACACTGTTCCTTAGACAAGTTAATTCCATGCCTGAAAGGTAATAGTCCTTTCTTGGAATTTTGCATTTTATATCTAACCAACAATTTGTCGATATAAGACGCTTGAGACAGGGCTAGCGTTTTGTTCTTTCGGTTTCGAACAATTTGGATTCCTAGAACAAATTGTGCCTCACCCAAATCTTTCATTTGGAATTGAGTTGCTAGCCATAGTTTAATGTCAGTTAGATAACCTACATCATTCCTGATGAGTAGGATATCATCCACATACAGTACTAAGAAAGCTATAGAGCTGTTGATGATCCTTTTGTAAACACAAGGCTCATCAACGTTTTGTTCAAAGCCATAAGATTTGATCGCAGTATCAAATCTTATATTCCAGGATCTAGACGCTTGTTTTAATCCATAAATGGATCGTTTAAGCTTGCAAACTTTTTGCTCTTGATCCTGAGCTATGAACCCCTCTGGCTGAGACATGTAGATACTTTCTTTAAGATTACCGTTCAGAAAGGCAGTCTTGACATCCATTTGCCATATTTCATAATCGTAAAACGTGGTAATGGATAAAAGTATCCGGATCGACTTTAACATGGCAACAGGGGAGAAGGTTTCTTCATAGTCAATCCCCTCCCGCTGGGTAAAACCCTTTGCCACAAGTCGTGCCTTAAAGGTCTGTACCTTTCCAGCAGCGTCTTGTTTTCTCTTGTAGATCCATTTGCACCCTATGGGTATAACCCCTTCAGGTTGATCTACAAGATCCCATACTGAATTAAAATGCATGGACTCGATCTCTAAGTCCATGGCTTTAATCCACTCGTTCTTGTCAACGTCATCCATTGCCTGTTTAAAGGTTAATGGATCCTCGATCCCGTCATCAGGTATGACGACTGGAGTTTCAGTTAAACCCAAATAGCGATCAGGCTGTCTAACAACCTCCCCTCTACGTCGAGGTCCTCTTATTCCTTGAGAAGGACGTGATTGACTCGAGGTGCCAGTATCATCAACAACTCTTGTTGATGTTTCTGTAGCTTCGTTAGATAGTTCACTTAAAACGACTTTACTATGTGGCTTGTGATCTCTGAGGTGGTCTTCTTCTAGGAATGTAGAATTTGTCGATACAAGTATTTTATTTTCCTCTGGATCGAAGAAGTATCCACCTCTTGTTTCTTTGGGATAGCCAATAAATAGGCAAAATCTAGAACGAGGCTCCAATTTCTTTGGGTTTGCTTCTAGCACGTATGCAGGACATCCCCAAATTCTGAAATATCGTAAACTAGCTTTACGACCTTTCCAGAGCTCAAATGGTGTTTCAGAAACACTCTTTGAGGGAACTACGTTCAAGATATAAACTGCAGTCTCTACTGCATAACCCCAAAACGAGTTAGGCAACTGAGCATAACTCATCATCGAACGAACCATGTCCAACAAGGTTCTATTTCTCCTTTCTGATACACCGTTTTGCTGAGGTGTACCAGGGGCTGAGAGTTGGGACGTAATTCCATGCTCTATCAAATAGTCTTGAAAACTTAAGTCCATATACTCTCCACCTCGATCGGATCGAAGTGTTTTTATCGTCTTACCTAATAGGTTCTCAACCTCGGCCTTATACTCCTTGAACTTTTCAAAAGCTTCAGACTTATAATGCATCAGGTAGAGATAGCCATACCTCGAATAATCATCAATGAAACCGATGAAATATTCGTACCCTCCTCGAGCTCTAATGTTCATTGGTCCACAGAGGTCCGAATGAATGAGCTCTAAGGGCTCTTTGGCACGATAACCTTTTCCGGTAAAAGGCCGTTTTGTCATCTTGCCCTCAAGGCATGATTCACAAGGAGGCAACGAGTCGTCTTCTAACTTGTTTAGAAGTCCACACTTGACCAATCTCCCAATCCTATTGAGGTTGATATGGCCTAACCTCAAGTGCCAGAGATAGGTATCTTGAGAAACTCTTCGCTTTTTAGGTTGAGTCTCAGCGGTCTTAAACATCTCGTGATTTAAAATAGCTTTAGACTCAATTGGTCTCAAAACATATAATTTATTCTTCAAGTTTGCAGAGCAAACATCAATACCTCTTTTAGTTATGAACGCTTCATTAACACAAAAAGAAATTGAGTAACCTTGTTCTAATAAACAAGATAAAGAAATCAAATTTCTTTTAATCTTCGGAACTATGTACACATTATCTAATATCATGTAGCGTTCCTTGGTGAAGAATAATTTTATGTCTCCCACTGCAATAGCCGAGATGACTTCTCCTGTTCCAACTTTAAGAGTCATCTCTCCAGCTATTAGCTGTTGCCAGGAACTCATTCCTTGAAATGAAGAACATACGTGATTAGTGGCACCTGAATCGAGTATCCAGGCAGAATCGTCGTTTTCCACTAAACACGTTTCCAAGACTAATAAATCACATTTAGAGTCGTGGATCATGTTTTTCTTGGCTACGCAGTTAGTTTGAGGACATTCCTCAGTTGAGACCAAACCTAAATTCTTTGCCACGTGTTTAGCGTTTAAGCAAGTATTCTTAGTCGAATGTACTAACCCGTTTAATTTGGCATTTGACAAAGTACCTACGTTTTTTCAACATATTGCTGAAACAAACAAATTAATCTCTATTAGAAACATGCACATTTATCAAATCAGATTTAGCAAAAGCAATCATCGACCCATATATACAATTGATTTATTTTGCAACGATACTTCAGGGGTTTAGAATAACCGCTACCGTAGGACAGTCAGCTACTCCTCCTCTGAATCGAGACAATCTCGGCCAAATACTATTCCCAAAATAACTCTTACTCCAATAGTTATTAGCTAACGTTAATTTGGTCAAGACCATCTTGTAAGTGTTACCCATCATTTTCAGATTGCAGAGGACGGCCCCAACAATGCCACCGTAGGGAAGAGCTAATGTTGGGAATGACCCTAGGAAACCCTATCCATTTCTGGAGTTTGCGTTGTTCCGAATCCCATGCGCAAGCCCTCTGTAGGGTGATCGCTCCCAGGGCGACTCGCAGGCAGCGCATAGGAATCTCACGGTGCAACATAATGATGGAGACCGCAGGATACGTTTGACACGTTTCCTTCTCCCACTTACTATGAACATTTTCCCCATTCACCTTGATATTAACCCATGCAAACACCATCCGTAGGGGGACGCTCCCAGGGCGCCTCGAGGCCAAGCATGGATCTCACGGTGTGAACTCAGGGGGACGTGAGAGTAGAAACTTAATATGAATATTTCGTTTCTATACTTTTCCTCCCACTAAAGTGTCGTAAAGTTTTAGGGTCTATTACTTAGGTAAATTCCGGCTAAATGAATCTATCTAAGTCTATGCCTTATTAAACAAGGTCTTTACACTAAATGTCTAGGTGAATTAAACTCTTTTAATAACCTAGTGACATTGCATGCTAGTAAGACTTTGGTTAATTCAACTTAGGTTCCGAACCATTTGCCGGGAGAGTTCCCTTATAACCAAGGTCTTATGTCCTACTTACTCAAAATTTAAAACTATTTTAAAAAAAACTAAGTAAGACATATTTCTAATCCTATTAGAAAAGGCGATCTTAGATCTATTTCATTTTAAACCATTTAAAGAATGATAAGATCCTAAGATCCTATGTTAGCATGCAACTCTTTGTTATAGGTTTTATGGATTGTATTCATTAACTATAATAACTCTTATAACTTTTAATGAATTAACCCTATAACATGCTTTCTAATGGTGTTTAAAAGCATATAACAATCAATCATTCAAGTTATAAGAAAAGCACCATTTAGAAACAACCTATGTCTAGGTTTGTATATCGCTTTATACTACGATGTCTAGGTGATAACACTTTAAAACCTCACACCGCTCACGCATGCTCATAAAACTCGAGTTAACTTAACTCAAGAACCGACTCGATGCCCAGGTAGGAGATGTTCCGTAAACCATCAACTTAAATACCTCCAGCCTTAGACAGCATCTTGTCGGGTGAGTTCTCTCGTAACCATTGTTTTACAAGATATCGACCTAAACTATGCAAGTTGATCGAATCGTTGAAGGTTCATTAACCTAAGTGAGCATGCACTTAATCTTGTTATAGATTTTAGATTTCTATCTCTTTTTATAACAAATATAAAAACAATCCATGACAAGCCTAATTTGAGAATAACACTTATAATCAAACTAATGAAATTTCATGCTTCATGCTTGGTTAATTTTATCAATTAATAATTATAACTATTATAAGAATAATCAATTTTAATTAACCATTCAAGCATGAATCTCCCTAAATTAATACAACACTTATATTAATTAAACATGAAATTTCCCTCATGCATTTGAATTAATAAATAACACTTATTCAAATTAAACAAATGCATGAACATGCTTTCCTATGGTGGGATTTTAATCTATATGGCATGCTCATAATGCACATACATCCATTTAATTAAATCATTCATTCACAATGCATAAATTAATTAAATCAAGCTAAAATGGAATGGTTTGGAAATTTTAAAAAAACACAAGCAATTTCACTAATTATTACAATAATAATTAATAAATAAACTTGCAACACGCCCGAGCTTCACGAACCATCCCGAACCGCTAATCCAAGCAATGAACCAGCCATGCAATGAGTGAAATGAGGCTACAACAGACCGAGCCGGACCAAAAGGCAGCAGCTGAACTGGAATGAAAAAAAACTGCTGCTCGAATTAAAAAAACAGCTTGCTTGAATTTTCATTTTCTGCTGCGTCTTCTCCGGTTTTTCTTCAATTTTACAGCCTATATGGACTCTAATGACTCTATAAAAATTACAGACTATAGTACACACATTAACGCTCTTACAAATCCGAGAAATTACAATTTCATGAAGGTTTGAATGCTCAAAAAATTGCCAAACCAGAACACTTCCATTTTAGCACACAGAAAATTCAATTTCAAAATGGTACCCACCAAAGAAAAATTAAAACGAATTAAGTGCTCTAATCATGCTCTGATACCAATTGAAGGTGTACATATTACACATGCGGAAGCAATTGAAGATCGAAAGCACTTAAGACATTCAATTTTACTCCTAAAGCATGCATGTTCTAGAAAAGACAGAATAGAGAGTTTAGAAAACACCAACCTTTGTAGCTCACTTATGTTGAACTCCTTGTGGTGTTTGCCTCTCCTATGCTCCTTGGACAACCTCTAGAGTCTTCCCCACTATACTCCGAGCCAAGAACGACTTGTGGGAGTCTATATAAGATAGGGAATGGGAAGGGAATGCTTGAAGCATCAAACAATGGAGAAGAATGAGAGATGAGAGAACTTTGAGTCCAAATTCCAGCAGCATAACATTAAGAAAATGACTCTCTTGTGTTTGAATATGATTCAAACTCCTTCTAAAGACATTCTCCATGCAAAGCCAAGCCTCAAGACACAAGACACATGGTGTATTTGCAAGCTCAAGTGGATTCTAGGTGTACATTACACAAGACATGCAACAATGCATGAGTGAGTTGTCTTTCCACTTTGAATGATCATGCATTAAGTGGATTTCCAACTAAATCCACTAAATTCAAATTGAAATCAAATTTCAAGTTTGCAAATTACCCCCAATTTCAATTCTAAATTGAAATTGATTGCTTGGTAATTAATTTGAAAATTTTCAAATTAATTTTGATATGATTAATCTAATTAATCTTTGTTATCTTGTGCAATTCCATATATATGATTCCTAATACATATATATAGTATTCAAAACACTTTTAAATACTTCATCTCTCATTTTCTAATTTAATTCATAATTAAATTATTGTGTCAAACACAATTTACGATAATGCCCTTTTTCCCGATTTTGAACGATTCAAAGCTTCCTATCTTTTGTTCTAGGCTTAATTCTGATATGAGCTAGTAGGGGGACCTAATGGACCTATAGATCATGGGCTCCAACGATTCGAGGCTAACCGACTAATCTCATTGTCCAAGCTAGCCAACATTCGTTAACTATCGGGACACTCCACTATAGCCCGATAGTTGCACTCCCCTCACTATAGATATATTTCTGTCCACTTGATTTAACCATGATTAGTAAGTCGATCCTTCACAGGTTGTTCGTAGCTATAGCTAGGTCAATAAGCCGTTTTACCCCTATAGTACTTCTAGTTCCTTAAGTCCCACTAATCCTCTAATGAACAATTGGTTTATGGTCCAACCAATAAACCGAGTCCCTCTCGGGCCAATGAGAGGGCGGGATCCCTTTGTTCAAGCCCCGGAGTCAGCACTTAAGGGAACAACCTCTCTACTATCCCTTATTCGGGTAGGAGTGAATTCCTTCTTGCACGACTATGTCCCCAGCTATCTACCCGTTCCTATCCCTGAAATGGGAGGCTTATTGAGTCGGCGATACTGAGCCACTCTCACCTATGCAGATCTAAGGATAAGCCCGAATAAACAGGAGTTCATAGTTAGCTCAGGATTAAGATCGAGTTACCTAGGTCATCACATGAAATAGTCAGTCTCGTCAGTAAACGGTGTTATAAAGCGAGAGCGACTTATTTCTCGGTCCTGGTCTTATGCAAACTCATTGCATAGGACACCCCCACTCGCATGTCTCTACATGGACGATTTAGGATCACATCGTCTATACCATCTATTAAGTGGGCCGCGTCTCATAGTGTCTCCAGAATAAGGTACCCAACCCTATTCCTATACTATAGACCGTTTTGGCTATTACTCAAGCTTGATCCACTTTTATGTCTCTACATAAAGCTCAAGTGTTCATCCTATAGCCATGGATCTTAGTTTATTGGATTTGGGTTATATATGTGCAATTTAATTTATTTAGTAATGACTTTTACTGAATCAATCTCGATAACACCTTTATCGAATAAGTATATAATTCGTTTAACATTCATTATCTACGAGTTTTAGGGCACCAATCCCAACAAAGTTCTCTCTAGAATTCTCCTCCCATTCCCTTCAAAGGAAAAAAAAAAGGCTCCCACAAGCAACCTTGATCAAAACCCTTGGAGAATACAGGTGAGATTTTGTTGGTGGTGTTCACAGAGAATTCAAGAGAAAAATCTCAGCAAGAAGAAGGATCCAGGCTGCTGTAATTTTTCCAAGGCTTTGGTGATTTACGGTCGAGACTTCAAACGATAGTAAGTTTCCTCTGATCCTCTTCTTCTTTGTATATAATCTAGGATTAAATTCTAGATTTATTTTTTTAAAGAAAAACATGCTTAGCCTTATTTTAATAGCAGTAGATTAAATTGGTTGTGTACTGTGAATTGCCAAGGTATGGGTATTTTAATCCTAATTAAAAACAGAGTTGATGGTCTGATTTAATTTCGCTGCGAAAGGGCTTTTATCTCTTCAGTATTCTATCTTCATATCTTCTATTCCAGCCGTTTTTCTTCCCCAAATTCTCTGTAATTTCATATTTCTTTAGATTTTAGAGTAGATTTCTTAGCTTTACATGGTGGATTGAGCCTAGGAGCGAGGTTCGACATTCCGAATGACGGGCTAAGCTCAACATTCATGTAATTGGGAACTCGATTGTAACTTTGATTTGAAATCTTTATGAGATTTTGAATATTTTCGTTCTGAATTTACTGTTTCATGTGTGTTTTAATTCTATTTCATAACAATTAGTTTTGATGGGTGGGATTGACAACCCCAATTGTCGTCATTCTCATTATATTAGCTATTGGTAGTGTAGACACCGTATTTGGTCCGGCTTGATTTTCAGTAATAATGTTTGAAGTTTTCCAATATTTGGTGGTCAATTTGTTTTTTCTTGTATGTCAACAAGAGCATAGCTCAATTGGCATAAGATTGTATTGATAATCACAAGGTCTGTGGTTCATACCCTCCTTTTCACATATTTTTATCAAAAATTCGTTTTTTTTATTTTTATTTTATTTTATTTTATTTTTTTATTTTTTTTAATTTTTATTTTTATTTTGGTCTTCCCCATTCCTATTCAATGGGAAACTTACCTATTCAAAAGTTTTTCCATGGCTCTCATTTTTTTTATTTTTTTATTTTTTTTCTTTTCACCACCATTTTCTCATCCATCCTCCCCCTAATTTAGTAACCCTTCAAGTATAAAAAGGGGGGGAGATGGAGGATGAAGACAAGAAGAATGAGTGGAATTTTAGAGCAAAAGTGAGCTTGAGAGAGTTTAGGCATTTGAGAGAGTTTAGGCATTTGAGCAAGAGTTTAGCTTAGAGAGTGATAGAAAAAGAGAGAAAAGAAAGTGGAAGAGGAAAAGAGGAAAAAAGAGGGGGAGGAAGGAGTATACGGGGAGAGGAAACATTGGGTAAGAAAAAAGGAAAAAAGAAGAAAGAGAGAAGTAAAAAAGGTGGGGTTTTGTTTTTTTTGTTTTTTTTTTTTTTTTTTTGTGTTTAGTTATTATTGTTATTATTATTATTATGATTATTATTATCATCATTATCATTATCATTTTTAATGTCTCTCTCGTTTTAGTTCACTTTTGCGCTTTGCCAACTTCATTGTTTTAAACTTTCTAATTCATTTGTTTTTCCCTTTCATTCTCCAAATTGCTTTATTCTAATCTTTAATTCTGCTTTGTCAATTTCAATTATTGTTATTGTTTTGATTTTCTTTTGAAAGGGATTATGGGAACTGAGTAATGTGCCTTCGTGGAGTCCAACTCCCGTGTAGGCGTATGAAAATTCTCATTTTCCCTTTTAAAAGAATTTACTCTTTGAATAATTTTTTTCTTCTTTTACATCCGTTTTATTTTAAAAAAAAATATTTTTAGTAAACATAATCATGTACACCCATGTTCCTTTAATTAAAAGGGAGATTAGGCATGATTTATATTAAATTGGATATCCAACTCATAATGTTTAATCCTTGCTTTATTTCTAAAGTTAAGGTAAAAACGAATGAGACATCTTGTGTTCAGTATTGCATTTTGAGTTTTATTTTCATATTTATCATTCTTTTTAAGAAAAATAAAAATAAAGGACTGTTTTTATTCATTTAATTGGACAATTTAAGATACTGTGGTAATCGTTTTCTTAAACGGGTGTTGTAGGGTGCTAATACCTTCCCTACACTCAAACGACTCCCGAACCTAATTTCTGGTTTTCTAAGACTAGTTTTGTTTTTTATTTTAAAGGTGACCAATCACACCCTCAATGATTGGTGGCGACTCCAATTTTCTTCTAAAAAACCCAAGAAAGGATGTCGGCCGCTCCGCGTCGCGATGACGTTGCGACAGCTTGGCGACTCCACTGGGGATTTTGAGCGTCAAGCCATGAATATCTTTATTGTCCTTTGAATTGAATTTTTCTTCAGGTCCTTTTGTTATTGTTTTGTTATTTATTTATTTTGTTTTCCTTTATAATATGATTTGTTTGACATATTGTTATTCACTTGTCTATTACCATTTTTTTTATGTTGTAATTACTTTATCTTAGTTATGTCATTCATTTGCATGTCATCTTATTGATACCATTTTTTTTTATGTTGTAATTGTTATGTCATTCATTTGTATGTCATCTTATTAATCATGCATTTCACACACTTTCACTAGCCTTCTACCCGGGCTCTACCTTAGGACTAGACTCGGAGACTGAGTAGTGTGACCTTCGTGGAATTTCGATTCCCGTGCAGGTGCATGAAATTCTCCACTCAAGCCTACTACATCGTTAAATCGGTGGGTAAGCTTGGGGACCTTTTCTAGGATGCCTTAGAGTTAAACTCCACTCATATAGTTCTAGGATTTGACTTATTACATGCATTATTGTCAAAGTTTATTTATTCATTTATTTTTCTTCTTTCCCTTGTATCTTATATCAATTTTCAATTTTCGCTCATTGAAAGTATCCTTTGAAATCTCTTTTAATGTAGTTAAGAAAATTGTGCAAATTAAATTAACAAGATTTTTCGATTATTTGCATTGGCAGAAACTAAAGTATGAGTAAAATAAAATCACCCCCTCCAATACAAGAAATGAGTATAGAAGATCAAACAACAGTACGTCAATGGTCAGAAAATGTACAACAAATCCACGGAGATTCTTTGGTAGAAGATGCTATGTCTCAATTTAAGGATGTCAGTTTTCCAGAAAGTCAATTAGAAACAGTGAAACAGGCTTGGGAAAAATTAACTGTAGATAGAAAGGCTAAATTTACAAGCAAATATGGCCATCTAGCTCAGCTCATGTATGTACAAGTTAATTATTCTGTATTAAAAGCTTTGATTCGACATTGGGATCCAGCCTATAGATGTTTCACATTTGGCTCAATTGACATGACTCCTACAATAGAGGAATATCAATCCCTTCTGCATATGCCAGTACGAACGGAAGTTGAAGCTTATTCTTACGATCAAGAGCTTACAATGAAAAGAGCATTATCTACTCTTTTGGGCAAGATTCGTACAAGCGACATTGAGAAACAAGTAAAGATAAAGGGAGAGAACACATGCCTACCCCTGGACTACATCTTTACTCTTCAACAAAAATTTGCAAATGAAGACAAGGAATTAACTTTACTGGCATTGTGTATCTTTAATGTTGTTTTGTTTCCTAAAGTATGTGGATATGTTGAGGAACGTGTGGTCAAGTTGTTTGCTAAGATAGAAATAGGAGTTGATCCCATTATTCCTGTATTGGCAGAAACTTTTCGTTCATTAAATTATTGCAGAACAAAAGGAACAGGAAGATTTATAGGGTGTGCACCATTATTGTACATTTGGGTCCTTAGTCATGTGAAGTGTCCACCTGAATTCAAATGTCCAGAGATCAAATTTTCAAGTTCCTGGAATAAGCTGCAAAATCCCATCTCAGAGTTCGTGAAATCAGGTTGGAGTTCATCCTCCCCTGAAAGGAGCACTTGGGAGGCCTTTTTCTCCGAACTAAAGATAGAAGATGTAATATGGAGAGCCCCTTGGATGTCAACTAGGCCAATGATCTATAAATGTGGTAAATTTCAAAGTTTACCTCTTTTGGGTCCTTGGGGATGTATATCTTATGCTCCTTTATTGGTAGTGCGCCAAATTTGGGTCCGACAATTCATCCCTGCTACGCATGAGTTGAAGGATTTCGAATTTGCTTATGATAAAGGCTTCTGTAAAGATAGAATTCAGAAAATTGTGAAAGCATGGAAAATGATCACTAAAATCCAGAGTGGTCAGTTTCATGATGATACCACAGAGGCGTACAAAACATGGCATGCGAACAGAGCTAAAACCGTGCTTGTGTCACCAAAAATGAAAACCAAGATAAAACTTAATGCAAAGGTGATACCAGATCAACAGACAGAACAAGCAGCACGCGAAAAGGAATGTGATGAATTGAGAAAAGCGAATTCATCATTGGTTCAAGAAAATGAAAGGTTGCAATTGGAGGTAAAGCAAGGTTTGTTGCGCAATGTTGAACTAGAAAAAGAGTTGAACCGATTAAAGGGCAGTGTTAGCAAACAAGAACAGTTAGAAAAAGAAATTTCAGCATTAGACACAGAGGCCCGCGACCTGAACAGAAGAATGCATCGATTAAGAAGGGATAATGAAGTCTCCCAAGCAACTCTCAAGTCAAGGAATGACCAAGTTTTGAAGCAACAATCTGAGATTGCCTCACTTCATGAGTTGATGAAAGAGCTCGAAGATTGCATTAGTTTGAGGAACCAAACGATTACTGAGGTAGAAGGAAAAAATGGAACGCTATGTCGAACAATTGACGACCTACAATTAACGCTCAAGATTAGAGAAGATCAACTAGGGGACCTCATCAACGACAACAAGGGTCTAAGAGAGTCCGTTCAGTCACTTAATGTTCGCCTCGGTAAGTATCAGGATGCCACTGATAGATTAATGAAAGACTATACCTATTTAAAGGAGCAGTACGACAGATTAAGCGATGATTTTGGGTTTGCGAGACAGAACCACGCGACACTACGAAGTAAAGCGGAACATATGCTCACTCAGATTAGGAGAGTCACTCGAAGGGCAGATGAACTAGCAGAAGATGCACGTACTCTCTCTAAAGTCATAGCACCTACACAGCCGAATAGCAAGAATGTGCTCAAGTTTCTGGGAAAACTTCGTATAAGTTTAGAGTATTGGGGGCAATTTTATTAACTCTTTACTTTAGTTTATGTTTTATTTAGATAGTTGAAATATCTTGTAATTCAATTTTGCACAAATTTTGCTGCTACATTGTTTTATCATTTTCCAATTTAATATCAAAGCCATTTTTTTTTCCTTTTCTTCTATCACTTTTTTTTTTTTGTTTCGTTTTGTCTTTCTCTTTTCTTACACTAAAATCTCTTTTCATTAAAAATATAAACAGAATCATAAGATAGCTCGGTCACCTCGAATCCACCGCACCTACGTCACAAGATACAGGACAAGGATCATGGAAGAGCAGAGTACTGAGATGGAGAAAACAAGGAAAGATATTGAGGAGTTACGAGAAAAAATGGATGCCATTCTTGTCGCCCTAGAAAGAGGCAAAATAATACCTGATATTGCTCAGTCCAGCCATACAATGAACGACCCTCCAATCCGGCAATCAACAGAGGGTACTACTCCAAAATATCATCCATTGTACAATATTCCAGTAGAGCAGCACCCGTTTCCATTTTTCAAGAATGAGCAAGTGCCTGTACACAATCAACCTGGATTTTCACTACCCACAGAGATACCTCCCAAGGTGACCATTACAGTTCCCAATTTAGATGATCCTGAAATCAGAAAAGAGCTAACGGGAGGTGAGAAAGTCTCTTCTAGTGAAAAGCTTGAAGTCCTGGAGGAAAGATTAAGGGCAGTAGAAGGAACAGACGTCTTCGGAAATATAGATGCGACCAAGCTATGCTTGGTACCAGATGTAATCCTCCCTCCAAAATTCAAGGTGCCCGAGTTTGAAAAGTATGATGGAGCATCCTGCCCTAAAAACCATCTCATCATGTATTGCAGGAAGATGGCAGCATACGTCCAAAATGACAAGCTGTTAATTCACTGCTTCCAGGACAGTCTTACTGGTCCAGCCTCTCGATGGTATATGCAGTTAGACAACACTCATATATGTTCATGGAAGAATCTAGCCGATTCATTTTTAAAGCAATATAAGCACAACATAGATATGGCTCCTGACCGCCTAGACCTCCAGAGGATGGAAAAGAAGAGCACAGAAAGCTTTAAAGAGTATGCCCAAAGGTGGAGGGATACTGCTGCTCAGGTGCAACCACCTTTAGCAGATAAGGAGCTATCAACCATGTTTATTAATACTCTCAAATCTCCTTTCTATGATAAGATGATTGGGAGTGCCTCTACCAATTTCTCTGACATAATGACAATTGGAGAGAGAATCGAGTACGGAATTAAGCATGGAAAGATAATTGATATGGCTGGATCATCGACAACAAAAAAGGGGGTTCCATCGAAGAAAAAAGAGGGAGAAGTTCAGATGATTGGTTTCAATTCAAGACAACCATACCCTAATGCCGGAGTGCCACAATATCACTATCCACCTCCATATGTTTACCCTCAACCCTATATCAATAATACGTCAGCCCAATATTCATCCCCTTACGTCCAAAATCCTCGTCCTACTCAAGGCTACCAGCCTCGGAATCAACATAACACTCCTTATGTCCAAGGACACCAAAACAATAAAGGCGTCCGTAGACAAACTCATTTTGATCCGATTCCGATGACATATACCGAACTTCTACCCCAACTCTTCCAGAATAATCAGCTGGCACCCGTGCCAATAGACCCAGTAAAACCACCTTACCCAAAGTGGTATGACCCAAATGCCCGTTGCGACTACCATGCAGGAGCAATTGGACATTCCACTGAAAACTGTACTGCACTCAAGCATAGGGTGCAAGCATTGATCAAGGCAGGATGGTTGAACTTTAAGAAAGAAGATGGGCCAGATGTCAACCACAATCCTCTGCCAAACCATCAAAATGCACAAGTAAATGCGATAGAGGTTCATGAAGCTGATTTGAAAAAGAATGTTGAGAGCGTAGTGACTCCCATGGGAGAACTATTCGAAATATTATTCAGTAATGGATACATTGGAGTAGAGCGCTTCCAATCAGATTTGGGTGTCAGAACATACGATGACAGTTTGATGTGTTCTTATCACACTGGGGCAAAAGGGCATTCTATCGACCAATGTTCTCATTTTCGTCTGAAGGTCCAGGAGTTGTTAGATTCACATTTTTTAACAGTTTCTCAAAAGATGACTCAGCTCCCTCAGTATGGGGAAGTTGATATTATAGAAGAATGCTCAAGGTTGTCTCTCAAGCCAAAACCGTTAACAATTTCTTATCGCGAGAAGCCCAGTACCCCAAATTCCAAGCCAAGACCGATTACCATCCAGATTCTGACTCCATTTGAATATAAAAGTTCAAAAGCAGTACCTTGGAACTATGAATATAAGGTAACTGTTGATTCTGAACCCCTTCCAATCCATAATATCAGTGGGATGGGAGGTCTAACACGAAGCGGGAAGTGCTATACACCAGAAGACCTATTGAAACCCAAGGGTAAAGAAAAAGGAAAAGCCAAGATCACTGAAGATATCAAGGAGAAAATAGAAGAGCCCATTGTAGCGAAGAACCTAAATGTTAAACAGCCAGCATCTGAAGAGGACATCCAAGAATTTTTGAAGTTGGTTAAGCAAAGTGATTATAAAGTGGTTGAACAGTTAGGTCGAACCCCTGCAAAGATTTCCATACTGGCTTTGTTACTGGCTTCAGATACGCATCGTAAGACTTTGTTGGACATTTTGAATCAAACTTATGTTCCGCAGGATATTACGGTGGACAACTTGGATAACATTGTTGGAAACATAACTGCATCCAGTTCAGTAACCTTCACAGATGATGAGTTACCACCAGAAGGCACCGGACACACTAAAGCCTTGCACATTACAGTTAAGTGCAAAAATTTTGCTGTGGCAAAAGTTCTAGTTGATAATGGTTCCTCCTTGAACATAATGCCTAAATCCACGTTGGAGAAATTGCCTGTTGATATGTCTCATATAAGGCCCAGCACTATGATCGTACGAGCTTTTGATGGGGCACGTAGTGAAGTTGTTGGAGACATAGAAGTGCCCATCCAGATAGGTCCATGCACCTTCGATATAACCTTTCAGGTCATGAACATTAATTCGGCCTACAGCTTCTTGTTAGGGTGTCCCTGGATTCACTCAGCTGGAGTGGTCCCATCATCATTACACCAAAAACTTAAATTTGTGGTCGACCGCAAACTAGTAATCATATCTGGACAAGAGGATATCTTAGTGTCAAGACCCTCTTCAATGCCCTACATAGAAGCAGCAGAAGAGGTTTTTGAGTCATCATTTCAAGCTTTTGAGATTGCAAATGCCACAACTTTATATGGAGAGATAGGGAAAATGGAGCTGCAACTTTCAAAACTCTCCTTAACAGGAAGCAACCAAAGCCTCGAAAATTTGTTGAATATGTCGAAAAATATGAAGAGGTTTGGTTTGGGGTATAAACCAAGCAAAAAAGATATGATTAAAGCACACAGGCAGGAGAAAGAAAAACGACTGGCTAGATTGGAGAACCGTGAGCCGAAGTATCAAATGAATATCATTCCTCATCTTCATGATACCTTCATCTTTGCTGGAATAATTCATTCGGAATCTCAAGACCCTGCAGTCATGGCTATAATCGAACAGAACAAAGAAGCCGGTCCCTTAGTTTATTTGTGCCCAGAAGACTTTGAACTCAGTAATTGGACTGTAATGGAGCTACCATCATTTGTTAATGAGATATCAAAGTAATTTTTAAACTTTTTGTTTGTTTTTTGTTTTGATGATTTATGTGTTCTATGTCAATATTTCATTTGTTAATGAAGAAGCATTTTTTTTTCCTTCCTTTCCTATCATCCAATGAATCTCTCTTGTGTATACTTCTTTTAGCATTGAATTCATTTATTCCATTCCTTCATTTATCTTCTTTCATCACACTGAATAATCCCTCTCTTAAACAGCGAAATTGGGATTGAAAGCGTTAATGATCTTAAATACGAACTTGATTCTCCTACATACGATGTTGAGTCCGATGAGAGAACAAGTGGTAATGAGGAAGATCTAGAACTTACTCCTGAATTGTTGAGAATGATTGAAGAAGAAGAGAGGATATTGGGACCACATGAAGAGTTGATAGAGACGATTAACTTGGGATCTCAAGTAGAGATTAAAGAAGTTAAAATCGGGACCAACATGTCTGCTGAAAGCCGTCAAGGGTTAATAACATTGCTTCATGAATACATTGATGTTTTTGCCTGGTCTTATCAAGATATGCCTGGTTTAGACACAAGTATTGTGGTGCATCATTTGCCACTTAAGCCTGAATGCAAGCCAGTGAGACAGAAGTTACGCAAGATGAAGCCAGACATGTTAATCAAAATAAAAGAGGAGGTCATGAAACAAATTGATGCAGGATTCTTAACAGTTGCTAATTATCCAGAATGGGTAGCTAACATTGTGCCAGTACCTAAAAAAAATGGACAGGTCCGAATGTGTGTTGATTATAGAGATTTGAATCGAGCAAGCCCAAAGGATAACTTCTCACTTCCTCATATTGATGTACTGGTAGATAATACAGCTGGATTCTCAACTTTTTCCTTTATGGATGGATTCTCAGGTTACAATCAAATCAAAATGGCACCTGAAGATCAAGAGAAAACTACATTCATCACATTATGGGGAACCTTTTGTTATAAGGTCATGCCGTTCGGATTAAAAAATGCTGGGGCAACCTACCAACGGGCCATGGTTACTCTCTTCCATGACCTAATGCATAAGGAGATCGAAGTGTATGTTGATGACATGATTGCTAAGTCAAAACCAGGGGAGGAGCATGCAACCATTCTCCGAAAGTTATTCGAGCGATTGAGAAAATTCAAGTTGAAACTGAATCCGAGTAAATGCACATTTGGGGTCACTTCTGGCAAGTTGTTGGGTTTCGTCGTAAGCCATGAGGGAATTAGAGTTGACCCAGACAAAGTCAAAGCCATTCTAGAAATGCCACCACCACGTACTCAAAAAGAAGTCAGAGGTTTCTTGGGAAGATTGAATTATATTGCAAGATTCATATCACATCTTACAGCAACATGTGAACCAATCTTCAAGCTACTTCGTAAGAACAATACATGCATATGGAATGACGACTGTCAAAAAGCATTTGAAAAGATCAAGCAATACCTACAAAACCCTCCTGTTCTTGTACCTCCAACTCCAAATCGTCCACTTATCCTATATCTTACAGTGACGGAAAATTCAATGGGGTGTGTACTGGGACAGCATGACAGTTCAGGCAGAAAAGAGCAAGCCATATATTATTTAAGCAAAAAGTTCACTGATTGCGAAACCAGATATTCTCTTTTAGAAAGAACTTGTTGTGCTCTAGCTTGGGCCGCTCGTCGTTTGAGACCATATATGTTGTACTACACAACATGGCTTATCTCAAAGATGGATCCTATCAAATACATCTTTGAAAAGCCGTCTTTGTCTGGTAGAATTGCTAGATGGCAGGTTCTTTTATCCGAGTATGATATCGTTTATGTTACTCGAAAGTCAATAAAAGGAAGTGCACTAGCTGATCATTTGGCCGAGCAACCTATAGACGATTATGAACCAATGAAATTTGATTTCCCTGATGAATTTGTCTCCACTATAATGGTGGAAAAAGAAATATCAGACTTGGAAACATGGACCATGTTGTTTGATGGGGCCTCCAATGAGTTAGGTCATGGGATAGGTGTTGTATTAATATCACCTGAAGGAAAGTTGTTCCCTCTCACCGCCAAATTAAGTTTTGATTGTACTCATAATATGGCTGAATATGAAGCTTGTTCTATGGGTATCCAAACTGCATTGGATATGAAGATAAAGAAACTTCGAGTCTTGGGAGATTCTATGTTGGTGATTCACCAATTGAGAGGAGAATGGGAAACAAGAGACACTAAGCTACTGCCTTATAAAAAGCTTATATTAGATTTGTCTCATAAATTTGAAGAAATCACTTTTGACTATTTACCAAGGGAGAGTAATCAGATAGCAGACGCCTTGGCTACGCTTGCAGTCATGTTCAACATAGACCCCAATCATGAGGTACAACCTATTAAGATGGGAAGGGTAGATGTTTCAGCCTCCTGCATGAATATAGAAGAAGAGTTTGATGACAAGTCGTGGTTTCAAGACATCAAACATTATTTGAAATGCGGAACCTATCCTCTGAATGCCTCAGAAAATGACAAGCGCACACTTAGAAAGTTAGCAATGAAGTTCTTCCTAAATGGAGAAATACTTTACAAAAGAAATCATGATATGGTACTTCTAAGGTGTGTAGATACAAATGAAGCCAACACGATTATGAAAGAAATTCATGAGGGAATTTGCGGCACACATGCAAATGGACACATGATGGCCAGACAAGCATTAAGGGCTGGCTATTACTGGTTAACCATGGAAGCTGACTGTATCAAATATGCCCGAAAATGCCACAAATGTCAGATTTACGCAGATAAAGCTCATGCTCCAGCATCTCAGTTGCACGTTATGACGACACCATGGCCATTTTCCATGTGGGGAATGGACGTTATAGGCCCTATTGACCCAAAAGCCTCAAACGGACATCGATTCATCTTGGTGGCAATAGATTATTTTACCAAATGGGTAGAAGCAATGTCCTATCGAGAGGTGACGAAAGGAGTTGTGATCAAATTCATCAAGAAGGAGATTATATGTCGCTATGGTCTTCCTGAGACCATAGTATCTGATAATGCACGAAATCTGAACAATAAATTGATGACTGAGTTATGTGAGCAATTCAAGATCAAGCATGTCAACTCAACTCCGTATAGACCAAAGATGAATGGAGCAGTGGAAGCGGCCAATAAAAACATAAAAAGGATTGTGCAAAAAATGACGGTGACGTATAAGGATTGGCATGAAATGCTTCCTTTTGCATTACATGGATATCGCACATCGGTTCGCACTTCAACTGGGGCAACACCATTTTCATTAGTTTATGGTATGGAAGCTGTTCTTCCCATTGAAGTGGAAATTCCATCATTAAGGGTCCTCATGGAGACTAATTTAGAAGAGGCTGAATGGATCCAAAACCGCTATGAGCAGCTCAACTTTGTTGAAGAAAAGAGATTGACAGCATTGTGCAGAGGTCAACTTTACCAAAGACGAATGATGAAAGCCTATGATAAGAAAGTGCGTCCTAGAGTATTCAGAGAAGGGGATTTAGTCTTAAAACGAATTCTTCCTTTTCTAAAAGATCACCGAGGCAAGTGGACCCCAAACTATGAAGGACCATTCGTGGTGAAGAAAGCTTTCTCTGGAGGAGCTTTGGTCTTGACTAACATGGATGGTAATGAGCTGCCAAGTCCAGTTAATTCAGATCAAGTTCGAAGATATTACGCATAGGCTACTTGTGTATCAAAGGATTCGGCAAAGTTGCGAGAATTCAACAAGTGTCTAGGAGAATTACGCTTCAATTTCTATATCATGTTTAAGAGGTTACTTTTGTCTCAAGTTCTAGAACCTTAACATTGACACATATGTCTATTGAATTTTAGTCATAAATCAAAGCTCCCTTCTCGAAGCATGGCATATCTTGTCCATTTTTCTCCCCCACTCTCCATAGTATTTCCTCAACTATGAATGTTGGCATGTTTACCTGTATTATCATTACAATTGAATAAACAAAAAGTTACATAAACGCGATATTTCAAATCAATGGTGGTAACTCAAACGATTCGATGTGAAATACATATGTCCAAACAAAGAATCCAAAGACAATATTTTTCCAAGAGCACCGTGATCATGAAGGTTGATGGAATGTCATCATGGAGGACAAAACCGTCATTTCAACATGACAAAGTCTTGAACTGGGGCAAAACGATTATTTTGGTCTTCTCAAACTGGGGCAAAACCATTATTATTACAGGAGCAAAGTCGTTATGGATACATTTTTGGTCATCAAACAAAGAACAAGTTGTTTAGCGAGTTCATGATCCAATTAAGGTCTATTACCAAGAGTGATGCGAATGGGGTGCCCGAGCTATCAAATATCTTTTAAAGAAATTTGTATCATAGTTTTCAGATAATGCTAAATCCGCACCCCATGTATTCAAGCATTCAAGTTTAGCGTGCATTGCAAAGAAAATTTATTTTCGGTTAAATCGAACCCGACTATTCAGTCGAGGTCGAAGCCTGTGTCAATCCAGGTCCATTTCCAGTTTTTTCGGTTAAATCGAACCCGACTATTCAGCCGAGGTCGAAGCCTGTGTCAATCCAGGTCCATTTTCATTTTTTTCTTTCGGTTAAATCGAACCCGACTATTCAGTCGAGGTCGAAGCCTGTGTCAATCCAGGTCCGTTTTCAATTTTTATCTCGGTTAAATCAAACTCGACTATTTAGTCGAGATCGAAGCCTGTGTCAATCCAGGTCTGTTTTCAATTTTTATCTCGGTTAAATCGAACCCGACTATTCAGTCGAGGTCGAAGCCTGTGTCAATCCAGGTCTGTTTTAAGTTTTTCTCTCTGTTAAATCGAACCCGACTATTCAGTCGAGGTCGAAGCCTGTGTCAATCCAGGTCTGTTTTAAGTTTTTCTCTCTGTTAAATCGAACCCGACTATTCAGTCGAGGTCGAAGCCTGTGTCAATCCAGGTCCATTTTCATTTTTTTCTTTCGGTTAAATCGAACCTGACTATTCAGTCGAGGTCGAAGCCTGTGTCAATCCAGGTCTGTTTTCAATTTTTATCTCGGTTAAATCAAACTCGACTATTTAGTCGAGGCCGAAGCCTGTGTCAATCTAGGTCCGTTTTCAATTTTTTATCTCGGTTAAATCAAACCCGACTATTCAGTCGAGGTCGAAGCGTGTCAATCCAGGTCCGTTTTAAGTTTTTCTCTCGGTTGAACCAAACTTGACTATTGAATTGTGGTCGATACCTGATTCAAATTCTTACCAAACAAATCTTCGCCTCCCCAGTACTTAGTCTCTTTCCTTTGTCTACCCTTTCAATCCTTCAAGGATACACAAAGGGGGGCAAACTGTAGACACCGTATTTGGTCCGGCTTGATTTTCAGTAATAATGTTTGAAGTTTTCCAATATTTGGTGGTCAATTTGTTTTTTCTTGTATGTCAACAAGAGCATAGCTCAATTGGCATAAGATTGTATTGATAATCACAAGGTCTGTGGTTCATACCCTCCTTTTCACATATTTTTATCAAAAATTCGTTTTTTTTATTTTTATTTTATTTTATTTTATTTTTTTATTTTTTTTAATTTTTATTTTTATTTTGGTCTTCCCCATTCCTATTCAATGGGAAACTTACCTATTCAAAAGTTTTTCCATGGCTCTCATTTTTTTTATTTTTTTATTTTTTTTCTTTTCACCACCATTTTCTCATCCATCCTCCCCCTAATTTAGTAACCCTTCAAGTATAAAAAGGGGGGGAGATGGAGGATGAAGACAAGAAGAATGAGTGGAATTTTAGAGCAAAAGTGAGCTTGAGAGAGTTTAGGCATTTGAGAGAGTTTAGGCATTTGAGCAAGAGTTTAGCTTAGAGAGTGATAGAAAAAGAGAGAAAAGAAAGTGGAAGAGGAAAAGAGGAAAAAAGAGGGGGAGGAAGGAGTATACGGGGAGAGGAAACATTGGGTAAGAAAAAAGGAAAAAAGAAGAAAGAGAGAAGTAAAAAAGGTGGGGTTTTGTTTTTTTTGTTTTTTTTTTTTTTTTTTGTGTTTAGTTATTATTGTTATTATTATTATTATGATTATTATTATCATCATTATCATTATCATTTTTAATGTCTCTCTCGTTTTAGTTCACTTTTGCGCTTTGCCAACTTCATTGTTTTAAACTTTCTAATTCATTTGTTTTTCCCTTTCATTCTCCAAATTGCTTTATTCTAATCTTTAATTCTGCTTTGTCAATTTCAATTATTGTTATTGTTTTGATTTTCTTTTGAAAGGGATTATGGGAACTGAGTAATGTGCCTTCGTGGAGTCCAACTCCCGTGTAGGCGTATGAAAATTCTCATTTTCCCTTTTAAAAGAATTTACTCTTTGAATAATTTTTTTCTTCTTTTACATCCGTTTTATTTTAAAAAAAATATTTTTAGTAAACATAATCATGTACACCCATGTTCCTTTAATTAAAAGGGAGATTAGGCATGATTTATATTAAATTGGATATCCAACTCATAATGTTTAATCCTTGCTTTATTTCTAAAGTTAAGGTAAAAACGAATGAGACATCTTGTGTTCAGTATTGCATTTTGAGTTTTATTTTCATATTTATCATTCTTTTTAAGAAAAATAAAAATAAAGGACTGTTTTTATTCATTTAATTGGACAATTTAAGATACTGTGGTAATCGTTTTCTTAAACGGGTGTTGTAGGGTGCTAATACCTTCCCTACACTCAAACGACTCCCGAACCTAATTTCTGGTTTTCTAAGACTAGTTTTGTTTTTTATTTTAAAGGTGACCAATCACACCCTCAATGATTGGTGGCGACTCCAATTTTCTTCTAAAAAACCCAAGAAAGGATGTCGGCCGCTCCGCGTCGCGATGACGTTGCGACAGGTAGTAAATAAGCAAAGTATGTGGCTCTATTTTAGGCATATTATCCCTAATATTGTAGTAAATTGCATGCTAGCCTAAAATTTGACATTTGGCTAATTTAATAATTTAGACTTTTCCTAGTTATAAAATTGGCTACCTAACTATCCAAATCGTAATGCAATTGTAATTAGTTAATTTGCCCGGGTTAATTAGTGATCAATTATATTAGCTTCAATGCATTGGTCGGGCTAATAAATTAGGGATATTATGGTTGTCTGGTTTTTCCAAGAGTACGATAGGCTTAAAACGTAAAATTCATCAATAGATAATCTGTGATTAAGATCCATCCAAACGAACACCAAATGTACCGATTGCATGAATCTAAGATTCGATCAACCACTCCCTTTTATTTTTTTCCGTCATTTAATTTCTGCAATTTATTTTTCCTTCTCTTAATTATTTTCTCCAATTTCCCTCCCCCTTCGGTTACATATAAACATTAAAAAAAAAAAAAAAAAAAAAAAAAAAAAAAAAAAAACTTAGAAATAAAACCAATTGTTCCCTGTGATTGACTCCAGCCACTACTGCTACAAGTTAGCTTTAGGTATCGGTGATTATAAATTTATTTGACTCGGATCCTCGACAACTCTGACCCGTCAACAATCAAGACTTAATTGCCTCAATACCTTTTACGAGCTACCAGTGGGACCTAATGAATCTATTTTTCACATTATGAATCAAACACTTCAGCTAAAAA
Organism: Luffa acutangula; assembly: GCA_036850905.1. Classification (NCBI taxonomy): domain Eukaryota; kingdom Viridiplantae; phylum Streptophyta; class Magnoliopsida; order Cucurbitales; family Cucurbitaceae; genus Luffa; species Luffa acutangula. The sequence goes on from CM072098.1 coordinate 24,766,228, forward strand.
TTGATCTTCAATAGAGTTCTTTGACACTATCCAATGATCATGATGTATAAAAGTATGTACATACATGAGATCATTACCTACTACGAAAATGTATTAAGGACATTCAACTAAGGGTCCGTTTGGAATACATTTTAATTTAAATATTTTTCAAAAATACATTTTTTAAAAAATATTTTGTATAAAATTTTTTAGAATTTAAACACTCATATGTTTGGTTACATTTCCTTATAAATGTTTTTATATACTAGTTATCGTACACTTAGAAACTCTTTTTTAAGAAGTTGGTTTCAAGTGTTTCTCTCAAAATGGTTTATTTCTCAATCTCATTTTCTAATAAGTTATTTTTAGTGGTTGCCAAACACTAGAAATTTTTTCAAAATGATTTTTTTTTTAAATTAAACACTTGAAAAGTTAAACCAAACACACCCGGAGAGTCCATTTGAAATACCTTTTAGTTTAAATTTTTTTCGAGAATGCATTTTTTAAAAAACATTTGGTATAAAAATTATTTATAATTTAAATACTCGTATGTTTGGTTACCCTTATGAATGTTTTTATACTCAAGCTATTATATACATAACAACTCTTCCTAAAAAATGGTTTTCAAGTGTTTCTTTCAAAATAATTTATTTTTCAATTTCATTTATTCATAAGTAATTTTTAGTGGGTGATAAACACTATATTTTTTGTAAAATGATTTTTTTTTTCAAAATTGAACGCTTAACAATTAAACCAAATTTATTTTTTTTTTTTAGTACATCAACATTTGGGGGTGGGGGATTCGAACCTCTGACCTCATGGTCGAGAATACATGTCAATTACCGCTGAGCTAAGCTCGCTTTGGCCTCCAACCATCAGATTACGTGTGATGAAATAAGTGAGAAATTCAATATAGACTTTTGGTAGAGAATAATACAAAACATGATATGCTAAACCGCTATATAAGGTGATATATTTAGAAATATAAGTTGGCAATTTTTTTTGCGTTAAGTTGATCTAAATAATTGATGAGAGAGGAAAAGACATTCTACGATGTGGCGGCGAAGAGAGTCCCAAGCTGGATAGGATTGAACAATGGTAAACCTTTAGTGTTTAATTTTGAAAAAAAGAAATTTATAATGTTTGGTAACTACTAAAAATGTCTTATTAAAAAACGAGATTGAGAAAGAAATCATTTTGTGAGATTTTAAAAAGATCTTTTTAAGTATATAATAACTTCCGTATAAACACACTTACGAAGAAATATAACCGAATATATGAATGTTTAAATTCTAAACAACTTTTATACAAAATGTTTTTAAAAAATGTATTCTTGAAAAAACACTTAAATTAAAGGGGCAACCAGATAAATGACCATTTTAAAATAGCCCTTTTGAAAAAGGGCCATTCGTGTTTTCATTCTGAGAAATGGTCAAAAGCTAATTTTAGTAAATTCTTTTGACAACAAAGTGGACGGAAATACCCCAACATTCATAAATAAATTAAAGGGGCAACTAGATAAATGACCATTTTTAATTAAGCATTTTGAAAAAGATATGTTTTTTTCATTTGAAAAATGGTCAATTGCTATTTTTAGTAGGTTTTTTTACAACGAATCGGACGAAAATACCCCTGAGTGAAATCTAAATCTAATTAACCGATAAATTCAAATACAGCGTAAATCCAGTGAACTATAAATTCAAATACAGAGAAAATCTACGGTTTACATTTAATTTAAATGTCCATTGAAAATCAATAAAATTCAAATTTAACAAACATAACAAATAAATAGCTTAACTGTATAAATTAATAATAGGGTGATAGTTGTAGATTTAAAAAAAATATATATATGTTAACTTTACCTTAAAAATCTTCTAAAAAAAAAAAAAACTTTACCTTAAAAATAACCTTAATCAAGGGAGATGGTTGATTGATAACAAAAATCAACCAAAATAGCATGAATCAAGGGGATAGTTGTAGAGTTGAAAACAAAATCGGTTAACTTTGTGTGTATTTAAATTACTAAATTCATTTACACACAATTAACCAAGGTGTATTTAGTAAACTTGCAGATAATTTCAATTATCTTGAAAAATGGGAAAAAAATCATTACTCACAAATGTTACTAGAACAATAAAAAATATCCAAGTTTATAAAAAGAAAAATTATGCAAATATAGTGTATTCAATAAACAAATTATGCAAATAATTTCAGTAAGGTAACATCAAATCATTTAGTCACGGTTTCCTTTAAGCTTAATTCGAAAATTGGTATTTAGTATTCACCTTGTTCTTTAAAAAAAATTTGAAACCCTTGAGATTCTTCCGATTTTCTTCCTTTTGTGCAATCTTTCCCATTTTCATCTTCTTCCTCCAACCATCACAAACGAAATTCTTGAAAAACCTTCGATATTCTTTTGGGCACCTTTCTCCATTCTAATCTTCTTTCAAAAGCTTTCATTTGGAATCCATTGAAGACCTGGAAAAAATTGAAAAATACTGTGTTGAAAAATAGGATACGAGGAGGAAAATAATAATAGATAAATACAAAATACAGTGTTTAACATATACCTATGTTTCAAGATTGATAACCCTTTCAATAATGGGAAGTAGTGAAGACCTACAAGTCGTTGAACAAGACTATGATTTCTGGGTTGTTAGAACGATGAAGATGATTGGATAATAAAGATATCAATTTGGATAGTGAAGATGCATGATTTGAGGATTAAAAATAGTAAATCTTAATACATGTTTTTAAATCCATAATTTGAAAAATATAATGAAGACAAACCAACTAGATTTTGTAAATCAAGGAAGAGAATGATTTTTTTTATATATATAAAAAAAGTTTAATTCAACGAAATCAGGGGTGAAAGAGTATTTAATGAGAAGAAAAATTTGTTAGGAAATAGGTTAAAAAAAACGGTTTAGTCATTTTTCATTAAAAAAAATATGTTTGGTCATTTTTAAAAAATACAGTGTATTTGTGGCCATTTATAAGAATTGACCAGTTCCTTGATTCATGGAATTAGAGGTTGCAGATTTATTTTAAAAAAAAATAATCAGATACGGCTGCACAAATATAGGAGAGATGTGGAGGATGACTGAGGGGTAAAAATGGTAGTTTGTATCACACGAAAATAGGTTATAAAACCGGTTTGACCATTTTTCATTAAAAAATCCGGTTTGGCCATTTTTCAAAAGTACCCTGTAATTTTTGGCTATTTCTAAGGATTTCCCTAAATTTTAACAAAAAATATAGAAAATCTAAGATTCTTACCGATTAATTCAACAACCAAATCAATAACAGAATTTCAAATTAAACAAATAAATTTGGGAACTTAAATTTAAAACAAGAAATTTAAATGCACACGGTAAACTAGGGAGAAAATCTAGGATTCTTACGGATTAATTTAACAACCAAATCAATAACATAATTTCAAATTAAACAAATAAATCTGGTAACTTAAATTTAAAACAAGAAATTTAAGTTCAATAAATTTAAAACAAGAATTTTAAATTCAAATAAGAGAGAAAAAACAGGAGAACTCAAAATTTAACCACAGTATATTGGATTCAATAAAAAATCAAGAACAACTAATAACTTACATGTTGCAACTAGGATTAAATAAAAAATGAAGAACAACTTCATGCATCTAAAACATCAGCTCAATGCCAGTGATAACATTTGGTAGACATCATTAAGTGTTGCACCTAAAACATCATATAAAAAATAAAGTATAATTTGGAACAATTTCAAAAGCAATTCACGGATCCAATTTCAAAAAGAGAAAATAAAAAGGCTCACCAATCTCATTAATATCACTGTAATGAGAAAAATAAAAGCAATTGACCGAAAACTCTTCATATTCTCTCTTTGAAACCCTCATTTCAAAAAATCAAAAAAGAAAAGAGAAATCGTACTGCTCTTCGAAAGAAACCCTTTCAGCTTCTCGAATCTTCGTTCCTTCGGGAAAGACCTTACACAGACATTCAAACCCCTTGACAGATTTACACTATATTTACACAGACACTCGACAGGTTTACACTGTATTTACACAGACATTCGAGGGAACATTCCAGAGCTCGAAGAGGTTGTGTCGACATTCAAGGGTATGCATGTTTCGATTCTCTTCTAACTTTTTGGTTTATATAGGTATAAACTATTTTTTTCTTACAAATAGGACAATTTGACTGAAGCTAGGACCCACCATTTTAATAAGAAAATGAAGAGAGAGAATTGATGTTGTAAATTCTAAAAAAACAAAGCCAAAAAATGTATATTTTGGGAAGACAAAGAGGATTGATTATGTACCTATCATTCCTTGATTCATGGAATTGGAGGATAAGGTTGCACAAATATAGGAGAGACGTGGGGAATGACTCAAGGGTAAAAATGGAAGTTCCAATCCCACGAAAATAGGTTAGAAAACCGGTTTGGCCCTTTTTCATTAAAAAATTGACAATTTTTCAGAAATACCCTCTAATTTTTTGCCATTTCTAAGGATATCCCAAGATACTCCAAGTAGATCCTATGTCAAGTGGAATGACTATTATAAATCCAATTTTCTAAAATCGTTTTTTAATTTAACCAAATTCAACAAATATGTAAAAACCAAAGTTTTATAAACCTAGTTTCTTTTCAGTTTTTTTTTTAAAAAAAACTTAATTAGAACTTTATAAACGTTTCTAAAAAGTAAATTGAAGAATAAATTTATTAAAATTATCTTTACAAAATTAGACTGCAAACAAACTCTATTGGTTTAAGTTTTAATATTTCATCAAAAGAGTGGAGAACCACAGATTAATTTGGTTTCCCAATATAATTTCTTCTCAAAGTCCATCATCAATATGGTTTCTTAATGGTGTCGGCATAATACCACAAGCATCTTCCTCAATTGTCTCGTTTTACATATTCAAAAGTCATCGTAATAGCATAAGATATTGGTTATAACACTATTATTATAAGTAACCCATTATCCACCCAACTATTATATTTTAAATTTCTTTAAATAATTCAACCACCATTCTTTTTAATAATGCAGAACTTTGTTTTTTTTTTTTTTGAAATAATGCAGAACTTTGTTAATCTCAGCCATGGAAAACAAAAAAGCTAACTAAAATTTATGCGCCGCACGCTTAGTTAAATATTGATTAATTATTATTGTTATTATAAAGTTGATTGATTATTATTATTGATAAGTACGTGTAGTGTTGTTAGCTGGAATATTTTACGTCAAACATAATAGTTATAATGATCCAAACTTTTCCATTACGCGAGTTGTTTTTAGTCATTTAAATAAACCAATTACTCATAGATTGATGAGAAAGCCATGAACAAAGTTTCTAATGAGGTGAAAAGTACATGTAAAAGAATTTGTAACCCTCTGAAGGAGAAATTTCGGCCAATTACAAGTTGACACGTTGTTATTCAAAATTAATGACGAAATTACAAAAAATTAAAATTTGGACCAATTATAAGTTGACATGTGTCCCAAATTTCATTTGAAAATGAAGTTGGTGAATCTTAAATTGAAATGCTTCTTATCTTGAATATGACCATTTGATCAAATAATAAAAGTTTAATTTGATCAAAGTTGGGTCATAAGATATTTGGGTTATACGATATCTGGGTCAAGTTTAAACCAAACCCAAATGTAAATGATCACTAGGCCCAAAGTTAGTAAATCTCAAGGCCAAATGATTTGGCCAAAAATCAATAAGTCTAGGTCCAATGGGTTAGGTCCAAAGTCAATGAAGCCCAAACCCATGTTCATGTAGAACTCTATAAATAGGGGAGCTCTCCTTCCTTTAGAGGGTTCATAAGTTGGAAATCTCAGGGAAGAACTCAGAGCAGTTGAAGACGTCTAGAAGATATCAAAAGACTCCTTGAAGCTCTCGAACCCTTTGGGACAACTTCTATCTGAAGAACAAACTACAAAGCCCTTGAGACAACTTCAAACTTGAGAACAAACATTCCAACCCCTTAAGTGAAACACACACACAAGAGAGAGAATTAGAGGATCATGTATTTATTTATTTTTTTTTTTTTGAAGAGGATCATGTATTAGAGATTGTACCACACACATATACAAATTAAATACAAATACAGAGTTTATTCTACATGTCTCATTCATTTTAAATTACATGTGAACAAAATGGCACACCCAAGGGGACCATCTCTACCTCTCATCTATTTCTCTCATCCCAAGATCCAACTGCAGTTATGGCACCAAAGAAAGTTCCCGCCAAGGTTACAACATCGAGCAAATCTTACATGGGACTTGTCACCCGTAATCGTACTAAAGGAATTGACTTGTCACCCGATGTTGTGTTGGGTTTTATGTCCTAAAACCCGTGGTTTGTGAACTTGCAACATATTCCTTATTTACTATAAAGTTGTTATTGAGGTTATTTAGTGAAACACGTGTTATTTAACCTAAATCCAATGGACTAAGATCCTTGGCTATAGTATGAATACTCGAACTATATGCAGAGACATAAGAATGGATCAACTTCAAGTATATACCCAAAACGATCTATTGTATACGAATAAGGCTGGGTACCTTATCCTGGGGACACTATGGATGCGACCTACTTTGCATTCAAAGCAAACGATGTGACCCTGGACCGTTCATGTGGAGACATGTGAGTATGGGTGTCCTGTGCAATGAGTTTGCATAAGACCGAACCAAGAAATGAGTCACTCTCACTTTATAACATTGTTTACTGATGAGACTAACTATATCATGATGACCTAGGTAACTCGATCTCAATCCTAAGCTAACAATGAACTCCTGTTTATTCGAGATTATCCTTTGATTTGCATAGGTGGGAGTGACCCAACATCGCCGACTGAATAAGCCTACCATTTTAAGGATAAGACCGAGTAGATAGGTTGTGACATAGTCATGCAAGACGAAATTCACTCCTACCCATTTTAGGAATAGTATAAAGGTTGTTCCCTTAAGTACTGATTACAGGACTTTAACAAGGGGTCCCACCTTCTCACTGGCCCGAGAGGAACTTCGTTTTTTGGTTATATCATAAACCAATTGTTCATTAGAAGATTAGTGGGACTTAAGAAACAAAGAAGTGCTATACGGGTAAAACGAACATTTGACCTAGCTATAGTTACGAACAACCTGTGAAGGGTCGACTTACTTATCTTGGTTATATCGAGTGGACAAAAATATATCTACAGTGAGGGGAGTACAACTACAAACCTTGGAACAATATGATGGGAGAGTTCAAATTGCTTGAATTCGATTTCAGGATTAAATGTCGGTCATATTCGATGTTACCGACACGTTGTTTTAATTTCGAATTAAACTAGAATTTGAGAGTTGGACATATTTAAATATGATTCAAATATTGAGCACGTGAATAGGGATTCATGCTCGAGAAATTTCATTTCGAGAATGGTCGAGACTAGTGGCAAAATATTAATTTAATATTTGATATTAAATTTGTATAATATAATTAATTAAAATTTAATTAAATATAATTATGAATCATATTTTAAATTAAAATTAAGAATTAAGAATTAAAATTAAATTTAATTTTGAATTAAGAAATTTAAAATTAAAATTAATTTTAGGAGGTGGTCACCACCTCTATGCACTAATCCCTTGTGAAGACACCTTAATCTCTTGCTAATTTGGTGCCCAATTTGCTATCAATTTTTGGGGCATTTGAGCTGCATGATTTTCTCTATATATAGGGGAAGAATTGCTTAAGAAACTGGTCTGAAATCTTTAGTGTTATGTTGCCAATTTTGCTCCTCAAACTCAAGAACCAAGACTCTCATAAAGCTTGAAAAGCAAGCTCTTTCCTTCAAAATTTCATCACTAGAGGATCCCACAATCTGTTCCAAGGGCCTGAGAATAGCGAGGAAGATCTTGTGGTGGTTCATGATCCATTGGAGAGAATAAACAACACAACAATCGGTCCAATTTTGAGCTACAAGAGGTTGGTAGTCAATAACTTTGTTTTTTGTAATATGGACAACATGCTTTGTATGATCAAATTGATATAATTATGTGCCTAAGATCCAAAATTGCTTTTGTATGTCAAATATTAACACCTTCATGTTGGGTTTTATGTCCTAAAACTCGTAGATAGTAAATGTAAACATATTAATTTATCAATAAAGTGTTATTGAAGTTATTCAATAAAGTGTTATTGAATTTATTGTTTTAGAATTGCATTAATTAACCCTAAATCCAATAAACTAACATACAAGGTTGTTTTATGTAGCTTGAACAGTATGTGGGGACATACATGAGATCAATGTATTCAAGTAACAACCTGAAAGGTCTATAGTATAGAGATAAGGTTGGGTACCTTATCCTTGTGACACTATGGATACAACTCGCTTTGTATTCGATACAAACGCATTGATCCAAAGTGTTCATGTAATGGACATGCGAGTGGGGGTATCTTATGCAATGAGTTTGCATAAGATCGGACTACAAAATAGTGACCAGTAGAAGTAACACCGCTAACTAATTAGGTTATTATTTCATAGCATTGTTGTTGGACGATTACCGCAAGCGCACAGGTCGTCGTCACAAGTAATAGTAAAACGGAAGAATTTCGAGTATCGAATCCACAAGGAGGCGAAGCGAAAATTAAGCAAAGCAAAAATTCTACTGAACACTAAAAATACTTGGGAGAAATAATATTTAGGGACCAAAACATGCAATTAAAAAGAATTTAAAAATCAAAGCAATTAAAGAAATCAATTTGATCAATCAAGGAAAATAAAATATGGAGAAAGAGTTTTTAATGGGAAGTGGGGTCTTGAAAATCAATTATTAGCTAAACATTTATTATAATTATCCTATCTCGTTGCTCAACTAATTATAATCCCAGAATCTCCGTTAATCACATAGGTTCTCTTGTCGGTCTCCCCTAATTGTAATTAATTCATTTTAACAACCTAAGTGTCCTTAGCGCTATTAAAATTCATTAATTATTACGCTCTTATTCATTTTAGGAATCTAAGTTTAATAAACTAATCTCATTGTCACGACAGACAATTAAACTAGTTGCATAGATTATGATCTATCCTAACTTCTCTCCGTCGAGTCTCCATTAAGAATCAGATCAATACACAATTGGCCAGATTGCATACAACATTACGAACATCCATACAAATAATTAGGAAAAAGGGCAAGAGACAGGTAATTATAACAACATTTTGATTATAATTTCATTTCAAGACTCCAAATTGGGGTTTAGCTATACATAGCGAAAATATCCACAAAATTTACAATGGAAAGAATAATAAACGGGAAGGAATTGACCGTCGACGAAGACCCCTTCGCTGACGCTTGGAGTCCCCCCCAAGCACTCCTTGAACCTCCCAGAATGCTCCCAAAATTCCCCAAAGTTTTCCCACTAAAGAACTCTAAAAAATGCTAGAAAGCCTTGAGAGAGGCTCTAAAGGAGCCAAGGAAAGAAAGGAAAGAATGGAAGAAATGATAATTGATCATAAAAATTGGATCCAAGGGGCACCTTATATAGGCTTAGAAATGGGGTAGCATCGCGACGCTATTGGCACAGCATCGCGACGCTGTGACGTCATCGACTTGCCAGCCAAGAAATGGGATCAGCATCGCGACGCTGTCCCTACAGCGTCTCGATGCTAGGCTTTCCAGAACTTCCAGCTGAGGTTTTGGGCTTGAATTTGGGCCTCCCTTCATTTCTTTTGGGTCTCATCTTCATGGTCGACCTTCTTGGCTTTCCCATTGACCCAAGCATGGAAATTGGGCTTAAATGACTTCTTTTTGGGCACTTTTTCACTGAATTCCAAAATTTAGCTCCTAGAGACCAAATAAAAAAATATATTAAATATCTTTAATACAAACACAATTAAAGCACTAAAAAGCTTAATATTTTAGGACTAAAATAGCGACATTTCTGCTCGCTATCAAGCATGACCTATGTAACTCAATCTTAATCCTCAGTATGTTATGGACTCATGTCTGCTATGAATTGTCCTTTGATTTGCATGGGTGAGAGTGGCAAGATTCGTCGACTCAATAAGCCTACCATTTTGGGAACAAGACCAAGTAGGGAGTTGGGAACATAATATCACGATATGGAATTCACTCCTTCCTGCCTTTAGGGTAAGTAGATGAGTGTTCCATTAAGTGGCGTCTCTGATAAGGGTAAAAAATATACCTATTTTACCCATATATTTAGCTCATTTTTTTGTCAAAAGTTGCATGTTTAGATCAAATTTACTATTCTCGAGCTCTAAAAGTGTTAAAGTTCATGAATTAGGGAGTTGAGAGTCACATATGTCAAGTTATGCTTAAAAGTGCTTAAAAAGATCTATTTTGATATGAATTTGACTTAATTTGGTGTTGTGCAGAAAAACAGAAGAAATTTGAAAAAACCCCGAAATGCGACCGCATTTCTGGGAAGGCAAAATGAATGCAAATGCGACTGCATTTTTGGACAGACAGAGGCAGTTTCGAGTCTGTCGCGGGTCGTTTTGAATGAGATTTTCACGCACCTAACTGGTTGTTTTGACCCCGAACTGACTGGGTTACCTACCAGCACCTATTTCGTGGCTTCTCAACTACTCCCCACACTATATAAGGCCTTGATTCGAAGAGAAATCCAAGTAGAACTCAGTGGAAAGAAGAGGGTGGTGACAGATAACCCTAGTAGATGCCCATGAGTAGGGATGCACGTGGTCCTTCTTAGATGACTGAATTCTAACCTTTAGTTAGACATCAAACCTGAGTGTTTGTAGAGATTTTCACCCTATTCCCACTTGTAAAGGAGAGTATAGTGTCGAGTGAACTCTAGAAGGATTGGATAAAAGAAAAAACCATAGTTTTAGCTAGTGCACCTTATTTCCAGCAATTGTGCTTTTCATTATTTCTGTATTCTTACATTCATTATGTCAATGAAAAGTTATTCTTTTGCACTTTATTCCATCATGCGTAGCTAAATCCCATTGAAGGGTTCAATATAGTGAATCCTCTTATGGTTAACTTAGCTTGAAAGTGTTTATTTGCTTAAGTTCTATTCATTGCATGTCATTATTTATTGAATATCATTCTAAATCTTGCTGAGTTTAAATTGATCACTTAGACTTTGCATGCTATGTGAGTTTGATACCCGAAAGGGACGAACAATATCGGTTCTCATAAAGGTGATATAGGGAAATGGCTCGGAAGAGCGTATTCGGTGTTATAGGGCGAGGATGCCTAATGCACCCTATAATAACTATAGGGTTATATATTGCATGCTTGATTTATCTATGTCGGAGTCGAGTCACAAACATGTGCATAACGGTACTCGCTTAGCCTTCAACTTGAGTTATTTTATCGCATACAAAGAAATAGTTGATGATGATCCTCAAGTTGACCCACAGAATCGTGGAAGGGAGCAAAATGGTGGGAGAATCCCTCCAGCACCTCCAGTTCCACCGGTGCCACCACATGAAAATCCAATTTATATTGCTGAAGACCTTAATAGAGCAATAAGGTACTATTCCTTACTTGTTTTCTAAACTCTGAATCCAGGAATTCTAGAGCCACCAATAGAAGCCCCACAATTTGAGCTGAAACCAGTGATGTTTCAAATGCTCAATACCATGGGCCAGTTTTCCAGACATACGAGTGAAGATCCACATAAACATATTAAGCAGTTCTTGAGAATTTGTAGTTCTTTTAAAGTTACAGGAGTGCCTGAAGATACATTGAAACTAAAGCTTTTTCCTTTTTCATTGCAGAGAGATGTTGAAGCCTAGTTGGACTTATTCCCTCCAAACTCTACACATCCTAGAATGACTTGGCTGACAAGTTTCTAGAGAAGTTTTTTCCTTCTAATAAAAATGCTAGAGCTGAGATTATTTCTTTTAGACAATCTTTTAATGAACCTTTAGATGCAGCTTGGGAGAGATTCCAATCGCTGGTCAGGAAGTGTCCTCATTATGGATTGTCTGCATGTATCATCATAGAGCATTTTTACAGTGGATTGGATCAAGCTTCAAAAGCTTTAGTGAATGCATCTGCCAATGGATCATTTTTAAAGAAATCTGCAAATGAAGCACATGCCATATTGGACTCAATTGCCACAAATAACAGACACTGGGGAGAGATAGAGCCAACAATCTTAAAGAATCCAGTTAAATCAATAGAGACGAAGGCAAATTCAACTATGCAAGCCCAAATCAATGCCATCCACAAAATGATGATTGGCATGACCATGGCCAACCAAGCTAACATAGCCCCCGCCAATGCTATCACTTCTCCCTACTGTGATATTTGTAATGAGGAGCATGTTACTGATAACTATCCACTAAATCCTGCATCTGTTTTTTATGTAGGACAACAAGGAAACTAGAACCAGAATCGATGGATCCATACTCGGTTACATACAACTCAGGTTGGAGACAGCATCCAAACTTCCCTTGGGGAGGTCAAGCCAGTACGAGTAATTCCAACACAAATCAATTTGGGAAATCTCAAATATGATTTAATTCCTAGCCTACACAACTGCAGCTGCAGAAGAATTTCCGACCAATCCAAGTACAGAGTCAAGAGTCAAATCTAGAGGCTCTGATGAAATAGTACATGGCAAGAAATGATGTCGCTGTCAAGAAATCAAAAATATACCACAAGGGAAATTTCCCAACAAGACTGAAAACCCTCACCGAGAAGGTAAGGAGCAGTGCTAGACCGTCACCTTGAGAAGTGGATTGGAATACGACAGACCAGAATACCCTGTGAATGAAAAAGTAAGGAAGATCCTAGAAAAAACTCAAGAAAAGTCTCAAAAAAAGAAGTCTGAAGTTACCTCAGAAGTTTTTCAGAATAAAGAAAATAAAGAAAATACCAAGGAATCAGAAGCCTTGGAAGAAAACAGTGAAAGTTCAAGTTCAAAGAAAAAGCAGGAAAATGCGACCGCAAAACCTAAAAAGTTTATTATAGATCTAGATTACAGACCACTGGTGCGACAGAGGCTGAATTAATAGATGTGAAATGATAAAATAACTCAGCTAACCCTTAGTGCAAGTATACACTGTCGCACGTAGTAATAAAGAAAAAACCTTAGAAGTATTCCAAGGGTATTGATCCCACGAGGACTAAACTGGAAATTCAGATTTGAATAAGAAACTGCTCAAATGATTGCTTTTGAAAAAGGTAACCAAAGAAAATAAGTTGATTGATTGGATTTTTGAAAAGATAAATAAAACAAGCAAGTAGATAAAATACTAACATTAAGAAATAAACGAGGTATTCAACATGGATTCATCCCTAAGGTAATAACCATAGTCATGCAATATTTAACTTAAACCTATTATTGCATAGGGTCAAATTTAACTTCTATTTGGTCCTTGCTCCCAAGAATCGTTAGAATTGTAGGGATAAAGAACCCTAGGCAGCGGAAGACGTCAGATACCTTTTCAAATTAAAACGCCAATTGGGATACCAATATGACGGCAAACCAATTTACAACAGAAAATAAATATAACATGTTGTAATATAGTTATAAAACATGCTATAATCCGAAAAAGATAAACTAGATCTCATCTAATTTGGATCCTATTGATCCTAGATCAAGAAAAACTATACCTTTGTAGAAATTCTCGATTAATTTCGCCAAAACTCCTAAAAATTCACCCAAAACCAGCAGCAAAAAGACCTTGATTTCGCTGTAAAATCGTCATGAACACCACCACCAAAGTTGCACCGGTATTCTCATGAAGGATGCACGTTAGGGCTTGTGGGAGCACAATCTCTAAGGGTTCTGTGAAAAAGTTTCTCTGTATTCCTTTCTTTGGGAGAGAATTGCAGAGTGCTTTCTTGGAATAGAGAAGTTAAGAGAGTTCTGCGTGAAATCTCAAGGAGAGAGCAAAAAATTGAATGATGGAGACTTACCGTAAAAATGCACAACTACACCTTAAAACCCTCCCATTCACGCAAGACTAAGGAAAAGTGGAGCACACGTTCCCATCAGTTACCATAACTAATGGGAAATAATTTAATTAATAATATTAATTAAATCTTTTATTAAATTAACTATTAATTTAATTAAATGTTATTTGTATAAACCTATTTATACAAAATAAACTCCATTTATCCTATAGTTTTAATATAACTTAATTAAATCAAATTTAATTAAAATTAAAACTAAAATATTAATTAATTCACCAATGAATTAATATCATAATTAAATATCATATATTTAATTATATATTTATATCTCTCAAATTAACTATAGAATTAATATACATCATATGTGTATTAATTATAACCTATAGGTTTTTAATATGAATCAAATTCATATTTTAACCCTTAGAAATTTACCTCAACGCACTTATAGAGCTACCGATGGGACCTGATGGACCTACATATCAAAAGCTCCAACGATATGAGATTAATTAACTAAACTCATTAACCAAGTTAATCAATATTCGTTAACTGTGGTTCACTCCACTAAAGAACCACAGCTGCACTCTTCTCACTGCAGATATATTTCTGTGTCCACGGATATCGACCGTCAACAGCAAGTTAGCCCTTCACGTGTGTTCGTACCCCAGCTAGATCAAATTACCGTTTTACCCCTAGGCTACCTCTCTATCCTTAAGTACCAGTGCTTCTCTAATGAACAACCTGTTTGAGGTTCAACCAACAAACAAAATTCCCTCTCGTGCCATAAGGGAACACATCTCTACTTACCCTAATATCGGGAAGGAGTGAATTCCATCTTGTAAGACTATGTTCCCAGCTCCCCACTCGGTCTTGTCCCCAAAATGGTAGGCTTATTGAGTCGGCGAACAGGCCACTCTCACCCGTACAAATCAAAGGACAATCCTTCATGGACAGGAGTCCATAATCCACTCAGGATTAAGGTCAAGTTGCCTAGGTCATCCTAGTAAAATAGAAATTGAGCTAACTAACGGTGTTACAGTTAGTGGTTAACTATTTTGCGGTCCGATCTTTGTGCAAACTCATTGCACAGGATACCCCCACTCGCATGTCAACTACATGAACGCATTAGATCATTACGTTTCTATCAATATACAAAGCGGGTCGTGTCCATAGTGTCACCGGGATAAGGTACCCAGCCTCATCCCTATACTACAGACCCTTTAGGCTAAAACTTGAACATTGATCCTCGTATGTCCCTACATACTAGTTCAAGCCTCATTCTATTAGCCTTGGATGTTTATTTTATTGGATTAGGGTTGATAAGACAAGATGTAATACAAACATTGAATAATACATCACTTTTATTAACGTTCGGTCAAATGTACGTTTACTATCTACGAGTTTTAGGGCAGCCCAACAAGAACGCTAAGCGAGTACCGTTATGCACATTTCTATGACTCGACTCCGACATAGATAATTCACAAATGCAATCTATAACCCTATAGTCAATATAGGGTGCCTTAGGCAACTTGTCCTATACCGCCGAACAATCTCTTTCGAGCTTTTTCTCATATATCACCTTTGTGAGAACCGATATCGTCTGTCCCTTTTGAGATCAAAGTCACATAGCATGCAAAGTCTAAGTGATCAAGTTAAACTCAACAAGATTAGAGTGATAATCAATAAAGAATGACATGCATTGAACACAACTTAAGCAAATAAAACACTTTCAAGCCATTAAACCATAAGGGAATTCACCATATTGAACCCCTCAACGGAATTTAGCTACTCATGGTGAGATAAAGAGCAAATGAATTCATTTTCATTGAAATAAGAATATAAATAATACAAAATAATGAAAAGATTCAAGAGCTGGAAATAAAGGAGATAGCTAAATATTATGGGTTTTCTATTTACTCAATCCTTCTAGTGTTCGCTAAGACACTCCACTCTCTCTCTTTTACAAAGTGGGAATGGGTGAAAATCCCTACAAACCCTAAGGTTTGATGTCTAACTAAGGTTAGAATTTAATCATCTAAGAAGGACCTCGGGCATCCCTACTCATAGGCGTCAACTAGGGTTCTGTCACCACCCTCTTCTTCCAAATGAGTTCTACTTGAATTTGACTTCGAATCTCGAGCTTACATAGTGTATAAAATGGTTGAGGAGCTACGAAATAGGTGCTGGAAGGTTGCCCAGTCAGTTTCGGAGTCAAAACAGCCAGTTAGGTGCGAAGAAGACTCGTCAACAATGAACCGCAGACGACTCGGAACGACTTCAATTTTTCCAGAAATGCGGTCGCATTTCATTTTTGCCTTCCTAGAAATGCGGTCGAATTTCTGCGAAATTCCAGCTTTTCCTCTATTTTCGTGCATAGCAACAAACTAAGTCAAATTATCTTAAAATCAAGTCTTTTTAAGCACAAATGAGCAAAAATTGACAAAAGTGACTATCAACATCCTAACTTAACAACTTAAGCATATTTTGAGCTTGGGAATAGTAAATTAATCACAACATACAACATTTTGACCAAGAAATGAGCTAAATATAAGGGTAAAATAGGTAAACTTAAGCATAAATGAGCTCGGGAATAATAATTTTGAGCTCCCATCTCCCGGATCATCGCAAACCATTCCTGCGAACGTTTTCTGAACTGTTGAGTGGCGGGTTTTTGGGTTTGGCAGACGGTAGTGGTGCGCGTGGACCTCTGTGGTGTAGATGAACTCTGCATCTCCCTCGAACTGGTTGGCATTGCCGAAGAAGATGGAGTTTGAGTGTTGGGTCCGACGTTCACGACCGTCGATGAGAATCCCGTGGGTCTCATTCTTTATGTGTCGTGCATGGACGTTTAGGATCGTTCCTCTTGCCGTCGCACGCTAGCTTCAGCTTTGTGGGTGTTCAGATTACTCTGAGAACGAGTAATCTTGCTTGAGGATGATGATTTTGGAGTGCTCTTCATCTTTTTGAATACGGGTTTCAGTTTCACAATGAAAGAATATGGAGAGTTGAGGTTTTGACGTAAATGCAAAGGGTTTAGTGGTTGGTGAAGAGAAAAAGAACTAAAGTCAGCTATTTATACTTTTCCAAATAGGTCACGTTCAGGTCAAACGAAAGTCATGACTCCCCACTTATTCTTGAAAATGCGGTCGCATTCTCAAATACACTGGGGAGAAATACGGTCGCATTTCACCCAGTTTTTCTTCCTTGACTTTTTCTAACTTTTCACTTTTCTCTTCTTTGCTCTCTCCTCTTCTCCGAAACACTCATAAACAAGTTAGAAAGCTCATATGCTTGATCGTGATTTATTTTATTTTTATTATTATTTTTATTATTTTCCTAAAAAGAATTAAGGAAACGATTTGATCAATTCAACTTCCAGGTAAGTCCCCAGGGTAGAGGTGTTTCCTACGGTCCGCTTAAATACCTCAGCTTAGGCACGACTTGCCTTAGACAAAGTTCCCTCTTGATCAAAAATCATTTATTCAAAACAAACTTGCACTTTTTCTCATTTTTCTGATTTTATTTTAAACACAAGACATGGCTCAAAATAATATGGACTTTTCAAAACTCCCAGGTAAATCCCCAGGAAAAGGTGTTCTGAATGGTCATCTTAAGTACCTTTTCCTAGACAGGATTTTCCTAGACAGAGATTTTACTCTTGTCAAGATATTTTAGAGCTCTTGTCTAGATTATTATTTTATAGATCCAGATAATGTACAAAATAGATTCTTTCAACGTGTAGAAGTCATACCAAATCAATCACGGAGACATGGGCTTCCTCATCTTCGAAGCCTCTCCTCAAATATGGTTTGATCCTTTGTCTTTTCATGGGTTGACTGATTTTTTCAACTTCAATCTTTTTCCCACCTTTTTCTTCTGATTCTTCATTTCCAAGTATATCTTCCAATGTTTCTCTTTTCATTATTTCATTAAATGTGACTTGTTGATCATTGACCCTCATGGTCAATTCTCCCTTCTGCACATCTATTAAGGTTCTGCCAGTGGCTAGGAACAGTCGTCCTAAAATGATCGGCGCATCCTTGTCAGCTTCACAATCTAAAATGATGAAATCTGCAGGGAAAACAAACTTGTCAACCTTAACCAATATGTCTTCAATCTTTTCAATGGGGTGTGTAAGTGATCGGTCTACCAACTATAAGGTCACAGTTGTTGGTCGTGCTTCACCTATCCCTAACTGTTTCAAAATCGAATATGGCATTAAATTGATGCTTGCTCCTAAGTCGCACAAATCTCTGCCTACATCACTGCCTCCAATAGAGCATGGAATGGTGAAGCTTCCTGGGTCTTTAAGCTTGGGAGGGATCTCGTTCTTCACCAGTGCACTGGACCATTCCGTGAGTGCAACCGTTTCGTATTCTCCCAACCTTCTCTTTTTTGTTAGGATATCTTTCAGGAACTTCACATAGGTAGGTGTTGGGTTCCTAGAGTGAGTAAAATTATGATCTAAAAGTACCCTAGAACTCTGTGTAAGTATACACAGTCTGCAGTAAGTAATAAGTATTAACAATCCAAGGCCTGAATTAGCTTCCACTTTATCTATTTTGTGTAACTCTCTGACGGTTTCAAATAAGGTAAAATGATTGGTTTTTTTAGGAATAATGCTGAAGCAAAATAAATGACAAAACAAAGAATAAACAAATAGGCAGACAGATTAGAAACAGGTGTTGGTCAGGTTTTAGTAATTGTTTAAAAAGATGCTCTAGCAATATTATTGATCATGCAAACTCGCGCAGTACTATTAGCGGATTCCTCCCGGAACTCCAGATTTTTTGGAATGTGTTTCAACCCCAATGAAGTACGACCGATCGAGCACTAGGCAACTGGCTATCCCTAGCTCATTCACTGGCGTTCACCAATACACAATGATCGTGGTGTGATTAATCGCCACACACTCTCTAAATCATCCCTGAAACTAGAGAGATGTATTCATACCGGCTGGCCAGGCGGGCATAAAATAGAAACAAGCACAACAATTAACCAAGATGCAATAATCAATATATATTATTAGAGTTAAGCACGACAACTACATATTCCTAACCAACGCCTAAAGCTACTTAGTTCATAATAAGCATGGAAACACGAATTACAATCTGAGTAGGCATGTCCATGATTGCAAGATAATAAAAGGAAATATTAAACTCCTCAGTCAGCTAACAATGATGGTCTCCTTGATAGTTCCAACCTCCCTTTACTATTCGGCTCCCAAGGAAATGGAATGATTTTGACTTGGACGGCTACTTCCTTTTATAGAAGGATAGGAGGCTTGAATTAGGTCAACCTTGACACATGTAGGGCTCTCCCTACTCCTTCATCCTGAAAATAATTCAACAGAAGTCGGTTCATGAAGTTGGCTAACGAGCTGTGACGTGGAAGTTCTGCTCCCAGTTTTGCTGCAGCATAAAATTTGCTCCCTCAAGTCGCCCAGCAAAAGATTCTGCACAAAATGATTTCCAAAGCTTCCATTCTTCCAAATGGGTTAAAACATGTAATATCTATAAAAAACAAACCCGATTAAGCACAAAAGACACACAAACCTGAAGGGTATAAAAGTCCCCACGCAGCGGAAGCGCATCGATTGGACCTTACGCCGTATATTAATTAACATTAAAATACCGTTACGAAAACTCAAACAAACTTCAAACATACTTTAAAGTTGTTGGAAAATCAGTTTAAACATGCTGAAAAATAAATCTAAATTTATTTTCATGCTTTTCTAAAGAAAAGGGGAAGAACCGTTACAAACCTTCGTTGTAGACTTGACTGTTCTTCACCAACGATGCTCCAACAATCAAAACGCAGCAGCCCCCTTTTAAGTTTCTTCGATGGAAAATCCTTCTTGAATGACACAATAACCACAGAGGTTACACCGGTATGTCTCTAAGTCTTGGAGGCAAAAGACTTGTGGGAGTCTTTCTCTAAGAGGGAGGCTAGAGAGAATTCTAGGTCTTGTCTTGAGAGTCTAAGAGCAAGAGCAAAGTGTCATGGACCAATTAGGTCTAGTGTTCTATTTATAGAAGAGAGGCCATGAATAAAATATTCAATTAAATCAATCTTTTCCAAAATTGATTCAATCTTATTCCTTATTTAATCAATCATGATCAATCAATTCCATAATTGATTAATCTTTTCCACAAATGACTAATTACTTCCATAAGTGATTAGATCATTTCCATAAATGATTAATCACTTCCTTAAGTGATTAATTATTTCCATAATTGATTAATTCCTGGTTAATGAATTCTTTAATTAATTAACCACCAATTAAATATCACATATTTAATTTCAGGCCTTGAATTAATTAATTCGCCCAAATAGATTTTAGGACTTAAATTAATTAATTCATTATTTGAACTCTTTCAAACTTCCATAAATTTATATTTGAATTTCTTCAAATATTAATTTCTCTCATAATAATATATCAATATATATTATATTTGTTTCCCTTAGTAAATTGAACATTTTCAATTTACTTTTATTACTTAGTTGCCTCAAATTACTTTATGAGCTACCAGTGGGACCTAATGGACCTGCAGATCAGAAGCTCCAACAATGTGAGATTAATTGGTCAAACTCATTAACCACATTAATCAATATTCGTTAACTGTGTTCATTCCACTATAGACTCACATTTGCACTCTTCTCACTGCAGACATATTTTCTGTGTCCACGGATATAAACAAATATCGACTAGTTAGTCCTTCACGAGTGTCCGCAACACCAACTAGGTCAAATTACCGTTTTACCCCTATGTTACTTCTATTTCCTTAAGTACAAGTTCTCCTCTAATGAACAACCTGTTTGTGGTCCAACCATCAAACAAAAAACCCTCTCGTGCCATTGAGAGGGTAGGGCCCTTTGTTCAAGACTCGGAGTAACCATTTAAGGGAACACTCATCTGCTTCCCTAAAGTCGGGAAGGAGTGAATTCCATCTTGTACGATTATGTTCCCATCTCCCCATTCGATATTGTCCCCAAAATGGTAGGCTTATTGAGTCGGGGTATTGACCACTCTCACCCATGCAAATCAAAGGTTAATCTCTCATGAGCAGGAGTTTATAATCAACTCAGGATTAAGACTAAGTTGTCTAGGTCGTCCTAGTAAAATAGAAAACCAACTAGTTAACGGTGTTATAACCAGTGGTTACTATTTCGCGGTTCGGTCTTATGCAAACTCATTGCATAGGATACCCCCACTCACATGTCACCTACACGAACGCGTTGGATCACAACGTTTGTATCAAATACAAAGTGGGTCGTATCCATAGTGTCACCAGGATAAGGCACCCAGTCTTATCCCTATACTATAGACCCTTTAGGCTGTTTCTTGAACAATGATCCCATATGTCGCTACATATAGTTCAAGACTCATATTACAGCCTTGGATGTCTAGTTTATTGGATTAGGGTTATTTTAAGGCAAAGACAAATATAAAATAACTAATAACAATTAATGGAAAAATATATCAATATTATTTCATTAATATCCAGTCAACAGTTACATTCACTATCTACGAGTTTTAGGGCATAAAACCCAACAAAACCAATATAGAAATGAGGCCTAAATAACTACCTTTTGGGAAGTTATCACACCTCCAAACTTGAACTATTGCGCGTCCGGAGCAATACTAACCAACCTTCTCTTAAGAATTCAAAACATTATACAAAGAATAGCTTAAACAAATCAGACAATCCAACACTGTCTTTAACCTTTACCTGAGAACTCTGCAAAACACGGCTTTGCTGCAGCAAAACAATTCCTCCGGCATGGACAAATAATCACCACTTTTAACTTAATTCTAAGAACTTTACCACAACTTAGCTTTATTATCAGACATCCAAAACACATTTTTCAAGGGATTTATATTCTTATTTTTCAGACTTTAAGCAGCCCTACAGTCATAAGCTCTTAAGTATGGAATGACCCACTTTATGGTGCAGTATACCCTTGCCTCAAACTCATCACCAACTAGGCTCAGTACTCATTATAAAGCTCAAAATTCCTTAGTTATCCCATCTCTTACCCCTCAGAATGGCAACATTTTATGATGAAGCTCACCTAAGTCCTGAGAGACAGGAAAATTGTTGGATCAACATTCATCATCCAAAACTTTTGCTCCATGAATTTTCTCAGCAAAATTTTCAACAAATAGTTTTTTCAGCAAATAATTTTTCTCATTTTCCTATTTCCTAGGTCATCTTTTGACGCGAAGAAAAACTGTGGGTATCACAATCGTCCCCAGTTACTCAACAACCTAACAAATGTTTAAATGAAGGAGAGGAATGCTCGAGCAAAACAATTGGAGTAGCAAAAAGTCCCCCAAACTTGAATTATTCATTGTCCCCAATGAATTGTTATTTTTCAAATTATACCCCCAAACTTAAATTTTTCTATCTGAATTTTAAACTAAGCGTGGGACTAGACTGAGCATAAAGTGGATCATAAAAGTCAACACTACCTCCAAAATCTTCTTTGCCGCATCCACAAACCAGGCCAGAAGAAATGCTCAAGCAAAAGGTTTCTGGAGATCAGAATACCTTGATCTAACTAAGCGTAATCAGTCCAAGCTTAAAAAATTCAGAAGAAAATTAGGCAGGTCAGAGTTACTCAATGCTCATAGGACAGAAACATATGAAAATTTCATTAAACCCAAGAAAAGAATTTACATATAAAAATTCAAAGAAAATCCAAACGGTAAAAGATTATTAACTCCCAACAAAACCCTCCTATTCGGACGAGAGATTTGCTTCAACCATAAAGTTGCCGTAACAACCGTCAGAGCAAAATAAATCCTAAATAATCTTAGATACGGATTTCAAATTTAAAATAGGAAATCAAATCAGGAAATTTAAATTCAACCGCTTAAATCAAATCCTTCCGCTCTTTTTTCTATTTTATTTTCGAAGCCGAGTTAATTAGGAATATTTTTATTAAACAAAATTAAAATAACTGAAAATAAAATCTAAATCTACACTAAAATCTAATAAAATCTAATTTAAACTAATTAAAAGATAATTCAAAGATAATTTACATAAACCGGAAATAAAATCAGAATAAAATCAAATAAAATTCAAAGCGAAATAGATAAAATCTAAAATAACTTCTACGAAATACCAACGGACTGAAAAATCATGAAAAATTTAAATAAACCAAATCTAACCTAATCGAAATTAAAAACGAATCATCGAAACATAAAAACAAACACTGGGAGCTCAAAATATTGCTCTGTACAATGCTCCCGCAAACATTTTGCTTTCCCAATCATCAATCGACCTTAGGGAAGGATATTTCGACTGAAACTCCTCTCCCCAATATTGCTTCACACGCTGTCCATTCACTTTGAACACTCTCCCATCTTTTTCATCCTGCAAAGTAATTGCTCCATGGGGAAAAAACTTCAATCACAACAAACGATCCTGACCATTTAGATTTTAGTTTCCCAGGAAACAATTTTAATCTAGAATTATAAAGCAAAACCTTCTGACCTTTGACAAACTCTTTAGATTTAATTTTCTTGTCATGCCACAACTTAGTCTTTTCTTTATACATTTTCGAATTTTCATAAGAAAATTGGCGAAATTCCTCTAATTCATTAAGTTGCAGCATTCTTATTGATCCTGCACGACTCAGAACAAAATTTAACTTTTTCAAAGCCCAAAATGTTTTATGCTCAAGCTCTAATGGTAAATGGCAAGCTTTCCCATATAATAACCTATAGGGGGACATACCTAGAGGAGTCTTATAGGCCTATAAGCCCAAAGAGCCTCATCCAACCTAAAAGACCAATCCTTCCTAGATGGATGGACTACTTTCTCTAGAACAGATTTAATTTCCCTATTACTAATTTCAGTTTGACCATTTGCTTGTGGGTGATAAGGGGTAGCTATCTTATGCTTAATCCCATACTTAACTAAAAACTTAGTTAAGATATTATTAACAAAGTGTGTACCCTCATCACTCACTAGAGCTCTAAGTGTCCCAAACCGCGCAAAGATGTGCGATTGAAGAAACTTTGCTACTGTCTTGGCATCACTCTGATGGCATGCGATGGCCTCCACCCACTTGGACACATAATCAACTGCCAATAAGATAAAAACATTGCCATTAGAAGGGGGAAATGACCCCATAAAATCAATACCCCATACATCGAATAATTCAACTTCTAAAATATAAGTAAGAGACATTTCATCTCTAGGTCCTAAGTTTCCCCTCCTTTGGCAAGCATCACATTGCTTGTAAAACCAATGGCCATCCTTGAATAAGGTAGGCCAGAAGAATCCACAATGCAAAATCTTCATAGTTGTCCTCTGATCGCTGAAATGACCTCCATACGGCGAAGAGTGACATTGCTCCAGGATTTCCTTTGCTTCATCACCTGAAACACACCTGCGAATAATACCATCAGAGCATTGCTTATACATAAATGGCTCATCCCAATAGAAAAATTTTGCATCATGCTTAAACTTTTTCTTCTGCCTCCAGTCCATGTCAATAGGAGTGACTCCCTTTAACAAAAAGTTGGCAATATCAGCATACCAAG
Organism: Luffa acutangula; assembly: GCA_036850905.1. Lineage (NCBI taxonomy): Eukaryota > Viridiplantae > Streptophyta > Magnoliopsida > Cucurbitales > Cucurbitaceae > Luffa > Luffa acutangula. The sequence continues at coordinate 24,790,668 of CM072098.1, forward strand.
GGACATCCCTGACTACCTTTACCTCAACAGCAAAAAGCTGTTCATTCGGAAAAGAATCTGAAATGGCATATTGCTCCAACAAAGATGATTATGGATCAAGACGAGACAAATGATCTGCAATGACATTTTCTGATCCCTTCTTGTCCTTTATTTCCAAGTCGAACTCCTGCAATAATAAAACCCAACGAATTAGCCTCGGTTTTGGATCTTTCTTAGCCATTAGATACCTTATTGCTGCATGATCCGTGAACACCGTGACTTTGGATCCAACCAAATATGGCCGGAATTTCTCAAAAGCAAACGCCACATCCAACAACTCCTTTTCAGTAGTTGTGTAGTTGACTTGTGCCTCATTTAAAATATTGTTTGCATAATATATAGGATGGATAAATTTGCCCTGCTTTTGCCCCAGCATAGCACCTACTGCAGCATCACTCGCGTCACACATTACCTCAAATGGTAAATTCCAATTAGGTGCACAAAGAATGAGTGCTGAGATTAGAGCAACCTTTATAGTTTCAAAAGCCTTCCTACAATCTGCATTAAAGTCAAAAACATGATCAGCACACAATAAGTTACAAAGAGGTTTACTGATTTTGGAAAAATCTTTTATGAACCTCCTATAGAATCCAGCATGCCCTAAAAAACTCTGAATTCCCTTCACTGAATTCGGTGGTTCTAGTCTCTCAATAACCTCTATTTTTGCTCTATCAACTTCTAGACCATGCATAGAAATCCTATGACCTAACATTATACCCTCCTTCACCATGCAGTGACATTTCTCCCAATTAAGAACTAGATGGGTATCCTCACACCTCTTTAACACCTGACCTAAATTATCTAAACAACTCTGAAAAGACCCTCCAAACACTGAAAAATCGTCCATAAATACCTCAACAGTGGACTCAATCATATCAGAAAAAATTGCCAACATACACCGTTGAAATGTTGCTGGAGCATTGCAAAGGCCAAAAGGCATTCGCCTAAAATAAAACGTCCCATACGGGCAGGTGAAAGTGGTTTTTTCCTGATCCTCAGGAGCAATAGTAATCTGGTTATACCCAGAATAATCATCTAAGAAACAGTAGTAGGTTTGACCAGCCAATCTATCCAACATTTGATCAATAAATGGTAGAGGGAAATGGTCCTTACGGGTGGCTTTATTAAGCCTCCTGTAGTCCATGCAAACCCTCCAGCCAGTTACTGTCCTGGTTGGGATCAACTCATTGTCTCTATTGCTTACCACAGTGACACCTCATTTTTTAGGAACACATTGGACAGGGCTTACCCAATTGCTGTCTGCAATTGGATAAATGATCCCAGCATCCAACCATTTAATCACCTCCTTTTTAACAACCTCTTTCATTGCAGGGTTAAGCCTCCTTTGTTGCTCAACACTTCAAAAGGATCCCTCCTCTAGAGTGATTTTATGCATACAAAAAGATGGGCTAATTCACTTAATGTCAGCCAATGTCCAACCTATAGCCTTGTGGTATTGCTGCAACAATTTTATTAAGGCCTCTTCCTTCTCCGGCATTAAATCTGATGCAACAATAATGGGCAACATCTCTCCTTCCCCAAGATACACATACTTTAGATGATCCGGCAAGGGCTTCAAATCTAAAGTGGGTGCCTCAATCAGGGATTGCTTAATAGGAGGGGCTTTCCTTTGATCTAAATCTAAAGACTCAAAAACATCCTCACACCTAAACAATTCTTTTTCATTTTTTCTTTCTAACAAACAAACTTCCAAATCCTCTACACTAACCTCTCCATGACCTTCCAAATGCTTGTCAGCTTAATCCTGTATTGTTGTCTCAATAACTGTGCTCTCAAGAATCCTAATGAAAGAGCAATCCTCCATTTTGTCTGGATATTTCATGGCTTTAAACACATTAAATTTTACTTCCTCATTACAGACTCTCATTGTTAATTCCCCTTTCTGAACATCTATTAACACCCTACCAGTAGCCAAAAATGGACGACCTAGAATGATTGGGACATCTTTATCAGCCTCATAATCTAAAATAATAAAATCAACAGGAAATATGAATTTATCTACCTTTACTAAGACATCCTCAATTTTACCCTCTGGATATGTGATAGACCTATCAGCTAGTTGGAGTGTGACTGTGGTAGGTCTAGCTTCACCAATACCTAGCTTTCGATAGACCGAAAGAGGCATAAGGTTAATGCTTGCACCTAAGTCACAAAGTGCTCTACCTAACTCTTTTCCACCTATAGATACAAGTATAGTAAATGATCCTGGATCCTTAGCCTTGGGCGGTAGCCCATTCTTAAGAATAGCACTACAGTCCTCAGTAAGGGATACAGTTTCAAACTCACCTAACCTCTTTATTTTTAGTTAAAATATCCTTAAGAAATTTAGCATAATTAGGCATTTGCTCAATAGCTTCTACTAAAGAGATATTTATATGCAATTGCTTAAAAATTTCTAAAAACTTTTTAAATTGACCATCCTGATTCTTAGGCTTTTGCCTTTGTGGAAAAGGTAGAGGCGGTACATAAGGTGAGGGCGGCACATAAAGTGGTTCCACATCTGGAGCAGAACCAGATGCTCCAGCATCTTTATTGCTGCCTCCAGCACCCTGACTAGACTCCAACTCTTTCTCAACAACAGCATTTTTATTACTATCCTTTTCTATATCCTGAGTTTTTCTAGGCTCTTCTAGTGGCTTACCACTCCTAAGAGTTACCGCCTTTACCTCCTCCTTACCTTCCCTTCGAGGGTGTTCAGTATCCGATGGAAGTTTCCCTTGAGGCCTTGCCTTCAGCTCATTAGCTAGCTGACCCACTTGCAATTCAAGGGTTCTCATCGAAGCTTGATTACTTTGAATTGCGGCTTCTGTACGAGCCATAAATTCTTTCATCATCACCTCAAGAGAACTCCCCGAATTTTGTTGGGGCAAAGCCTGCTTATTTTGTTGGGGCAATACCTGCGCTTTAGCAAATCCCGACTAGTTCACCTTTTTTTGCGCTTGCGTACTGCTTCCTTGTCCTCCCCATGAGAAGTTGGGGTGGTTCCGCCAACCTAGATTATAAAAGTTAGAGTAAGGTTTATTCCTATGATTACCTACAAAAAACACAGAAGCTGGATTGGTGGGGCAAAACTCGTAGTTGTGATCTTCACCACAATAGACACATGCTTCTTCTGTGACTTGGCTCACCACTGCAGTAGGCTCCATAGTTGGTGGCTGCTGATGACTAATCACTGTCACATTCTTAAGAGCGTTAGCAATCATTGCAAGATCAGCCCTAATGGTGGACACACCATCAACCTCTAATACACTCTTAACCTTTTTATTTGTGCCCCTAACATCCGACCACTGACAACTATTAGTAGATATTCTTTCTAAAATTTTATAGGCTTCATTAAAAGTTTTTGCCAAAAGGGCCCCTCCAGGCGAAGCATCAACCATACCCTAGGTTACTCCATTTAACCCATCGTAAAATGTTTCCATTTGAACACACTGGGTAAACCGTGGTGGAGACACTTTTGCAAAAGCTCCTTAAACCTCTCCCAAGCCTCACTAAAAGTCTCATCTTCAAGTTGCCTAAACCCTACTATTTCACTTCTTAGTTTAGCATTTCTATTTGGTGGGAAATATTTACTCAAAAAAATTTTCAGCTAACTCATTCCATGTCCTAATTGACCCTGGAGCAAAAGAATTTAACCACGCCTTTGCTCCATCTCTAAGAGAATACGGGAACAAATTTAATCTAAGAGCATCTCTAGGCACTCCTTGAATTACAAAAGAGTCACTAACTCCTAGAAAAGACTTAAGATGTAAATGAGGATCTTCAGATGCCAAACCATGGAATTGCCCCACGGTTTGCAACATCTGAAACATTATCGGTTTCATTTCAAAATTTGCCGCTTGGATTTGGGGACGTTCAATCTCTGGATTCAGCTCATCAAACATTGGGACAGCATACGCTCGGATGGCTCTGGTCCTATCGTTCGCTACCAAGATAAGATTCTCTGCCTGATTATTTTGTTGCTCATTTTGCTCCGCCGGCGGATTTTTCTGCAGCAAGCGCTTCTAGGGGTCTGCTGGATCTTCAGGAACCTGCGGAAGACGCGACACGTTCTCCATCTGGTTTCTGCGCTGCTCTCTCCTTTTGATCCTGAATGTCCTTTCATTTTCTGGATGAAGCTCGAACCTTACCCCAGGCGGATCGCTCAAGCACCAAACTCACACCTGCAAAACAAAAGAAACAATCAAAAAGTTCTAGCACCAAACCACTAAAACACATAACAAAACAGATCAGATAAAAACTTATTCAAGTCCCCGACAACGGCGCCAAAAACTTGTTGGGTTCCTAGAGTGAGTAAAATTATGATCTAAAAGTGCCCTAGAACTCTGTGCAAGTATACACAGTCCGCAACAAGTAATAAGTATTATCAATCCAAGACCTGAATTAGCTTCCACTTTATCTATTTTGTGTAACTCTCTAACGAGTTTCGAAGAAGGTAAAATGATTGGTTTTTATAGGAATGATGTTGTAGCAAAATAAATGACAAAACAAAGAATAAACAAATAGGCAGACAGATTAGAAACAGGCGTTGGTCAGGTATTAGTAATTGTTTAAAAAGATGCCCTAGCAATATTATTGATCATGCAAACTCTCGCAATATTATTAGCGGATTCCTCCCGGAACTCCAGATTTTTTGGAATGTGTTTCAACCCCAATGAAGTACGACCGATCGAGCACTAGGCAACTGGCTATCCCTAGCTTAGTCACTGGCGTTCACCAATACACAATGATCGTAGTGTGATTAATCGCCACACACTCTCTAAATCATCCCTGAAACTAGAGAGGTATTCATACCGGCTGGCCAGGCGGGCATAAAATAGAAACAAGCACAACAATTAACCAAGATGCAATAATCAATATATATTATTAGAGTTAAGCACGACAACTACATATTCCTAACCAACGCCTAAAGCTACTTAGTTCATAATAAGCATGGAAACACGAATTACAATCTGAGTAGGCATGTCCATGTTTGCAAGATAATAAAAGGAAATATTAAACTCCTCGGTCAGCTTGCAATGATGGTCTCCTTGATAGTTCCAACCTCCCTTTACTATTCGGCTCCCAAGGAAATGGAATGATTTTGACTTGGACGGCTACTTCCTTTTATAGAAGGATAGGAGGCTTGAATTAGGTCAACCTTGACACATGTAGGGCTCTCCCTGCTCCTTCATCCCGAAAATAATTCAACAGAAGTCAGTTCATGAAGTTGGCTAACGAGCTGTGACGTGGAAGTTCTGCTCCCAGTTTTGCTGCAGCATAGAATTTGCTCCCTCAAGTCGCCCAGCAACAGATTTTGCACAAAATGATTTCCAAAGCTTCCATTCTTCCAAATGGGTTAAAACACGTAATATCTATCCAAAACCAACCATATTAAGTACAAAAGACACACAAATCAATATAGAAATGAGGCCTAAATAACTACCTTTTGGGCAGTTATCAGTAGGCATTTGTTCAAGTGCCTCCACTAATGGTATGTTGATGTGTAACTGCTTCAATACATCTAAAAATTTCTTGAATTGTACATCTTGTGAGGTATGTTTGAATCTCTTAGGGTACGGAGGAGGTGGTCTGTAATCTGGGTCTATCACAAACTTTTGGGGTTTTGCAGTCGCATTTCCCTGTCTTTTCTCCAACTTTGATTTTTCTTCTTTTTCCACAAAGGCTTCATGCTCCTTGGTCTTTTCTATTTTATCTTCTTTAATTTGTAAACTATCTATGGTAATGTTTGACTTCCTTTCACAAATCTTTTCTCGAGCTTCAATTGTGATCTCTGCTTCTTGACTTACTGGATACTTTGGTCCATCGTATTCTAATCCACTTCTTAAGGTCACTACCTTGCATTTTTCCTTTCCTTCTATGTGAGGGATCTCGGTCTTGCTAGGCAACGTCCCTTGCGGTCTATTCTTAATATCCTGAGCAATTTGTCAAAGCTGAACTTCCAAATTCCTTACTACAACACCGTTTCTCTCCATGTACTCCTTCATAAGAGTCTCTAAATTTGACTCTTGACTCTGCACTGAAACTTGTTGGAATTTTTTCTGCGGCTTTTGTTGTGTAGGCTGCTTCCCAAACTGATGAGTATTGGAATTACTTGATCCTGCTTGTCATCCCCAAGAAAATTTTGGATGTTGTCTCCATCTTGGGTTGTACGTGGCCGAATAAGGATTCCATCTATTCTGGTTCTGATTTCCTTGTGGACCTACATAAAAACAGATGTTGGATTTAGTGGACAATTATCAGCGATTTGTTCCTCACCACATATTTCACAACAGAGAGAAGAGACAGCATTGGCAGGGGCTATGTTGGCTTGATTGTTCACGATCATGCCCATCATCATGGTATGGATGACTTTGATCTGGGCTTGCATCGTAGAGTTAGCCTCTGTTTCCATTGCTTTCATCAAATTTTTCAAAATTGTTGTTGGTTCATTTTCTCCCCAATGTCGATTGTTGGTGGCTATGGTGTCTAGAATGACATGCGCCTCATTAGCAGACTTCTTCAGAAAAGATCCATTTGCAGATGTGTTTACTAGTGCCTTTGAAGCTTGATCTAATCCACTATAAAAATGCTCCAAAATAATGCAAGCAGGCAATCCATGGTGTGCACACTTCCGAACCAGCCTTTGAAATCTTTCCCAAGCTGCATCCAAAGGTTCATTGTAAGACTGTCTGAAAGCAATGATTTCTGCTCTATACTTGGCATTTTTATTGGAGGGAAAAAACTTTTCCAAAAATTTCTATGCCAAATCATTCCAAGAGGTGATGGAGTTTGGAGGAAATTAATCCAACCAAGCTTCAGCATCTCCCTGTAAAGAAAATGGAAAAAGCTTTAGTTTTAACGTATCTTTTGGCACTCCTGTGACTTTAAAACACTACAACAAATTTGGGCTTAGATGTCAGTTCTGCACCGTTATTAAACCCCTATGATCACAGATTTCAATCCGTTGTTGTTCTGGGTGTGATCTAACCCCTACGATCACGGATTACAACAATAACGGTTTAAAACCGTCATCAAACGCATCCGTGATCTTTCATGTATAATCACGGATTACAACAATCACGGTTTAAAACCGTGGTTGTTTTGGGTGTGATCTAACCCCTACGATCACAGATTACAACAATAACGGTTTAAAACCGTGGTTGTTCTGAGTGTGATCTAACCCCTACGATCACAGATTACAACAATAACGGTTTTAAACCGTCATCACACGCCTCCGTGATCTTTCATGTACAATCACGGATGACAACAATGACAGTTTAAAACCGACATCTTTGTCGACCCCTACGATCACGGATTACAACAATGACAGTTCACAACCGACATATATGACTACATTAATGACGGTTTTAAAATGACATCTTTCCTCATATACCACCTGCAACATATATTTATTGCCATATTTCCAATCCCACATCCTGAATACCTATTATTGCAATGCAAAATATTTTAATTGATCCAATAATCTACAGATATTTAAAACGAACATTGAAGAACAATATTCAATCCAACCACAACAATTGAGAAAACATCAAATATGACCTTTATTTCATTCGATCCAAAAACTCCAAACGTCACAATACAATATCCAAAACCACTAAATTGTTCCAAACTATATAGTAAACTAAGAGATTTACAAAAAGAATAAAGGAAACAACTAACTACCACTAAATTGTTGTCCATTCAAACTACCACCTATATATATGTCTTGAAAACCCTATCCATATGATCCTATATCGTCTAAAAGGAAACAACTAACTACCACAATGATGAATTCACTTCACATGAAGTTTGACACATGTGAAGCCCATTCAACTCGCACCTCGTCCAGCTGTTCTTGTGTGAAGGGATTCTTAGTATTAAACTGTACAAAAAAAGAGAAGATAGATATTACTATTATATTTAAGGAAAAGTGTGTCTAACCGTATATATAATACACAAGTCTAAGTTTATAAATATCCAAAACTTACGAGAGCAGTGATGGGCTTCTCTGGATTATGTAGAATTTCTCTCATAAACTTCATCACGTAGTACCCGCATTCAACGCAACCTTGTTGACGAGGACACTTTAAAAAAAAAAAAACTCATAACAGTATTTAAAATATATTCAAAAACTCATTTGCATAGTATTAAAAATTTACTACTTACCTTTACAGGTATCCAAGAAGTCTTTCGTTGTTGCTTCGATGTACTTTGTGCCATACAAACCCTCAATGCTCTATATATATGAAGTTAAAAAGAGATTAAACATACAAAAGAAATACTTATAAGTAATGAACAAACTATACGAGTGCATATATACTAGCTTAACAAATAAACTTACGTGTTTATAACATGTTTGATGTCATCGAAGAGACTAGGATGGAAGGAGTCCAATATATAAACGGTATTGTCACTTACATTCACAACACACAATACCCAATGATACCTATATCAAAACCAAAGAAATAAAATTCAATAATTACCAACTATCAAAACTTGTTTAAATCTAACAAACATTGATATATATATATATATATATATATATATATATATATATATATTTTTACTTTTACCCAGGATTATATGGAAGGAGTACCATTTGCCCCGGTTGTACTGAAGAAAATACGGTAGTTAAACTTTTTGCACGACTTTCCTTGGTCCCAAAGACCGGTGCAATGTCGTTTGAGTCAACGATCTTAAACCTGTCTAGTCTACCAATATCCTTAAAATGCATCCAAAGGAACCTGTAGCATGCTTATATAAGACTATATACTATTAAATAAATGTAAATGAAATTATAATATTATTAAAATAGTATACTTACGCAATATATACCAATACACAAGTATTTGATATCTCGACCATGCTACAAAATTGCATTATATCATCGGGCATGAGAAAAATTGTTTTGTCTGCTCCAAATATCCTTTCGTTGATGGGCACTCGCATCGAATCACCCTTGCCTAGCTTTTCAGCATAGCGATACAGTAATTTGATAGAGGGAGGTGTGGTTGCCGAATTAGGAAATGAGTGTTTTATCACTGTTTTATGTTTCGAGTCCTATAAAAAAAAGTTAAAACACAATATATTAGAAATGTGATATATATAGGGCATTGACACACAATTGAAATTAAATATATTGTTCGAGAGAAACATACCTTATCTTTATATAAAGCAACCAAAGCACGAGGCCAAGCAACTGCAGCACCTATAGATTGAGAGAGAAACTCTATCTCACCTTTCACTGGAATTGGAATGCGAGGGTTCTCTTGTCCGACAATGATCATGTCAACAAAAACTTTGGCATTGTATGTTTTCCTAGGAGAACTCCATTGACCATCTCACTCGCCTCACTTTCGAGTAGTGTGCCCGTTGCAACAATGTTAGATATCGAGCCTACAGCTAATTTGCATGGTTTTCCCTTCACAGAAAATAAAGAAACTGATTAGTATAATGAAAAAATAAAAGTGTTCCAACTATAACGCCCTAGGATTCATTAAGACTATTCAAGTGCTTCGAAAATTTCGGCAGCATAACGACATACATAGGACTAAACCAATTTTTTTATAACACCTGTTCAATGAGAAAACACACTTCTAAGATCGCCAAACTCAACCACACACCGCTACAACACCATAGACAACTCAACAAACCTCAAACTTCACAACATAAGCGAGACATATCTCATTAAGCACAAACTACTTCACCAAATGTTTATTAAATCTAGAACATAAACACAACTTCAAATCATAAGCATCCCAACAGAGCTAACAACTAAATGTAAGACTCTAACCTATCAGAAGAATTTAGAAGCAAAATGTAAATATATAATATAATATCAAACAAGTTTACCTTTGGCGACTCTGGCTCAGGCACGACGATTTTGTTTTTTTCTTGCTGATTCCCTTTGTCACTTTTTTGAACGACTTGAGTACTCACCGACAAAATCTCCTTGACATGTTCAGTCTTTTGAGTACTGACAGGTGAGATCTCTTTCACTTCTTCAGTCTTTTGATCACTCACACGTGAGATTTCTTTGTCTTCAATCTTCGTTAATTGAGTACTTTGAATTGACGTCGATGAATCATTCGCCAACTTCGATTTAGATCGCACAACATTGAAGTACGAATATGGCGACACAAAATCCCCTACTCCTCTGACACGGCCAACGTGTTCAGGTGTCCCGAGTGCTTCAGTCAAAATATCTTTGTCTGGGTTGCTTTGTTGTAATTCATCCTATCACAGGTAAATAAATGGTATGAAATTTAGTATTTATAATAACCACACATAATATATATTAGGGAGGTATATACTCACAATTCTACGTGCCATCTCACGTGTGGAATCATTATCATAATCCTTTGTCTTTTTGTCCAATCTCGCGGCTTTCCATAAAGTCCCACGATTGACTACCTCCCCAGCAGATGTCTGTATTCAAATATAATTTTATGAATATTTATACCATCTAAACAATACATTTCGTATTGTTATAAACACCTACCATCTCATCCGCCAACTTCGCATATCCTTTACGCGATAGATGGTGATTATATTTATTCATCGCTCTTCGCTCTTGTTGTTCATTTCTAAGTTTCTATAGACAATTAAAAAAAACATGTCATAAATGAAATATCCCATAATACAATGTTATATAAATCTATATCACATTACCTGAAATTCTTCAGATAACCTGGCTCGAACAAATGCATCCCAATCAGCCTGTGGAATGTGATTATACCTCTGTGGAGGATGAGCCAAACAAGATGGTTGGTCTTTAAATGGGATGACATACTTTCTGGTCAACGTACACTTGAATGTTCTCCACTTCGTTCCCGCTGATTGCAATAAACTGTGTTTCGAGCGGGGATCGACGACAAATGCCATCTACACTCATAATAAATATAACAAAATTAATCCAACAAACCACATATAACCAAAATAATCTACTGTAATACCCTAGATCTTGATTTTAACTATCTGAACTAAAAATTTCGACAGCATAACGACGTTCGTATAGCTAACTCAAAATTTTTTCATAACCTGTTAAGAATGAGAAACACACTTCTATATTCAAGACCACTCAACTACAAATCCCACAACAAAGCTTTCCAGATCTCGCATCAGATAAAACTTAGAAAAACAGAAAAGATCTATTATTCACAAACCAATTCTATTATTCAACTACCTCAATGCATTCAAATATTCTGTTCTTCAGATCACGTGGCACGTGTCTCCAGTGATCGTACGTGATGGGGATTTGATTTCGCACAAGAACCCCGAGATGACTTTCCAATGATGTGGCGTTCGCTCCGATAGGTTGCCCTTCGGAATTATATCTAATGACAAGTCTCTCGCCCGCATCCCTAATGCGTGTTAGATGGCGCATGGTCGTAGCACCTCTAAGAACGAATCTCCTATCAAGCTGATCTCCTTCATCACTGCTGCTTCTACCAGAGGAGTCCATGATATAATCTATACATAAAAAACAACAATCATATTCAGAAGTATGAAAGTAATATGATAATAAATAAATAAAAAGTGCGTAAAAAACAAACGAAGAATACACAATATAGTCTTAACCACATACATTTAGTGAAAATGTTAATTTTTTTCAATCCATGTACCGTCACAATCGACTCTGGTAAACAACGTTGAGTCTTCGTTCATATCATTGAGTGTGGTAATATTAGGCATTGATTTCAATAAACCATAACAATCAAGAGCAGTGTCTCCCAATTCATCATCGTTTGACTCGTCTTCGTGATCTCGTTGAGGTGGAGACAACACAACAGACCAACTAGGATTCATAGGATCATTAACATAAAACACTTGAGTTGCTTGAGTTGCCAAAATGAATGGATCTGATTTATGTCCTAATCGATTAAAATCCACTGTTGTAAATCCAAGTTCATCTATCTTGATGCCCTTGTTACGAATTGATACCCTTTCTCGTATCCAGTTTATGAAGGTACGATTGTGCTCATCTTGCAACCATTTTGGATTCCTTGACTTGGTTGGATTAATTGTTTTCAAAAACTTCTTGTGCTGCCTATTGCAATGATGTATACATATATATCACACGCATGTGTCAGTACAATCACATATCACCTGATGTTTGAAATAAAGTTAGTAAAATAATGGTGTATATACGTACTCTATAAATGGAAGCACCTCGTCTGTGTTTTCTAGTACATAAAGGTGAGCTTGATCCAACTGTTGTTTATCTGGTCTGATATAAGTAGCAGTTGATAATGGTCTGCTAGTACACGAATCATCTTCTTTTAAACTTGAGCCCAAACCAATTGGATGCATACCAGATACAAATTCAGAACAAAATTCCATGGCTTCTTCAATGATATAACATTCACCTATACATCCTTCCGGTCTGTTTTTGTTCCTAACATAACCTTTTAATACTTTCATGTATCGTTCAAAAGGTTACATCCATCTTAGGAAAACTGGCCCACACAGTTCTACTTCTCTCACTAGATACACTGTAAGGTGCACCATAATAGTGAAAAATGAGGGTGGAAAATATTTTTCTAACAGACACAGAGTAACTACTATTTCATTCTGCAACTCATGGAGCTTCGATGAATCCACCACTTTATTGCATATAGCGTTGAAAAAAAAACATAACCGAATAATGGCATACCTCACATGCTTCGGTAAGATCCCACGAATTGCCACAGGAAGCAACTGTTGCATGAGAACGTGATTGTCATGAGATTTGAGACCATAAAGCTTCAAATCTGTGAGTGACACAAGATTACGTATGTTGGACGAATATCCATCAGGCACCTTAATTTCTGCCAGTGTCTTACACAAGCTTACTTTCTCCGATCGTGATAGTGTGTAACATGCTGGAGGTATGAAAATTCGATTTCCTTTTACTTGTGGGGCCAATTCTGTCCTAATATTTAAATCAACCAAATCCTCTCGGGTTTTTAATCCATCTCTTGTTTTTCCAGGAATATCAAGTAAGGTGCCGATGATATTAGTGCAAACGTTTTTCTCGATGTGCATTACATCTAGACAATGTCTCACCTGAAGACATTTCCAATAGTCTAACTCAAAAAATATAGACTTTTTCTTCCAGTAACTACTTGAAAGTTCTTCTGACCGGTTTCGTTTTCCAGCTTGTTTACCCAAAACATTGTTGATTTTATTCATTCTTGCCAAGATTTCCTCTCCAGACAATGCATTTGGTGCTAGTTAAAACTCTTGTTGTCCATTAAACGTCTTTTTCTCCCTTCTATATGGATGATGTCGAGGTAAAAAACGTCGATGTCCAAGGTATGCCATCTTTTTTCCATGCGTTAGTCGAATGGAGGACGTTTGTTCCCCACAAATTGGACATGCATGATAACCTTTCACAGTGCAGCCACAAAGATTTCCATATGCTGGAAAATCGTTTATGGTCCACAGTAAAACAACTTTCAACAAAAAAGATTGACCTCTATATGCATCGTAACATGCAACCCCATCAGACCATAGCCTTTTCAAGTCATCAATTAATGGACCTAAGTATACGTCAATGTCATTTCCAGGTTGTTTGGGACCAGATATTAATGTAGTCAGCATCATAAACTTTCGTTTCATGCACAACCAGGGTGGGAGATTATAAATCACTATTATAACTGGCCAACAACTATATCTACTACTAAGGTCACCATGAGGATTGATTCCATCTGTTGAGATAGCTAAACGAAGATTTCTTGACTCAGAACCAAATTTTGGCCACATGTCGTCTACTAATTTCCAAGATGGTGAATCTGCTGGATGTCGCAGAAATCCATCTTTTTTCCTTCCTTCAGCATGCCAAGTTAACAATTTCGACATCTCTGCACGTCGAAACATGCGTTGGAATCGAGGGATTGGAGAAAAGTACCACATAACCTTTGCCGGAATACCTTTTTTGACTTCAGTTGAGTTCTTACGAAGCTTCCATCTAGATGTTTTACAAACTGGACATGAATTTGCATCAGATAGTCCTTTCCTAAAAAGGACACAATCGTTGACACATGCATGAATCTTCTGGTAATCCATTCCTAGAGTAGACAGGACCTTTTTTGCTTCATACACAGAAGATGGAATCTCATTCGGATTTGGTAGGAGGTCATGAACTAATGTTAGCAAGTCGGTGAAACTTTTATCACTCCATCCGTATTTGGCTTTCAAGTTATATAATTTTAGTAATGCAGATATTTTAGAAAAATTTTGACAACCTGAGTACAGAGGCTTTTGTGCATCACTCAATAGTTTGTCAAAATTGTCATCTTTATCTGTAAAATAGTCTTGTGTAGCTTCAAACAACTTAGTGGTGTTTCTTATATCATCACTTTCAGTAAAGTCCTCACCACCACAAGTAGGGTCATTTTCATCCTTATCTCTTATAGGTAATTCTTCACCATGCCAAATCCATATATTATAACTCTTATCAATGCCATGGATATACATGTGGTCTCTAACTATGTTAACATCTTGTTTGAGTGCATTTCCACAGTTTAAGCATGGACACCACATGAAATTCGACCCTTTTGCATGACGTAATCCATTCCCAATGAAGTTCTCTACACCTATGCTATATTCATCTAACAACCTATCTTTGTTCATCCATGACTTATCCATTGGAAGATATTTTATAAAAATGTTATCTACAAAAACAACAATTGAGAAATGCACACCAATCAGAAATTTGTTTGCAACGAACTTAATAATTTATCAAAAGTAACCTTCGTTGTCTAAAAAAAACGTTAAAAGTGACCTTTTAAAGCTTTGTTTTTTATTGTGCTAGTTCTTTGAGAATATGGTGTCTAGAGTGCTATTTATGTTTACATACTAAATGAACTATAATGTTTCCAAATTATAAACGAATCCAGAAACATTACTTGAGTGAAACGCCTTAATGCTCCGAAAATTTCGGCAGCATAACGACATAGTTGTAGCTACCCAAAAAATTTTACCTGAAAAACAGAAAAACTACACTCCCAAATTTACCACCACAAACTCAACAACACTTCAGAAAAATACCAGAGTTAATTTCAGAGCTCCCTGTTTCTGTGTTCATTTCTTTGTTTCGAATTCAGTTTTTCAAAACTATGATAGTTTTCTTAAATGGTTTTCACTAAACAAAAGTCATTTGAATTCTTAGCTAAATTCCATACTTGTAGATAATAAATAAACTCATGGGGAAATTTTATACTTTGTGATGGTTCATTGTCTACACAAACCTACAAGCTCTTGCTAAATCCAACACTATTTCATTCCAAAAAATAACAAAAGAGATCTCATTTAAAAACCTTTTGACCTTTCTCACATAAAAAGAGAATATTTTGTCATAATAAAAACACAAGTCAGTGTGGATTATACAAGAATCGAAGTCGAGATTAACTTCTATGAAATAAACCAAAAAAAGGCTCTAATTTTCTTCCATTTGTACACTCTAATTTGCTTGGATTTTGTGGACAACTCATGTTTGAGAATTAGCAATAGAGCTAAATACTCACAACATTTGTTCACCTCCAAAAACACACAACACAACAAAAACAAACCCACAACCCCTTGCTAAACCCAACACCATTTCATTCCCCCCAAAATAAAAACCCACCATTAAAAAAAAATAAAAATAAAAAACTCGGATTTCTCCCATCAGTAAACTCTAGTTTATTTTGTTACATTTTGTGGATCTTAGTGTGATACTCAGCAACAGCTACTCAGCAACAACTCAATTCTCCCATAATTTTTCAGTCCAAAAGCACACAATAAAGAAAATTGGACAATGTGAGATGCATGGCCATCAATAAAAGCTGGAACATGATCCTTAAGAGACCTTTTGTGCTTAACTCCTTAAAGAAATTTATAACAGTGGAGAAATCTTTCTCACTCATCTTATTCACAACCAACTTCCTCTTTTAAATACAACTTGATACAAGAAGGAAGTAACTAAACTAACTGAATAGTGAAACTAATCAGTAACTAACGAAAGGATTACAATAGAAATAATACAAATAATAAGCTAACTAATATGTGTAATAAAATTAAATTAGATGTTGTGGGTACTCAATTAAATAACTTAAAAGAATAATAGTACCTAATTCCACCGTCTATCACCGTTACAGCCGTTGAGTTTGCCGTTACCGTCGTTACAGTCGTCAAACAAAGTACAGGTCCCACCGTCGAACAATACAGGTAACAGTCACCGTCGGTTACTACAGTCGCCGTCACTGCTACAGTCGCCGTCGAACTCTTCACTGCTTCAGTCGCCGTCGGTTGCTTCACCGCTTCAATCTTCCGTCGTCGTCGTCGTCGAATAGCCAACCAGCCGCAAAAGTGTGAGTCGCCGTCGGTTGCTTCACCACTCCTATCGAGCCCTAACGTTAATGGAGATCCTAATCCTAAACGTAAAAGAAACGCAAAACGACGTCGTTTTGGGCATGCGTTTTAATGGATCAGCTTAACCCAAAACGACGTCGTGTTGATATAGCCAAACGACGTCGTACAACATATAAACGGGACGCACATTTAAACTAAATAAAACGACGCCATTTTTTACTTGTTCTATGTCGGTTTACAACCGTTATCGAAGCCCACTTTCAATGTCGGCTTTTGGCCGTCATCTAATCTCCCATTATTTACAAGCCCATAACCGACATTGAAGCCCATCACTTTAAAGACAGGCCCTAACCGACATTGAAGCCCACTGCAACACGACGTCGTTTAAGCCTCGACCATGTCGGTTTGAAACCGTGATCTAATACCACATTAGATGTCGGTTTCGGGCCGTCATCTAATCTCCTCTTTTCCGAAAACATTCCGTCAAAGTGCGAAATTTACGGCGCCTTTTTTTTTAAATTTAGTATTATGAGGGTTTACGCCCGTCATGGAAACGCCCCTTCCATGACGGTTCCAAACCGACATTGTTGATTAAATTTTCCGAAAAAGTACCGTCATTCTCCGAATTTTGCGGCGCCTTTTTTTAAAATACCATTAATGACGGTTTGTGGCCGTCATGGAAAATACGCTTTAATGTCAGTTACAAACCGTGATTGTTGGTTAATATTTTCGCGCCACTTTTTAATTGTTTACAATGACGGTTTGAAACCGACATGGTATAAGGTTTATTCGCGGCATTTTTTTCTTTGTGTTCCATGACGGTTATTAACCGTCATTGTATGATAGGCTTTAATAACGGTACTAAACCGTTATTGTAGCCCAAATTTCAGAAAATTTCACGTTTTTTTTAAAGTGGCATTGTTTTTTGTAATCCGTTATCTTTGATTCAATCCGTCATTGTTGTAAAAATGTAAACCGACATCGTAACCCAGAATTGTTGTAGTGAAAGAATTGCAAACTCTCAAAAATAGCTTAATATGTTTGTGTGGATCTTCGTTTGGAAGTTTAGAGAATTGGCCCATTGTATTGAATATCTAGAACATCACTGGTTTAAGTTCAAACTACGAAGCATCAATCGGTGGCTCCAAAATTCCTGGATTCAATGTCTGGAAAACTGGTAAAGCGTAGCCCCTTATTGCTCTATTGCGATCTTCAGCAATGTAGATTGGATTTTCTTGTTGTGGCACCGGTGGAACTGGAGGAACAGGAGGAATTCTCCCGTCATTCTGCTCCCTTCCACGATCTTGTGGATCAACTTAAGGATCGACTCCAGGAGGTTCCATTGAAAACTCTTGAATGTAAGATGCTTCCTCTAGAGATTACCGTGCGCTCAACTCTTGTTGTTCCTTTTTCTTTCGTCTTCGTTCCTTCCTTCGACGATGAAAGGTTCTTTCTATCTTTGGATCAATGTCAAGGAGTGGATACCCCTTGTTCATGAACTAACTTCAACCTACAAAAGAAAAAAAACAAATGAAAACTAAGGTCAAATTCCCTCTGAGACAAAAATGCGGTTGCAATCTGATCGCAATTTAAAAAACAAATGTGGTTTCACTTTTGGTCCCTGGCAACAGCGCCAAAAACTTGGTGCGGCAGAGTCTGAATTAATAGATGTGAGATAATAAAATAACTCAACTAACCCTTAGTGCAAGTATACACTGTCGCACGTAGTAATAAAAAAACCTTAGAAGTATTCTAAGGGTATCGATCCCACAAGGACTAAATTGGAAATTCAGATTTGAATAAGAAACTGCTCAAATGGTTGCTTTCGAAAAAGGTAACCAAAGAAAATAAGTTAATTGATTGGGTTTTTGAAAAGATAAATAAAACAAGCAAGTAGATAAAAGAATAACAATAAGAAATAAACGAGGTATTCAACATGGATTCATCCCTAAGGTAATAACCATAGTCATGTTATATTTAGGGGAATTGCAATGGGTAGCAAAAAATATCAGGATATTTGCAAATTTAACTATGATTTATTAGGTTTGCAAATATAGCAAAATTTTAAAAATCTGATTTCCGTTTTTTTTATTATTCCAATTTTACCCTTGGTATATCAATAGATATATTAGTAGTATATCTGATATATTTTATATTTACTGATATACGAAATATAAAGTATACCAAATTTGATATACTCGAATGAATACAATGATATACCTAATATACTAATGATATATATCTAATATATACTTGATTTGATAAACATAATATTTTATATACCAATGATATACTTGATATGTTACTTTCTTTACTTATATTTGTTATATTTTCTTTTCTCTTTATTGAATTATGTTGTATTATTTACATATTTTAAATGAAATGTTTGTCTTTTATAAAATAAATGTTTGTCTTCTATACATGTTATGAAAGTTGATACACCGTTGATATACCTCATTTTTTTTACTAGTCAAATAATTAATAAATATACCTGATTATGAGTAGCTAAATACATCAATGATAGACTTGTTATTTAAAAAAATCATTGATATATACACATCCAACCGAGAGGTTATATGTTTAAATCCTCTACCACACATATTGTCCCAAAATAAAGCTAATATATCTAATTCTTTATTGATGAAGTATATCAAAGATATCTAAACTAATGAAAGCTCATGTGTAAAGTATATTATATTCACGAAATATACATCTGATATACTATATATTTAGTATATCAATTGATTGATATACCAAATATCTAATACATTATATTAACGAAATATACATCTGATATACTATTTATTTACTATATATTTAGTATATTTTTAGTGGACGACGAGCTGAGGTTATTTTAGTCTTTTTGCGTAATCGTCTGGGTCGGGCCAAACGTTTTTTTGCTATATCTGCAAACCCAATAAATCAAAGACACGCTAGCAATTATTGATTTTTTTTTTGCTATTGATGCAAATGCCCCCAATATTTAACTTAAGCCTATTCAATGCATTGGTCATATTTAACTTCTATTTGGCCCTTGCTCCCAAGAACCGTTAGAAGGCTAAGCGAGTATTGTTATGCACATTTCTGTGACTCGACTTCGACATAGATAATTCACGAATGCAATCTATAACCCTATAGTCGATATAGGGTGCCTTAGGCAGCTTGCCCTATACCGTCGAACAATCTCTTTCGAGCTTTTTCTCTTATATCACCTTTATGAGAATCGATATCGTCTGTCCCTTTCGAGATCAAACTCACATAGCAAGCAAAGTCTAAGTGATCAAGTTAAACGCAGATAGATTAGAGTGATAATCAATAAAGAATGACATGCATTGAACACAACTTAAGCAAATAAAACACTTTCGAGCCATTAAACCATAAGGGAATTCACCATATTGAACCGCTCAACAGAATTTAGCTACTCATGGTGAGATAAAGAGCAAATGAATACATTTTCATTGAAATAAGAATGTAAATAATATAGAATAATGAAAATATTCAAGAGTTGGAAATAAAGGAGATAGCTAAATATTGTGAGTTTTCTATTTACTCAATCCTTCTAGAGTTCGCTAAGACACTCCACTCTCTCACTTTTACAAAGTCGGAATGGGTGAAAATCCCTATAAACCCTAAGTTTTTATGTCTTACTAAGGTTAGAATTCAATCATCTAAGAAGGACCTCGGGCATCCCTACTCATAGGCGTCAACTAGGGTTCTGTCACCACCCTCTTCTTCCAAATGAGTTCTGCTTGAATTTGACTTCGAATCTCGAGCTTATTGATAGCGAGCATAGCTAGCTATTTTTCCTTAATTAATTTAGTTAGTCTTTCATGATTTATTGGTAAAATTTTATGCATTTTCATGTTGTATTTGTAGGAAATTAATATTGGAGCCAATTGGATGTTCGGGGGGCAAAAAGAGGTTAAAGAAGGAAAAAGAGATCAAAGAAGAAGAAGTCAAATTAAAGTCAACCGTAGACCAGCGTCGAGACGCTGCTCCTTGAGCGTCTCAACGCTGCCTTTCCTTATCTGATTAGGTGCGAACAGGTCACGGCGTCGACGCTGTGTGTTTTTGCATTCCAGATTCTGCGATAAGGCGACAGCGTCGAGACGCTGACTCTCAGCGTCGAGACTCTACGACAAAAAATCAGCCTATTTATAATTTTCGATTAGGGCTGATTGGGGACTTCTTTTTGGACACTCTAGAGCCGTAAAACAGAGCAAATAGACTGATTTGAGGGCTGAAGCAAGTGGATAAAAAGGGAATTGAAGGCATTGTTCGTGGGGATCGTCTTAGGGACGTGCGGTTCCGGCCTACATAGTGTTTAATTTCCTTTATCCCTTATTTTAGTTAGTTTTTATGGCTGGTTCATACTTAGTTTATGTTGTAATAAGGATTATGTGTAGCTAAGTTGAGTTCTTAGGGATTGATGTAGTCGTTGGGCACGTTATGGATTGATTGTACGGTTTTATGTTATTGATTTCATTTATGCATATTTGTGTCCTTAATGCTTTCAATTTACCGGCCATCAATTGATTGATGTTTGTGATTGAATCTGAGAGGATTTAGCTTAGAAATCATAATGGATTTAGCTAGAAATCGAGATATTATAGTTAATTCTAGAAATCATTAAAAAGGTTATCCTTATTGCCTTGTATGCTTATTGAATTTATATAGGGATATCGGGTTCAATTGCATGTGGGAGAATCATGTATGCTCGGGAGAGATATGTGTGATTTTTGTTTACCAAGATTTATGAATCGTAGCATGTTGTTAATCCATTAATTAATCCATAATCCCAATTGGTGACATCACATCCCTAAGACTATTGTTTCCATTGGATTGTCAATTTTTGCATTGTTTTGTGTTTGCTTTACTTTCATTCTCACTTCATTTTGTTCCCTAAATAAAATTGGGCAAGACTATTTTCGGTAATTAAGATTGATTAGAAACCAATCCAGAGGACGACATTCGAATATCACATTCACTATATTATTACTTGACTCATACACTTGCGGTAAGCAATTTGCATATCACTTATATAGTGTAGAAAATGGTTGAGGAGGTGCGAAATAGGTGCTGGAAGGTTGCCCAGTCAATTTCGAGGTCAAAACAGCTAGTTAGGTGCGAAGAAGACTCGTCACCAACGACCCGCGGACGACTCAGAACGACTTTAATTTTTCCAGACCTTCCCAGAAATGCGGTCGCATTTCTGGGAAATTCCAGCTTTTCCTCTGTTTTCCTGCACAGCAACAAACTAAGTCAAATTCTCTTAAAATAAAGTCGTTTTAATCACAAATGAGTACAATTTGACAAAAATGATTCTCAACACCCTAACTTAACAACTTAAGCATATTTTGAGCTCGGGAACAGTAAATTGATCACAACATACAACATTTGACCAATAAATGAGCTAAATATAAGGGTAAAATAGGTATATTTTTTACCTTTATCAACCACCACCTCCATATCCTCAGAGATTCAAGTATGCCTCACAAGACGCACAGTTTAAAAAGTTTCTAGATATCCTCAAGCAACTCCACATCAACATCCCGTTGGTGGAAGCGCTTGAAAAGATTTCAACTTACGTGAAATTCCTAAAGGACATTCTGTCCAAGAAGAGAAGATTGGGAGAATATGAAATAGTTGCACTTACCGAATGCTCCAGTTCATTGGTTAAGAACAAGATCCCTCCCAAATTAAAAGACCCAAGAAGTTTCACCATTCCATGCTCCATTGGAGGACAGAATGTTGGCAGGACATTATGTGATCTAGGAGCGAGCATAAATCTGATGCCATACTTAGTTTTCAAGTAGCTAGGCATATGAGAAGCTAGACCAACAACTGTAACTTTGCAGTTAGTTGACGGACCACTAACACAACCCATGGGAAGATTGAGGATGTGTTAGTCAAGGTTGATAAATTTGTATTCCTAGCAGACTTCATCATATTAGATTGTGGAGTTGATAAAGATGTGCTAATTATTTTAGGTCGACCATTCTTAGCAACCGGTACGACCTTGATCGACGTTTAAAAAGGAGAATTGAATATTGTTGGGTTCCTAGAGTGAGTAAAAATATAGTATAAAATACTCTAGAATTCCTGTGCAAGTATACACAGTCTGCAGCAAGTAATATTATCAATCCAAGGTCTGAATGAGTTTCCACTTTACCTATTTTTGTGTAACTTTTAATGGTTTCAAAGATAATAAAAAGGTTGGGTTTTATAAGAATTATGCTGGAGCAAAAAAAATGACAGAACAACAAGTAAACAAATAGACAGACAGATTAAAGACAGGCGCTGGTTAGGCTTTAGTGATTTTTCTAAGATATACTCTAGCAATATTATTGATCATGAATTTGATAATATTACTTGCTAGAGTATATCTTAGAAAAATTTGATAATATTAGAGCGACCGATCAAGCACTAGGCAACTGGCTATCCCTAGCTCAGTCACTGGCATTCACCAATACACAATGATCGTAGTGTGGATAATTGCCACACACTCTCTAAATCATCCCTGAAACTAGAGAGAGCTATCCATACCGGCTGGCCAGGCGGGCATAAAATAAGAATAAGCACAACAATTAACCAAAATGCGATAGTCAATATATTACTAGAGATGAAGCACAGTAATCACATTATTCCTAACCAACACCCTAAGCTACTTAGTTCATAATAGGCATAGGAATACGAATTACAATCTGAGTATGCATGTCCATAACTACAAGTTAATAAAGAAGGTAAACTCCCTAATCAGCTTGCAGTTGATGGTGTTCTTGATGATCTTCAATCTCCCTATACTATTCGGCTTCCAAGGGAAAACATGGGATGAATTTGACTTTGACGGCTACTTCCTTTTATAGAAGGATGGGAGGCTTGAATTAGGTCAACTAGGACACGTGTAAGGCTCTCCTTGATCCTTTATCACGAAAATAACTCAACAGAAGTCGGTTCATGAAGTTGGCTAACGAGCTGTGATGTGGCAGTTTCTGTTCCCAGTTTTGCTGCAGCATAGAATTTGCTCCCTCTAGTCGCTCAGTAGCATAATCTGCACAAAATAATTTCCAATGCTTCCATTCTTCCAAATGGGTTAAATCATGTAATATCTATCCAAAACCAACCCTAATAAGCATAAAGGACACACAAATCCCTATATAATTGAGGCCTAAATAACTACCTTTTGGGCAGTTATCAACTATGAGGGTCAACGATCAACAAGTCACCTTCAATGTCATGAATGCACTGAAGTATCAAGAAGATCTTGAAGAATGTTTAGTGATAGATGAGATTGACAAACTTTCTTTATCTGCCTTGCAGGAAATATTAAAGGGAGAGATGCTGGAAGACATGTTTGAGGAGGAAGAACAAAAGGAAAAAGGTGGGAAAAAGATTGAAGGAGTAGAGGAACCAATCATAAATGGATATGCAGTAGTAAGGATAGAAACGTTGAGAGATTCCTTGGAATCAACCTAGGAAGAAATCAAGTCGTTGCAGCCATCCATGATCAACCCTTCGGATCTAGAACTCAAACCTCTACCGGAAAATCTTAAATATAGTTTCCTTGGAGAAAAAAAACACTACCAGTTATTATATAATTGCAGACATTTAAGGAATTAGCCCATCATTTTGCATGCATAGGATCAACCTTGAGGAAGGAGCCAGGAATTCCATTGAAAGTCAGCAGAGACTAAATCCCATTATGAAAGAAGTTGTCAGGAACGAGATTTTAAAATGGTTGGACGCAGGAGTCATCTATCCAATTTCAGACAGTAGTTGGGTCAGCCGAGTACAATGCGTCCCCAAGAAGGGTGGAATAACTGTAGTGGAGAACGAGAAAAACGAATTGATTCCAACAAGGACAGTCACAGGATGGCGAGTCTTCGTAGACTATCGCCACCTCAATAAAGTAACCAGGAAGGACCACTTCCCGTTACCATTTATAGATAAAATGTTTGACAGACTTGTAGGGAAAGATTATTACTACTTTTTAGACGGTTACTCAGGTTGCGGAAGATGGTGTTCTTGACGATCATCAATCTCTATACTATTCGGCTTCCAAGGGAAAACATGGAATGAGTTTGACTTGGACGGCTACTTCCTTTTATAGAAGGAGAGGAGACTTGAATTAGGTCAACTTGGACACATGTAGGGATCTCCTTGCTTCTTTATCACGAACATTACTCAACAAAAGTCGGTTCATGAAGTTGGCTAACGAGCTGTGATGTGGCAGTTTCTGTTCCCAGTTTTGCTGCAGCATAGAATTTGCTTCCTCCAGTCGCCCAGCAGCATAATCTGCACAAAATAATTTCCAATGCTTCCATTCTTCCAAATGGGTTAAAACATGTAATATCTATCCAAAACCAACCCTAATAAGCATAGAGGACACACAAATCTCTATATAATTGAGGCCTAAATAACTACCTTTTGGGCAGTTATCATACCCCCAAACTTGAACTATTGCGCGTCCCGAGCAATACTAACTCACCTCCCCTTAAGAATTTAGAAACATTAGACAAAGAATTAGCTTAATCAAACCAGACAGTCCAACACTACCTTTACCATTTACCTGAGCACTCTGCAAAACCAAACTCTGCTGCAGCAAAATGATTCCTCCGGCATGGACAAATTGTCACACCCCCTCCCGGACCACCTCTAGCTTAGCCCGAAAGACGGCGTGAAGCCAACAGACATCATCACCTCTAACGATCCCTGTTGACCCTACTGAAACTTTGAACCTGATAAACATACTAATCATGGACATAAAATATTCCATATGAACCACAACAAAACGGAAACCCCGAAAACATATCAACATACACGAGGTGTCGCCATGACATATCTCGGTTTGGAAATAACCTGGTATAGATATCATAACCAAAGACATGTACAACTAGGATTTATACAACCACGACTTCTAGGACTATATTATCCAATCCTTACAAAACATTTACAATATGAACATACTCAATTTACAACTCCACCCACGTACTGAAGCTTGATCTGGAACTTTCAGCAGACGTTGGCAGTGTATCAGGCACCGGGAGCTCGATCTCTACCTGAAAAGTGGAAAAACATTTTGAAAGAATGAGCTACGAAGCCTAGTGAGTGACTAACTTTAAAACTCTAAATCCGGAAGTCAAAAACACGTGATAAACCTTTAAACGTATAAATATGCTCAATCAAAGCGTTTAACATAAACGTGTAATGGAAAAGGTTTTCTAAAATATCTCGCAAGTTCGTCAATAAAAATCTAGCAAGGCATATCAAGTACATCAAACGTTTTAACTAACATGACCGATCTACGTTGTGTAGGGCACGCCCAGTACAACCAACGTTACTAGTCCTACGATGTAGTGGGGCCCGCCCAGCACTCCCATCGTCTTTGTCGTAGTGGGGCCCGCCCAACACTCACGACAGCATCGTTGTCACGGAGTACACTCAACGTCAACAACGGAACATAACCTGTGTGCACACGGTACCATATAGCCTCGGGCTCAATATCTCAGTCATGTAGTCAATAGAAATCTCAGAAATCACATGAAAACATTAAAACATGCCTGCTTATCGTTATCTTTCGTAAAACTCAAGCTTACTCAGCTTGCTCGTGAAAAACTTTAAATCATTAAACAATATTTGCTAACACATGCTTTACTTTAAAAGATATCGTTTCAACTACTTTTCATAAAGCCATTAGCCACGTGCTCGTATATAAACCTTATTAGAAAATACGTTAAGGTAGGAACTAGATCAAAAACGTGCTATTCCTTCGCTTCTTTGCTTGGAAGGACGGACTGGGCGCTTACTCTTTAAGTACCTGCTTTCCCAAACCAACGAGCGGCTAATTTTTATTTATATAAGCTGTTTTCTTTCACTCATATAACTATCTGATTTAGTTCATTAATCCGAATAATATCAAAATGAGGATATCTATTCAATTTATTTCACCGCTTTTCTCGAAAAAAAAGTGGGCTTCCCCGCCATGTTGATGGGCGCCCCGACCGCTGCTTGGGGTGCTGCTAACGGACCGAACCCCCACCAATAACTAAGATTCGGGAACTTCTCTTGAGTGCGTTAGACTTCGTATCCATGGAGGCTCCAAAAGGAAACCTTCTCTCTCTGGCTTTCATCTCCTTCTCTTGGACCACGCCTCCGCTCATGACTTGGTATAGAGTCCGTGGCTCAAAACTCATGTTTGAAACCGTTCACAAAAACCATGTATCATTCATAGAAAAGCATGTAAAACATATAATCATGAACAACCGTTTAAGAACATTTTCGAAATTCATTTTGTCACTCACAATCTTATCTAGTTCCCCGGTCTGTAGACTCGACCTATTTCCTCTTGGCCTGTCAAATAACCAAAACCGAGCATTAGAACCATAGATAGCTTTGTTTTTCCATGCTCATGAATTCTTGACACTTGAATTAAAAACCACATCCACATTCTACTTTTCCAGATTTTCCAGATTCTATACCCTAACTTCCAACACCCATAACGTTCTCAATACTTAACCAAAACTAATGAAATACAGATCAAATTCTTCATTTTCGAACACTCTACACCTTACCTGAAGAAATGAAAACGAGATTCTCAACCAATATGTCCAGAAACGCCCCGAAATCAGACAACACAGATTCGAGCTTCTCTGTTACCCTTTATCTTCCTCCTGAAATTAAACCTAATTCAAGTACTTTTTGGCTCACGTATTCTTCATGAAAGTTGTAGCAGATTGAATAAGCTTTCCAACCATACCAAATAGAGCTTCTGATTCGACGTGTGCACTCCAGAATACTCAAAACATCAGAGAACACCAGAGATCCTCCTGGTTTGCTCGAAAATCCTGTGCTCTTTTTTCCATTCAAAAAACCATCAACTTCCCGTTCGATTTAGGTCAAGCTTACTTCATTAAATTTGTTAGAAAATGAACTAAAGTTCAAGAAAATCAAACCTCACCTCTTGATTCCTACTGTGTAGCCAAAACCGACTAAAACATCAGAGGTTGACAGGTTGAAAACAGATTCTGCAATGGCTGGCTTTGCATGAGCTTTTCCCTATCTTCTTCAACCTCAAACCACGAAATTCTTCTTCTTCCTCCTTCTTCCCTCTCTCCTTAAAGTTCTCTGAAAGTTTCAATGGAAAAGGATGAGAAATGGGCTGAAGATAAGCTGAAAAGAAGTGAAGCGGTGGTGGGTTTCCTTGCTGTCGATTCCCACCCATTTTCTTTCTTTTCTCTTTCTTTTTTTTTTTACCTTTTCCTTTTCCTTTTTTTTTCTTTTCCTCTCATTTTCTTTATTCCTAAATTAATAACTTCCAACCAATTTAATTCAACCATGAAACCACAATAGATGACAAGAGAAAATGTTCCAAGGAAAGTCCCGGGTTTACACAAATAATCACAACTTTTCAACTTAATTCTAAGAACTCACCATAGCCTAGCTCTATTATCAGACATTTCAAAACATATTTTTAAACGGGTTTATATCATTGTTTATCAGACTTAAAGCAGCCTTACAGTCATAAGCTCTTAAGCACGGGATGACCCACTTTATGGTGCAGTATACCCTTGCCTCAAGCTTATCACCAACTAGGCTCAATACTCATTATAAAGCTCAAAAATCCTTAGTTATTATATCTCTTGCCCCTCAGAATGGCGACATTTTATGATGAAGCTCACCTAAGTTCTGGGAGACAGAAAAACTGCTGGATCATCATTCATCCCTCAAAACTTTTGCTCCGTCAATTTTTTTCAGCAAAATCTTCAACAAATAATTTTTTTTCAGCAAATAATTTTTCTCATTTCCTAGGTCATCTTTTGACACGGAAACAAACTGTGGGTATCACAATTGTCCCCGGTTACTCAATAACATAACAAATTTTAATTTGAAGGAGAGGAATGCTCGAGCAAAATAATTGGAGTAGCAAAAAGTCCCTCAAACTTGAATTATTCATTGTCCCCAATGAATCATTAAATAAGCAAGTATACCCCCAAACTTAAATTTTTCTATCTGAATTTTTAAACTAAACATGGGACTCAGACTAAGCTTAAAGTGGATCATATAAGTCAATACTACCTTCAAAATCTTCTTTGCCGCAGCAATAGTCCAGGCTAGAAGAAATGCTCAGGCAAAAGGTTTCTGTAGATCAGAATACCTTGATCTAATTAAGCGTAATCAGTCCAATCTTCAAAAATTCAGAAGAAAATAGTTAAGTTAGGCATTACTTAGTGCTCATGGAATAGAAACATTCAGAAATTTCATTAAAATGATAGAAAAACATTACAAAGTAGATATATTTTCTTTCCCGCTGCAACAAAAAAAAACTAAAAAAAAACAAGAAAAACAGTTATAACAGTGAGCAGGGTCAATATGCACGAGCAAAAAAAAATGGAGAAACAAAAGTAATGCTCGCTCCAGGTCATCCCATCAGTCAGTCTTCCTGACCCTGCTCCTCATCAACATCCTCTTCTCGTTCAACAGGCGGGGGTGGTATCCAAAGATTCAACAAATCATCGGGAAACACTGGAAAGGCCAGATATGGTCTTGAGAAATTGGTTTGCAAGGCCCCCCTGAGCGCATCATCTCTCCTTTTAGCATAAGTCCAATAGGTCTGAGCTTGCCTTTCAGCAAATTCTAACCTACTGGTCAACACTGTCAGTTGCTCTAGGATCTGATTAACGCCATACACCAGCTCTCCCTGGCGAACCTCTTGCGTACTCTGAAGCCGCGCCAGATTAGGTGTGTCAATGATTCCCTTGTCAGGCATGATCATATCTTCTGGAACCGTGGGCACTCATGCCCTGCTGCATAACATTGTAATCGTGTTTGGAAAGAACAACTTCCCCCACCTTCTTTTTCCAGCAATCAACAATCTCAGAAGAAATAATTTTTCCTACATCAATACTCATCGAGCGAAGAATGGCAAAGGCAAGCAATACCCTGTCCCGAGATACTGTGGAGTCGTGTGTTGTCGGCAGCAAGCGTAGCCTGATGAAACCCATCCAAGTGTTGGCTTCACTCTTCAAATAAGCAGCTTGAAACGTATGCTTCCGCGTCTGCGACACCCTCCATTGAGCCCCCTCAATGCCTACCTCCCGGACAGCCGCACTCAGTTGATCACTAGATGGTGCAACCACCATCTCATTAAAAACTGCATGCGGAAAATCCTGGAGATCTAACAATTCATTAATGGCCTCAGGACTCCACTGTACCGGCACTCCTCCAATGATAACCTCAAAATCATTCTTAACGTCAAGGTTGGCGTAAAATTCTCGAACAATGTTGGAATTGACAGGTTCTGGTTTCGCACAAAATTGCCTCCACCCGAGGTTCACTATTCCAGACTCCAAGAACCTGGGCAAATCACTGCCAAATCCTCGTTCGAACAAAAAGTCCCATTTCAGCACCTCCTGGTATTTTGCTCGAGCAAGATCGTTGACGAAGCGAATGAATGGTGCCCTCGGCTCCTCAATTTCTCCCGATGCTTCGGCAATTCCTTTGCCCTTGCTTTCTCTCAGTTCGCGCAAACGCTCTTCTTCTGCCTTTCTTGCCTCTTCTTCTTTTTCCTTATTCTCAGCTTCCCTTTTTTCTTCCTCAGAGTCCAACGTCGGAGGCGATGGAGTCTTCCGAATCACCCTCACGCGACCCGCCTTCCTCTTGATGCGGCGATGCTTGGGCGGTTCAGGCATAATGACTTCAACATGAGCCTCCTGCACCGGCTCCGGCGTTTTCTCTTTTTCAGGTATACCTGCGGCCTGCTCCTCAACCTCTGTTTCTTGGTTTTTCGCAGCAATCTTTTCTTGAACCGTATCTGGGTTTCGTACTTCAGTTTCTTGAATAATTCCTTCTTCCGCAGTAGTGGCAACAACGTTTGCCACCTCCTGAACTTCCTCCTGTTCTGTAGCCCTTTGCTGCCTTCTCCTTTTCTTTGCTTCCTTTTCCTCCGGCGTTCTTTTCTTTTTGGTTTTTCCTTTTTGTACTTCCGGCGTGACCGCTACCTCCTCCTCTTCACTCTCCCTCTCTTTCCTAGCTATTGTTTTGGCCATAGATAACTTAAAGGGTTTTGCAGAGAATGTAAAGGAGAAAGAAAGAATGTAGATGGCAAGATTGAAACAAGAAGACGAAGTAGAAAGAAGACTTACCAATGTCTGCAAATAAATAAGGCTCCAGCAATTTGAAATCCTAACCGAAAGGGTTTGCTCCGTATTAAATGGGTTTACCGTTCACAATTAAGTTGCAATTCAAATCCCTAACAGTAAAATTGTGGAACTCCAATCATCTATGGGAAATAACGGCATGCTGTCAACAGCTAAACCGTTGGATTGTCCCTACACGACATGTGGCAGCATCCCTACAATTCACCTGCCATAGAAATTCAAAAATCCCAACGGTAAAAATAATTACGCACACTAAAATCCTTCCAATTCGTATGAGAAATTTGCTCCAGCATTATCTTCGCTGCAACAATCTTCTGAACCTGCCAAATCTTAGATACAGAATTTAAATTTCAAAATAGGAAAATCAAATCTTTCAAATTCAAATTTAACTTAACCGATCAAATCAAACTTAATCTTTTTTTATTCTTGAAGTCGAATCAATTAGAGAAAATCTTTATTAACCAACAGAATTCAAATAACTGAAAAATAAAATCTAATAAAATCAAACTAATAAAAAGAAATAAAAAAAAAAACTAAAGATAAAATCTAATAAACCATGCAAAATCAAATCTAACCTAACCGAAATCAAATCATCGAAAAATAAAATTAATACAAACTTCTGGGAGTTCAAAATTTTGCTCTGTGAAATGCTCCAGCAAAAGTCCTGCTCTCTTAATCATCAACCAATCTTAGGAAAGGATATTTCGCCTGAAACTCCTCACCCCAATAATGCTTCACACGCTGTCCATTCACCTTAAACACTCTCCCATCTTTTTCATCTTGCAAAGTAATTGCTCCATTGGGAAAAACCTCAATCACAATAAACGGTCCTGACCATTTAGATTTCAATTTTCCAGGAAATAATTTTAATCTAGAATTATAAAGCAAAACTTTTTGACCCTTGACAAATTCTTTAGATTTTATTTTCTTGTCATGCCACAGCTTAGTCTTTTCCTTATAAATTTTTGCATTTTCGTAAGAAAATTGACGAAATTCTTCTAACTCATTAAGCTGCAACATTCTTATTGCTCCTACACGACTCAGATCAAAATTTAACTTTTTCAAAGCCCAAAATGTTTTATGCTCAAGCTCTAATGGTAAATGGCAAGCTTTCCCATATACTAACTTATAGGGAGACATACCTAGAGGAGTCTTATAAGTTGTCCTATAAGCCCAAAGAGCCTCATCCAACCTAAAGGACCAATCCTTTCGAGATGGATGGACTACTTTCTCTAAAATCGATTTAATTTCCCTATTACTGATTTCAGCTTGACCATTCGCTTGTGGGTGATAAGGGGTAGCTATCCTATGCTTAATCCCATACTTAGCTAAAAGCTTAGTTAAGATATTATTAATAAAATGTGTACCCTCATCACTCACTAGAGCCCTAGGTGTCCCAAACCGCGCAAAGATGTGCGATTGAAGAAACCTTGCAACTGTTTTGGCATCACTCTGATGGCATGCAATGGCGTCCACCCACTTGGACACGTAATCAACTGCCAATAAGATAAAAACATTGCCATTAGAAGGAGGAAATGGCCCCATAAAGTCAATACCCCATACATCGAATAATTCAACTTCTAAAATGTAAGTAAGAGGCATTTCATCTCTAGGCCCCAAATTTCCTCTCCTTTGGCAAGCATCACATTGCTTGTAGAACCAATGGGCATCCTTGAATAATGTAGGCCAGAAAAATCCGCAATGCAAAACCCTCATAGCCGTCCTCTGACCGTTGAAATGACCTCCATACGGCGAAGAGTGACATTGCTCCAGGATTTCCTTTGCTTCAGCACCTGAAACACACCTACGAATAATACCATCAGAGCATTGCTTGTACATAAATGGCTCATCCCAAAAGAAAAATTTTGCATCATGCTTAAACTTTTTCTTCTGCCTCCAATCCATGTTAATAGGGGTGACTCCCTTTACCAAAAAGTTTGCAATATCAGCATACCAAGGGACATCCCTAACTACCTTTACTTCAACAGCAAATAGTTGTTCATCTGGAAAAGAATCGGAAATGGCAGATTGCTCCAGCAAAGATGATGATGGATCAAGACGAGATAAATGATCTGCAATGACATTTTCTGAGCCTTTCTTGTCCTTTATCTCCAAGTCAAATTCCTGCAAAAGTAAAATCCAACGAATTAGTCTAGGCTTTGCATCCTTCTTAGTCATTAAATACCTTATTGCTGCATGATCCGTGAACACCGTGACTTTGGCCCCAACCAAATATGGCCGAAACTTCTCAAAAGCGAACACTACATCTAACAACTCCTTTTCAGTAGTTGTATAGTTGACTTGTGCTTCATTTAAGACCTTGCTTGCATAATATATAGGATGGATAAATTTGTCCTGCTTTTGCCCCAACATCGCACCTACCGCAGCATCACTCGCATCACACATTACCTCAAATGGAAAATTCCAATTAGGTGAGCAAAGAATGGGTGCTGAGATTAAAGCAGCCTTTAAAGTCTCAAAAGCCTTCCTACAATCTGCATTAAAGTCAAAAACATGATCAGTACACAATAAGTTACAAAGAGGTTTACTGATTTTGGAGAAATCCTTTATGAACCTCCTATAAAATCCAGCATGTCCTAAAAACCTTCGAATTCCCTTCACTGAATTCGGTGGCTCTAGTCTTTCAATAACCTCAACTTTTGCTCTATCAACTTGTAGACCATTTTTAGAAATTTTATGACCTAACACTATGCCCTCCTTCACCATGAAGTGGCATTCCTCCCAATTAAGAACTAGATGGGTATCCTCACATCTTTTTAACACCTTTCCCAAATTTTCTAAACAATTCTGAAAAGACCCTCCAAACACTGAAAAATCGTCAATAAATACCTCAACAGTGGACTCAATCATATCAGAAAAAATTGATAACATACACCGCTGAAATGTTGCTGGAGCATTGCAGAGGCCAAAAGGCATTCTCCTAAAAGCGAATGTCCCATAAGGACAGGTGAAAGTGGTTTTCTCCTGATCCTCGGGAGCAATAATAATCTGGTTATACCCAGAATAACCATCCAAGAAACAGTAATAGGCCTGACCAGCCAATCGATCCAACATCTGGTCGATAAATGGTAGAGGGAAATGGTCCTTTTGTGTAGCTTTATTAATCCTCCTGTAATCCATGCTCACCCTCCAGCCAGTTATTGTCCTAGTGGGAATAAACTCATTATCTTTATTGCTCACCACAGTAACACCTCCTTTCTTAGGTGCATGGGACAGGGCTTACCCAATTGCTATCGGAAATCGGATAAATGATCCCAACACCCAACCATTTAATAACCTCCTTGTTAACAACCTCTTTCATTGCAGGGTTAAGCCTTCTTTGTTGCTCAATACTCCTAAAGGATCCCTCCTCTAGAGTGATTTTGTGCATACAAAAAGATGGGCTAATTCCCTGAATATCAGCCAATGTCCTACCTATAGCTTTGCGGTATTGCTGCAGCAATTTTATTAAGGCCTCTTCATGCTCTGGCATTAAATCTGATGCAACAATAATGGGCAACGTCTCACTTTCCCCAAGATACACATACTTTAGATGATCCGGTAAGGGTTTCAAATCTAAAGTAGGTGCCTCAATCAGGGATGGCTTAATGGGAGGAGCTTTTCTTTGATCTAAATCTAAAGATTCAAAAACATCCTCACATCTAAACAATTCTTTTTCTTTTTTTCTATCTAAAGAACAAAATTCAAAATCTTCTACACTAACCTCTCCATGCTTTTCCAAATGCTTGTCAGCCGAATCCTGTATTGTTGTCTCAATAACTGTGCTCTCCAGAATCCTGATGAAGGAGCAATCCTCCATTTCGTCTGGATATTTCATGGCTTTAAAGACATTAAATTTTACTTCCTCATTACAGACTCTCATTGTTAACTCCCCTTTTTGAACATCTATTAATGCCCTACCAGTAGCCAAAAATGGACGACGTAGAATAATTGGGACATTTTTATCAGCCTCATAGTCTAAAATAATAAAATCAACAAGAAATATGAATTTATCAACTTTCACTAAGACATCCTCAATTTTACCCTCTGGATATGTGATAGACCTATTAGCTAATTGGAGTGTTACTGTGGTAGGTCTAGCTTGACCAATACCCAACTTCTGATAGACCGAAAGAGGCATAAGGTTAATGCTTGCGCCTAAATCACAAAGTGCTCTACCTAATTTTTTTCCACCTATAGACACGGGTATGGTAAATGACCCTGGATCCTTAGCCTTGGGGGGTAGCTCATTCTTAAGAATAACACTACACTCCTCAGTAAGAGATACAATTTCAAACTCACCTAATCTTTTCTTTTTAGTCAAAATATCCTTAAGAAATTTAGCATAATTAGGCATTTGCTCAATAACTTCTACTAAATGGATATTTATATGCAACTGCTTAAGAATCTCTAAAAACTTTTTAAATTGACCATCCTGATTCTTAGGCTTTTTCCTTTGTGGAAAAGGTAGAGGTGGTACATAAGGTGGGGGCGGCACATATGGTGGTTCTACATCTGGCACAGAACCAGATGCTTCAGCATTCTCTTTGCTGCCTCCAGCACCATGACCTGACTCCAACTCTTTCTCGACAACAATATTATTATCACTATTACTATTTAAATCCTGGGTCTTTCTAGGCTCAATTTTTTCTTCTAATGGCTTACCACTCCTAAGAGTTACTGCCTTTACCTGCTCCTTACCTTCCCTTCTAGGGTGTTCAGTATCCGATGGAAGTTTCCCTTGAGGCCTTGCCTTCAGCTCATTAGCTAGCTGACCCACTTGCAATTCCAGTGCCCTCATCGAATTTTGCTGGGGCAAAGCCTGCTTGTTTTGCTGGGGCATTACCTGCGCTTTAGCAAATCCCGGCTGGTTCATCTTCTGTTGTGCTTGTACGTTATTTCCTTGACCTCCCCATGAGAAGTTAGGGTGGTTGCGCCAGCCTGGATTATAGAAGTTAGAATAAGGGTTGTTCCTCTGATTACCTAAAAAAAACACAGAAGTTGGATTGCTGGGGCAAAACTCGTAGTTGTGGTCTTCACCACAATAGACACATGCTTCGTCCGTGACTTGGTTCTGAAGGGAATAAAAGTCCCCACGCAGCGGAAGCGCATTGATTGGACCTTACGCCGTATATTAATTAACATTAAAATACCGTTACGAAAACTCAAACAAAACTTTAAACAAACTTTAAAGCTGCTGTAAAATTGGTTTAAACATGCTAAAAAATAAATCAAAATTTATTTTCATGCTTTTCTAAAGAAAAGAGGAAGAACCGTTACAAACCTCCGTTGTAGACTTGACCGCTCTTCGCCAACGATGCTCCAACGATCAAAACGCAGCAGCCGCCTTTTGGTTTTTCTTCGCTGGAAATTTCTTCTTTGATTGACACAATCACCACAGAGGTTACACTGGTATGTCTCTGAGTCTAGGAGGCAAAAGACTTGTGGGAGTCTTTCTCTAAGAGGGAGGCTAGAGAGAATTCTAGGTCTTGTCTTTGAGAGTCTAAGAGCAAAAGCAAGAATGTCAAGTGTCATGACCAATTACGTCTAGTGTTCTATTTATAGAAGAGCGGCCATGAATAAAATATTCAATTAAATAAATCTTTTCCAAAATTGATTCAATCTTATTCCTTAATTAATCAATCATGATCAATCAATTCCATAATTGATTAATCTTTTCCACAAATGACTAATTACTTCCATAAGTGATTAGATCATTTCCATAAATGATTAATCACTTTCTTAAGTGATTAATTATTTCCATAATTGATTGATTCCCGGATAATGAATTCTTTAATTAATTAACCACCAATTAAATATCACATATTTAATTCCCGGCCTAGAATTAATTAATTTGCCCAAACATATTTTAGGCCTTAAATTAATTAATTCATTATTTGAACTCTTTCAAACTTCCATAAATTTATATTTCAACTTTTCAAATATTAATTTCTCTCATAATAATATATCAATATATATTATATTTGTTTCCTTTAATAAATTGAACATTTTCAATTTACTTTTATTACTTAGTTGCCTCAAATTACTTTACGAGCTACCAGTGGGACCTAATGGACCTGCAGATCAGAAGCTCCAACGATGTGAGATTAATTGGTCAAACTCATTAACCACATTAATCAATATTCGTTAACTGTGTGTACATTCCACTATAGACTCATAGTTGCACTCTTCTCACTGCAGACATATTTTCTGTGTCCACGGATCTAGACCAATATCGACTAGTTAGTCCTTCACGAGTGTCCGTAACACCAGTTGGGTCAAATTACCGTTTTACCCCTGGGTTACCTCTATTTCCTTAAGTACCAATTCTCCTCTAATGAACAACCTGTTTGTGGTCCAACCATCAAATAGAAAACCCTCTCGTGCCATTGAGAGGGTAGGGCCCTTTGTTCAAGACTCGGAGTAACCACTTAAGGGAACACTCATCTGCTTCCCTAAAGTCGGGAAGGAGTGAATTCCATCTTGTACGATTATGTTCCCAGCTCCCCATTCGGTCTTGTCCCCAATGTGGTAGGCTTATTGAGTTGGCGTATTGGCAACTCTCACCCATACAAATCAAAGGACAATCTCTCATGAGCAAGAGTCCATAATCAACTCAGGATTAAGACTAAGTTGTCTAGGTCATCCTAGTGAAATAGAAAACCAACTAGTTAACGGTGTTATAACCAGTGGTTATTATTTCGTGGTCCTGTCTTATGCAAACTCATTGCAGAGGATACCTCCACTCGCATGTCTCCTACACGAACGCGTTGGATCGCAGCGTTTGTATCAAATACAAAGTGGGCCGTATCCATAGTGTTACCAGGATAAGGCACCCAGTCTTATCCCTATACTATAGACCCTTTAGGCTGTTTCTTGAACAATGATCCCATATGTCGCTACATATAGTTCAAGACTCATATTAAAGCCTTGGATGTCTAGTTTATTGGATTAGGGTTATTATTAGGCAAAGACAAATATAAAATAACTAATAACAATTAATGGAAAAATATATCAATATTATTTCATTAATATCCGGTCAACAGGTTCACTATCTACGAGTTTTAGGGCATAAAACCCAACAGGTTCACCACTGCAGTAGGCTCCATAGCTGGTGGCTGATGATGACTAATCACTGTCACATTCTTAAGAGCGTTAGCAATCATAGCAAGATCAGCCCTAATGGTGGACACACCATCAACCTCTAACACACTCTTAACCTTTTTACTTGTGCCTCTAACATCCGACCACTGACAACTATTTATAGATATTCTCTCTAAAATTTCATAAGCTTCATCAAAAGTTTTTGCCAAAAGGGCCCCTCCAGCCGAAGCATCGACCATATCTTGGGTTACTCCATTTAAACCATTGTAAAATGTTTCCATTTGAATACAATGAGGTAAACCATGGTGGGGACACTTTCGCAAAAGCTCCTTAAACCTTTCCCAAGCCTCACTAAAAGTCTCATCCTCAAGTTGCCTAAACCCTACTATTTCACTCCTCAATTTAGCATTTCTATTAGGTGGGAAATATTTACTCAAAAAAATTTCAGCTAACTCATCCCACGTCCTAATTGATCCTGGAGCAAAAGAGTTCAACCATGACTTTGCTCCATCTCTAAGAGAATACAGGAATAAAGTTAATCTAAGAGCATCTCTAGGCACTCCTTGAATTATAAAAGAATCACTTACTCCTAGAAAAGACTTAAGATGTAAATGAGGGTCTTCAGATGACAAACCATGGAATTGCCCCACGATTTGCAACATCTGAAACATTACCGGTTTCATTTCAAAATTCGCCGCTTGGATTTGGGGACGTGCAATCCATGGATTCAACTCATTAAACATCGGGACATCATATGCTCGAATGGCTCTGGTCCTATCGTTCGCTATCAAGATAGGAATCTCAGCCTGATTATTTCGCTGCTCATTTTGTTCAAACAGTGGGTTTTGCTGCAGCAACGGGTTCTGCTGGGGGTTTGCTGCTACTGGACCTTCAGGATCCACCGGAAGACGCGACACGTTCTCTATCTAGTTTCTGCGCTACTCCCTCCCC
Source organism: Luffa acutangula (assembly GCA_036850905.1). Lineage (NCBI taxonomy): Eukaryota > Viridiplantae > Streptophyta > Magnoliopsida > Cucurbitales > Cucurbitaceae > Luffa > Luffa acutangula. The sequence goes on from CM072098.1 coordinate 24,829,256, forward strand.
CTGTTCCTAAATGTCCTTTCAATTTCTGGATCAATCTCAAACCGTACCCCAGGCGGATCGGTCATGCACTAGAATCACACCTTCAAAAACAAAAGAAACAATAAAAAAGTTTTAGCACCAAACCACTAAAACACATACACAAAAATAAATCAGATAAAACCTTATCCAAGTCCCCGGCAACAGCGCCAAAAACTTGTTGGGTTCCTAGAGTGAGTAAAAATATGATATAAAATACTCTAGAATTCATGTGCAAGCATACACAGTCTGCAGCAAGTAATATTATCAATCCGAGCCCTGAATTAGTTTCCACTCTACCTATTTTGTGTAATTTTCTAATGGTTTCAAAGATAGTAAAATGATTTGGTTTTATCGGAATTATGCTGAAGCAAAATAAATAACAGAACAACAAGTAAACAAATAGATAGACAGATTAAAGACAGGCGCTGGTTAGGATTTAGTGATTGTTCTAAAATATGCTCTAGCAATATTATTGATCATGCATTTCTCGCAGTATTATTAGAGGATTCCTCCCGGAACTCCGGATCTTTTGGGATATGTTTCAAACCCAATGAAGTGCGACCGATCAAACACTAGACAACTGGCTATCCCTAGCTCAGTCACTGGCGTTCACCAATACACAATGATCGTAGTGTGGATAATTGCCACACACTCTCTAAATCATCCCTGAAACTAGAGAGAGCTATCCATACCGGCTGGCCAGGCGGGCATAAAATGAGAATAAGCACAACAATTAACCAAAATGCAATAGTCAATTTATTACTAGAGATGAAGCACAATAATCACATTATTCCTAACCAACACCTTAAGCTACTTAGTTCATATTAGGCATAGGAATACGAATTACAATCTGAGTATGCATGTTCATAACCACAAGTTAATAAAGAAAATAAACTCCCTAATCAGCTTGCGGAAGATGGTGTTCTTGACGATCTTCAATCTCTATACTATTCGGCTTCCAAGGGAAAACAAGGAATGAGTTTGACTTGGACGGCTACTTCCTTTTATAGAAGGAGAGGAGACTTGAATTAGGTCAACTTGGACATGTGTAGGGATCTCCTTACTTCTTTATCACGAAAATTACTCAACAGAAGTCGGTTCATGAAGTTGGCTAACGAGTTGTGGTGTGGCAGTTTCTGTTCCCAGATTTGCTGCAGCATTGAATTTGCTTCCTCCAGTCGCCCAGCAGCATAATCTGCACAAAATAATTTCCAATGCTTCCATTCTTCCAAATGGGTTAAAACATGTAATATCTATCCAAAACCAACCCTAATAAGCATAGAGGACACACAAATCTCTATATAATTGAGGCCTAAATAACTACCTTTTGGGCAGTTATCACTAGGTCACACAGGTTTTTACAGAAGATTCATTAAAGATTTCTCTAAAATTTCAAAACCATTGTGCAGGTTACTTGAAGTAGATAGATCGTTCGAATTCGATGAAGATTGTAAGAAAGCTTTCGAGACTTTAAAGAATGCACACAACACATCGCCGGTCATCATTGAACCTGATTGGACCCAACCATTTGAGTTGATGTGCGATGCTAGCGATTTTGCAGTTGGAGCAGTGCTATGTTAGAAAAGAGGAAAAATAGTGCAACCTATTTACTTTGCAAGCAAAACGCTGAACGAGGCTCAGTTGAACTATACTGTCACGGAGAAGGAATTACTTCCTGTAGTATTTGGTTTTGACAAATTTAGATCCTACCTAGTGGGAACTAAAGTCATAGTTCATACTGACCATTCAGCACTCAAACATTTGCTTTCTAAATAGGATGCCAAGCCCCGATTAATCCATTGGATTATTCTTTTGCAGGAGTTTGACATTGAAATACAGGACAGAAGGGGAACCAAAAATCAGGTAGCAAATCACCTATCAAGACTTGGAAAGGAAGCGCAAGTGGAGAAAGGGCTGGATATTCAAGAATCATTTGTAGATGAGGAAATTCTGGCAATAAGAACAGTTGAACTTCCATGGTTTGCAGATTATGTGAATTATTTAGTCAATGGACTAAAACCACCGGAAGCAACCGCTCAACAACTTAAGAAGTTTCTGAAAGATGTCAAGGACTACTACTAGGATGAGACATACTTGTACAAGCTAGGCCCAGATCAAATACTTAGGCAGTGCGTAACAGAAGAAGAAGTACCATTCATATTGGAAGTCTGTCACTCGGCTCCATATGGAGGACACTTTGCCGAATTAAAGACTACGACCAAAGTCCTCCAATCAGGATACTTTTGGCCAAGTCTCTTCAAAGATGCACACCTCTTCACAAAGAACTGCGATCAATGTCAAAGAATCGAGAATCTGATAGCCAAGAGCGAAATGCCTCTAAATTTCATACTCAAAGTGGAAATCTTCGACGTATGGGGGATAGACTTTATGGGCCCATTCCCTCCGTCCTTTGGGAATATTTACATTTTACTTATAGTTGACTACGTATCGAAATGGGTCGAGGTCATAGCTACAGCAACAAATGATGCAAAGGTGGTGAAGAGATTTTTCATGAAAAATATTTTCATAAGAAACGGAACCCCTCATTTCATCATAAGCGATGAAGGATCTCACTTTTTAAACAAGATGATAGCCAACCTATTTTCCAAATACAATATCAGGCATAGAGTAGCCACTGCTTACCATCCTCAAACGAATGGTCAAGCAGAGCTCTCTAACAGGGAGATCAAAGCTATTTTGGAAAAGATGGTGGACCATTCCCGAAAGGATTGGTCACTACGGCTTGACAAGGCATTATGGGCACATAAGACTGTGTTGGGTTTCCAGAGTGAGTTAAAATGAGATATAAAAAAACTCTAGAACTTTGTGCAAATATACACAGTCCGCAGCAAGTAATAAGTATTTATCGAATCCGCGGGCCATGAATAATTCTCACTTTATCTATTTTGCTTAGTTTTTCAGTGGTTTCAAAGATGGTAAAAATGATTGGTTTTATAGAATGTTGAAGCAAAAGAAATGACAGAATAGAAAATAAACAAATAGGCAGACAGATTAGAAACAGGCACTGGTCAGGATTAGTAATTGTTTTAAAAGATGCTCTAGCAATATTATTGATCATGCAAAATTCTCGCAGTCTTATTAGCAGATTCCTCCCGGAACTCTGGATTTTTTAGAATGTGTTTCAACTCCAATGAAGCTCTACCGATCAAGCACTAGGCAACTGGCTATCCCTAGCTTAGTCACTGGCGTTCACCAATACACAATGATTTAGTGTGATTAACCGCCACACACTCCCTAAATCATCCCTCAAACTAGAGAGAGGTATTCATACCGACGGGCCAGGCAGGCACAAAATATAAATGAGCACAACAATTAATAAAGATGCATCAAATCAATATTTATTAATAGGAATTAAGCACCGAAATCACATGTTCCCTAACCAACGCCTAAAGCTACTTAGTTCATAAAATGCATAGAGACACACGTTATAATCTGAGTAAGCATATCCATAACTACAAGGTAATACAAGAAAAGATTAATTCCCTTGATCAACTTGCAAATGATGGTCTTCTTGTAGGTCTCCAATTTTTCTCCTCTATTCGACTCCCAAAGGTGGAAGTAAGCTTCCCAAAAGTGGAATGTTCCTCCCAAGGATGGAATGAATTTGACTTGGGCGGCTATCTCCTATTATAAAGTGATAGGAGGCTTGAATTAGGTTGACCTAGACACATGGACGGATCTCCTTGCTCCTTTATCCCGAGAATAACTTAACAGAATTCAATTCATTAAATTGGCTAAAGAGTTGTGACGTGGCAGTTTCGCTCCCAACTTTGCTGCAACACAGAATTTGCTCCCTTAAGTCGCCCACCAACATAATCTGCACAAATAATTTCCAAAGCTTCCATTCTTCCAAATGGGTTAAAACATATAATATATATCTAAAAGCAACCCTATTAAGCACAAAAGACACACAAATCTCTATAGAATTGAGGCCTAAGTAACTCCCTTTTGGATAGTTATCACACCCCTAAACTTGAACTATTGCGCGTCCCGAGCAATAATAACCAACCTTCCCTTAAGAATTCAAAACGTTAGACAAAGCATAGCTTAACCAAAACAGGTAATCCAACACTACCTTCAACCTTTACTTGAGCATTCTGCAAAACCAAGCTCTGTTGCAGCAAAATAATTCTTCCGGCATGGACAAATAATCACCACTTTTAACTCAATTCTAAGAACTTACGACAGCCTAGCTCTATTATCAGATATATTAAAACACATTTTTAAGGGGTTTATATTTTTGTTTTTCAGATTTAAAGCAGCCCTACAGTCATAAGCTCTTAAGCATGGGATGACCCACTTTATGGTGCAGTATACCCTTGCCTCAAACTCATCACCAATTAGGCTAGATACTCATTAATTGTAAAGCTAAAAAAATCCTTAGTTATTCTATCTCTTGCCCCTCAGAATGGCGACCTTTTATGATGCAACTCACCTAAGTTCTGGGAGACAAAAAACTGTTGGATTATTATTCATCCTTCAAAACTTTTGCTCCATGAATTTTCTCAGCAAAATTTCCAACAATCGATTTTTTTCAGCAATTGATTTTTCTCATTTTTTCATACTTGGTCATCTTTTGACACGAAGACAAACTGTGGGTATCACAAATGTCCTCAGTTACTCAATAACCTAGCAAATTATTCAATGAAGGAGAGGAATGCTCGAGCAAAACAATTGGAGTAGCAAAAAGTCCCTCAAACTTGAATTATTCATTGTCCCCAATGAATCATTAACAGTTTAAATTATACCCCCAAACTTAAATTTTCTATCCGAATCTTAACCCGAGCGTGGGACTAGAACTAAGCTTAATGTGGATCCAATAATTCAACACTACCTCCAAAATCTTCTTGCTGTAGCAACGACCAGGCCAGAAGAAATGCTCAAGCAAAAGGTTTTTGGAGATCAGAATACCTTGATCTAATTAAGCTTAACCAGTCCAAGCAAAGGCTTGTGAATAAATAGGGCTTCAGCAAAACAAATCGTAACCGAAAGATTTTGCCCCTCATTAAATGGAATTACCGTTCAAATCTCATTTAATCTGTAAATCAAATCCATTAACGGTAAAATCTTGAATTTCAATCGCCCATGGGAAATAATTATGTGCTGTCAAACGGCTAAACCGTTGAATTATCCCTGCGCGACATGTGGCAGCATCCATGCAATTTACCTGCCCACAGAAAATTCAAAATCATACGATATAAGTAATTAATTCACAATAAAACCCTTCCTATTCTGATGGAACATTTGCTTCAGCCATAACTTTGCAACAACAACCTTCTGAACAAAAGATTACCTGAAGAATCTTGGATACAGAATTCAAATTTAAAATAGGAAATCAAATCAGGAAATTCAAATTAACCGCTCAACTCAAATCTTATCTTTTATTTTCATTTGAAGCCGAATAAATCAGGAAAACTCTTTTATTTTTTTTGAAACAATAAATCAGGAAAACTCTTATTAAATCGAATCTAAACTGAAATTAAAATAACCGAAACTATAATCTAAATATAATCTAAACTAATCGGAATAAATAAAAACCAATTTACCAGAAATAATAAAAATATTCAAAATTACGATAAAATCTACGGAATTCAAAAATAACGAAATTTAAAATAAATCATGCAAAATTTAAACAAAACAAATCTTAAATACTTGAATTAAAATCAAATCAGTGAGAAAATAAAATCAAAACAACCACTGGGAGCTCAAAATATTGCTCTGCGAAATGCTCCCGCAAAAATCTCGCTCTCTCATTCATCAACCAACTTTAGGGAAGGATATTTCGACTGGAACTCCTCTCCCCAATAATGCTTCACACGCTGTCCATTCACCTTGAACACTCTCCCATCTTTTTCATCCTGCAAAGTAATTGCTCCATGGGGGAAAACTTCAATCACAATAAATGGCCCTGACCATTTAGATTTTAGTTTCCCAGGAAATAATTTCAATCTAGAATTGTAAAGAGAAACTCTTTGACCCTTGACAAACTCTTTAGGTTTAATTTTCTTTTCATGTCACAGCTTAGTCTTTTCTTCATATATTTTCAAATTTTCGTAAGAAAATTGGCGAAATTCCTCCAATTCATTATGTTGCAGCATTCTTATTGCTCTTGCACTACTCAGATCAAAATTTAATTTTTTCAAAGCCCAAAACGTTTTATGCTCAAGCTCTAATGGTAAATGACAAGCTTTTCCATATACTAACCTATAGGGAGACATACCTAGAGGAGTCTTATAGGTTGTCCTATAAGCCCAAAGAGCCTCATCCAACCTAAAAGACCAATCCCTTCTGGATGGATGGACTACTTTTTCTAGAATTGATTCAATTTCCCTATTACTAATTTCAGTTTGACCATTTTCTTGTGGGTGATAAGGGGTAGCTATCTTATGCTTAATCCCATACTTAGCTAACAGCTTAGCTAAGATATTATTAACAAAATGTGTACCCTCATCACTCACTAAAGCTCTAGGTGTCCCAAACCGCCCAAAGATGTACCATTGAAGAAACCTTGAAATCGTCTTGGCATGATTCTGATTGCGTGCAATGGCCTCCACCCACTTGGACACGTAATCAACTACCAATAAGATAAAAACGTTACCATTAGAAAGGGAAATGACCCCATAAAATCAATACCCCACACGTCGAATAACTCCACTTCCAAAATGTAAGTGAGAGGCATTTCATCTCTAGGCCCTAAGTTTCCTCTCCTTTGGCAAGCATCACATTGCTTGTAGAACCAATGGGGATCCTTAAATAAGGTAGGCCAGAAGAATCCACAATGCAAAATCCTCATAGCTGTCCTCTGACCGCTGAAATGGCCTCCATACGGCGAAGAGTGACATTGCTCTAGGATTTCCTTTGCTTCATCACCTGAAACACACCTACGAATAATACCATCAGAGCATTGTTTATACATAAATGGCACATCCCAATAGAAAAATTTTGCATCATGCTTAAACTTTTTCTTCTGCCTCCAATCCATATTAATAGGAGTGACTCCCTTTACCAAAAAGTTAGCAATATCAGCATACCAAGGGGCATCCGTGACTACCTTTACCTCAACAGCAAACAACTGTTCATCTGGAAAGGAATCTGAAATGGTAGATTGTTTCAGCAAAGATAATGATGGATCAAGACGAGACAAATGATCTGCAATAACATTCTATGATCCCTTCTTGTCCTTTATCTCCAAGTCGAATTCCTGCAATAATAAAACCCAACGAATTAGTCTAGGCTTTTCATCTTTCTTAGACATTAAATACTTTATTGCTGCATGATCCGTGAACACTGTGACTTTGGATCCAACCAAATATGGCTGGATTTTCTCAAAAGCAAACACAACACCTAAAACTCTTTTTCAGTAGGTGTATAGTTGACTTGTGCCTCATTTAAAACCCTACTTGCATAATATATAGGATGGATAAATTTGCCCTGCTTTTGCCCCAACATAGCACCTACTGCAGCATCACTCGCATCACACATTACCTCAAATGGTAAATTCCAATTAGGTGCACAAAGAATGGGTGTTGAGATTAAAGCAGCCTTTAAAGTTTCAAAAGCCTTCCTACAATCTGCATTAAAGTAAAAAACATGATCAGTGCCCAATAAGTTACAAAGAGGTTTACTAATTTTGGAAAAATCCTTTATGAACCTCCTATAAAATCCAACATGTCCTAAAAAACTCCGAATCCCTTTCATAGAATTTGGTGGTTCTAATCTTTCAATAACCTCAATTTTTGCTCTATCAACTTCTAGACCATTCTTAGAAATCTGAATTCTATGACCTAACACAATGCCCTCCTTCTCCATGAAGTGGCGTTTCTCCCAATTAAGAACTACATGGGTATCCTCACATCTCTATAACACTTTACCTAAATTATCCAAACAACTCTGAAAATACCCTCCAAAAACTGAAAAGTCGTCCATAAATACCTCAACAGTGGACTCAATCATATCAGAAAAAATTGCTAACATACACCGCTGAAATGTTGCTAGAGCATTGCAAAGGCCAAAAAGCATTTGCCTAAAAGCAAACGTCCCATAAGGGCAAGTGAAAGTGGTTTTTTCCTGATCCTCAGGAGCAATGGTAATTTGGTTATACCCAGAATAACCGTCTAAGAAACAGTAGTAGGCCTGACCAGCCAATCTGTCCAACATCTGGTCAATAAATGGTAGAGGGAAATGGTCCTTACGGGTAGCTTTGTTAAACTTCCTGTAATCCATGCAAACCCTCCAGCCAGTTACTGTCCTGGTTGGGATCAACTCATTGTCTTATTGCTCACCACAGCGACACCTCCTTTCTTAGGAACACATTGGACAGGACTTACCCAATTGTTGTCTGCAATTGGATATATAATCCCAACATCCAACCATTTAATCACCTCACTTTTAACAACCTCTTTCATTACAGGGTTGAGCATTCTTTGTTGCTCAATACTCCTAAAGGATCCTTCCTCTAGAGTGATCTTGTGCATACAGAAAGATGGGCTAATTCCTTGAATGTCAGCCAATGTCCAACCAATAGCTTTGCGATATTGCTGCAGCAACTTTATTAAGGCCTCTTCATGCTCCGGCATTAAATCTGATGCAACAATAATGGGCAACGTCTCACCTTCCCCAAGATACATATACTTTAGATGATCCGGCAATGGCTTCAAATCTAAAGTGGGTGCCTCAATTAGGGATGGCTTAATGGGAGGAGCTTTTCTTTGATCTAAATCTAAAGACTCAAAAACATCCTCACACCAAAACAACTCTTTTTCATTTTTCCTTTCTAAAGAACAAACTTCTAAATCTTCTACACTAACCTCTCCATGATCTTCCAAATGTTTGTTTGTTGAATCCTGTATTGTTGTCTCAACAATTGTGTTCTCCAGAATCCTAATAAAAGAGCAATCTTCCATTTCGTCTGGATACTTCATGGCCTTAAACACATTAAATTTTACTTCCTCATTATAAACTCTCATTGTTAATTCCCCTTTTTGAACATCTATCAATGTCCTACCAGTGGCAAAAAATGGACGACCAAGAATAATTGGGACATCTTTATCAGCCTCATAGTCTAAAATAATAAAATCAACAGGAAATATGAATTTATCTACCTTCACTAGGACATCCTCAATTTTACCTTCCGACTATGTCATAGACCTATCAACTAGTTGGAGTGTGACTGTGGTAGGCCTAGCTTCACCAATACCTAGCTTTCGATAGACCGAAAGAGGCATAAGGTTAATGTTGGCACCTAAATCACAAAGTGCTCTACCTAACTATTTTCCACCTATTGACACAGGTATAGTAAATGATCCTGGATCCTTAGCCTTGATTGGTAGCCCATTCTTAAGAATAGCACTACATTCCTCAGTAAGAGATACAGTTTCAAACTCACCTAACCTCTTCTTTTTGGTTAAAATATCCTTAAGAAATTTAGCATAATTAGGCATTTTCTCAATAGCTTCTACTAAAAGGATATTTATGTGCATCTGCTTAAGAATTTCTAAAAACTTTTTAAATTGACCATCCTGATTCTTAGGCCTTTGCCTTTGTGGAAAAGGTAGAGGTGGTACATAAGGTGGGGGCGGCACATAAGGTGGTTCCACATCTGGAACAGAACCAGATGCTCCAGCATCATTATTGCTACCTCCAGCACCTTCACCAGACTCCAACTCTTTCTCAACAACAACATTTTTATCACAATTCTTTTCTATATTCTGGGTTTTACAAGGCTCTTTTCTTTCCTCTAGTGGCTTACCACTCCTAAGAGTCACTGCCTTTACCTGCTCCTTACCTTCTCTTCTAGGGTGCTCAGTATCTGAAGGAAGTTTCCCTTGAGGCCTTGTCTTAAGCTCATTAGCTACCTAACCCACTTGCAATTCCAAGACTTTCATTGAAGCTTGATTACTTTGAATTGCGGCATCTATATGAGCCATATATTCTTTAATCATTGCCTCAAGAGAACTCTCTGAATTTTGCTAGGGCAAAGCCTGCTTATTTTGCTGGGGCAATACCTGCACTTTAGCAAATCCTGACTGGTTCACCTTTTGATGTGCTTGCACATTGCTTCCTCATCCTCCCCATGCGAAGTTGGGGTGGTTGCGCCAACCTGGATTATAAAGGTTAGAATAAGGGTTGTTCCTCTGATTACCTACAAAAAAAAACAAAAGCTGGATTGCTGGGGAAAAACTCGTAGTTGTGGTCTTCACCACAATAGACACATGCTTCCTCTGAAACTTGGTTCACCACTGCAGCAGGCTCCATAGCTAGCGGCTGCTGATGACTAACCACTGTCACATTTTTTAAGAGTGTTAGCTAACATTGCAATATCAACCCTAATGGTGGATACACCATCAACCTCTAACACACTCTTAACCTTTTTAGTTGTGCCTCTAACATCTGACCACTGAAAACTATTGGTTCACATTATTTCTAAAATTTCATGGGCTTCATTAAAAGTTTTTGCCAAAAGGGACCCTCCAGCCGAAGCATCAACCATACTTTGGGTTGCTCCGTTTAACCCATTGTAAAATGTTTCCATTTGGATACAATGAGGTAAACCATGGTGGGGACACTTTCGCAAAAGCTCCTTACACCTTTCCCAAGCCTCACTAAAACTTTCATCCTCAAGCTGCCTAAACCCTACTATTTCACTCCTCAATTTAGCATTCCTATTTGGTGGGAAATATTTACTAAGAAAATTTTCAGCTAACTCATTCCATGTCCTAATTGATCCTGGAGCAAAAGAATTTAACCACGCCTTTGCTCCATCTCTAAGAGAATACGGGAAAAAAGTTAATCTAAGGACATCCCTAGGCACTCCCTGAATTACAAAAGAATAACTAACTCCTAGAAAAGACTTAAGATGCAAATGAGGATCTTCATATGACAAACCATGGAACTGCCCCACGGTTTACAACATCTAGAACATTACCGGTTTCATTTCAAAATTTGTTGCCTCAATTTGAGGACGTGCAATCCCTAGATTTAACTCATCAAACATTGGAAAAGCATACGCTCGAATGGCTCTAGCTCTATCGTTCGCTACCAAGATAGGATTCTCAGCCTGATTATTTTGCTGCTTATTTTGCTCCAACGGCTGGTTTTGCTGCAGCAACTGATTCTGCTGGGGGTTCGCTGGATCTTCAGGACCCTACGGAAGACGCGACACGTTATCCATTTGATTTTTGTTTCTACGCTGCTCTCTCTTTCTTCTCCTAAATATCCTTTCGATTTCTGGATCCAGCTCGAACCTTACCCTTGGCGGATCGCTCATGCACCAAACTCACACTTGCAAAAACAAAAGAAACAATTAAAAAGTTCTAGCACCAAACCACTAAAACTCATACACAAAACAGATCAGATAAAAACTTATTCAAGTTCCCCGGCAACGGCGCCAAAAACTTGTTGGGTTTCCAGAGTGAGTAAAAATGAGAAATAAAAAGAATCTAGAACTTTGTGCAAGTATACACAGTCCGCAGCAAGTAATAAGTATTTATCGAATCCGCGGGCCATGAATAATTCTCACTTTATCTATTTTGCTTAGTTTTTCAGTGATTTCAAAGGTGGTAAAAATGATTGGTTTTATAGAATGCTGAAGCAAAAGAAATGACAGAACAGAAAATAAACAAATAGGCAGACAGATTAGAAACAGGGGCTGGTCAGGATTAGTAATTGTTTTAAAGGATGCTCTAGCAATATTATTGATCATGCAAAACTCTCGCAGTCTTATTAGCAGATTCCTCCCGAAACTCTGGATTTTTTAGAATGTGTTTCAACTCCAATGAAGCTCTACCGATCAAGCACTAGGCAACTGGCTATCCCTAGCTCAGTCACTTGCGTTCACCAATACACAATGATCTAGTGTGATTAACCGCCACACACTCCCTAAATCATCCCTGAAACTAGAGAGAGGTATTCATACTGGCTGGCCAAGCGGGCACAAAATATAAATGAGCACAACAATTAATCAAGATGCATCAAATCAATATTTATTACTAGGAATTAAGCACCGAAATCACATGTTCCCTAACCAACGCCTAAAGCTACTTAGTTCATAAAATGCATAGAGACACACGTTACAATCTGAGTAAGCATATCCATAACTACATGGTAATACAAGAAAAAATTAATTCCCTTGATCAACTTTCAAATGATGGTCTTCTTGTAGGTCTTCAATCTCTCTCCTCTATTCGGCTCCCAAAGGTGGAAGTAAACTTCCCAAAAGTTGAATGTTCCTCCCAAGGATGGAATGAATTTGACTTGGGCGGCTATCTCCTTTTATAGAGTGATAGGAGGCTTGAATTAGGTTGACCTAGACACGTGGACGGCTCTCCTTGCACCTTTATCCCGAGAGTAACTTAACAGAATTCAGTTCATTAAATTGGCTAACAAGTTGTGACGTGGCAGTTTCGCTCCCAGCTTTGCTGCAGCACAGAATTTGCTCCCTTAAGTCGCCCAGTGACATATTCTGCACAAAATAATTTCCAAAGCTTTCATTCTTCCAAATGGGTTAAAACATATAATATATATCTAAACGCAACCCTATCAAGCACAAAAGACACACAAATCCCTATAGAATTAAGGCCTAAATAACTCCCTGTTGGAGAGTTATCAGATTGCATACAAGGTGCCCTTAAGTATGTCTCCGTATCGTCTCATATTTGGAAAAGCCAACCTACCACTTGAGTTGGAACACAAAGCTTACTGGGCAGAGAAGAAGTTCAATTTCAACATGCACTACAAGAAATAAGTCTTTTTATAGCTTTTTAGGATAACATTCTTCAAAATAGGCTATGAAAGAAAAATAAATAAATAAATAAAAACTAAAAGAAAAGATCAGCCCGCGTGTATGAAGGAATACCCAAAATTTGGGAACACTTCTTCCCTCCCATTTTTCCCCCGCGTGAGAGACCAACGTTGTTTCCTCTCTGCACTGAACAAGACTAGTTTCACCTTTTTCCCTCGATTGAACGAAGAACGCCCTCGACTGTGAACGGTCGCCGCTTTCCCTTTATCTCATGTCTTTTTCCTCGACTAAACCCCCACGCCGCTCCTCTCTCTTTGTCTCTCTCATGTCCTTTCCCTCGACTAAAAACGCCTGCCGCTCCTCTCTCTGTTTGTGTCTCTTGTCGTCGCTTCCTCCCCTCACCGAACGTCACCGCTCTCCTCCTTCCAACCATCCCTGGCGAGCACAGCGGCCACGAAAGTAGAAGTCCATTTCTAGTGAGTTATTTCTCTCCCTCGGTCTCTATCTCTCGGCAGACAAGTAATATTTTTTCTTCATCGCGTTTCTTGCAGTCCAGCAACGTTTGGCTTGTTATGTTCCAACTCTTTTTAACTTAGAAATTAAATATTAATTTCAGAAGAAAGATGAACAAGTAATATACCTTTGCAAGATAGACTTCTTGACCTTTCTTGTGAGGCTGTTGTTTTTGACCTTGAGAACAACAGAGATTTATCTGACCACAAAAATAAATCCAACATTAATTCCTTTTATTATTTTTTATTAGGTTAAATTATCAAAAAAATACTTATAAACTAAGAGATCGGTTTCAATTATATTCCCGACTTTCAAAATTTTTATTTTAGCCCTGGAAGTATGGATTTTGTTTCTAAACAATCTTTGAAAGACATTTTTTCCTTAAATCCTTCCTAGACATCGTTTTTAGTCAATAAATTTAATAAGAGATGTCTCCAAGAATTCGTTTTGAAACAAACTTCAAACTTCGAGAACTAGAATGAAATCAACCCCATAGTTCATGAGTATTTTTGATAATTTAACCTTTCAATGTTTTGGTTTTTTACTAAATTATAAATTTGTCCCTAAACTAAGAGGATTATCTTCCTAGGTCTTAAATCTCTATACTTTTTTTTAAAAAGCTTAATCTTTAAACTTCTATTAGACATTTGTTTTTTAAAAAAAGTTTATAGAACCAAGTAAAGTAACATTAAAATTTAAGAGTAAACCTGAACATATACTCTTTTTTTTAACTAAAAAAACAAAACATTGAAATTTGAACATAAAATTTTAATTTCTAAGATAGATATCAATTGCAAGAAAATTAGCTTCAGTTGAGACTATTCTGCAGGCTATAGTTGTGGTAGTCATAACATAAAATTAGATTGAAGGTAGAAAGTATTGAAGTTCATTTATTCATTTTAACGTGTTTAGTTAACTTGTGTGCTATGACTATCCTGCAATTATGGTAGTCATAGCTTAATATTAGATTGAAGGTAGAAAGTATTGAAGTTCATTTATTCGTTTTAATGTGTTTAGTTAACTTGAGTGCTAAGACTATCCTCCAGTTATGGTAGCATAGCTTAATATTATATTGAAGGTACAAAGTATTGAAGTTCATTTATTCATTTTAACGTGTTTAATTAACTTGAGTGCTATGACTATCCTGCAGTTATGGTAGTCATAGCTTAACTAAAACATAGAAGAGGCAAAATAAATCGTAAAAGGACCAAATTTCTAACCTAATGGCGGACTAAACCGAGGCTACGTATTTATAGAAAACTCGTCGGCGTCAAGACACCAGGGGCAGCGTCTCGACGCTACGAACTTTACACTCTGGATGATTTTCACGTCGACATCTCGACGCCAGGGGCAGCCTCTTGACGTCGTCCCAGATCCTTGCCTTACTGTTTTATTTCTCGGTCTCGTCTCGTTTCTTCTCGGTACGGGGCTTCAATCTTCGTCTTCTGGTGTCATTCTTCAGGCCCGCTTTAACACAATTGGGTCTTTTCACCTCCTCCCCCTCCAAGACACCGAGATGGCTCCAAAACTCCATAATTGGCCCGAATTAACACCAAATTAGCGGGATCGGCTCCTGGCATTGTCTATGCTCAAAGTTCCTGTAAATAAGACAAGTAAAGCATAAAATAACTCTAATAAGCTTAGATTAGAGGTGATAAAATAGGACTATTTAGGTCCTATCAGGTATCCTGTGCAATGAGTTTGCATAAGATCGGACTGCAAAATAGTAACCACTAGATGTAACTCCGTTGACTAGTAATGTTTCTATTTCACTAGAATGACCTAGGCAACTTAGTCTCAATCCTGAGTGTATTATCAACTCCTGTTCATGAGGGATTGTCCTTTGATTTTTGGGGGTGGCGTGCACTATGACACTGCTCGAGTGCAAGTTTACACTATCAAGTAATAAAGTAGGAAACACACGATTCTGTAAAATGGGAACCACCTCTAAATTTGCGGCCACTTTTGGTAACCAAGAAAAATAGATTGATTAAGGTTTTGGTTTAAGGCAAGAATTGGAAATAAGCAAGTAAAAGAAAACGATAAAAACTCTATGAGATAAACTGGAGAATTCAAATAGCTTCAACCATAAGCTTTAGATTACACCCACCTATGCGCCCACAAAATACTCATGCAATGCAGTCGGCTGAGAAACACTATCTATGATGCCCACATAGACATGGTGCAGATAGCATCTCTCAGTTGCGCCTGCAATTACCCTGACAACTAGATTGTGAGTTAAGTCCAACTTCTATTCAGCTCCGTTGTAGGTGCCTTTAGAAGAATAAGCCAACTAGACATCTATTTCTAGGGCTAGTTGAAACTTACATAAATAATGCTCACGACTCTTAAAACCCTAGTGGTTCAAGTCCTATTTCTAAGATGCAAGAAAACAAAGTCCTATTTCTAGGATCTTTTCCACTATTGTTTTGAGAACTCGCGTCTTTAACTCCAACCTTTCGACCATCAGCTAAATACAAACTATGTTAACCTAAGTGATCAGCTTAAGCTAATAATAAAATTTAATCTAAGCAAAAAAAAAAACAATGTTAGAGGGAGCAAAGATGCTTTTGCATAGGTACTACTCAAGGAATCCACATATTTGAACCCCCAAGTAGAAGCTTAGCTCATAATTGAAAGTAAAATGCAAAACATTAAAGAAAATAAACTCGACATAGAGAAAAGATAACTTAAATTAATATGAAAGAATGAATTGAGTACAAGAGCTTAACATACAACTAAAAAATAAAGGAAAACAATAATAAGAATGCTAAACAAAAGTAAAGACAAGACTCTATTAAGGATCTATCCCTCTCTTTCTAGCTTGCTCTTGCCCTTTTTCAAGGAGAGACAAGTCTTTCTCTTCTTCTTCATTCAAATGGAAGAGCTGACAGAGGCTGAAAGACTCGGAACTCGAAGTAGTTACAAGATGAGAAGAGAAAAACTTAAAAATATATCCTAAGGACGAAAACTCCAAGTTCCCTTTGCTTCTTGCATCTTGGTCCCCTTTTATAGACCTTGGAATGTGAGGTTGGCTGCCGAGATCAATGTGAGAAGGCCTTGAAAGGTAAGAATCCACAATCTTCGAAGATTTGATACCAGATTGGGGATTTTCGAACAATTCTGTGAAGATCCTGCGAATCTCAGTATTCTGTCGGAAAGCCCAGTTGAGGCCACATATCGAGCACAATTTCTCCTGTGCACAGCTTTGACAAGTCTATCTTCAGCATGGGACTACTTTACTTATATGGCTTGCGGGCGCTTTTTGATCGTGTATCCTACTGTTGGGTTTTATGCCCTAAAACTTTTAGATTGTGAATGGTCACAAATTGTTCACTTGTCTCAATACGTTGTTATTGAGGTTTGTACAATAAAGAGTTATTGTTACTAAAATTTCACAATATGACCCAAATCCAATAAACTAAGATCCTAGGTTGTTTAGATGAAACTTGAACTAGTATGTGGGGACATACGGGTGTTGGGTTCCTAGAGTGAGTAAAAATGTGGTATAAAAAAAACTCTAGAATTCATGTGCAAGTATACACATTCTGCAGCAAGTAATATTATCGATCCAAGTCCTGAATTAGCTTCCATTTTATCTATTTTGTGTAACTTTCTAATGGTTTCAAAGATGGAAAAAATGATTTAGTTTTATCAGAATTATGCTGAAGCAAAATAAATGACAAAACAAAGAATAAAAAAATAGGTAGACAGATTAAAGACAGGCGTTGGTTAGGATTTAGTGATTGTTTTAAAAGATGCTATAGCAATATTATTGATCATGCATTTCTCACAGTATTATTAGCGGATTCCTCCAGGAACTCCGGATCTTTTGGGATGTGTTTCAACCCCAATGAAGTACGACCGATCAAGCACTAGGCAACTGGCTATCCCTAGCTCAGTCACTGGCGTTCACCAATACACAATGATCGTAGTGTGGATAATTGCCACACACTCTCTAAATCATCCCTGAAACTAGAGAACGGTATTCACACCGGCTAGCCAGACTAGCATAAAATGGAAATAAGCACAACAATTAACCAAAATGCGATTGTCAATATATTACTAAAGATGAAGCACAACAATCACATTATTCCTAACCAACACCTAAGCTACTTAGTTCATAATAGGCATGGAAACACGAATTACAATCTGAGTAGGCACGTCCATAATCACAAGATAATAAAGAAAATAATCTCCTTAATCAGCTTGCAGATGATAGTGTTCTTGGTAATCTTCAATCTCTCTATACTACTCGGCTTCCAAGGAAAACATGGAATGGTTTTGACTTGGATGGCTACTTCTTTTTATAGAAGGATAGGAGGCTTGAATTAGGTCAACTTGGACACGTGTAGGTGATAGCGAGCATAGCTAGCTATCTTTACTTATTTAATTTAGCTAGTTTTTTATGATTTTTGGGCCATTTTATTGTGCTTTAATGTTATTTTGTAGGAAATGGTTGATTGGAGCTGTAGCGCAATATTGGAGTTAATCGGGTGCTCGGGAAGCGAAAAGATGCAAAGGAAGGAAAAAGAATCAAAATGGAAAAAAGTCAAAATTCGGTCAAAAGGTGACTAGCGTCGAGACGCTAGCCCTTAGGCGTCTCGACGCTAGCATTCCATGTCAGAATAGGCGCGTAAAGGTCACAGCGTCGAGACGTTGCGACCTGAGCGTCTCGACGATGTATAATTTCCTTTCCTGAAACGCGCGTTTTGAAGGCAGCGTCTCGACGCTATCTTGACAGCGTCTCGACGCTAAGACGAAAAAACAGAATAAAGGCTTATTTTCGGCTAGGTTTTGAGAGAGTTCGATTTGGGACCTTTGAGAGCCGTAAACAGGGCAGAACAGAGCACTTGGAGGCTGAAAACAAAGGGAGAGATTTGGAAATCAACCCATTGTTCGTGGGGATCGTGACGGGGACGTCGGATTCGGCCTAGATTGAGTTTTCTTTTCCCTTTCCTTTCTTTAGTTAGATTTATGGCTTTCACATGTTTAGTTGAGATGGTATTTACATTCATGAGTAGCTAAACTTGTAGCTTAGGGATTGATGTAGTTGATTAAGTTTATGGATTGATTTATGGTTTAAGTTGTGCAATGTTATTGTGTTTGTAATCTTGATTTAATGCTTTCAATTAATTGGCCATTAGTTGAATGATTTAAGTTTCGAATCTAGCTCGGGAGAGGGGATTTGATCTAGACTTGCTCAAGATTGCATGAATAAAGTTTACTTTCTAATTCATGACGGTTTTAGATTAACTTTAGAATTGGTTGAAAGATCTCATTGCCTTGCATGATTAATAAACTTAGATAGGGATATCGAGTTGGTTAATTTGCATGAGAATCAATTATACTCGGGAGAGGTAGTTGTGATTAAAGGGTCTTTGGCTCATAATTTCATTGTGCATAATAGCTTATTCTTTAAAATCAATCCTAAACTAAATCGGCGAAATCAATTCCCTAAATAGTTTTCCCAATTGAATTTCCATTTTTTTACTTGCTTTGATTTGGTTTTATTATCATTCATTCATCACCTTTTAATCCCTAAATAAAATTGAGCGAGATTATTCACAATACTTGATTTGCTTAAAAATCTAATCCAGAGGACGACATTCGAATTTACTTTCACTATATTATTACTTGACCCGTGAGCTTGCGGTAGGAAAAGTCCACATCAGTAGGGCTCTCCTTGCTCCTTTATCCCGAAAATAACTCAACAGAAGTCGGTTCATGAAGTTGGCTAACGAGTTGTGATGTGGCAGTTCTGCTCCCAGTTTTGCTGCAGCACAGAATTTGCTCCCTCCAGTCGCCCAGCAGCATAATCTACACAAAATAATTTCCAAAGCTTCCATTCTTCCAAATGGGTTAAAACATGTAATATCTATCTAAAACCAACCCTATTAAGCACAAAGGTCACACAAATCAATATAGAAATGAGGCCTAAATAACTACATTTTGGGCAGTTATCACTCCCCCAAACTTGAACTATTGCGCGTCCTGAGCAATACTAACCAACCTTCCTTCAAGAATTCAAAACATTAGACAAAGAATAGCTTAATCCAACCAGACAGTCCAACACTATCTTAGACCTTTACCTGAGCACTCTGCAAAACCGAGCTCTGCTGCAGCAAAATGATTCATCCGGCATGGACAATTAATCACCACTTTTTAACTCAATTCTAAGAACTTACCACAGCCTAGCTCTATTATTAGAATACATATTTTCAAGGGGTTTATATTCTTGTTTTTCAGACTTTAAGCAGCCCTACAGTCATAAGCTCTTAAGCATGGGATGACCCACTTTATGGTGCAGTATACCCTTGCCTCAAGCTCATCACCAACTAGGCTCAATACTCTTTATAAAGTTCAAGAATCCTTAGTTATTCTATCTCTTGCCCCTCAGAATGGCGATATTTTGTGATGAAGCTCACCTAAGTTCTGGGAGACAGAAAAACTGCTAGATTTTCATTCATCCTTCAAAACTTTTGCTCCATGAATTTTTTCAGTAAAATTTTCAACAATCAATTTTTTACAGCAAATAATTCTTTTCATTTTTCACATTTCCTAGGTCATCTTTTGACGCGAAGACAAACTGTGGGTTTCACAAATGTCCCCGGTTACTCAGCAACCTAGCAAATTTTAAATGAAGGAGAGGAATGCTCGAGCAAAACAATTGGAGTAGCAAAAAGTCCCCCAAACTTAAAGTATTCATTGTCCCCAATGAATCATTAATTTAGCAATTATACCCCCAAACTTAAATTTTTCTATTTGAATTTTAAATTAAGCGCGGGACTAGAACTAAGCTTAAAGTGGATCATAAAAGTCAACACTACCTCCAAAATCTTCTTTACCGCAGCAACAGTCCAGGCTAGAACAAATGCTCAAGCAAAAGGTTTCTAGAGATCGGAATACCTTGATCTAATTAAGCGTAATCAGTCCAAGCTTCAAAAATTCAGAAGAAATGTTAGTTAAGTTAGAGTCACTCAGTGCTCATGGAACAGAAACATCCAGAAATTTCATTAAAAACATAAGAAAAGAAAGTACATAGCCGAGATATATTTTTTAAAGCAGAAAAATTAAAAAGAAACAAGCAAAAGGGGTCAGATATGCGCGAGCAAACAAAATTTTAGGAACAAAAGTAATGCTCGTTGAAGATCATCTCATCCATCAATCTTCCTGACCCTGCTCTTCATCATCATTCTCTTCTCCTCTTTCAGCAGGTGGGGGCGGAATCCAGGGGTTCAACAGATCGTCAGGGAATATGGGAAGGGCTGGATATTGAAAAATTTTCTTGCAACGCCCTCTTCAAACCAGCATCACGATTCTTAACATAGGTCCAAAAGGTTAAAGTTTGCCTTTCAGCAAACTCCTGCCTACTGGCCGAAAGTGCCAGTTGTTCTAGAATCGAGTTGATGTCGTTATAAGCCCACCTTGACGTACCTCCTGCATGCGCTAGAGGCGTGCCAAATTGGGCGTGTCTATGATTCCCTTGTCAAACAGAATCACATCTCCCTCATCCACTGGAACCCCTGCTCTTCTGCAAAGCATTGTAATTGTATTTGGGAAAAACAACTTCCCCACCTTCTTTTTCTAGCAACTAGAAATTTCACTCGCAATGATCCTCCCTACGTTAATACTGAGAGACCGCAAGATGGCAAAAGCTAGGAGAACCCGTTCCCTGGAGATTACCGAGTCATGTGTTGTTGGAAGCATCCTCTGTCTAATAAATCCCATCCACGTGTTCGCTTCCCTTTTCAAATAAGCCAACTGGAATATCCTCTTCTGAGTTTTGGATAACTGCCACTGTGCCCCTTCAATTCCTACCTCCCGCACAGCATCACTTAGTTGCTCATCAGATGGCGCCACACCCATCTCATTATATGCCGCATGGGGGAAGTTCTGAAGATTATTATACAGTGCGTTGATAGCACTCGGACTCCAATGTACCTCGACTCCTCGGACAATTACCTGGAAACCATCCTCTTTATCAATGTTGGCATAAAATTCACGCACCACCTATGCGTTTACAGACTCCGGCTTCGCACAAAACAACTCCCAGCCGTGGTCTGCTATTCCGGTCCTCAGAAATGGCGAAAGATCGCCGCTAAATCCTCTTTCGAACAGAAAATCTCTTTTCAACAACTCAGCGTATTTTGCTCTAGCAAAATTGTTGACGAAAGGATCGAATGGCAACTGTTGTTCTTTTATTTCATCGTGTTCCTCCGATGCTTCAACAATATTTTTGCCCTTTTCTGCCCTTCACTTGAGCAACTGTTCCTCCTCAGCCTTCTTCTCTGCTTCTTCTCGCACTTTTTCCTCAGCCTCTTTTTTCTCTCGTTCCTCTCGCTCTGCCTTCTCTCTCTCGGAATCTGACGATGGAGGCGATGGGGTATCAGTCCTGATCACCGGAACGCGCCCAGCCTTCCGCTTAATGTGGCGACGTTTCGGAGGTTCAGGCATGATAACCTCAATACGAGCCTCCTAAACTGGTTCTCTTTCAATCTCAGCCTCTGCCTGTACATCCTCACGTTGTTTCTCCTGAATTTCCTCTCGAACTTCTTCTGTAGTCGTCATTCCCTGCTCATCCTCTTCTGGATTCTGTTTATCAGATTCTTTCGGGTCTCATTCTTCTATTGCAACAGCCTCATCCTCTGCTGCCTTTTCTTGTTCTTCAGCCCTCTGTTGCCGTCTTCTTCTTTTAGCTTCTTTCTCCTCCGGTGTTATTCTCTTCTTGGTTTTTACTTTCTGAGCTTCGGGAGTAACGGATATCTCTTCCTCCTCAATCTCCCTCTCTTTTATAGCTCTCGTTTTTTTCCATTGAAGGTGCAAGGGGTTTGACAGAGAATACAAAGAAAGAAAGAAGAAGAATGCACGCAACAAAGATTTGAATCAAGAAGATGAAGTAAACTTACCTATTAGAGGCTGCTAATAAATAGGGCTTCAGCAAATTGAAATCCCAACCGAAAAGATTTGCTTTTCTTAAATTATCTTACCGTTTAATTTTAATTGCATTCAAATTCGGAATTTCAAACCATCAACAGTAATTTATGAATCTCAATCGCCCATGGTAATTCACGATGCGTTGTCCACCATTAAAGCCCTTGGATGATTGTTGTTTGACTCATGCAAATTTTACCTGCAAAAATTCAAAGAAAAATCCCAACGGTAAAAATAATAATTACTCCAACAAACCCTTCCTATTCGGACGATTTGCTCCACCATAACTTTTGCTGCAACAACCTGCTGAATCCTGAAGAATCTCTAATATGGAATTAAAATTTCGAAGTGGGAAAATCATATCTTTTAAATTTAAATTTAATTTTAACCGACCAAATCAAATTTAATCTTTTTCAAGAGAAGCCAAATAAATAAGAGAGAATCTTTATTAATTTAAACAGAATTCAAATAGCTGAAAATAAGATCTAGATAAAATAAAATCTAACTAATTAAAAGATAATTTAAAGATAATTTAAATAAATAGCCCAAAAATAAAATCAATTCAAATTCAAAAACGAAATAGATAAAATCTAAACTACCAAAAATAATAAAAATACTGAAAGATAAAATCGAATAAACTATGCAAAAATCAAATCTAACCTAATCGGAATTAAAAACAAATCAGCGAAACATAAAATCAATACAAACACTAGGAGCTCAAAATTTTTCTCTGTGAAATGCTCCCGCAAAAATCCTGCTCTCTCAATCATCAACCAACCTTAGGGAAGGATATTTCGACTGAACGAAACTCCTCACCCCAATAATGTTTCACACGCTGTCCATTCACCTTGAACACTCTCCCATCTTTTTCATCCTGCAAAGTAATTGCTCCATGGGGGAAAACCTCAATTACAATAAACGGTACTGACCATTTAGATTTTAGTTTCCCAGGAAACAATTTTAATCTAGAATTATAAAGCAAGACTTTCTGACCCTTGACAAACTCTTTAGATTTAATTTTCTTGTCATGCCACATCTTAGTCTTTTCTTTATACATTTTCGCATTCTCATAAGAAAATTGGCGAAATTCCTCTAATTCATTAACCTGCAGCATTCTTATTGCTCCTGCACGACTCAGATCAAATTTAACTTTTTCAACGCCTAAAATGTTTTATGCTCTAGCTCCAATGGTAAATGGCAAGCTTTCCCATATACTAACCTATAGGGAGACATACCTAGAGGAGTCTTATAGGTTGTCCTGTAGGCCCAAAGAGCCTCATCCAATCTAAAAGACCAATCCTTCCTAGATGGATGGACTACTTTTTCTAGAATAGCTTTAATTTCCCTATTACTAATTTCAGCTTGACCATTTGCTTGTGGGTGATAAGGGGTAGCTATCCTATGCTTAATCTCATACTTAGCTAAAAGCTTAGTTAAGATATTATTAACAAAATGTGTACCCTCATCACTCACTAGAACCCTAGGTGTCCCAAACCGCGCAAAGATGTGCAATTGAAGAAACCTCGCTACTGTCTTGGCATCACTCTGATGGCATGCGATGGCCTCCACCCACTTGGACACATAATCAACTACCAATAAGATAAAAACATTGCCATTAGAAGGGGGAAATGACCTCATAAAATCAATACCCCATACATCAAATAATTCAACTTCTAAAACGTAAGTAAGAGGCATTTCATCTCTAGGCCCTAAATTTCCTCTCCTTTGGCAAGCATCACATTGCTTGTAAAACCAGTGGGCATCTTTGAATAAGGTAGGCCAGAAAAATCAACAATGTAAAATCCTCATAGCTGTCCTCTGATCGGTGAAATGACCTCCACACTGCGAAGAGTGACATTGCTCCAGGATTTCCTTTGCATCAGCACCTGAAACACACCTGCGAATAATACCGTCAGAGCATTGCTTATACATAAATGGCTCATCCCAATAGAAGAACTTCGCATCATGCTTAAATTTTTTCTTCTGCCTCCAATCCATGTCAATAGGAGTGACTCCCTTTACCAAAAAGTTGGCAATATCAGCATACCAAGGGACATTCCTGACTACCTTTACCTCAACAGAAAAAAGTTGTTCATCTGGAAAAGAATCTGAAATGGCAGATTGCTCCAGCAAAAATGATGATGGGATCAAGACGAGATAAATGATCTGCAATGACATTTTCTGATCCCTTCTTGTCTTTTATCTCCAAGTCGAACTCCTGCAATAATAAAACCCAACGAATTAGTCTAGGCTTTGCATCATTTTTAGCCATTAAATACCTTATTTCTGCATGATCCATGGACACCGTGACTTTGGATCCAACCAAATATGGCCGGAATTTCTCAAAAGCAAACACTACAGCTAACAACTCTTTTTCAGTAGTTGTGTAGTTGACTTGTGCCTCATTTAAAACCCTGCTTGCATAATATATAGGATGGATAAATTTGTCCTGCTTTTGCCCTAGCATAGCACCTACTGCAGCATCACTCGCATCACACATTATCTCAAATGGTAAATTCCAATTAGGTACACACAGAATGGGTGCTGAGATTAAAGCAGCATTTAAAGTCTCAAAAGCCTTCCTACAATTTGAATTAAAGTAAAAAATATGATCAGTACACAATAAGTTACAAATAGGTTTACTGATTTTGGAAAAATCCTTTATGAACCTCCTATAAAATCCAGCATGTCCTAAAAAACTCCGAATTCCCTTTACTGAATTCGGTGGTTCTAATCTTTCAATCACCTCTATTTTTTCTCTATCAACTTCTAGATCATTCTTAGAAATCATATGAACTAACAATATGCCTTCCTTCACCATGAAGTGGCATTTTTCCCAATTAAGAACTAGATGGGTATCCTCACACCTCTTTAACACCTGACCTAAATTATCTAAACAACTCTGAAAAGACCCTCCAAACACTGAAAAATCGTCCATGAATACCTCAACAATGGACTCAATCATATCAGAAAAAATTGCTAGCATACACTGCTGAAATGTTGCTGGAGCATTGCAAAGGCCAAAAGGCATTCGCCTAAAAGCAAACGTCCCATAAGGGCAGGTGAAAGTGGTTTTCTCCTGATCCTCAGGAGCAATAGTAATCTGGTTATACCTAGAGTAACCATCTAAGAAACAGTAGTAGGCCTGACCAGCCAATCAATCCAACATCTGGTCAATAAATGGTAGAGGGAAATGGTCCTTACGGGTAGCTTTATTAAGCCTCCTGTAGTCCATGCAAACCCTCCAGCCAGTTACTGTCCTAGTTGGGATCAACTCACTGTCTTTATTGCTCACCACAGTGACACCTCCTTTCTTAGGAACACATTGGACAGGGCTTACCCAATTGCTATCGGTAATTGGATAAATGATCCCAGCATCCAACCATTTAATCACCTCCTTTTTAACAACCTCTTTCATTGCAGGGTTAAGACTTCTTTGTTGTTCAACACTCCTAAAGGATCCCTCCTCTAGAGTGATTTTGTTCATACAAAAAGATGGGCTAATTCCCTGAATGTCAGCCAATGTCCAACCTATAGCCTTGCGGTATTGCTGCAGCAATTTTATTAAGGCATCTTCATGCTCTAGCATTAAATCTGATGCAACAATAATGGGCAACGTCTCACCTTCCCCAAGATACACATACTTTAGATGATTCGGCAAGGGCTTCAAATCTAAAGTAGGTGCCTCAATCAGGGATGGCTTAATTGGAGGAGCCTTCCTTTGATCTAAATCTAAAGACTCAAAAACATCCTCACACCTAAACAACTCTTTTTCATTTTTTTTCTTTCTAAAGAACAAACTTCTAAATCCTCTACACTAACCTCTCCATGCTCTTCTGAATGCTTGCTAGCTGAATCCTGTATTGTTGTCTCAATAATTGTGCTCTCCAGAATCCTAATGAAGGAGCAATCCTCCATTTCGTCTGGATATTTCATGGCTTTAAACACATTAAATTTCACTTCCTCATTACAAACTCTCATTATTAATTCCCATTTTTGAACATCTATTAACGCCCTACCAGTAGCCAAAAATGGAAGACCTAGAATAATTGGGACATCTTTATCAGCCTCATAGTCTAAAATAATAAAATCAACAGGAAATATGAATTTATCCACTTTTACTAAGACAACCTCAATTTTATCCTCTGGATATGTGATAAACCTATCAGCTAGTTGGAGTGTGACTGTGGTAGGCCTAGCTTCACCAATACCTAACTTTCGATAGACCGAAAGAGGCATGTGGTTAATGCTTGCACCTAAATCACAGAGTGCTCTACCTAACTCTTTTCCACCTATAGACACAGGTATAGTAAATGACCCTGGATCCTTAGCCTTGGGTGGTAGCCCATTCTTAAGAATAGCACTACATCCCTCAATAAGAGATACAGTTTCAAACTCACCTAACCTCTTCTTTTTAGTTAAAATATCCTTAAGAAACTTAGCATAATTAGGCATTTGCTCAATAGCTTCTACTAAAGGGATATTTATGTGCAATTGCTTAAGAATCTCTAAAAACTTTTTAAATTGACCATCCTGATTCTTAGGCTTTTGTCTTTGTGGAAAAGGTAGAGGTGGTACATAAGGTGGGGGCGGCACATAAGGTGGTTCCACATCTGGAACAGAACCAGATGCTTCATCATTTTTATTGCTGCCTCCAACACCCTGACCAGACTCCAACTCTTTCTCAACGACAACATTTTTATCACTATTTCTATTTATATCCTGGGTCTTACTAGGCTCATTTTTTTCTTCTAATGGCTTACCACTCCTAAGAGTTACTGCCTTTACCTGCTCCTTACCTTCCCTTCTGGGGTGTTCAGTATCTGATGGAAGTTTCCCTTGAGGCCGCGCCTTCAGCTCACTAGCTAGCTGACCCACTTGTAATTCCAGGGCTCTCATCGAAGCCTTATTACTTTGAGTTGCGGCATCTGTACGAGCCATAAATTCTTTCATCATCACCTCGAGAGAACTTCCCGAATTTTGCTGGGGCAAAGCCTGCTTATTTTGCTGGGGCAATACCTGCGCTTTAAAAAATCCTGGCTGGTTCACCTTTTGTTGTGCTTGCGCACTGCTTCTTTGTCCTCCCCATGCGAAGTTGGGGTGGTTGCGCCAACCTGGATTATAAAAGATAGAATAAGGGTTATTCCTCTGATTACCTACAAAAAACACAGAAGCTGGATTGCTGGGGCAAAACTCGTAGTTGTGATTTTCACCACAATAGACACATGCTTCTTCTGTGACTTGGTTCACCACTACAGCAGGCTCCATAGCTGGTGGCTGCTGATGACTAATCACTGTCACATTCTTAAGAGCATTAGCAATCATAGCAAGATCAGCCCTAATGGTGGACACTTTCGCAAAAGCTCCTTAAACCTTTCCCAAGCCTCACTAAAAGTCTCATCCTCAACTTGCCTAAACCCTACTATTTCACTCCTTAATTTAGCATTTCTATTAGGTGGGAAATATTTACTCAAAAAAAATTCAGCTAACTCATCCCATGTCCTAATTGATCATGGAGCAAAAGAATTTAACCACGCCTTTGCTCCATCTCTATGAATTTAGCATTTCTGGGGGTCAGCGGGACCTTCAGGACCTTCTGGAAGACGCGGCACGTTCTCCATCTGGTTTCTGTGCTACTCTCTTCTTCTTATCCTGAATGTCCTTTCGATTTCGATTTCTGTGCTACTCTCATGCACCAAACTCACACCTGCAAAAACAAAAGAAACAGTCAAAAAGTTCTAGCACCAAACCACTAAAACACATACACAAAATAAATCAGATAAAAACTTATTCAAGTCCCCGGCAACGGCGCCAAAAACTTGTTGGGTTCCTAGAGTGAGTAAAAATGTGGTATAAAAAAACTCCAGATTTCCTGTGCAAGTATACACAGTCTACAGCAAGTAATATTATCAATCTGAGTCCTGAATTAGCTTCCACTTTATCTATTTTGTGTAACTTTCTAATGGTTTCAAAGATGGAAAAAATGATTTCGTTTTATAAGAATTATGCTGAAGAAAAATAAATGACAAAACAAAGAATAAACAAATAGGTAGACAGTTTAAAGACAGGTGCTGGTTAGGATTTAGTGATTGTTTTAAAAGATGCTCTAGCAATGTTATTGATGATGCATTTCTCGCAGTATTATTAGCGGATTCCTCTCGGAACTCCAGATCTTTTGGGATGTGTTTCAACCCCAATGAAGTACGACCAATCGAGCACTAGGCAACTGGCTATCCCTAGCTCAGTCACTGTCGTTCACCAATACACAATGATCGTAGTGTGGATAATTGCCACACACTCTCTAAATCATCCCTGAAACTAGAGAGAGGTATTCACACCGGCTGGCCAGGCGGGCATAAAATGGAAATAAGCACAACAATTAACCAAAATGTGATTGTCAATATATTACTAATGATGAAGCACAACAATCACATTATTCCTAACCAACACCTAAGCTACTTAGTTCATAATAGGCATGGAAACACGAATTACAATCTGAGTAGGCACGTCCATAATCACAAGATAATAAAGAAAATAATCTCCTTAATTAGCTTGCAGATGATGGTGTTCTTGGTAATCTCCAATCCCTCTATACTACTCGGCTTCCAAGGAAAACATGGAATGGTTTTGACTTGGACGGCTACTTCCTTTTATAGAAGGATAGGAGGCTTGAATTAGGTCAACTTTGACACGTGTAGGGCTCTCCTTGCTCCTTTATCCTGAAAATAACTCAACAAAAGTCGGTTCATGAAGTTGGCTAACGAGCTGTGATGTGGCAGTTCTGCTCCCAGTTTTGCTGCAGCACAGAATTTGCTCCCTCCAGTCGCCCAACAGCATAATCTACACAAAATAATTTCCAAAGCTTCCATTCTTCCAAATGGGTTAAAACATGTAATATCTATCTAAAACCAACCCTATTAAGCACAAAGGTCACACAAATCAATATAGAAATGAGGCCTAAATAACTACATTTTGGGCAGTTATCAACGAGGATCATTGTTCAAGTAACAACCTAAATGGTCTATAGTATAGGAATAAGGTTAGGTACCTTATCCTGGTAACACTATGTGATACGACCCACCTTGTATCGGATATAAATGTAACGATCCAAAGCATCCATGTAGGAGACATGCGGGTGGGGGTATCCTATACAATGAGTTTGCATAAGACCGGACCGCGAATTAGTAACCATTAGATGTAACGTTGTTAACTAGTTTAGGTTTCTATTTCAATAGAATAGCCTAGGTAACTCAATCTCAATCCTGAGTCTGTTATGAACTCCTTTTCAGGAGGGATTGTCCGTAGAATTGTATGGGTGAGAGTGGCCTGCACGCCGACTCAATATTCCTACCATTTTAGGGGCAAGACCGAATGGGGGCTGGGAACATAACAGTACAAGAAGGAATTCACTTCTTCCCCTATTGGGGCAAGTAGATGTGTGTTCCCTTAAGGGCTGATTCCAGGTCTTGAACATGTAGGGATAAAGAACCCTAGGCAGCGGAAGACGTCAGAGACCTTTTCGAATTAAAACGCCGATTGGGATACCAATACGACGGCAAACCAATTTACAGCAGAAAATAAATATAACATACTGTAATATAGTTATAAAACATGCTATAATACGAAAAAGATAAACTAGATCTCATCTAATTTGGATCCTATTGATCCTGGATCAAGAAAAACTATACCTTTGTAGAAATTCTTGATTAATTTCTCCAAAACTCCTAAAAATTCTCCCAAAACCAATAGCAAGAAGACCTTGAATTCGTTGTAAAATCGTCACGAACACCACCACCAAAGTTGCACTGGTATTCTCTTGAAGGATGCGCGTTAGGGACTTGTGGGGGCACAATCTCTAAGGGTTCTGTGAAAAGGTTTCTCTGTATTCTTTTTGGGAGAGAATTGCAGAGTGCTTTCTTGGAATAGAGAGGTTGAGAGAGTTCTGCGTGAAATCTCAGGGAGAGAGCAAAAAACTGAATGATGGAGACTTACCGTAAAAATGCACAACTACCTCCTTAAAACCCTCCCATTCACGCAAGACTGAGGAAAAGTGGAGCACACGTTCCCATCAGTTATCCTAACTGATGGGAAATAATTTAATTAATAATATTAATTAAACCTTTAATTAAATTAACTATTAATTTAATTAAATGTTATTTGTATAAACCTATTTATACAAAATAAACTCCATTTATCCTATAGTTTTAATATAGCTTAATTAAATCAAATTTAATTAAAATTAAAACCAAAATATTAATTAATTCACCAATTAATTAATATCATAATTAAATATCATATATTTGATTATATATTTATATCTCTCAAATTAACGATAGAATTAATATACATCATATGTGTATTAATTATAATCTATAGTTTTTTAATATGAATCAAATTCATATTTTAATTTAATATTCGAAGCCCTTCGAATATTCAATTCACCCTTAGAAATTTACCTCAACGCCCTTATAGAGCTACCGATGGGATCTGATGGACCTACAGATCAGAAGCTCCAACGATATGAGTTTAATTGACTAAACTCATTAACCAAGTTAATCAATATTCGTTAACTGTGGTTCACTCCACTAAAGAACCACAGCTGCACTCTTCTCACTGCAGATATATTTCTGTGTCCACGGATATCGACCGTCAACAGCAAGTTAGCCCTTCACGTGTGTTCGTACCCCAGCTAGGTCATAGTACCAGTGCTCCTCTAATGAACAACCTGTTTGAGGTCCAACCAACAAACAGAAATCCCTCTCGTGCCATAAAGAGGGTAGGGTGATGTGGACTTTTCCTTACCGCAAGCGCACGGGTCAAGTAATAATAAAGTGTTCGTATAAACGACTGTCGTCCTCTGGATTGGATTTTTAAGCAAATCAAGTATTGTGAATTATCTTGCTCAATTTTATTTAGGGAACACAACGTGATGATTGAATGGTATGAAAACTAAATCAAAGCAAGTAAAAAGAATCGAAATTCAATTGGGAAAAATACTTAGGGAATTGATTTCGCCGATTAAGTGTAGGATTGATTTCAAGGAGTAAGTTATTATGCACAATGAAATTATGAGCCTAAGACCCTTTAATCACAACTACCTCTCCCGAGTATAGTTGATTCTCATGCAAATTAATCAACTTGATATCCCTATCTAAGTCTATTAATATGCAAGGCAATGAGATCTTTTGACCTATTCTAAGGTTAATCTAAAACCGTCATAAGTTAGAAAATAAACCTTAGTCATGCAATCTTGAGTAAGTCTATATTAAATCCCCTCCCCCGAGCTAGATTCAAAACTTAAATCATTCAACTAATGGCCAATTAATTGAAAGCATTAAATCAAGATTACAAACATAATAAACATTGCACAACTTAAACCATAAATTCAATTCATAAACTTAATCAACTACATCAATCCCTAAGCTACAAGTTTAGCTACTCATGAATAAAATTACAAGCTCAACTAAACATGTAAAAGCCATAAATCTAGCTAAAGAAAGAAAAAAGGGAAAAGAAAACTCAATGTAGGCCGAGACCGAACGTCCCCGTCACGATCCCCACGAACGATGGGTTGATTTCCAACTTCCTCCCTTTGTTTCAGCCTCTAAAGTCTCTGTTTTGCCCTAGTTTACAGCTCCAAAAAGTCCCAAAAGAGTTCCCCCTAAAAACCTAGCCGAAAGGATCATTATATAGCAAATTTTCGTCCTAGCGTCGAGACGCTGTCAAGACAGCGTCTCGACGCTGCCTTCAGAAACGCGCGTTTCAGTAAGGGAAATAACACAGCGTCGAGAAGCTAAGGTCGCAGCGTCTCGACGCTGTGACCTTTACGCGCCTAATCAGATATGGAATGTGAGCGTCGAGACGCTCAAGAGCTAGCGTCTTGATGCTAGCCTGCTGTTGACCGAAATTTGACTTTTTTCCTCTTTAACCCTTTTCATTCCTTTGCATCTTTTCATGTCCCGAGCACCCGATTAACTCTAATATTGCGCTATAGCTCCAATCAACCATTTCCTGCAAATTAAACAATTAAGTGTAATAAATTGGCTAATAATCATCAAATACTAGCTAAATTAAATAAGTAAAGATAGCTAGCTATGCTCGCTATCAAATACCCCCAAACTTAAGTTTTTACTAGTCCTCGAGCAAACTACAAATCAAACATACAGTAGAAGAATGGATGCAATAATCATGACTCAATCCTCAAGGCTCACAAGTCAATAACCAAGCAAGCAAGAGACATGCACATAAGGACCAATGAGGGAGACAGATTAAAAATTTTCCAAAATTAACTTGCATAAGTGATAATTGTTCGAAAGGTAGTTATTTAGGCCTTAATTCTATAGGGATTTGTGTGTCTTTTGTGCATAATAGGGTTGGTTTTAGATATATACTATATGTTTTAACCCATTTGAAAGAATGGAGGCTTTGAAAGTTATTTTGTGCAGAAAATACTGCTGAGCGACGTGAGGGAGCAAATTTTGTGCTGCAGCAAAACTGGGAGCAAAACTGCAACATCACAGCTCATTAGCCAAGTTGACAAACCGACTTCTATTGAGTTATTTTCGGGATAAAGAAGTGAGGAGAGCCTGCCATGTGTCCAATTTAACCTAATTCTCATCTTATAAAAGGAGGAGCCGTCAAAGATAAAGGATTCACGATTTGGAGACCAAATCAATCGACCGGAGGCCGAATTGACGGCAGAATGGAGATCTAAGAAGACCATTCGCAATTCCACTCAAGGAGACGAAGTTCTTCCATGTTCTTGGTGGTTTGGAGCAGTCGTTTAATCCCCATTTGCTGAAAAGGATTAGTACTTCTTGTTGGGATTGGTGCCCTAAAACTCGTAGATAGTGAATGTTAAACGAATTATATACTTATTCGATAAAGGTGTTATCGAGATTGATTCAGTAAAAGTCATTACTGAATAAATTAAATTGCACATATAATAACCCAAATCCAATAAACTAAGATCCATGGCTATAGGATGAACACTTGAGCTTTATGTAGAGACATAAAAGTGGATCAAGCTTAAGTAATAGCCAAAACGATCTATAGTATAGGAATAGGGTTGGGTACCTTATTCTGGAGACACTATGAGACGCGGCCCACTTTATAGATGGTATAGACGATGTGATCCTAAATCGTCCATGTAGAGACATGTGAGTGGGGGCGTCCTATGCAATGAGTTTGCATAAGACCAGGACCGAGAAATAAGTCGCTCTCGCTTTATAACACCGTTTACTGACGAGACTGACTATTTCATGTGATGACCTAGGTAACTCGATCTTAATCCTGAGCTAACTATGAACTCCTGTTTATTCGGGCTTATCCTTAGATCTGCATAGGTGAGAGTGGCTCAGTATCGCCGACTCAATAAGCCTCCCATTTCAGGGATAGGAACGGGTAGATAGTTGGGGACATGGTCGTGCAAGAAGGAATTCACTCCTACCCGAATAAGGGATAGTAGAGAGGTTGTTCCCTTAAGTGTTGACTCCGGGGCTTGAACAAAGGGATCCCGCCCTCTCATTGGCCCGAGAGGGACTCGGTTTATTGGTTGGACCATAAACCAATTGTTCATTAGAGGATCAGTGGGACTTAAGGAACTAGAAGTACTATAGGGGTAAAACGGCTTATTGACCTAGCTATAGCTACGAAAAACCTGTGAAGGATCGACTTACTAATCATGGTTAAATCAAGTGGACGAAAATATATCTATAGTGAGGGGAGTGCAACTATCGGGCTATAGTGGAGTGTCCCGATAGTTAACGAATGTTGGCTAGCTTGGACAATGAGATTAGTCGGTTAGCCTCGAATCGTTGGAGCCCATGATCTATAGGTCCATTAGGTCCCCCTACTAGCTCATATCGGAATTAAGCCTAGAACAAAAGATAGGAAGCTTTGAATCGTTCAAAATCGGGAAAAAGGGTATTATCGTAAATTGTGTTTGACACAATAATTTAATTATGAATTAAATTAGAAAATGAGAGATGAAGTATTTAAAAGTGTTTTGAATACTATATATATGTATTAGGAATCATATATATGGAATTGCACAAGATAACAAAGATTAATTAGATTAATCATATCAAAATGAATTTGAAAATTTTCAAATTAATTACCAAGCAATCAATTTCAATTAGAATTGAAATTGGGGGTAATTTGCAAGCTTGAAATTTGATTTCAATTTGAATTTAGTGGATTTAGTTGGAAATCCACTTAATGCATGATCATTCAAAGTGGAAAGACAACTCACTCATGCATTGTTGCATGTCTTGTGTAGTGTACACCTAGAATCCACTTGAGCTTGCAAATACACCATGTGTCTTGTGTCTTGAGGCTTGGCTTTGCATGGAGAATGTCTTTAAAAGGAGTTTGAATCATATTCAAACATAAGAGAGTCATTTCCTTAATGTTATGCTGCTGGAATTTGGACTCAAAGTTCTCTCATCTCTCATTCTTCTCCATTGTTTGACGCTTCAAGCATTCCCTTCCCATTCCCTATCTTATATAGACTCCCACAAGTCGTTCTTGGCCCGGAGTATAGTAGGGAAGACTCTAGAGGTTGTCCAAGGGGCATAGGAGAGGCAAACACCACAAGGAGTTCAACATAAGTGATCTACAAAGGTTGGTGTTTTCTAAACTCTCTATTCTGTCTTTTCTAGAACGTGCATGCTTTAGGAGTAAAATTGAATGTCTTAAGTGCTTTCGATCTTCAATTGCTTCCGCATGTGTAATATGTACACCTTCAATTGGTATAAGAGCATGATTAGAGCACTTAATTCGTTTTAATTTTGCTTTGGTGGGTACCATTTTGAAATTGAATTTTCTGTGTGCTAAAATGGAAGTGTTCTGGTTTGGCAATTTTTTGAGCATTCAAACCTTCATGAAATTGTAATTGCTCGGATATGTAAGAGCGTTAATGTGTGTACTATAGTCTGTAATTTTTATAGAGTCATTAGAGTCCATATAGGCTGTAAAATCGAAGAAAAACCGGAGAAGACGCAGCAGAAAATGAAAATTCCAGCAAGCTGTTTTTTAATTCCAGCAGAAGTTTTTTTTTAATTCCGGTTCAGCTGCTGCCTTTTGGTCCGGCTCGGTCTGTTGCAGCCTCTTTTCACTCATTGCATGGCCGGTTCATTGCTTGGATGAGCGGTTCGGGATGGTTCGTGAAGCTCGGGCGTGTTGCAAGTTTATTTATTAATTATTATTGTAATAATTAGTGAAATTGCTTGTGTTTTTTTTAAATTGCCAAACCATTCCATTTTAGCTTGATTTAATTACTTTATGCATTGTGAATGTATGATTTAATTAAATGGATGTATGTGCATTATGAGCATGCCATATAGATTAAAATCCCACCATAGGAAAGCATGTTCATGCATTTGTTTAAAATGAATAAGTGTTATTGATTAATTCAAATGCATGAGGGAAATTTCATGTTTAATTAATATAAGTGTTGTATTAATTTAGGGAGATTCATGCTTGAATGGTTAATTAAAATTGATTATTCTTATAATAGTTATAATTATTAATTTATAAAATTAACCAAGCATGAAGCATGAAATTTCATTAGTTTGATTATAAGTGTTATTCTCAAATTAGGCTTGTTATGGATTGTTTTTATAATTGTTATAAAAAGAGATAGAAATCTAAAATCTATAACAAGATTAAGTGCATGCTCACTTAGGTTAATGAGCCTTCAACGATTCGATCAACTTGCATAGTTTAGGTCGATATCTTGTAAAACAATGGTTACGAGAGAACTCACCCGACAAGATGCTGTCTAAGGCTGGAGGTATTTAAGTTGACGGTTTACGGAACACCTCCTACCTGGGCATCGAGTCGGTTCTTGAGTTAAGTTAACTCGAGTTTTATGAGCATGCGTGAGCGGTGTGAGGTTTTAAAGTGTTATCACCTAGACATCGTAGTATTAAGCGTTATACAAACCTAGACATAGGTTGTTTCTAAATGGTGCTTTTCTTATAACTTGAATGATTGATTGTTATATGCTTTTAAACACCATTAGAAAGCATGTTATAGGGTTAATTCATTAAAAGTTATAAGAGTTATAATAGTTAATGAATACAATCCATAAAACCTATAACAAAGAGTTGCATGCCAACATAGGATCTTAGGATCTTATCATTCTTTAAATGGTTTAAAATGAAATAGATCTAAGATCGCCTTTTCTAATAGGATTAGAAATATGTCTTACTTAGTTTTTTTTTTTTTAAATAGTTTTAAAATTTGAGTAAGTAGGACATAAGACCTTGGTTATAAGGGAACTCTCCCGACAAATGGTTCGGAACCTGAGTTGAATTAACCAAAGTCTTACTAGCATGCAATGTCACTAGGTTACTAAAAGAGTTTAATTCACCTAGACATTTAGTGTAAAGACCTTGTTTTATAAGGCATAGACTTAGATAGATTCATTTAGCCGGAATTTACCTAAGTAATAGATCCTAAAACTTTACGACACTTTAGTGGGAGGAAAAGTATAGAAACGAAATATTCATATTAAGTTTCTACTCTCACGTCCCCCTGAGTTCACACCGTGAGATCCATGCTTGGCCTCGAGGCGCCCTGGGAGCGTCCCCCTACGGATGGTATTTGCATGGGTTAATATCAAGGTGAATGGGGAAAGTGTTCATAGTAAGTGGGAGAAAGAAATGTGTCAAACGTATCCTGCGGTCTCCATCATTAGGTTGCACCGTGAGATTCCTATGCGCTGCCTGCGAGTCGCCCTGGGAGCGATCACCCTACGGAGGGCTTGCGCATGGGATTCGAAACAACGCAAACTCCAGAAATGGATAGGGTTTCCTAGGGCCATTCCCAACATTAGCTCTTCCCTACGGTGGCATTGTTGGGGCCGCCCTCTGCAATCTGAAAATGATGGGTAACACTTACAAGATGGTCTTGACCAAATTAACGTTAGCTAATAACTATTGGAGTAAGAGTTATTCTGGGAATAGTATTTGGCCGAGATTGTCTCGATTCAGAGGAGGAGTAGCTGACTGCCCTACGGTAGCGGTTATTCTAAACCCCTGAAGTATCGTTGCAAAATAAATCAATTGTATATATGGGTCGATGATTGCTTTTGCTAAATCTGATTGGATAATTGTGATTAATGGGTTTAGTGCATGTTTCTAATAGAGATTAATTTGTTTGTTTCAGCAATATGTCGAAAAACGTATGTGCTTTGTCAAATGCCAAATTAAACGGTTTAGTACATTCGACTAAGAATACTTGCTTAAACGCTAAATACGTGGCAAAGGATTTAGGTTTGGTCTCAACTGAGGAATGTCCTCAAACTAACTGCGTAGCCAAGAAAAACATGATCCACGACTCTAAATGTGATTTATTAGTCTTGGAAACGTGTTTAGTGGAAAACGACGATTCTGCCTGGATACTTGATTCAGGTGCCACTAATCACGTATGTTCTTCATTTCAAGGAATGAGTTCCTGGCAACAGCTAATAGCTGGAGAGATGACTCTTAAAGTTGGAACAGGAGAAGTCATCTCGGCTATTGCAGTGGGAGACATAAAATTATTCTTCACCAAGGAACGCTACATGATATTAGATAATGTGTACATAGTTCCGAAGATTAAAAGAAATTTGATTTCTTTATCTTGTTTATTAGAACAAGGTTACTCAATTTCTTTTTCTGTTAATGAAGCGTTCATAACTAAAAGAGGTATTGATGTTTGCTCTGCAAACTTGAAGAATAAATTATATGTTTTGAGACCAATTGAGTCTAAAGCTATTTTAAATCACGAGATGTTTAAACCGCTGAGACTCAACCTAAAAAACGAAGAGTTTCTCAAGATACCTATCTCTGGCACTTGAGGTTAGGCCATATCAACCTCAATAGGATTGGGAGATTGGTCAAGAGTGGACTTCTAAACAAGTTAGAAGACGACTCGTTGCCTCCTTGTGAATCATGCCTTGAGGGCAAGATGACAAAACGACCTTTTACCGGAAAAGGTTATTGTGCCAAAGAGCCCTTAGAGCTCATTCATTCGGACCTCTGTGGACCAATGAACATTAGAGCTCGAGGAGGGTACAAATATTTCATCAGTTTCATTGATGATTATTCGAGGTATGGCTATCTCTACCTGATGCATCATAAGTCCGAAGCTTTTGAAAAGTTCAAGGAGTATAAGGCCGAGGTTGAGAACCTATTAGGTAAGACGATAAAAACACTTCGATCCGATCGAGGTGGAGAGTATATGGACTTAAGTTTTCAAGACTATTTGATAGAGCATGGAATTACGTCCCAACTCTCAGCCCCTGGTACACCTCAGCAAAACGGTGTATCAGAAAGGAGAAACATAACCTTGTTGCACATGGTTCGTTCGATGATGAGTTATGTTCAGTTGCCTAACTCGTTTTGGGGTTATGCAGTAGAGACTGCAGTTTATATCTTGAACGTAGTTCCCTCAAAGAGTGTTTTTGAAACACCATTTGAGCTCTGGAAAGGTCGTAAAGCTAGTTTACGACATTTCAGAATTTGGGGATGTCCTGCATACGTGCTAGAAGCAAACCCAAAGAAATTGGAGCCTCGTTCTAGATTTTGCCTATTTATAGGCTATCCCAAAGAAACGAGAGGTGGATACTTCTTCGATCCAGAGGAAAATAAAGTACTTGTATCGACAAATGCTACATTCCTTGAAGAAGACCACCTCAGAGATCACAAGCCACGTAGTAAAGTCGTTTTAAGTGAACTATCTAACGAAGCTACAGAAACATCAACAAGAGTTGTTGATGATACTGGCACCTCGAGTCAATCACGTCCTTCTCAAGAAATAAGAGAACCTCGACGTAGTGGGAGGGTTGTTAGACAGCCTGATCGCTATTTGGGTTTAACTGAAACTCCAGTCGTCATACCTGATGACGGAATCGAGGATCCATTAACCTTTAAACAGGCAATGGATGACGTCGACAAGAACGAGTGGATTAAAGCCATGGACTTAGAGATCGAGTCCATGCATTTTAATTCAGTATGGGATCTTGTAGATCAACCTGAAGGGGTTAGACCCATAGGGTGCAAATGGATCTACAAGAGAAAACGAGACGCTGCTGGAAAGGTACAGACCTTTAAGGCACGACTTGTGGCAAAGGGTTTTACCCAGCGGGAGGGGATTGACTATGAAGAAACCTTCTCCCATGTTGCCATGTTAAAGTCGATCCGGATACTTTTATCCATTGCCACATTTTACGATTATGAAATATGGCAAATGGATGTCAAGACTGCCTTTCTGAACGGTAATCTTGAAGAAAGTATCTACATGTCTCAGCCAGAGGGGTTCATAGCTCAGGATCAAGAGCAAAAAGT
This sequence comes from Luffa acutangula, assembly GCA_036850905.1. Lineage (NCBI taxonomy): Eukaryota > Viridiplantae > Streptophyta > Magnoliopsida > Cucurbitales > Cucurbitaceae > Luffa > Luffa acutangula. The sequence goes on from CM072098.1 coordinate 24,868,817, forward strand.
TTGCAAGCTTAAACGATCCATTTATGGATTAAAACAAGCGTCTAGATCCTGGAATATGAGATTTGATACTGCGATCAAATCTTATGGCTTTGAACAAAACGTTGATGAGCCTTGTGTTTACAAAAGGATCATCAACAGCTCTATAGTTTTCTTAGTACTATATGTGGATGATATCCTACTCATCGGGAATGATGTAGGTTATCTAACTGACATTAAACTATGGCTAGCAACTCAATTTCAAATGAAAGATTTGGGTGAGGCACAATTTGTTCTAGGAATCCAAATTGTTCGAAACCGAAATAACAAAATGCTAGCCCTGTCTCAAGCGTCTTATATCGACAAATTGTTGGTTAGATATAAAATGCAAAATTCCAAGAAAGGTCTATTACCTTTCAGGCACGGAATTAACTTGTCTAAGGAACAGTGTCCTCAGACACCTCAAGAAGTTGAGGACATGAGACGTTTTCCCTATGCCTCTGCAGTAGGTAGCCTAATGTATGCCATGTTGTGTACAAGGCCTGACATTTGTTATGCAGTAGGGATTGTCAGTAGATATCAATCCAATCCAGGATTTGATCACTGGACAGCCGTTAAAAGTATCCTCAAATATCTAAGGAGAACGAGGGACTATATGCTCGTGTATGGTTCGAAGGATTTGATCCTTACAGGATACACTGATTCTGACTTTCAAACTGATAAAGATTCAAGGAAATCTACATCGGGGTCAGTATTCACTCTAAATGGAGGAGCAATAGTATGGCACAGCATCAAGCAAGGATGCATTGCAGACTCGACCATGGAGGCCGAATATGTAGCCGCTTGCGAAGCAGCAAAAGAGGCAGTATGGCTCAGGAAGTTCCTAACTGACTTGGAAGTCGTTCCAAATATGCATCTGCCAATCACCTTGTATTGTGATAATAGCGGCGCAGTTGCAAACTCAAAGGAACCTCGCAGCCATAAGAGAGGCAAGCACATCGAAAGGAAATACCATCTCATTAGGGAGATTGTGCACCGAGGAGACGTGATCATCACGAAGATAGCGTCGGAGCACAACATTGCTGATCCATTCACGAAGGCTCTCACGGCTAAAGTGTTCGAGAGTCATCTAGAAGGTCTAGGTCTGCGAGATATGTACGAGAAATAATCTAGGTCAAGTGGGAGAATTGTAACCGGTATATCGATACCTTAGTATACTGGGTATTTAGATGCCCTAGTTTATTGTATTTTTACTCCGTTATTAATACAAGTATTTATTCATCCACTGCTGTTATAGATTATAGTACATCCCACTAAACTAGAGTTTTAGTTCAAGTGGGAGATTGTTGGGATTGGTGCCCTAAAACTCGTAGATAGTGAATGTTAAACGAATTATATACTTATTCGATAAAGGTGTTATCGAGATTGATTCAGTAAAAGTCATTACTGAATAAATTAAATTGCACATATAATAACCCAAATCCAATAAACTAAGATCCATGGCTATAGGATGAACACTTGAGCTTTATGTAGAGACATAAAAGTGGATCAAGCTTAAGTAATAGCCAAAACGGTCTATAGTATAGGAATAGGGTTGGGTACCTTATTCTGGAGACACTATGAGACGCGGCCCACTTTATAGATGGTATAGACGATGTGATCCTAAATCGTCCATGTAGAGACATGTGAGTGGGGGCGTCCTATGCAATGAGTTTGCATAAGACCAGGACCGAGAAATAAGTCGCTCTCGCTTTATAACACCGTTTACTGACGAGACTGACTATTTCATGTGATGACCTAGGTAACTCGATCTTAATCCTGAGCTAACTATGAACTCCTGTTTATTCGGGCTTATCCTTAGATCTGCATAGGTGAGAGTGGCTCAGTATCGCCGACTCAATAAGCCTCCCATTTCAGGGATAGGAACGGGTAGATTGCTGGGGACATAGTCGTGCAAGAAGGAATTCACTCCAACCCGAATAAGGGGTAGTAGAGAGGTTGTTCCCTTAAGTGCTGACTCCGGGGCTTGAACAAAGGGATCCCGCCCTCTCATTGGCCCGAGAGGGACTCGGTTTATTGGTTGGACCATAAACCAATTGTTCATTAGAGGATCAGTGGGACTTAAGGAACTAGAAGTACTATAGGGGTAAAACGGCTTATTGACCTAGCTATAGCTACGAACAACCTGTGAAGGATCGACTTACTAATCATGGTTAAATCAAGTGGACAGAAATATATCTATAGTGAGGGGAGTGCAACTATCGGGCTATAGTGGAGTGTCCCGATAGTTAACGAATGTTGACTAGCTTGGACAATGAGATTAGTCGGTTAGCCTCGAATCGTTGGAGCCCATGATCTATAGGTCCATTAGGTCCCCCTACTAGCTCATATCGGAATTAAGCCTAGAACAAAAGATAGGAAGCTTTGAATCGTTCAAAATCGGGAAAAAGGGTATTATCGTAAATTATGTTTGACACAATAATTTAATTATGAATTAAATTAGAAAATGAGAGATGAAGTATTTAAAAGTGTTTTGAATACTATATATATGTATTAGGAATCATATATATGGAATTGCACAAGATAACAAAGATTAATTAGATTAATCATATCAAAATGAATTTGAAAATTTTCAAATTAATTACCAAGCAATCAATTTCAATTAGAATTGAAATTGGGAGTAATTTGCAAGCTTGAAATTTGATTTCAATTTGAATTTAGTGGATTTAGTTGGAAATCCACTTAATGCATGATCATTCAAAGTGGAAAGACAACTCACTCATGCATTGTTGCATGTCTTGTGTAGTGTACACCTAGAATCCACTTGAGCTTGCAAATACACCATGTGTCTTGTGTCTTGAGGCTTGGCTTTGCATGGAGAATGTCTTTAAAAGGAGTTTGAATCATATTCAAACATAAGAGAGTCATTTCCTTAATGTTATGCTGCTGGAATTTGGACTCAAAGTTCTCTCATCTCTCATTCTTCTCCATTGTTTGATGCTTCAAGCATTCCCTTCCCATTCCCTATCTTATATAGACTCCCACAAGTCGTTCTTGGCCCGGAGTATAGTAGGGAAGACTCTAGAGGTTGTCCAAGGGGCATAGGAGAGGCAAACACCACAAGGAGTTCAACATAAGTGAGCTACAAAGGTTGGTGTTTTCTAAACTCTCTATTCTGTCTTTTCTAGAACATGCATGCTTTAGGAGTAAAATTGAATGTCTTATGTGCTTTCGATCTTCAATTGCTTCCGCATGTGTAATATGTACACCTTCACTTCTTGTTTATTTCGCTTTATGGATGTGCTTATCGAGATTGTAACGTATTTTATGTCTTCAATCATGAACTAATTGCTTTGTAATCGTAGGTTAAGAATTATGTGATTGTTATATTTATAAATCTGGAAATTCTATTTGATCATGATCATCTTGAATTATTGTTGATCTTTATTTTCATTATGTGCCCGCCTAGCTAGCCGGTATGTATAGCTTCTCCTAGTTTCAGGGATGATTTAGGAGTTGTGTGGCGATAATTCACGCTAGATCATTGTGTATTGGTGAACGCCAGTGACTGAGTTAGGGATAGCCAGTTGCCTAGTGCTTGATCGGTAGAGCTTCATTGGTTTTGAAACATATTCCAAAAAATCCGGAGTTCCGGGAGGATCCCACTGATAATACTGCAGGAGATTGACGGATCAAAAGAATTGTTGGAGCATCTTTATAACAATTACAGAAGTCTTAATTTGTGTTTGTTTCCATTCTGTTTTCTCTAGTCGTAATCACTTATTGCTTCCGCATATCTTTTGTTTCAGCATTTTAAAAACCCAATCAATTTAACCAACCATTTGAAATCACTAAAAAGGCAAATTAAATCAATAAAGGTAGGCATTTCAAGACCCTGGGGATACGATAAATACTTATCACTTGCTGCTAGATTGTGTATACTTGCACAGTATTTTCGAGTCAATTTATCTCATATTTTTAACCACTCCAAAATTGCAACAATAAGCGAGATCTATCTCAACAAGATCAGACTCTACTAGCCCGGGATTGGATTATTAAACTCCCAGCTCATCTTCCCTCTACACTAGCACTAAGGTTTCACTAATGAGTTAATGGAACAAATTATTTTGTTTTCCTCCATACTTAGGTGCTTTTTAATTACAATTAAATTAAGCATGTATATGTGGCACTAGCTTTCACACACCCATTGCAGGGACCCTTAACCTGAGTTTTCTCTGGTTGGCCTAACTGATCACAACAGGGGTAGCTCTTTTTGCCTTAATCTTTATTAACCATTGCATATTGGGCGCATAAGTCATCACTTTTTTCTTTTTCAACAATAACAACAAGAATGATTTTTCGTTATGAACATGATAAGCAGATATTCTTTTCTTTTCTCCTAAGCAAGATCAAACATGCTAATTTGCAAAAAAAATAACTCTTTAGCTCTACCCTACACCTATCGAGGTGACAACAAGCATATGAACCCAATAATTCGCTCCTAAACATTCAAATCAAAATCTAGCCAAGACAAATACTCTACTCATGCAAGCCATCTCCTAGAAAAATTTTAAAAAGTCTCCCTTTTGGGCACTCATGCTTACAACTCATCACAAGCTTGAAAATTGACAAGAAAGCCTATCCTAGGACATCATAATCATGCAAAAATACATTCAGACAACAACCATATGCATAATTCAAAGAAAGCTCAAAACTATAGCCCGAACTTAGATGCTCAAGGGCTCCACAAACATGCTAATCCACCCCCAAACTTAAAACATGCATTGTCCTCAATGTATAAAGAAAATAAGGCACAAACAAACATGAGAACAATAAAAGAATGAAAGGAGTGAACAATACTGGCCTGGAATAATGATGACATCTTGACTGAAAGCTTGGAATCTTGAAAGCTTGAAAGCAAAGGAGAGAAAGAAAACAAGACCTACAAAACAAAAAAAAAAATAAATCAAAAACCAAAAAGAAAACACATTAAACTTACTTGGGTTGCCTCCCATAAGCGCTTTTTTAACGTCATTAGCTCGACGTGTTGACCGTGCTTCAAGGAGGCTTCCTTTCTGTGAATCCAACAGAGGTGCTGTTTCTTGCACCTTTCCTGTAGCCCATAAAAAGCACTTCATCTTTAGAGTCTTCAACTACTTTAAAATTTTCTTTTTCGTTCCTGACTCTAATAGTGAGCTCCCTACGCTCAATATCAATAATCACTCGCCCAGTAGCGAGGAATGGTCTTCCTAATATGACAGGCATTGAAGGATTTTCTATCATGTCCATAACATACAAGTCAATAGGGAGGAAAAATTTACCTACTCTGATTAAAACATTTTCTACAATGCCAACTGGTCTAACCACAGATTGATCAGCCAATTGGTTGATCAGCCAATTGGAGCTTTACAGGAGTAGATTTAATCTCACTTATGTCTAACTTTTTACACAAGGACAAAGGAATAATATTAATGCTAGCACCTAAATCACATAATGCTCTTAAAGAATAAGTACCAAAACTACAAGGAACAGAAAAACTCCCTGGATCTGCTACTTTTTCAGGTACCTTCTGTTGTACTCTGGTGCTGCGTGTGGAAGCAAGACATATAGTGTCAACCTTCTTTTCCTTTCGCTTCTTTGCTAACCACTCCTTCATGAACCTGTTGTATTGGGGCATCTCTAATGCCTCTGCAAAAGGAATATTAATGTTCAGATTCATAAAAGCATTCATAAATTTATCAAACTGAACCTGATTGTTCTTTTTCTTCTTTTTCTTTTTCTTTTCCTTGGGAACCATCAGTGTCGGAGAAGGAACACGAGGCTCAGGGTTAGGCTTTCCAGCCTCATCTGATGATGTGTCCTCCTCAGCTTCCCCTGTAGGCGTGTCATAATCTTCAGACTCAGGCTCCTCTTCAACTTCCTCTTGGTGCACAGTGATTGCCTTACAGTACTCCATCTGTGTTTTCTCTTGCTCAGCTGGGGCCTTACCTTTATTCATGGTGCTTACAACATTTACCAACTGTCCCAGCTGAGTCTCAATGTTCTTTATAGCTGCACTGTGGCCGTTCACTGTTGAGTTGATGACAATGACTGTCTCCTCTAATTTAGTTGTCCTGTTACTAGACTCTGCAATGAAAGCTCCAACAAGATCTTCTAACTTTTTATTTTCTTGAGTTTGAGGGGCAAAATCAGGGGGGTTAAGAACATTCTTAGTATTTGCATAAGAGAAATTTTCATGGTTCCTATTGTTAGGGTGATAATGTGTAGGTGTAACATTATTATTATATCCCCTAAAATTAGAATTTGATACATATTGAACCTATTCGATGGTCTCCTCCTGAGGTCTGGATGCTAAAGCAGCAGCTGATTCAATTGATTGTGCACTCCCTGTACCTGAAAATTTCATAAAAGCATTAGCAAGGGAGGTCATCTAGACCTGGAGTGCACTTACTTTATCAACCTCAAACACTCCAGCAGCAATCTTTTTGGGTGTAGACCGCTCAGATGGCCACTGATAGCTATTGGAGGCCATATCCTCTAGAAGTATGCGAGCATTTTCCACGGTCTTGGACAACAGAGTCCCACCTGCAGCTGCATCAACAATCGTCTTTGTACTAGGAGTTAAACCATTATAAAACAATTGAACCTGAAGCCAGTCTGGGTATCCATGCTGAGGACACTTCCTCAACAACTCTTTAAATCGCTCCCAGACCTCAAACAACTGCTCATCAAATTGTTGTTGGAATGTCCCAATCTCGGTCCTCAGCTTGACCGTCTTTGCAGGCGGGAAAAATTTCTTCAGAAAGGCCTGGACCAAAGCATCCCAAGTGGTGATGCTCCCAGGGGTAATAGACTGCAGCCAATCTCGAGCTTTATCCTGCAAAGAAAAAGGAAATAAGCGTAAGCGAATAGCATCCTCAGAGACTCCATTAATCTTAACTGTCCCACAAATATCCAAAAATGATTTTAGATGAGAATTTGGGTCCTCGGTGGGCGATCCTCTATATGCACAATCTCGAGCCATCTGAATGAGACCGGTTTTCAGCTCAAAGTTGTTGGCATTGATCGAGGCATAGACAATCCCCGATTGTTGTCCCTGAAACACAGGCTGAAAATAATCTCTAATAGGCCTAGGCTCCTCAAGTGGACTTTGGTCTGCCATTTGAATAATTTCTCTATTTTCCCTTCAAAGCCTATGAATTGTTCTTTCTATCTCGGGATCAAATGGTGCTAAAATTAAATCTTTACTACTACGCATACCAAACTAAACTACCCTAAAAAGGAAAGAAAACAATTATGGAAAGAAATAAAGAAAAGACAACAACTAATCTAAATATGGAAAATATAATCTAGAAAAGGAAACAAAATAACCTAATATGGAATGCAAAAATAAATATGGCAAAACACAAATAAGGAAACTAACAAATAAGGAAAACTAATCTAAAAAAGAATAACAAGAAATAAATAAGGAAAAGATTACACAACTAAAAGAAAAACTAAGCTAGAAAAACAAATATGGAAAGAAAAACAAATAAGGAAAAAAATGCAATCAACCTAAAAAAGTAAAAATACACCCTAAATTAAGATCAAACAATTTATTCACAATATCAATCTAGCTAAATGTCCCAATCCCCGGCAACGGTGCCAAAAACTTGATGTGGACTTTTCCTTACCGCAAGCGCACGGGTCAAGTAATAATAAAGTGTTCGTATAAACGAGTGTCGTCCTCTGGATTGGATTTTTAAGCAAACAAGTATTGTGAATTATCTTGCTCAATTTTATTTAGGGAACACAACGTGATGATTGAATGGTATGAAAACTAAATCAAAGCAAGTAAAAAGAATGGAAATTCAATTGGGAAAAATACTTAGTGAATTGATTTCGCCGATTTAGTCTAGGATTGATTTTAAGGAGTAACTTATTATGCACAGTGAAATTATAAGCCTAAGACCCTTTAATCACAACTACCTCTCCCGAGTATAGTTGATTCTCATGCAAATTAATCAACTTGATATCCCTATCTAAGTCTATTAATATGCAAGGCAATGAGATCTTTTGACCTATTCCAAGGTTAATCTAAAACCGTCATAAATTAGAAAATAAACCTTAGTCATGCAATCTTGAGTAAGTCTATATTAAATCCCATCTCCCGAGCTAGATTCAAAACTTAAATCATTCAACTAATGGCCAATTAATTGAAAGCATTAAATCAAGATTACAAACATAATAAACATTGCACAACTAAACCATAAATTCAATCCATAAACTTAATCAACTACATCAATCCCTAAGCTACAAGTTTAGCTACTCATGAATAAAATTACAAGCTCAACTAAACATGTAAAAGCCATAAATCTAGCTAAAGAAAGAAAAAGGGAAAAGAAAACTCAATGTAGGCCGAGACCGAACGTCCTCGTCACGATCCCCACGAACGATGGGTTGATTTCCAACTTCCTCCCTTTGTTTCAGCCTCCAAAGTCTCTGTTCTGCCCTGTTTTACGGCTCCAAAAAGTCCCAAAAGAGTTCCCCCTAAAAACCTAGCTGAAAGGATCATTATATAGCAAATTTTCGTCCTAGCGTCGAGACGCTGCCTTCAGAAACTCGTGTTTCAGTAAGCGAAATAACACAGCATCGAGACGCTAAGGTCGCAGCGTCGGACGCTGTGCCCTTTACGCGCCTAATTAGATATGGAATGTGAGCGTCGAGACGCTAGCCTGCTGTTGACCGAAATTTGACTTTTTTCCTCTTTAACCCTTTTCATTCCTTTGCATCTTTTCACGTCCCGAGCACCCGATTAACTCTAATATTGCGCTATAGCTCCAATCAACCATTTCCTGCAAAATAAACAATTAAGTGTAATAAAATGGCTAATAATCATCAAAGACTAGCTAAATTAAATAAGTAAAGATAGCTAGCTATACTCGCTATCATAGGGCCCATTGTTCAAGACCCGGAGACACCACTTAAGGGAACACACCTCTACTTACCCTAATATCGGGAAGGAGTGAATTCCATCTTGTAAGACAATGTTCCCAGCTCCCCACTTGGTCTTGTCCCCAAAATGGTAGGCTTATTGAGTCGGCGAACAGGCCACTCTCACCCGTACAAATCAAAGGACAATCCCTCATGGACAGGAGTTCATAATCCACTCAGGATTAAGGCCAAGTTGCCTAGGTCATCCTAGTGAAATAGAAACCAAGCTAACTAACAGTGTTACAGTTAGTGATTAACTATTTCGCGGTCTGGTCTTTTTGCAAACTCATTACACAGGATACCCCCACTCGCATGTCAACAACACGAACGCGTTGGATCATTGTGTTTGTATCAATATACAAAGCGGGTCGTATCCATAGCGTCACCAAGATAAGGTACCCAGCCTCATCCCTATACTACAGACCCTTTAGGCTAAAACTTGAACATTGATCCCCATATGTCCCTACATACTAGTTCCAGCCTCATTCTATTAGCCTTGGATGTTTAGTTTATTGGATTAGGGTTAATAAGACAAGATATAATACAAACATTGAATAATACATTACTTTTATTAATGTTCGGTCAAATGTACATTTACTATCTACGAGTTTTAGGGCATAAAACCCAACAGAACAAAGGCGCGTCGTCCTCTCCTGGCCCGAGAGGAACTCCTATTTAGTGGTTGGACCTAAACAATTTGTTCATTAGAGGGATCAGTGGTACTTAAGGATCCAAAGGTAACCCAAGGGTAAACGGTAATTTGACCCAGCTGGTGTTACAGACACACGTGAAGGATTGACTTATTGCATTGGTCAATATCCGTGGACACAGAAATATTCTACAGTGAGAATAGTGCAGTTGTGGGTCTTTAGTGGAGTGACCCACAGTTAACGAATGTCGATTGACTCGGTTAATGAGTTTAGCTGATCAATCTTGTATCGTTGGAGCTTCTGATTTGTAGGTCCATTAGGTCCACCTGCTAGCTCATAACGGGTTCTGAGATAATATAGTCTTGATATTAAAGGGAATTTAAGTTAATTGTATTTTTTATACAATTAATATAATGTATGGAGATACATTATAGTATAAGTTTAATTATTGAATTAAACTTTATAGTAAAATTAATTTTGGATGTGATTCAAAATTAATTAACGAGAGAATTATGAATTTAATTAAATATGTGATATTTGTTTAATTCATGAATTAATTAATTGGAGAATTAATTAATTTAGATTTAATTTGGTTAAATGTGATTTAATCAAATTAATACTATAGTTTATATTAATGTACATTTTGATGCACATTAAAACTATAGATTAAATGAGAGAGATAATATTGAATATGATTCAATTATAAAATTAATTAAATATTTGATATTTAATTAATGTGGATTCAATTAATAGAATTAATTGAATAGGGCAATTAAATTCAATTGAATATGATTCAAATTGAATTAAATACTTTGTATTATAATTAATTCAATTAATATTGATTTAATTAAATTAATTATAATTAGTTAATTAATTAAATAATTATTATTTAATTAGTTAATGGCCGAGATCGTTTCAATTAAGATCTAACGGTCTAGATCATGTAGGGTAATGTAACTCCCTCCCCACTTATCGTTGAGGGGAGGGAGAGTTCCCCAATTGATTCTCACTCTCTCAATTTCACGAAAAAGACAGTGGGTTGGTTCTCACTACTGTTCTTCCTAATTTTCTCTAAAAAACAACAAGTTTATTGTTGGAAAAATCCCATCCAAGGCCAAGAACGATCCCACAATCGTTATCTCAAGGGGATCCGGAAGCTTAGTGGGTGTTCTCGTGTGGTGGTGTCCATTAGGAGATCAAGGAACATATTTTGGAGCATAGTGCAGTTTTTTCCAATCGTGTTCATGTAAGTTTACTGTTCTAAATTAGTTTAGAACTCAGTCTTTGTATGCTTAATCTAGTTTAGAAAAGGTTTCTGAATTTTCGCCTTATGTACTGGTAATCTAATGATTGAAAACTGATAACTTGCAAAAAGCAAGTTATTTCTTCTTTAAACTTAGGCTAAAATAAGGCTAAAAGATAATGATGCGTTTTTGCAACGCAGTAAGGAAGAAAAATGCAATGGTTGATGTGGAATTTTCCTACCGCAAGCGCACGGGTCGAGTAATAGTAAAATGATATTTGAAATCGAGTGTCGTCCTCTGGATTGGATTTTTAATCAAATTTAATTACCGAAAATAATCTTGTCCAATTTTATTTAGGGAACAAAACAAAGTGAGAAATAATGGAAATCTAACACAAATCAATAAAATAGTGACAAACAATTGATGACAACGGTCTTAGGGAATTGATTTCACCAATTGGGATTATGGATTAATTCATGGATTAATGACATGCTATGATTCATAAATCTTGGAATACTAAAATCACACATATCTCTCCCGAGCATACATGATTCTCCCACATGCAATGAACCCGATATCCCTATCCAAATTCATTAAACATGTAAGGCATTAAGGTTATCTTTTTTAACAATTTCTAGAATTAACTATTATCTCCCGATTTCTAGCTAAATCCTAGTTATGCATAATGAGTTCTAAGCTAAATCCTCTCTCCCAAGTTAGATTAATCGCAATCAACATTCAATTCATGGTCGGTAAATTGAAAGCATTAAACATACAATATGCATAAATGAATCAATAACAACAATCCATAAATTCAATCCATAAAGTGCCCAACGGCTACATCAATCCCTAAGAAATAAACTTAGCTACACATAATCCGCGTTACGATATAAACTAAGTCTAAATAAGCCATAAAAACTACTAAAGAAAAGGGAAAAGAGAAGTAAACGCTAAGTAGGCCGAGACCGAATGTCCCCGTCACGATCTCCACGAACAAAGCTTTGAAATCCACTTTTCTCCACTTGCTTCAGCCTTCACAGCAGCCTTTTCTCTCTGTTTTATGACCCCAAAGTCACCAAGAGAAGTCCCTCAATCAACCCTAATCGCAATCTTTAAATAAGGCAACAATTGGTCGTAGCGTCGCGACGCTACCATGATTTTTCAGATTCTGGGATTTTCAATCGAGAGCAATGCAACGCTGGTCCTAGCGTCACGACGCTATGATTTTTTTTTTTTAGATTGAAAACTCCATTTGACTCCAATTTCTCAATTAAGCTTCAAAAACATACTTCCTGCAAATAAAACATATAAATGCATAAATTTGGCCAAATAATTGTAAAAGACTAGCTTAATTAATTAGAGAAAAATAGCTAGCTATGCTCGCTATCAATGGTTTCTTGCGGGAGGCTATATTTTAGATGTGATACAAAATTATAAAAATATAAGGCGCTAACGCATTAAAAATGCAGTTGTTTGTTGCCCAAGTTTTCTTCAGCGCAGGCACAAATCCCAAAACACTCGTGAAAGGAAAGATGGGTGAAAAGACCGTGCTGACACATAGTGATGCACCAGCAAGTAGAAGATAACTGGGGCACGTTTGCTAATTCCTCGGTGAAGTCAGTTTCCCCTGCCTATAAAAAGCATCACCTGCCCAAGAAAAGAAGGAGGAGAAAAGGAGAGGACGAGAAAGCAAGGAGAAAGAGAAATCACAGAAGGTCACCGCGAAGGATAGACTTGTATTGCGTGAAAAGATGTATTACGTAGTGTATTCCTTTGCCCGCATGAGCTAATTTTCTTTTTCAAGGCTTAGCGCAGGCACCCATGCGGTGATAAGTTTATTTTGTAAGCACATACTTTGATTCAATTAAACATTAATGCCTTCTACTTAGATGCGATACTATTTTCATTACTAACTCCCACTTGGCCAGCCGGATGCAGTAGCAGCATGATAAATCCCTGACAGGTAATGCATGTGGAAATATCTAGGTTGAGCAAGCTAGCGCATTACATGTAGTCTTGGTAGCATTAGACAAAATACTACCGCTATAAGATAGTGCATGAATGAGCTTTGACTATGTTAGGACTAACGTAGTCTCTTGTACGTTGTTAGAGAACTAAGCCCACGCATGAACTAATTAAACGAAACAGTTGTTAGTTCTACACCAATTGCATAAGTAGTACCAGAAGGGAATCTTATGATTCTTTCTCACTTAGGCATTAATGGATCAATTAGTCACGGAATTCGCTGCAAGGTTACTTATAAACGTATGAGGTTGCTACTGCAACAGCCTTGATAGTATTATCATTGAGTACTTCTCTTAACCATCAGCGCATGTTTCATTTTTCTACATTTAATTAATATTCTACAGTGAGAAGAGTGCAGCTGTGGGTCTATGTGGAGTGTACCCACAGTTAACGAACATTGATTAATTTGGTTAATGAGTTTGACCAATTAATCTCATATCGTTGGAGCTTCTGATCTGTAGGTCCATTAGGTCCCACTGGTAGCTTGTAAAGGGTAATTGAGGAAATTAAAGTCTTGATTGATAAGGGAAATAATATAATGTATATTGATACAATATAATTAATTTTTGGATATGATTCAAAATGAATTAAATATTTGAATGAGTTCAAATATCAATATGAATTAGATTCATATTAAAACTATAGGATATGTGAGAATTATTCATTTAAATATGGTTAAATGAAATGATTTAATTAATTATTTAATTAAATAAATCTCAATCCTATTACAACTGGGAAGAGTAATTAATTATTAATTAATTAAATATGTCCCTAACCTATTATGCATAGGAAAGGGATATGACAGTCTATATAAGCCATAGAATGTCTCCCAGTTGAAGCATTCCAATCAATTCAATCTCTCTGAATTAAAAGAATTCTCCCTAAAATCAGGAAGAAGGCTCCCACTACCTTGGCCTCAAATTCCCTAGAGAATACCAGTGTTTCCCTGTGGTAGTGTTCCAAGTAGTTCGTGATTATTTATCAAGCAGTTGGTGAATTTAATCGGAGTCTTCAACGAGAGTAAGGAACTTGTTACTATTTAAATTAGAATTAGATTCTATATATTTTCAGCATGTTTAATCTAGATATTCATTATATTATGAATGTATGTATGTTGCTAGTGTATTGGTATTTCATGATTCTAAATTAATTGTGAATTGTTCCTGAAACCGCTTTCGCTGCATCGGGACCCTGTTCCCTACAGGCTAGTGAGGCTACCCTCAAGATCGGGATAATAATTCAAGTTGTTAGTGAAGGCACGTAGGTTATGAAGGTATCAAGCGCAAGGGTTTGAGTTTGACATTGGCGACTTGTGTTCTTCAAGTAGAATCAAGGAAAATGAGCTTTATGTGTGTCGTGCAAAATGGATAGCTTATTCTGATTTTGCTAGACCATTTAAGTTCTTCTTGCACCCTTGTCAAGTTACCAATAGGCGAGCATGGCTACAAGTGTTGTAGGTTCAACACAAATTCCTTCAGGAGTTGTTGTCGAGGTTCATCAATGACCCTTCTTGTATCGTAACTCAAAACCTTGGCACTCTAGAGGAAAGTGGCTTGCTGAGCTGAAAGCCACTAGTAATAAGTGCCTTGAGAAAAAAAAAAGTTTGAGATCAAGGTCAATCATCCAAAGTGCTTGTTGGGCTCCCAGAGTGAGTAAAAATAAGATAAAAAATAAGATATAAATGGACTCTAGAACTCTGTGCAAGTATACACAGTCCGCAGCAAGTAATAAGTATTTATCGAATCCAATGTTTGAACTAGCTTTCACTTTATTTATTTTGTTTAGTTTTTCAATGGTTTCAAAAATGGATAAAATGATTGGTTTTTATAGAAATGCTGAAGCAAAAGAAATGACAGAACAGAAAGTAAACAAATAGGCAGACAGATTAGAAACAGACGCTGCTCAGGATTTAGTAATTGTTTTAAAATATGCTCTAGCAATATTATTGATTATGCAAAACTCTCGCAGTCTGAATAGCAGATTCCTCTCGGAACTTCGAATTTTTTAGAATGTGTTTCAACTCCAATGAAGTACTACTGATCAAGCACTAGGAAACTGACTATCCCTAGCTCAGTCACTGGCGTTCACCAATACACAACGGTCTAGTGTGATTAATCGCCACACTCCCTAAATCATCCCTGAAACTAGAGAGAGGTATTCATACCGACTGGCCAGGCAGGCACAAAATATAAATGAGCACAACAATTAATCAAGATGCATCAAATCAGTATTTATTACTAGAAATTAAGCACGTCAATCACATGTTCCGTAACCAACACCTAAAGCTACTTAGTTCATAAAATGCATGGAAACACACGTTACAATCTGAGTAAGCATGTCCATAACTACAAGGTAATACAAGAAAAGGTTAATTCCCTTGAACAACTTTTAATTGACGGTCTTCTTGATGGTCTCCAATCTCTCCTCTATTCGGCTCCCAAAATGGAAATGAGAATGATCTCTTCCCCAAAAGTGGATTGACTTTGACTTGGGCGACTATCTCCTTTTATAGAATGATAGGGAGGCTTGAATTAGGTTGACCTAGACACGTGGATGACTCTCCTTGCTCCTTTATCCCGAGAATAACTTAACAGAATTCGGTTTGTTAAATTGGCTAACGAGCTGTGACATGGCAGTCCTGCTCCTTGCTTTGCTCCAGCATAGAGTTTGCTCCCTGAAGTTGCCCAACAACATATTCTGCACAAAATAATTTCCAAAGCTTCCATTTTTTCAAATTGGTTAAAACATATAATATATATATCTAAAAGCAACCCTATTAAGCACAAAAGACACAAATTCCTATAGAATTAAGGCCTAAATAACCCCCTTTTAGAGAGTTATCAGTGCCTATGCAAGAAACTTTCGAGGACGAAAGATTTCTAAGGTGGGAAGTCTGTAACGCCTCGTGTTTCGAAATTATGCCATTTTGGATTAATCAAATTTAAATTCTAGTTTGGAAAAATTAGAATTTAAGTTTAGCTTTCAATTGATATATTTTAAGCCAATTGGGATATTATATTTTCTCTTATTCTTCTTGTGCGTTAGTGTTGAATGGTTATTAGTCAGTTTAATCTGAGAGGTTACGTTTTTTTTTTTGTTTGCAAAGGTAAAAAATTTGGTAGTTAAATAAATAGTAAACTGCGTGTATGCAAGATCGAACCCCCACCATGTAAAAAATTGGTAGTTAAATAAAAAGTAAATTGAGAGGTTACGTGGGAGTAAATCGTGCATTTTTTTTCCGCATAGTGGGCAGTTACTTGGAGTTATGGGAATTAAGCAAATAAATAAAAAATCAAGAAAAGAAAAGAAATTAAGCAAAACCCTCATCTCTCTCTCCCTCGTGTGGATACCCCGAGTCTCAGTTTCTTTGCATCGTCAGCCCTGTTTCTGTTTGCTTTCTCTTTGCCGCCATTGTTTTGTTCCTCTTGTTGTCGCTGACCTTGCGCCGTTGTCCCTTTCTCCTTTCCCCTCGTGTCGTTGTCGCCTCTTCTTCCCTCTCCTTCTTTGTTTTTCCTCCCGCTAGTGATCAGGCCTCACCATTGTCCTTCCCTTCCCATTTCGTGTCTTCTTCTGGCGGCCAAGAACGTAAGCAGCCCACGTCCGCCATTTCTTTCTCCCTCTTGTTTTCACCAGCAATCAACTATCCATCGGCACCGCAAAATCCTTTTTCCCTTGCCTGATTCTTTCTCACCGATGACTCCTCTTTGTCTCTTTCAAATTTCTCTCGTTTGAAAACCCTCAAAGATCGATTATTCCCTCTCCTTCCGTTTTTCGTTTGGCATGGCATCCATGAACGCTAGCAGTAGCAGTAGCTACAAGAGTTGGTGCAATTCCAACCCTCCAACAGTGTTGTTTGACATTTTTGGTAAGATTCGGCTTGGACCCATCTTTGTTTAGTTTTGAATCTGATTTGCCCAATCCTTATCAACTCTGAATTTTAGGTTTAAGGCCCTTTTAGCGCCCACCAACGAGCGTTTGGGCTCGAAAATGGCCTTTGGCGAATACCCATACCCGAATGCCCTTAAATTGAGTTACCCATAACTCGTTAGTTTGGGAACTTGGTTGTTGGGGTTAATTCGAACTTGAACCAGCATGTATTTGAGGTTTTTAGGTGTCGAATGGTAAGTTTCCACCCCCTTAAACCTTTAGAATTTATCCAGAGTACCTTTAGTATAGTTTATAACCATTAGGTGCTCTTTAGAGTGTAGTTTGGACAGAATTAGAACTCCGAACAACACTTATTCAAGGGATTTCAGTGCTTATCGATTAATTCCAACAAGGTTCTAGCCCCTTTTTGGTAAGTTTGGCTTCTTACAACACATTTTAGACTCCTTTAAATCTATGTTAAGTATTGGAATGGTTGTTAGGTTGTTCCCTAACCTCTAGGAAGCCTTTATTGTGCTTGTAGGTCCGCTTAGAGCCTATTCAAATATTTCCAGCAAGTGTTAGCTTGATTTAGGAGCGCTCTTAAGTTAGTGTACGTAGTTTCTACCTGGATGAGTCTATTTGATGTTTGAGCATGCTGCATGTTTTACTTGCTTTGTTCTTATGCGCAGTGTATGATATATATAACTCGCTATGTGAGATAAACATGTTGCTTTGTTATTTCTTGAGCATGATATATTGTTGTATGATAATTGTGCTACATGTGAGTCGTGTCTACATAGTGTGTGTTCATTGGGGAGAGGTGGAGCCTGACGCGTAAATCATGTGTTGGGTGTGTGTGTGGAGCGTGACATAGAAATCGCGTGTGAGTGGCGTTGCACATGACATGTAATTCATGTGTTGGATGGGTATGCGGAGCGTGATGCAGAAATTACGCGTGGGATGTGAGTGGGGAGCGTGACGCGGAAATCACGTGTGAGTGTGCAGGCATGATGCCGAAATCATGTTGGGGTTTATGGTTTATAAATATATTATCCAACACATTTTGAAGAATTGTTTAAATTAAGACCAAATTTTTTAATTTGCTACTAAACACATATATGAAAACATGAAATACAACTCTGTTTTCATTGAATCTCTTGTTTTCAAATTCATGTTATCGGATCACCAACCAAATGCATCTTAAAGGCTTCATCTCTCTAATTATTTAGAAAAGAAAAAAAAAATATTTCGTCTTCTTTAGCAAAAATAGTTATATTTTTGTTTTAAAACTAGAAAAAAAAATTAAACAAAGGAGATCTCGTGAAATTGTTTTGATTTGAGGGAGGTAAAAATGGAAAAGAAAGAGAAAAGTTGATTTTTTCTTTTCCTAGAAGGCAAAACTTTTGGGCCACAAGTTTTTCCAAAACCCAAAATATGAACCTTCCGAATACCCAATTTCGTGGTAGCCACAAATTCCAAATCATGTGGGCTGCCTCCCCAAACCCACCGAACCCGTTCAGCCGCCGCCTCCCGATCCCAACCAGGCCGGTCTCCGCCATCTACGCCAAGTCTCAGCCACCAAAAAGCGACGCCGACAACACCACACCAAGCGACAGCAGCAGCAGCATCAAAAGCTTTGGCCACAAAATTCTGTCAGCCGTGAACTCCCCAAACCCCAATCGGAAACAAACGACCCCAAAACAGGAATCGCAAATTAGTGGGTCCGATGTTCTGAGGGCACTGCAGAAGGCCGCTGCTGTGAAGGAGAAGAACAGGGCCCGACAAGTGAAAGAGAAGCAGAAGGAAGGGCCTTCCACCGAAGGGATCGACTCTCAGAACTCTGACATGAACCGTAGAGTGAGGCCATTGAGAATCAACAGCGATTGGGGCTTGAGGCTCACCGAGTTGGAAAAACGCCTTCAGCACATTTCTGACATGGTTTGATGATTCTTTCACTCTCTTCCTTTTATTAGAATTGTCAATGATCTGTATATTCATATGTAATGTAGTCACTGTATGTATGTTATTTATTGTATTCCATTTCTTACTTGTAGGCTCTCTTGTTACTTTGGTTCAATTTCAAATAAACAGCAAATATTTCAATATTAACCTTGGTTTAGCTCTTGTTAAATTAAGCTGATAGAGTACTGCAAATTTTTTGTACTCCCTGGTTTTGGCAATCATGATTACCGATCTTCATTGGCAAAGAAATCACAATACAAAATCTTGAACACGTTACCTTCTAGTATGAAACCATGTTAAATTGATACTAGACTTAAAAATTTTAGTCTACTCTTTAGTTCATATTCTTAGTGCCACTCCATTTGGTAACCCTTTTGAGCTTAGCTTTGCTCTGACTGTTGAGCTAGATGAAAGAAACTGCTTGTTTGTGGTGCTTGATAGTTATTTCTTCTTGTGCTTGGTTGTCAGAAATTAAAAGGGTTTCTCCTAGAAACCATAGCCCTCCCATCTGAATTCATTTCTGCACACCTTATGAATGATGAATCTTACAAGCTTCTAAGACCCATCTCTAGAAGAATTCTATAGAGTGGTTAATAGATAGATACTGAACTGACAGAGTCTTGACATAATATGTGAGCCCATAAATGAGAGGCTAGTTGATTTCCAAGCTTCCTAGGACTTGATTGTGACTACCAGTTATATTTGTCAAACTAACGGTGGGAGAAAATAGGAAATTACAAAAGACAAAACGAAAACAACTCAAAATAGAAATGACATTCCCATCTATCCAGCTGCAGGGGATGACTTAAACACGAGACAATATTATAAGTGGCTGAGTGACTTTGTTACCGTAATACATACTCTTCATGGCCCTAATTGGTCTTGAAAAAATAGCCTTCGGGTGAAGTTCATGTCTTAAGAGTCTTTATTATTGAAAAATTTTAATCTCTGGTAATTGCATCTGAGATTGTCTGCTGAACATGGCCTTAAGTTTTGTTAGATAAAAGCCCATTTCGCCCTAAGTGGCAGAGTGACTTTGTTACCGAAATACTGATGGGAATGTAAGTAAGGTGTAATTAGAAATATTGGTAAGAGTATATTAGCAGTTAGTTAGGGAGTTGTTAGAGTATGGAGTTATAAATAGAGAGAGTGGAAAAGGGAAAGGGAGGGAAATATTGGTAAGAGTATATTAGCAATTAGTTAGGGAGTTGTTAGAGTATGGAGTTATAAATAGAGAGAGTGGAAAAGGGAAAGGGAGGGAATTGAGTTGTTAGTGAGTTACTCTTTGGTATTCTCAAAGAGAGGGAGGGTCCAAGTACCTCGAACACTTGGGTTTATCATAATAATACATAGTAGTTCTATTTTGGTTCTTATCAATTTGGTATCGGAGCAATTCGATTCTATATAGAGTTAGAAGAGTTTGGCATGTGGTTAGAAAAGTTTTGTACGAATTTAGGAGAATCAATAGTGAAGGTTGTAAATTAAGAAATGGAGCAATTGACAAATTGATGGGATGAGCGTCTGAAATCGAAGTTCCAATCAATGACCCTGAGTTTAGAAGAAAATAAGGAATTGATGGCAACAACCAAAAGAGAGATTAGACTGGCCAAGAAACAGAAATCCATAACGGAATCAAGTCTCTCATATGGTAAGAAATCGGGGATACTGAGATGGTTACTGATCAAGAGGGTGAGACGAACAAAAGAAATAAAGAATGTTCTGAGGAAAAAGAAAGATGATGGAAAATTGATGAAGGAAAAAGGTAGGAAAAAAATTCAAGAATCGACTGATGAAGAATAAAGCCACACGAAATCGAGGAGAGTATGGCGGGTGGAAAAACAGTAGAAAGCAAGCAAATCCGTCTGCTGCAACTGCGCTCATTAGCAACAAGAAGGAAAAAGAAATAAAACAATGGAGAAACTGCCAAAATATTCCATCAAAGAAGGTTAGGATACGAGGAGATCCATTTGAAAGTCACCAGAGTGTGAAAATCGTGCAAGAATGGGCGAGAAAGAAATCGGACACGACAAAGTCTAGATTCTTGGAGTACGATTGTTGGTCGTCGATGATCTTGTGGCAAGAGATGAAGACATGGAGAGGACAACGCATTAGCGGCCACAAATTTTGAAAGAAGACGAAAGGAAACAAGAAGAAAAGGAGAATGGCCGATGGGGGTCGTCGTCGGCGACGTCGGAGTTTGTGGCCGGAGATGAAGCTTTGAGTTCGTCGATGCATTTGGTGTACGCTGGAGAAGAAGAAAGACGCCTGTTGGAACTGGAACCCTAACTTCTGTCACGTGAAAGTTCAGAAGGTGGGGGACATGCAGATTGTGGGCTGTTTTTAAATAAACAGAAATTTTGCCA
This sequence comes from Luffa acutangula, assembly GCA_036850905.1. Taxonomy (NCBI): domain Eukaryota; kingdom Viridiplantae; phylum Streptophyta; class Magnoliopsida; order Cucurbitales; family Cucurbitaceae; genus Luffa; species Luffa acutangula. Next base: position 24,889,877 of record CM072098.1, read on the forward strand.
GATGACCCTCTTTAAAGCCCATTTTTCATAAATGTCCAAGTTACATAAATTTTTCTGATTTAGATTTTCCCTTCTTTTTGTGACAAATTTACCCTTTTCTTCTTTATCTCTCCTCATTAAGTTTTCTCAACACTATCTCTCATCATTCAATAATATCCCACCAAATTTTGTATGATTTTGAGGTATTTATGGCATTTTTATTAAATTCGTTTTAGTTTTCCTTTTTTCGTTGTTTTGAATATCGTGTAGTATTTTATTTGCCTTTTATTTGCCGTTTTGCATTCCCTTAACCCTAAATCTATCTATTCTCCTCCCTCCCCTTCTTCCCAAAATTTCGACCATCCCTCCACCAGCAGAAGTAGCAAATGGGTCAGGAAAACGTTGTGATTTCGTTGGCTGTCCTTGAAGATGGCAGCATTGGAAGCCGGCGTGTTGAAGAAGGAGAATTTCACAACTGGAGCCTCGTCGGCGAGTCGCCGGACGAGGCTTAGAAGGCAGGTCGGATGGCTGCCGAAGGGGAAGGCCAAAACCATCATTTGATGACGCCATTGATGGGTTCTTGCTACTTCTTCCATTGACTGTGAGAATGAGTTTTTTTTTTTTTTTTTTGTTAGGTTCTTATGTTCTTGTTGAACTGCAACAGAGGAATGATTCAATTTTACTCCCTTTTGTTGCGTGTAGCTTTTCTGGTTCTGTTTGGATGCTCTTTTTTGGGTTGATATTTTTTTACGATTTAGCAATTGGGGTGTTATGAATCTTGTTTTCGTATTCGATTATCCATGAGTGGTGGAATATGGTTGGTATGTTTGGAAATTTGAGATGAACAATTAAACCTTACTTTGCTTCTTTCAGATTATTGTTTGTACTAAATTTCATTATTGTTTTGTGAGGAAGATACTGCAAATGTAAGTTAGTTACATGAAACACTTTTTTAATCTTTTGGGATTACTCAATCTTCTTTAAATATTCTTAGATACTTTTTTAAAAGCAAATGTTGAATCCTTTTTTCAATCTTTTGGGATTCCGGCCAAATGTTTGTCATTTTTTTTACTCTAGTCATAACCTAATATATATAATTCATATACACCGGTATATAATATGCATACAGAACATATATTCATGAAAACAATCTCAGCAATCATATACATATATATCAACATACAATATATAACCAGTATCATAACCTAATATATATAATTCATATACGCCGGGATATAATATGCATACAGACCACTAAGGCATATAGTCATGGAAACAATCTCAGCAATCATATATATATATATATCAACATACAATATATAACTAGTATAATCAAACTATACATCCGTATTTATCAGATATCAAATGTTTGCAATTTTTTTTACTCTAGTGATAACCTAATATATATAATTCATATACACCGAGATATAATATGCATACAGAACACTAAGGCATATATTTATAGAAACAATCTCAACAATTATATATATATATATATATATATATATATATATATATATTAACATACAATATATAATCAGTATAATAAAATTATACATCCGTATTTATCAGATATCAAATGTTTGCAATTTTTTTTTACTCTAGCCATAACCTAATATATATAGTTCATATACACCAGGATATAATATGCATACAGAACCCTAAGACATATATTCATAGAAATAATCTCAGCAATTATATATATATATATATCACCATACAATATATAATCAGTATAATAAAACTATACATCCGTATTTATCAGATATCAAATGTTTGGAATTTTTTTACTCTAGCCATAACCTACCATATATAATTCATATACACCGGGATATATTATGCATACAGAACACTAAGACATATATTCCTGGAAACAAAGATTATACAATTTCCCTAAAAAAAAGAAAAATAATGGATGCAAAACGGGATAAAAAATTAGGGAAAAAAGGTTTACCCAATTTCCCAAAAACGAAAAAAAGGAAAATATTGATGGGAGAGAGATAAAATATTCCGTCATTATTGATGGGAGAGAAATGTTTGACTATTAATGATGGGAGAGAGAGAAAATGACTATTAATGATGGGAGAGATAGGAAATGACCATTAATGATGGGAGAGAGAAAATATTTAGCCATTATTGAGGAGAGATGAAGCAAATGACTCTATGGTAAAATGACCATGACTTTCATGTAAAAAATGGAGGCCCAAAGTCTATTATTGAAAAAAAAAATAGTGTAGTTGGACAAATTTGAAAATAGGGGGCCCAATTTGGGCTATTTGTGTACTTATCCCTTAAATAAATGGCATGAAGCCCATTTATTTTCCAGGGATAAATGGCAAAAAAAAAAAATTATCGATTTAGATAAATAAACAAAAAATAAACTGGTGAAAAATGGCCTAAGCGTGCCTGTCACATGATTTTATTTGTGCATGGATTTCCAATTTTACCCCTTTTATCCAAATTACCCATGGATGGTGTATCTCCCTCTCTCCATATCTTTTTCAAAGACTCTCTCTGTTACATTAGAAATTTAAAAATTAAATTCCAAATTTGTGAGGAACGAATGAATCCATCCTCCATCGATGGAATCCAAAGAAGTAAAGTCGGACTTGGTTTTGATTTTAGACTTCGGTTCGCAGTACAACCCATCTCATCACTCACCAAATTCCATTCTTAAATTTTGGGTTGATTTTTCTCTTCTTTTGTTAAATGAATCCAGAATACGCGTTTTAGGGTTTACTGCGGCGAACAAACAATCCAGTGTTGCCGATATGAAGACGAGTTGCATCTCAAACGTCTTGTTGAGCCATTCCATTTCCTCCATGGCTGAAGTTTTGTTTCTCGGTTCGTCGAATGGGCGGAGGTGAATGGGATGTTTGTTTTGGGCTTCAATCGATTGTGGCAGAGGATGGGAGGTGCGGTGAGGGTTGGAGAAAAAAGGGAATGGATATTCCACTAGTGGGGGAAGGCTAATGGGTTATTTAGGATAATGAAGGTGGGGGACCGACAAGCTTGAGCCAAAGTGTGATGATTTGGCAAAACTTTCCATGGGGTTTGAAGTGGTGGCAAGAAGTTAACAAGGCAATAGTGGCTCTATCATTCCAAGAAGTTTTATGGAGAAATCATCCATAGGTAATGGGGTTTATTAAAAAAATAAAAATAAGTAACTCTGAACTCTATATTGGAATCCTGCCTTCTTTCTTTGTGGTTCTGATTGTTTGTTGTTTTGTAATAATAGTTAGTTTCAGGTTGAAGATTGACTACATTTTTGTTTCAGTTCTAGAGAGTCCCTTGACACTGTTTGAGTTCGTCAAATTTTAGATTTTGTGTACTTGATGGCTTGTTAAGAACTTTGGAGATAAATCAAAATCTGTTAGCATTGTGTGTGATGAATTTGTTGGCAGCCATCATGGTCATACTCTTTGTCAATTGAGTACAATGTATTTTTATGGCTCAATGTTACAAAGATATTCAATAGGAATTGAGTTGCGTATCTTAATGAACAAAACCTAATTAGATTTTGTTCCTTAAATTTAAATACATGTATTTTTTTTAACAGAAAATACATGGTATTTTTTGCCACATGAATTAGGGTATTTTCGTAAATTGATAATTCGGATTTTTTAATTCACAAAATTGATTTGGTCATTTATCTAAAGAATACGGACAGTTGCCATTTTTCAAAATCGACATTTTTTTTAGCCATTTTTGCCGTTAACCCTAAAAAGGAGTAGGAGACATATGGGTTTTGGGCCAGATTCTCTGTTTGTTCTTAAGCCCAATATTTTATCCTTTTTGGCAAAATACTACCTGTGTAAATACTACCTTACTTATGTCATATTTGATTCTTTCAGTCGTCGCCGCCGCTTACACTGTCTCTGCCAATCACCTCTACTTACCACTAGCCATCGTACTTGACTGTTCGGAGCGCCGACTAACTAAGTTTTCATTCCTGCTTTAAAAAAAATGAAAGCAGATTTCGTTTTTGAATTTTTTTTGTTGTAACCCACACCTTGAGGACAAGGTGTGTTTCAGGGGCCGATAATGATAGGAATGTAAGTAAGGTGTAATTAGGAATATTGGTAAGAGTATATTACCAGTTAGTTAGGGAGTTGTTAGAGTATGAAGTTATAAATAGAGAGAGTGGAAAAGGGAAAGGGCGGGAATTGAGTAGTCAGTGAGTTACTCTTGGGTGTTCTCAAGAGAGGGAGGGTCCAAGTACCTCGAACACTTGGGTTTATCATAGTAATACATTGTAGTTCTATTCCGATTCTAATCAAATACACTGCTCTTCATCGATCTTTTATTAATTTGACTTGGTTTTTGAAAATGATCTTAAAAAGTAAGCAATAAAACAAGAAAGATATAGGTAGAAGTAGTGTTTATAAACTTAATTTTTAAAAGAAAGAAAACTAAAAACAAAATGGTTATCAAATGAGTTTTTTAAAAGATGATCAATTTAAACAAGGGGGTTTTGCACAGATAGCAAAAACCGGCAAAAAATATAGCAAAATTAGCAAAAAAATAAAATTATTTGCGGAAATAGAAAAAAATACGTTAAATTACGAAAATACCCTTAGTATCTCCAATAGTCTATCAGTCCCTATTATTGATAGTCACTGATAGACTTCGATTAATCGGAGTCTATCAATGATAAATACTAATAGAATTTGATGATAAGGTTCAATTAATCGGAGTCTATTAGTGATAGACACTGATAGACTTTGATTAATCGAAGTCTATCAGTGTGTATCACCGATAGACTCTGATAATTATAATTTGTAAGTTTTTATCGTGTTTAATTCTAGCCTATCAGTGATAGCCACTGATAGAAAACAATTTAATTCAAGGCTATTAGTTCAGTTTAATTCAAGGCTATCAATTTCTATCAATCAGTTTAATTTAAGTCTATCAGTGATAATCACTAATAGAAAACCGTTTAATTCGAGGTTATCAGTTTCTATCACTAATAGAAATCAATTCAATTCAAGACTATTAGTTTCTATCACCGATAGAAACCAATTTAATTGAAGTTTATCAGTTTCTATCAGAAATAAATTTAATTGAAGTTTATTGACTTGTATCACTGATAGAAATTAGTTTAATTCAAATCTATCATTTTCTATCGAGGATAGAAATCAGTTAATTGAAGTTTATCAGTTTCTATCCCTGATAGAAATCAGTTAATTATCAATTAATTGAAGTCTACCAATGATTGTTATTGATAGAAATCAATTTAATTGAAATCTATCAGTAAAGTACTTTCCAATTGCAATTCATCTCGGTAATTAGAAACTCATCCAAAATTATTATACTACAATCATAAATTGAACAAAAATTTTAAGTCTCTTGTGGTAATTGGAACATAAAATCCAAAAATAACCATTACAAACAAGCGACTCTTAATCAACAATATAATTTTTAAAGCCCAGCACACAAGCTCCGTGACCACCACCATAAATTTGCTATTCTTGTATTTTTTGTATTTCATTATCTATCAATTATAGTCCTGATAGACTTCGACTAGTGATAGACTACGATTAACCGGAGTATATCAGTGATATACTTTGATATACTTATACAAATACTCACCAAAATTGTTATTTTTGTATTCTTGGCATTCTTGAATTAAAAAGAAGGCCAACAAGAGCTTAGCCCAATTGACATAAAGTTGTATCCCCACATATTATCAAAAATATATATTATATATATAAAATTTAAAGAAGAAGAAACAATCATAACAATACTGCTCAGAAGGGGGAAAAATCATATTAATCACACAAGAACTCCACCCTCATAAATGCAAAAAAAAAAAAAAAAAAAAAAAGAAATCGTAATAGCACATTATAATAAAAGAAATCATAACAGCTCATAAATGAAAAAAAATAAAAAAGAAAAAAAAAAGAAGGAAGAAGAAATCCTATACACAAGAAAGGGTAAGTGGGAAGGGAGAGGAAGAGAAGGGTAAAATGGGAATATTCTAATTTTTTTTTTTTTTTTTTTTGCCATATTTGCAATTCTTTTTACTTGGTGCTAAATTTGCTATTATAGATAATTAATTTGTCATCCACTGCAATTACTCTTTAAACAATCTTTAAACCCTGGATACAATAAAGTGATTATTGTTGTAAATATATATACCCGGTATATATAGGTATATATTAGATATCCATTAGTCTTAGTCAACCCATATTTGTAGGCATTCTTCCCCATGACTCTCCCACTCCCTTAGGAATAGCTAAGAGACTCTCACCCTCTTCTATTTTCAGCATTTTAAAGCTTGTAACCTACCCCATTACATTAGTATAAATAGGGGTTGTATGAGGTATGGAAAAACACACTTGAATGAAAAGCATTAGCTCTCTTTTCTCTCTAATTTGCTCTCTCAAATTCTCTCTTAGTTGTTTTATTGCTTTCCACGTTTTATAACACGTTATCAGCACGAGTCTCTGCCATTTTTGTTCGGTTGAAGGTAGGGTTCATCTTTATTAGTTGCAATTGTCTTCGGTACGTTTCATATATACAGTGTGTATGTATTATACATACCCCGTATATACACTGTGTATTGAACGTTGACAACATTTATTCTATGCAATATTAGCATGTTCTTCATTATTGTGCATACTATATGAGATTATTAAGTATCATGTTTGTTTATGATGATATTAACATCGTGATTCTATATTTGCCAATAATATGTATGTTAATTACAATAACCGAAATGTTGAGAGTATGTTACATCCTTATTATTGTAATGATCTATAATGTTTATACATATTCGATAAACATGATGCACATATATACCCATGTATATATCTTATTTTTGAATCATATACATCTACTAAAATTGCTCGTTTTGCTAATCAGCTAATGTATATTGATCTCGTTAGTTTATGTAATCTTTGTCCAATATAATTTTCACATGATCATTTTTATAATTTATATCATGTGTATTTAATATATATATATATATACAGTGGACATATTTTGATATACTATCACAGATCCTATATGTACAGAACATGTTATATATGTTGTATCTTAGATAAATATTGCAATATGTTGTTTACCTACAGTTTTTTTTTAGAATGCATATATGAGATATTTCTTTGTGTATATGTCATATATACATCTGAATATTTTTGTTTATGTTGATTAACTTTTGGAATTCATGGTAGACACATGTATTAGTTTAAATTCTCATATGACAAAGTTTGCAAGACTTATATAGTAGTTAATTGCTCTTTCTAAAGTTAATTTTGATGTTATCCAAACGAATTTGCATAAAAATGTCATTTTGATTTAATGCACTTGAAGTTGCATCATTTTCAAATCAAAAAGTACTTGTGATTAAATGCACCTGTAGTTGCATAATTTCAAATCAAGAATTGCTCACTTTAATTAAATGCACTTGTAGTTGCATAATTTTAATCAATAATTGATTTTAAACGGGTGAGCATATATTAAGAATAATGTTGTTAATCTTTCTTTCCAATTATAGAATATGCTCCTGTAGTAGCAATATTGAGAAAGAAAGTTTTTAATATTGTGATGAGCAAACACCATGTCTTCTTGAGATTAAAACAATCAAATGAGCATTTGATGAAAAATCATGAATTTCAATGAATTGTTTCAATATTATTCCCTGAAGTGAATATTGTAATATCAAATAATTATGGTCAATGTCGAGATCATGATCGAAGAAGCAATTACTCATCCAGTGGTCATCGTGAACCATTTGGAAATCACACATATATGGTTATTAAAAGAAAATGTTTCATAGCATTAATTTTGTACCTGTTGTACGAAAATGAGAACCATGTGTGAAAGCAAACTTTGCAATCTCCTGAAGAGATAATTAATCTTGGAAATATGAAATACATGTTGCAAAACTCATTAAATCTCCTAAAGAGAAAATGAACATCATTAAATGAGCAACAAATATTATATTAGATTATGTGAATATCGTTTTATTTAATGTTTAATTTATGCTTATTTATTAAGTTCAATTTTATATTCAATTTATTTTTCTAAGGCTCACTATGTGTTATTTTATTTTCCTGAAGAAACATGAATATTTCACATTTGATTGACTCCAAGATGAACAATGAAGATTTATGTTTGGCAGATAGCGCAACAACACACGCTATCCTTAAAAGTAGGAAATATTTTTCAGAATTGACAATGCTAGAAGCAAAAGTCAATACAATATCAGGTCCTGCAGACTTGATTGAAGGTTTTGGAAAAACAAATATTATTTTGCCTAGAGGAACAAAATTCACAATTGATAATGCTTTGTTCTCTAGTAAATAAAAAAGAAACCTACTGAGTTTTAAAGATATACGTGCTAATGGTTATCATATAGAGACTGATAAGAAGAATGATATAGAGTATCTTTATATTATATCTACTGTCTCACATGAAAAACGTATATTAGAAATGTTGTCTGCCTTTTCTTCTAGATTATATTACACGTATATTTGGGTTATTGAAACATATGCAATAATGAACCTGAAGTTCAATGATCCAGATATATTTTCTGTTTGGCATGATCGATTGGGTCATCCTGGGTCAATAATGATGAGAAAGATTATTGAAAACTCACATGGACATCCATTGAAGAACCAGAAGATTCTTCAATCTAATGAATTTTCATGTGTTGCTTGCTCTCAAGGAAAATTAATTATTAGACCCTCACCAGCTAAAGTTGGGACGGAATCCCCCGCATTCCTAGAACGAATTCATGGTGATATATGCGGACCTATAAATCCACCAAGTGGACCATTTAGATATTTTATGGTTCTAATTGATGCATCCAGTAGATGGTCACATGTGTGTTTATTATCAAGTCGAAACCTTGCATTTGCAAGATTACTTGCTCAAATAATTAAGTTAAGAGCACAATTTCCTGATTATGTAATTAAGAAAATTCGTCTTGATAATGCTAGTGAGTTTACATCCCAATCATTTAATGATTATTGTATGTCAATTGGGATAAGTGTTGAACATCCTGTAGCTCATGTTCATACACAAAATGGTCTAGCTGAATCATTCATAAAACGTTTGCAATTAATTGCTAGACCAATGCTTATGAGAGCAAGACTTCCAATATCTGTATGGGGTCATGCAATTTTACATGTTGCATCGCTTATACGCATTAGGCCAGCAGCCTATCATAAATACTCCCCAATACAATTAGCTTATGGCCAGCAGCCAAATATATCTCACTTACGAACTTTTGGAAGTGCAGTATATGTTCCAATTGCTCCACCAAAACGTACTAAGATGGGTCCTCAAAGGAGGCTAGAAATATGTGTTGGATTTGATTCCCCATAAATTATTAGATATCTTGAACCCCTGACGGGTGATGTATTTACTGCACGATTTGCTGATTGTCATTTTAATGAGACAAATTTTCCAACATTAGGGGGAGAGATTAAGAAGTTGGAAAATGAAATTACATGGAATGCAGCGTCATTGTCTCATTTAGATCCCCGTACAAATCAATGTGAACTAGAAGTTCAAAAGATGATTCATTTGCAAAATATTGCAAATAAAATGCCAGATGCATTTACAGATGCTAAGAAAGTGACCAAGTCACATATACCAACCGCAAATACACCATCGAAAATCGATATCCCAGCGCAGCAAGTTATCATAACTAATGAGTCTGTGACACGCCAGAAGCGTGGTAGACCAATGGGTTCCAAAGATAAAAATCCTCGAAAAAGAAAAGTAGTCAATAATCAAAATGACGTAATTGATAATGTGGATATACCAGAAGAAATCTTGAATGTGACTACTCATAATAATATCGAAGAAGGTGAAATACCTGAGGATAATAATGAAATTTCGATAAATTATGTAATGAATGGAAAAAGATGGAACCGAAACAATATAGTTGTTGATAACATTTTTGCGTATAATGCTGCTTGCGACATCATTTCTGAAAATGATGATTATGAACTAAAATCTGTCGAAGAATGTCGACATAGAAAGGATTGGCTTAAGTGGAAAGAAGCAATCCAGACAGAATTAAACTCACTTTCAAAACGTGAGGTTTTCGGACCAGTAGTCCAGACACCAGAAGATGTCAAGCCTGTGGGATACAAATGGGTATTTGTAAGAAAAAGAAATGAAAAGAATGAGGTCACAAGATATAAAGCGAGACTTGTTGCACAAGGATTCTCGCAAAGGGCTGGTATTGATTATGAGGAGACATATTCTCTTGTGGTGGATGCAATAACATTGAGATATTTAATTGGTCTGACTGTGTATAAAAAGCTTGACATGCATCTCATGGATGTAGTTACAGCATATTTATATGGATCTCTTGATAATGATATTTATATGAAAATCCCCGAAGGATTAAAAATACCAGAGTCATATAATTCAAATCCTAGAGAATTATATTCGACCAAATTACAGAGATCTTTATATGGATTAAAAAAATCAGGACGAATGTGGTATAATCGCCTAAGTGAATATTTATTGAAAGAAGGGTATCAAAATAACCCAATTTGTCCATGTGTTTTTATAAAGAAATCACAGTCAGGATTTGCTATCATTACTGTATATGTTGATGATTTAAATATAATTGGAACTCCTGAAGAGCTTCCAAAGGCAATAGAATATCTTAAGAAAGAATTTGAGATGAAAGATCTCGGGAAAACAAAGTTTTGCCTTGGCTTACAAATTGAACATCTAGCAGATGAAATATTTATTCATCAATCAACTTATACATAAAAGATATTAAAGAGATTTTACATGGACAAAGCACATCCATTGAACATTCCAATGGTAGTTCGTTCACTCGATGTAAAGAAAGACATCTTCCGACCTCGAGAAGATATTGAAGAGCTTCTTGGTCCAGAAGTACCATATCTTAGTGCAATAGGTGCACTTATGTATCTTACTAATAATACACGACCTGATATAGCATTTTCAGTAAATTTATTAGCTAGATATAGTTCTTCTCCAACAAAAAGACATTGGAATGGAGTTAAACACATCCTCCGTTATCTTCGAGGGACAATTGATATGGGTTTATTTTATTCTAATAAATCAAACTTTGATCTAGTTGGTTATGCAGATGCAGGTTATTTATCTGACCCACATAAAACTAGATCTCAAACAGGTTATTTATTTACATATGGAGGAACTGCTATATCATGGCGATCTATGAAGCAGACAATAACAGCTACTTCCTCAAACCATGCTGAGATCCTGGCAATTCATGAGGCT